>CM038681.1:579919273-580609538 GCA_021605205.1 Aegilops longissima
GGCATTTCGAGGTGAGAGAGAGTTCCAGCATATTACACAAAAGAGTGGGTAGACACATGCGTTGAGGCATTCCCTACAACAGGTGGATAAAGCCGTTTCTAGGCCATAGAAAAACATAGCATGTGACATTTATTTACATAGGACCAAGCATAATCGTTTTAGATAAGAATCAATCAGCAGGTGAAAGGCAAGCACTTCCTTCCCTGAATCCTACTCTTGCCCTAAAATCCATATCGGTGCAATGAGACCAAGACCAGCAGGACGGCAAGACGGAGGTCACCATGGAGCCCAAGACGGCATCACCACCAGAGCCTTTCGTAGGCGAAGACCGCTTTTGTCAGGATAAGCTGTACTACCTGTCCCCTTTCAAATTGGCCGCTCAATATTTGGGAAGAGGACCAGGGCCTATATAAGTAGAACTAGCCACCACAGTAGGGGAAACTGAGCAAGAGCCAGCCCCTAGCCACTCACCGAGCACAAGAACACCTCAACCTCAGGAGGTTGTTCTTCCCCTTGTACTGTTCATCATCAGCCCAAGAGGCAATCCACCACCACCACCACACTGGAGTAGGGTATTACACCACAACGGTGGCCCGAACCAGTGTAAATCTTGTGTCTTTGTCTTGTGAGTTCGTCGAGTTCGTCCGCAAGATCTTAAAGAGCTAGGGAGTGGATCGGTAGGGAGGAGATCTTCGCGCGCACCCCAGTGTTCGAACCTCGAGGGTTTTGCCGGAACCCGTGATCCGACAGATGAATTCATAAACGGTTAAGATATGAGTTCATGGCACCCGGGCCCAAAGTGACAAGCATTAAGCATAGAAAAGTCATAGCAACATCAATCTAAGAACATAGTGGATACTAGGGATCAAGCCCTAACAAAACTAACTCGATTACATGATGAATCTCATCCAACTCCTCACCGACCAGCGAGCCTACGAAGGAATTACTCACTCCCGGTGGGGAGCATCATGGAATCGGCGATGGAGAAGGGTTGGTGATGACGAAGAACGAAGATCCCCCTCTCCGGAGCCCCAAACGGACTCCAGATCTGCCCTCCCAAGGAAGGACAGGGCTTGGCGGCGGCTCCGTCTCGTGGATCACGATAATTCTTTCTCCCTGATTTTTTTCTGGAATAATGTGAATTTATTGTATCAGGGGGGTCGTCAGCGGGGCCGCTAGGTGAGTACAACCCACCTAGGCGCGCCAGGAGAGGGGGGCGCGCCCTGGTGGGTTGTGCCCAACCAGGACCCCCTCTCTGGTGGGTCTTGGCTCCAAAAATCCTTATTTATTCCACAAAAATTCCTCGCAAAGTTTCGTTCCATTCCGAGAACTTTTATTTCTGCATAAAGATAACACCATGGTAGTTCTGCTGAAAACAACGTCAGTCCAGGGTTAGTTTCATCCAAATCATGCAAATTAGCTTGCAAAACAAGAGGAAAAGCGTGAGAAAAAGTAGATACGTTGGAGACGTATCAACTGGCTGCACCGCCGTCGCCTGAGGATTGCCAGTTCTCGCTTGAGTACAAAGCGGCGAGGTCTCTTGCTGGCGCTGTGCATGCGGATCCGGCCAACTCCCATCACTAGGCCTCTGCATTTGGAGGGGTGGAGTAAGTTTATTTTTCTTCCCTCGATGAGATCCTTCAACTGTTTCTGCATTTCTGCCTGTTTAATTAAAAAAACAGAGCATACTTTAGTTAGTTTTTTGACCAAACCTAGGTTGATGCTGCTGTGATTCATCTTAGAACACGAACATGCACTAAATCAAAGTTGAGGAAACACTCTGTGGCATGTTTTGGATGCACCAGTATTATTTAGCACTGAAGAATTAGCTAGATTTAGTAGAAATGCATGGTGGATTCAGAGAAGCATTTGTTGGATTCAGATTCCTTACTGTACTTTATAGTTAGTGTGCACTAAATTTTGTAGAAAAAACACTTAGTTAGGCTTTTCAATTAACATATTATGATTTGCAGGCTGGATGATGAAATTTGGGAGGTGAGGCTACATTTCCAGGGCAGAGATAACAAGGAAAGGTGGTTTTCTGTTTTAGGTGGTTTTCTGTTTTAGACATCACTTTTCTTAACTTGATAGCTCTTACTGAAACTAAAGGCTATGGGTCAGATGACTACATGTACTGGGTAAAAGAACAAGGGATTGGAGAGGAAAGTTTATTGCTTCTGGACAGTCAAGATGCATTTGAAGAAATGATAGACCACTCTGATTTCACTATGTTGAATATCATTATGGCCAAGGCAAATGAAGATAGAGATGTTGAATGTAACAGGGCTCACAATGTTTGTGAAGAACAAATTCCAATAGGCAGTCCAGTGGGGGGGGGGTCCTGGTTTTGTGTTAAGTCTGTCACAAGATGGAGCGGTCCACCCTCTTGAAGTTAATTTGAACACACAACAGAGTTGTAACTTGAACATTTCAGAAGCTCATGGTGGAGATGATGGACATGCTGGTGGTGAAGAGGATGATGGAGAGGCTGGTGGTGAAGAGGATGATGATATTGACAAATCATTCTCAGACTTTGAGATTGATAGGGGTGACTATAGAGGGATAAAGATGTCTTACAAGGCTTGGAAGAGAGATGAAGAAAATATTGGAAATGAAGAAGAAACAGATGGTGTACAAGACATACCAAAGTTTGAAGGCGACAATGATGTTTCAGAGTTTTGGCAGGAGGAGAAAGAGGCTGACAATGGAGAGGAGAGAGTTGTGGCAAAAGGCAGGCCTGAGAAACTGAAGCCTGTGAGAAGAGCAACAACAAATCCAGGTCCTACTTCCAGAGCTCACAGTCAGCCAGAGATCCCAAAGTTTCAAGATTTTGTACCTGAAGCTGATGAATATTGCTTCCCTGGCGATGTGGGCATTTCTGAATCAGATGGAGAGGCTCCAAGACTACCTTCTGGAAGGAAGAGAAGATTAAAGAAGAAGAAAGAGAGGAAATCGTATGAACCAAAGCTACCTGATGCACATGAGCAGCTGTGCAAGGACCTTTGCTTCACCAATGTGTATGAGTTTAGAAAGGCTTTGAGAAATTTTCATGTTAGGACTTTGAGAAACTTTCAGTACCATAGGAATGAACCATCAAGGGTTATTGTTTGGTGCCCAGAGAGGAAGAATGGATGTGAATTTTTCATGACTGCATCCAAAGTAGCCCATGAAGATACATTCACAATCAAGAAGTGCCACATGGATCATAGTTGTGGAGCTTGTGGAGAGAGTACAAAGGTTACTGCAGAATGGGTTGCAGAAGCTGTGGAGGACACAGTTAGATCAAATGTAAAGGCTGATGTAGAGACAGTTCTCAGACATACTAAGAAGAAGTTTGGGGTGCATGTACCTAGGAGTTTGGCATATAGGGCAAGACTGGTGGTTGTTGATGTTGTGCAAGGTGATCATAGAAAGTAGTATCTGAGGTGAGGGACTACCTAGAATGTGTGCTTGACACATACCTTGGAAGCAGGTGCACAATGACAACTTTTGAGGATCCTTTGAACCCAGCCCCAACACCAAGGTTCAAGTACATGTTCTACTGCCTCCAGGCATCAAAAGATGGATGATGACCCACAAGTATAGGGGATCAATTGTAGCTCTTTTCGATAAGTAAGAGTGTCGAACCCAACGAGGAGAAGAAGGACATGACAAGTAGTTTTCAGTAAGGTAATGTCTGCAAGTGCTGAAATTGTAAGTAGTGGAGTAGTTTGATAACAAGATAATTTGTAACGAGCAAGTAACGATATTAGTAAAAAAAAGTGCAGCAAGGTAGCCCAATTCTTTTGAGGAAAAGGACAGTCCAAAACGGTCTCTTATGATAAGCAAAGCGTTCTTAAGGGTACACGGGAATTTCATCTAGTCACTTTCATCATGTTGGTTTGATTTGTGTTCGCTACTTTGATAATTTGATATGTGGGTGGACAGGTGCTCACTACTAGGGAAAAGCCTAGCAGCAGCGCGGGTTTTGGGCCTCTCAGTAGCGCGGGGACCGGCGCTACTAGTAAGGCGCTACAGCTAACATATAGCAGTAGCGCCTGTTGTCCCACGCTACTGCTATAAATGAGTAGCTGTAGCGCTCTTTAGAAAAGGGCCCTGCTGATATTATCTGCAGCGCTGTTCTTGGGAAGCGCTCTTTGGTAAGGTGGCGCTACTGCTAAATTTCCCCCCTCGCTACTACTAGTTTTATTAGTTTTTTCCCTGCATATTTGTTTTTGTATTTGTTTTGTATTTGAATAGGCTTTATACAATAATATTTAGCATATCATACACATACAAATGTAATCATGGCATATACATACAATTAGTCTCATCAAATCATGTCATCATCATAATCATCATCCAACACAAAGTGGTCTCTCGTCATCATCTCGAAAATAGCGATACAAGTCTCGATGACTTGCAAATACATCGTCATCCATCTAAGAAATGATATACGCGAGAAGAGCTATCACTTTGAGTACATGAGTTCGTATCCCTCTCTCGCATTAGCGTGAACCTAAACTAACTACTGCCTGTCACTCGGAAACCGGTACACCTGGGCCTGACACTCCGGCCACTTGTCGTATATATACTCTTGGCGTAGCACTTATTCACCATCGATGATCTATGCACCTGCATCGTCACATGAGTCGATGATATGCGATATATATAGTTGAGCAACAGAAAGAGACAGACTTGGCAAAAATAGAAACAACATATCATAAGCATAAATAACAAAGTTCATCGTACCCCAAAATGCCCTAACTAGAGTGATTTTCGCTAGTCGAGGAGGAGGACGGTTTAATTACATCACAAATAAAGTATCACCGTGCATAACTCAAAGTTTTGTCATACAGAAAGTATGGACTAAACGGACACATTGCCATATATCGACAATCACTCCAACATGTCGTTCCATCCATCCATGTCAGGGAGATAGTCCCCGAGCCTAGTGAAAGGCTTCAGGTCAAGACACTGAGCGGCTACCCGTGTTCGGACGTCTTCCTGCAACATTTGTCCTTCTTCGTAGAACATCCCTGTTTTTCCGACGACCTCCTTCATGATGATTTGGGCAAGTTCGTGCTGGATGTGATAGAACTCGGCTCAAAGTCGATGATCCTCGATATCTCCTACGTTCTTTGCCCATTGTAGAATATGGGCATCGCCGGATCTAGGTGACATGCGAAGGTTACGTGATCTCGTCGTACTCCAAAGCATGTGGTGTAGGACATAGAATCCATCATTAAGAGAATCGTTCGGTTCTTTGGATGCAGCGAAGTCGGTCTTATGGCGAAGGCGACCTGTCGCCCTTCTCTTCTTGTCCCCGACCTCTCCACCCCTTGCTTGGTAGTAAAACATAGCATCGCCGAGAACATCCTTGATGTGGGTGTAATCCTTTTGTGAATGTTCTTGACGAGTACAAGTAAAGAGCATGGGAGAATCGGGGTATAGGATGATGAGACGACGGCGCCCGCCGCTGCATAAAATAAGTACACCTCAAATTAATTAGCCTCCACCGTGCAAATGAATGATTGAAATCGAAGGAAGGATAGCAAGCGGATGACTTACACGGATGATAAGGCACGAGAATCGCCTCCTTGTCCTTATTGGCGAGCATGAAATTGACAATGTATTCCCTCGCGTATCTTGTGGTGCTCTGCAGACTCCCAAGAAGCCCTCGTGCATGTAGTATGGGTCAGCGACACAGATATGAGATATCTGCTCAACCCCGATGATGTAGTTCATGTGCAAGGCATAAAGACGGACAAACGTAAAATCCAGCTTCTTCACGTGAAACATGTCGAATATGTAATCGAATCGGAGGAAGAACTTATCCGCAGGGAAGCTGTCGACGTATGACATTTGCCGCGGAATGTTAACCACGTAGAGTGGGTATCCTGGATCTTCGGCGATGAGGCCTTTCTACCCGCAGCACATCGTCATGAAGTCTCCTTAGATCGCCAAATATGACCCTAGCACTGTTGCAGGTAGGATTGGTTGATGAGGATATGCCATTTATCCGCATCGGGATATCTATCTGATCCTGGCCGAGGCTCTTTGAGGCGATCGGATCATAGAATCAGCTTTTTGCCTTTCCTTGCTCTCTTCCTAGACTTCTTTACTACGGAAGGTCGTCCATATCGTTGAGGCGGCAATTCAGGCACCGACTCATGACGCTCAAACCCTGAGGAGGCGCCAGTATAGACATACTGTTCAGCGCCACCGTCGTCCTCATCCTCATCCATGGCGACGTCATCAGCGACTAATGGAGCCTCCTCCTTACGCCGTCCGCTATCACCCAACCCGACACCCGGCGCTAATTGGGTAGGTGGGGTGTTGATGTTCATACCTTGCTGAGGCTGCGTGCTCGTGGGTGTGCTCCCGACCGCCTCCAGACGAAGCAGACTCTTTGGCCACAACAGGACCCACCCATTGCAACAATCACCAAGCCTCCATGGTGTCTCCTCGTCATCCACCAGTAGTATTGGAGGAGGCAAATTCTCGTGGCCCGGTTCGACACTGGCCAAAGAAACCTTGAAGACGTTCGGGGGGATCGGCCGGCTGTGGAACAATGGTTCCTTCGGCTCCATTATCGTCGCCTTCCCCACGTCCACCTTCTGGTCGCCGATGGTGTACAATATGGTGCACGGGGTTTCGTCGGCCTGCAAAGAAAAGTCTGCGACGTGAGACATCCGAAAGGAAACAAAAACGGGAGATTATACATTTATATTGAAGGGGGCCAGTGTGATAGATACCGTGAGGGCGTCGAGCTCAACCAAAGAAGAAGCACCGCCGAGCACGTCCGGTGCGGGAGCCGGTGCGGGAGCAGGTGCGGGAGCAGGTGCTCCCAAGAAGTCAGCAAGGGGAAAGTCCTCTGCATTTTTTTTCTGGATTTTGCCTTGTCCAAGTGAAAACGGCCGGAACCAAGGAAGTAGACAAATCTGCAACCACCTGTTTTGCGGCAGCTACCGCTGTTGTGACTGTCTGAGATGATTTCTTCTCAACCGCAATCTCAACCTTCTTGTCGATGTTTTCTTCAGTTAACCTCCGTCTTTCCTTACTCTCCTCCGTGGTCTCACGGTAGTACTTCTTCCACATGGCGCCGTCTCCGACACCGTGCACGCGTCCATCGACGGTCGAGTATCCACGGTTGTCGTTTCAATATGTTCAACATACTGTTGAATGGAGTGTCCCACAGGCCTCGCCAATGCCTCGACGGCGAGTCACTTTCGCCGCAATCCGGTGCTGCTCTCTCGCAAAAGGCACAAGGATCATTTACAAATATGACTAACATGTGCAGTCGAATTGATCAGAAACTAAAATTACCAGCAGTCTCATGAACTCCGTAATGACCGGTATTGTCCCGTAAACCTTCTTCACTGGGTCCCAACGGTGCCGGGCCCTCAGGACGTCACGCTCCTACGGGACGGTGAAATCCACCAAGGGGTATGGAATGCCCAGACTCGCGGCTTCCGCGTCCTCCTTGGCCCATTTGGACCTCTTTCCGCCGTAACCACGGCTTCCGAGGTGGTGGCTCCCAATGTTCCTCTCTTGAAGCCCCTTCATGTACTTAGACTTTTCTTTGGCAGCTTCGGCCTCGCAAGCCTCCTTGAATATTTGAAACTGCTCTTCCGTGATTGTCGGATTATCCTTTACAATCTCTGAGTAGGGTTCCTTCTTGTCGATGATCCTTGCTTTCACTCGAGTTTTCCAGGCGGCCAACGCGTCGCTAAACTTGGTCATAGCGTGTTTGTTTATCTTCTTCATTGCCGGGTCCTCGTCTGGATCTTCATAATCCTTCTCATTCCGGCCCGGGAACAAGAATATCTGGAGAAACTTCTTTAGGAGGGAGCTCCTCATATTTTCTATCTTCTGTAGTTTCTCATCGTTGATGGTGGCGGTTGTCTGTACGATGCAGCCTATTTGATTTCCATAGCATCGACGCGCTTCCTCGGGCGCCTTTGGCTCAAAAATGTCGTCGTCCACCTCCGTGACCACCAGTCTAGTAGTCCTGAGTTTGTTAGGAAGCTGTTGCCTCTTTGCTTTCGGTTCTACACCGGATCCGCTCCCCGAGGCAGCATCGGTCTCAGTATCAGCGCCGGTCTCGATGCCGGTCTGAGTCTCAGCGCCGGTCTCAGTCTCAGCACCGGTCTGCGTGTCGGTCTCAGTCCCCGATGCCATCGGTGGACCCATCAACAACATTGATTGATCGTCGGTAAGGCTAAAAATTAAATACGCCACCGGTAGAGCGTCGTCATAATCACCAGAACCCTGTCCTTCATCGTTGCTAGCCATGTTTCCTATGATTAAATCTAGTCAATTAATTCTAGACCTAATAAAATGAATAATGACATAAAAAGGCCTATTGTTTTGCAGGAATATTGACTCCTTCACAGTGCGGCAAATCTGGGCACTCGATATGTCCTAGTTTGTAGCACAAGTCATGCCAAAATTCACGGAAAATTTCGGCATGACCTTTGCTAAAAAGTGGACAAATCGAGAACCTGAAATTTGCGGAACAGAAATGAATCAACATTCGGAAAAACATAGGCCACTCAACATCATTCCCTCGAAACATGTTCAGATATCCCTCTTCGACACCGCAACACATGTCCAAATATACACGAGCAACCACATGTCCAAATTTCACAAGCTAATTCAAAAACAAAGTGTAGAAGAAAATCCATTTAACTACTAATAGAACAAAATTCAGTTAGTTTTAGTGCTCTATAATGATGAAAGGAAAAAAAATCCAGTTAACTACTAATTTCATTCATTTAGGTTATTCATTTAACATCACCTAATTAACCTACTGTACCACTACTACTAGCAGCACTACTAACCTAATTAACATAGCAAAACTCTAGTGCCCTAACTGAAAAACATCTAATTAACATCTACTAGTACCACTATTGCCCTAACCTAATTAACATCTACTAGTATCACTATATACTATACAAGAAGCATCTACCCTAATTAAACCCTACTGCCCTAACTAACTTTTGTTGTAAACCAAATTTTTTTGCTCTAAACTAATTTTTGCTCTAACATCTACTACTTAACATCCTTTGCTCTAAACTACATTTTTTGCTATAAACAAACTTTTGCTCTACTAATTTTTCTCTAAAATGCAGAGAGAGAGAGGAGTGGGGGGAGGGTGGGGACTTCAGAGAGGGAGGCGGTGGCGGGAGGTGCTCGGTGATGGAGGCAGGGGCAGAGACAGCGGGCTCGGGCACGGGCAACGGCAGTCCTGGGCGGGCTCGGGCGGTGGTGAGGTGGAGGGTGCCGACGGTGCCATCGAGGGCGGCCTCGGGCGGCGGCAGTGAGGCTGAGGGCGGCCTCGGGCGGCGGTGGTGAGGATGACGGCGGCCTCGGGGAGGCGGTGAGGTTCTGAGGCGCCCACGCCCGGCAGGAGACAATGGCGAAGGGGCGACGATTTAATTGGGGAGATGGTGGCGAGGCGAGGATTTGGGAAGAAGTGTGGTGGCGGGGGGGGGGACCGCTGTTTAAGTGAAACATAGCAGTGGCAGCGTTTCAAAAGCGCTATAGCTAACTTAGCTACATCGCGTTTCTGAAACCCGCTCTCGCTATTCCTTTCTCCTTTTTCCCTTTTTCTTTTATTTTTCTTTCGTTTTATTTTTCTTTCTCCTTTTCTATTTCTTTCATTTTCATTTACTTTTCTACTTGTTTTCACTTTATTTTATTTCCGTTAGCGATGGCGCCTTACACGTAAGCGCCGCCACTGCTAAGGAGAGTAGCAGAGCTATTTGGGCGATATCTGGCGCTATTGCTAGGTTGGGCTATCCATGTGCGCCCAGTTCAAACATAGCAGCAACGCTTTTTGCTAGTACGCGCTACTGCTAAAGTCATAGCAGTAGCGCGGTTTATTTACGCGCGCTGCTACTAAATAGCAGTAGCGTATGATTTTGTACAGCGCTACTGGTAACATTCTGTGTATAAGGTTTTCCCTAGTAGTGGCTTAGGTGCTGTTCTTACTTGAACAAACCTCCTACTTATGATTAACCCTCCCGCAAGCATCCGCAACTACGATAAAAGTATTAAGAATAAATTCTAACTATAGCATTAAACTTTTGGATCCAAACGGTCCCTTACAAAATAGCGCATAAACTGGGGTTTAAGCTTCTGTCACTCTCGCAACCCACCATCTAATTGCTACTCCACAATGCATTCCCTTAGGCCCAAATATGGTGAAGTGTCATGTAGTCTACGTTCACATGACACCACTAAGGGAATAACAACATACATTCTATCAAAATATCGAACACATATCAAGTTCACATGATTACTTGCAACATGATTTCTCCCGTGACCTCAAGAACAAAACTAACTACTCACAAATGATAAACATGTTCATGATCAGAGGAGTATTAAATAGCATAATGGATCTGAACATATAATCTTCCACCAAATAAACCATATAGTAATCAACTACAAGATGTAATCAACACTACTAGTCACCCACAAGCGCCAATCGATAGTTCCGGTAAAAAAATTGAACACAAGAGATGAACTAGGGCTTGAGATGAGATGGTGCTGTTGAAGATATTGATGGAAATTGCCCTCCCCAAGATGGGAGAGTTGTTGGTAATGATGATGACGACGATTTCCAACTCCAGGAGGGAAGTTCCCCCGGCGGAATCGCTCCGCTGGAGGGCAAAAGTGCTCCAGCCAAAGTTCCTCCTTGAGATGGCGGTGCTCCGTCCCAAAAGTCTCCTCCTTATTTTTTCTAGGTCAAAATCACTTATATACAAAAAGATGGGAACCGGAGGTGGGCCGAGGAGGCCACAACCCACCAGGGCACGTCTGGGGGGACTGGCGTGTCACGCCCAATATGCGACCCTATCCAAAAGGAACTCGAAGGTCCCACCAAGGATAGACCCGCATATTGAAACGCTTTTGCAAGGTGGATATCATTACATCAACATTACATAATAGGTAGGGATACATCCAATACATACAATGTCACATGAATACAACAATACAACAACAACATCCGACTACGGATGAAACATAAACAGAAACTCCAACGACATCCACCCTGCTAGCCCAGGCTGCTGACCTGGAACCTATCCCCTGATCGAAGAAGAAGCAGAAGAAGAACTCCAAAACAAGCAAACATCACTCTCACGTCATGATCATCGCAAACCTGTACCTGCAACTGGTGGTGTAGTAATCTGTGAGCCACGAGGACTCAGCAATCCCATTACCATGGGTATCAAGACTAGCAAAGCTTAAAGGGAAAGGAAGGGGTAAAGTGGCGAGGTTGCAGCAGCGGCTAAGCATATATGGTGGCTAACATACGCAAATGAGAGCGAGAAGAGAAACAAAGGAACGGTCGTCAACTAGAAATGATCAAGAAGTGATCCTGAACTCCTACTTACGTCAAACATAACCCAAGAAACCGTGTTCTCCTCTCGATCAACCCCGAAAAGAGACACTCACGGTTACACACACGGTTGGTGTATTTTAAAAGAGTTTGCTTCAAGTTTACTACAACCGGATATCAACAAATTCCCATCTACCACATAACCGCGGACACGGCTTTCGAAAGTTTATACCCTGCAGGGGTGTCCCAACTTAGCCCATGATAAGCTCTCGCGATCAACGAAGGATATTCCTTCTCCCCGGGAAGACCCGATCAGTCTCGGAATCCCGGCTACAAGACATTTCGACAGCAATAAAACAAGACCAGCAAGACCTCCCGGCATGCCGACACCCTGATAGTAGCCGCGCGTATCTCTTCTCAGGCCACGACCGGATAAGCAGTCCGTACAACTAAAACCAGCCCTCAAGTTTCCCCGAGGTGGCGCTGCAAAGGGCTCTAGTTTGGACCAACACTTAGACAAGCATTGGCCCGGGGGGGCTAAAATAAAGATGACCCTTGGGATGCGCGACTCCCAAGGGAAAAAGGTAATAGGTCAGGCAAATGGTAAAACCAATGTTGGGCCTTGCTGGAAAAGTCTTATTCAAAGCGAACTGTCAAGGGGGTCCCATAAATCACCCGACCGCGTTAGGGACGCAAAATCCGGGAACATAATACCGATATGACGGAAACTAGGGCGGCAAGAGTGGAACAAAACACCAGGCATAAGGCCGAGCCTTCCACCCTTTACCAAGTATATAGATGCATTAATTAAACAATAGATATTGTGATATCCCAACAAGGAACAACATCTCCATGTTCCAACAAGGAACAAACTTCATCTTCACCTGCAACTAGCAACGCTATAAGAGGGGCTGAGCAAAGCGGTAACATAGCCAAACAATGGTTTGCTAGGAAGGGTGCAAAAGGTTAGAGGCTGACATGGCAATTTGGGAGGCTTGAGGAACAAGTGGTAGGTAACGCAGCATAGCGATAGAACGAAGCAACTAGCATAGCAATGATAGTAATGAGATCCAAGGTGACGGTCATCTTGCCTGAAATCCCGCTAGGAAGAAGAACGAGTCCATGAAGAAGATGAAGCCACGAAGACGAACCAAGCGTACATGAACGAATCCTCACGATCGCAACGAAACGGGAACTATTGAAAAGAAGCACACAACAAGGTAAACACACCACACATAGACAAGACATGATGCACAACCAAGCATGATGCATGACAAGGCTACATGAAGCTACTCATGGCAAAATATGATGCAAACCAGAAAAACACATCAAAGCAAGTTTAAATGAGGCCGGAAACAACATAGAACAATTCCGGTAAGTCCTCATATGCAAATTTCAAAATTGGTCCAGATCTGACTAACTTTATGTTCAAGTTGTTAAACAGCAAGTTAAGATGCACCACGATGATCTACACGAAATTCTAGTCAAGTTACATATAAAGTTCATTTAATTCGGAGCTACGGCCTAGAAGATATGAGCAAAACAAGTTAAACATGGCATTGATGCTAAATGCATACAAACATCAAGCAAACACCTCAAAACAAGGATGCAACAAGATAATATGAAACTACATGCAAATCTAAGCAAGTTTCATATAGAGCACACTCAAAACGGAGCAACGGTTCAACACCTACACCCTATACAAGTTTAAAGGACAAGCTGTCCAAAACAGCAACTAGGCATATTGCAAGCACCAAAACAATATGCTACAACATCTCAACGTAAAAACAAAAGGCATGGGCATGATGTACAGGTAAAGCACAACAAAACATGAACACTGAGCTATCTCCAGAAATCACTAGAACATGCTCAAAAACACATGGCAAGATTGCAATTAATAACAGTTTCAGACTTTAGCAGAAATAACATCAGATTGCAATGTTTAGAGCTATCAAACAACATGTTACAGGAACTTATCATGGCAAACAAAGGCATGAAATGAATCTACTAAATGCATAGATCAAATGTCATTTAGTGACCATGAGCCAAAAAAGATCAGAAGATATGATGGCACCCATGTAAACATGGCAAGTTATATTACAGATTCATACATGGCAGGAATAACAATAAGTAGGCATGTTGGTGAGCTTGAACCACTCACCACAGAGCAATAAATGGCATGGAAAGGAAACCAACAGTAAGAAGACATGTTTATGAAGCTAAGCATGGCAAGAGCAAGTTCATAGAGTGCATGGATCACTAGCAACAATCATGGCAACATTGAACTTAATGTTAACAGGCTGACAGCAACATTATTTAGCAATTTGAGAGCAAGATTACAACAAGCTACAGCAAGCTATAAATGCAACCAAGGACATGGATGGATAGAGCATGACATGTATAACAAAACATCCTTAGTGAACATCTCCAGATTATGCATAGAATGACTTGTAGAAGTAGGTTAACATGGCATCATGATATAGCAGATTCAGACAAGCAAAACAGTAACAGCAAGTACCCTACTTAACAAGCTCGATGCCCTCACTACACAAATCAAAAAAATACATGGCAAGCACCCGTGTAAAGATGGCATGATGTAGTTCAAAACACATGTAGAGCTCATGCTCATAGGATGCAAATATCAAATGTAACAAAAATGACAAATCATCAAGTTATAACAGTTTCAACAGCTTAACATCATATAGCACTCTTGCAACGATGATTCAGGCATCAAGATGAACTCAAATGAACATGACGCAATGGACTGAAATGATGTACTCGTCGAGGCGAACAATTTGACATATTACACGCACGAAAAGGAGCTACGGGTGCAGAGATACGATGGCATGAACATGGCATGAAAATATTAGCAGATTCGGGGACTTAGTGAAAATCTCACCCCGGGGAAAAATGGACGGAGGGATTCCGGGACGGAGCGGGGCGTTTGGTTGGATGCATTGGTGGATCTGGTCCACCTCCAGATCCGACGAAGCTCCTGCGAGGTGGCGGCGAACTCCGGCGAGGAGGAGGTCCGAGGAGACGCGAGAGGTGGCCGGGGAGGTTGGGGACGACCGGATCCGGTCCGACCTGACCGGATCCGCAGCGAGGCGGCGGCGGCACGGGGCTCTGCGGCGAGGGAACGGCCAGCGGCGGGTCCGGCCGCCGAGGGTGACGGCGAAGCGCGGACGCCGCGCTGGAGGCGCGGGCGGCGGCGCACTGGCGGGTTCGGCGGTGAGGCGCGGGCGCGAGCGCCATGTGAGGTGGTGGCGGCGGGGATCCGGCGATGATGCGGCGGGCGGCGACCGGAGGACGGCGCGCAGAGGACGGTCGGGCGGCGGCGGTGAGGTGCCTCGGCGCGGGCGCGCAGGGGGCGAGGAGCGGCGGCTCGGGCGGATCGGGCCTCGAGGGCCCGCTTGCGGCATGGCGGGCGCATGGCGGCGCGGGCGGCGGCGGAGGCCACGTGGCTGCACGCGATTCGCCTGTGGACGGCGGCGGACGTTCCGACCGTCGGCGGACATGTCCGGCGGCGCGGAGGGAGGTTTTTAGGGTTTCGGGGGGATTTCATCCGCGAATCTCGGGGGGATCACATATATATAGGTAGAGAGAGCTAGGAGAGTCCAAATGAGGAGCAGGTTTTTGCCCACACGATCGTGATCGAACGACCGAGAGCATAGAGGGGAGTTTGCTGGGTTTTGGGTCACTTTGGAAGGGTGTTGGGCTGCAAAGAGAAAGGGGCTTTTGCGGTTACCCGGTTAACCGTTGGAGTATCAAACGACCTCCAAATGGCACGAAACTTGACAGGCGGTCTACCGGTGCTATGCCAAGGCCGCTTGACAAACCTCGGTCCATTCCGAGAAAGTTTAATACCCGCACACGAAAAGAGGTAAAGGGGGCGCCGGGAGACATAGGAGTGCCGGATTGCAAAACGGACAACGGGGAAAATGCTCGGATGCATGAGACGAACACATATGCAAATGCGATGCACATGATGACATGACATGAAATGCATATGATGACATGGCAAAGTGCAACAACCAAGAAAATGACATGGCAACGCTGACGAATAACTGGCAGACACCTGGCGCATCGAATCCGGGGCGTTACAACACTCCTCCACTAACAAGAGATCTCGTCACGAGATGTTAGGACCGAGACGGAAGGGAAAAAGGATGAGGTGAAACAAGAACTCAAGAGAAGAAGCAAAGAATCGCGAGCACTCGAGAAGAAGAGAGGAACGACGAGAATGACGAGAATCGAAAGCTCACGGAATCAGATAGACTATGAAACCACTCGTTCTAACCGGAGTGGTTAGAATGAGAAAAGAAACGGATAAGACTGAAAGGATTTAGGCAACACTCCAGCTAAACATGGAAAGAATAGAACATGAACTTCACAAAATGGGATGGCACTAGATACGATGAACAACGCAAAGCCTCTGGAAGAATTGAAATAGAAATGAAAAGAACTTAGAAGGAAGGATTGAACGGAATTGTTGAGAAAATCAACAACGAAAGAATAAGATTGTCGTGGACTTATGGATAACATCTCAGAAATTATGAGGTGATAACCAGCCGCAAACGGAAATGATTGGATAGCTGAGAGGAATGAAGAAATGCAAAACTCCACTTCAAAAGAAAATGAAGAATTACTTGCGCTTCGAGACGCGAGAAGAAAAGATACTTGAACTCCACCAACAAGATCTTGATGAACTCTTGAAGAATGAATTAAATCATGAAGAACCACCATGAAGAACTCCGGTAACAAAAGGATGATAAGATAGAATAAAGGATGGAAAGAATAAGATGAGCCTTGCGATGATTTAGATGGAGGTTCCGACAAAATGGTCGAGTAAATAATTGAACTCCGGAAAAGAAAAGATGAAAAGACTTGGAACTAGAATTTATTCCTCAAGAACAAACTCTAAAAGAAGGGATTATTCGCTTGGATGAAACAAGAATAAGATTTATTGTATGCTTATCCTTCATCAAATTAAATTGATGACAAGCAATGGATTTGGCATGCAACTTATTCTTCTTGAAAAGGATTGAGAAGTGACATTTCACAAACTTGAGAAAGTCTTCATGAACCACCCGTAGGATTTGAGAGAACGAATGGATTAAAATGATAATCAAGGAAAAGAATCTTGAACGAACCACCGTAAGAATTTGGAAATGACTGATGAAAGAGAATGAATCACCGGGCAGAATTAGAAAAGCACAAAGATACTTGAGGGAATTAAAATGCAAGAGAACAAAGAGATCGCGAACTGATAGAAGAATACTTGAACGAAGCACCGGAAGAATATTGAGACAAACGAAGGGGCACGAATATGGAATAATTGGAGAACGAATTTGAAAAACTTAGGATGGAGAGATATTCCGAAAAGATGGCCTCCGGATGATCGGAACAGAAAAGCAACTCCTGAAATACTCCGGATGGGTAAGAAAAGAATCTCTAACAAACGGAATAATTCGAGAGGATAGCATGAAGCTAGTACCACGAATCTTCGGGAGAACGGGCAAGATTTAGAGGAAAAATTCACTTCAATCTTCAAATGATGACCAGAAACACCACCAAAATTAATGAGATACTCCGGAAGAATGAAAAGTGAAGAGGTTGAGCCAACAATGAAAAGAATTTGAAAGAGATCTTGGGAAGGCGTCTGACTGATGAAATTCATTCTTACGTCAAACTTCAAAAGAACTTTATAATAACTCCGGAATAATTAGAAGAGTCAGGTAAGATCCTGGGAAAGACCTGTGGGTTAGGGCCCACTAAAAGAAAACACCGTTGAAAAGGATTGTTGAACAGATAGATGATGCACCGGAACAACTGAAATATTTGAATGAGGTGACCACCTCGAATTAATTGGAACACAGACGAATCCCCTGAGATGTCTTGAGCACTCCGGAAGGATAAACTGGCGAGAGGCGAACGAGCAGGGAAAACACTTGATCCAAGAAAAAGAATGTGATCAAACGAAAACTTGAATTGAGTGCACCGGAAGAAGAAAGGGATGAAGAATGACGAACAAGACGAGAATTCACCAGTTGAAATAATTGAGGGAAGACTCCACACGAATGAAATTGATGCTTGAAACAGACTCAAGCTCCGGGAAGAAAAGGGTGGGAGGGCAGGAAAAACACAGGAAACTGGAAGGGGAAAAACGACGAATATCTTGAAGGGAAAACACCGGTTGAAATCATTGAGGAAAGAAAGCAAAGACTTCGCACGAGTAGAATGGATACTCGATTACGGACTCCGGTTCCGAGAGGAAGAAGGGAGGGCGGGTGGGAAAAGAAAACAACTGAGGATTGAACTTGCAAAACAAAGAGGGTCGAATCACCATGACAAGAAATGCACCGGATGCAAAGAGGACGGACAACACACGACACTAACAACGTGATCCTAAAGAAAAATTTGAACAGGAAGAGGAGTAATTCAAAACACCTACGTCAAGATTCCTCACCAGAGCGACGAAGGGGCTGAGGAGTAAAAAGAATTCCTACTCTCCGATATAACTAAACTCCGAAATCAGTTTTCTTCTAGACTCAACAACGGCCAAACTACACGATCAATCAAAGGGGCTCCTAAGGTCGGTCGAGGCTCTGATAGCAACTTGTCACGCCCAATATGCGACCCTATCCAAAAGGAACTCGAAGGTCCCACCAAGGATAGACCCATATTGAAACGCTTTGCAAGGTGGATATCATTACATCAACATTACATAATAGGTAGGGATACATCCAATACATACAATGTCACATGAATACAACAATACAACAACAACATCCGACTACGGATGAAACATAAACAGAAACTCCAACGACATCCACCCTGCTAGCCCAGGCTGCCGACCTGGAACCTATCCCTTGATCGAAGAAGAACAGAAGAAGAACTCCAAAACAAACAAACATCACTCTCACGTCATGATCATCGCAAACCTGTACCTGCAACTGGTGGTGTAGTAATCTGTGAGCCACGAGGACTCAGCAATCCCATTACCATGGGTATCAATACTAGCAAAGCTTAAAGGGAAAGGAAGGGGTAAAGTGGCGAGGTTGCAGCAGCGGCTAAGCATATATGGTGGCTAACATACGCAAATGAGAGCGAGAAGAGAAACAAAGGAACGGTCGTCAACTAGAAATGATCAAGAAGTGATCCTGAACTCCTACTTACGTCAAACATAACCCAAGAAACCGTGTTCTCCTCTCGATCAACCCGAAAAGAGACACTCACGATTACGCTACGGTTGGTGTATTTTAGAAGAGTTTGCTTCAAGTTTACTACAACCGGATATCAACAAATTCCATCTGCCACATAACCGCGGGCACGGCTTTGAAAGTTTATACCTGCAGGGTGTCCCAACTTAGCCCATGATAAGCTCTCGCGATCAACGAAGGATATTCCTTCTCCCCGGGAAGACCCGATCAGTCTCGGAATCCCGGCTACAAGACATTTCGACAGCAATAAAACAAGACCAGCAAGACCTCCCGGCATGCCGACACCCTGATAGTAGCCGCGCGTATCTCGTCTCAGGCCACGACCGGATGAGCAGTCCGTACAACTAAAACCAGCCCTCAAGTTTCCCCGAGGTGGCGCTGCAAAGGGCTCTAGTTTGGACCAACACTTAGACAAGCATTGGCCCGGGGGCTAAAATAAAGATGACCCTTGGGATGCGCGACTCCCAAGTGAAAAAGGTAATAGGTCAGGCAAATGGTAAAACCAATGTTGGGCCTTGCGGAAAAGTCTTTATTCAAAGCGAATTGTCAAGGGGTCCCATAAATCACCCGACCGCGTTAGGGACGCAAAATCCGGGAACATAATACCGATATGACGGAAACTAGGGCGGCAAGAGTGGAACAAAACACGGGCATAAGGCCGAGCCTTCCACCCTTTACCAAGTATATAGATGCATTAATTAAACAATAGATATTGTGATATCCCAACAAGTAAACATGTTCCGAAGGAACAACATCTCCATGTTCAACAAGGAACAAACTTCATCTTCACTGCAACTAGCAACGCTATAAGAGGGCTGAGCAAAGCGGTAACATAGCCAAACAATGGTTTGCTAGGAAGGGTGCAAAAGGTTAGAGGCGACATGGCAATTTGGGAGGCTTGAGGAACAAGTGGTAGGTAGCGCAGCATAGCGATAGAACGAAGCAACTAGCATAGCAATGATAGTAATGAGATCCAAGGTGACGGTCATCTTGCCTGAAATCCCGCTAGGAATAAGAACGAGTCCATGAAGAAGATGAAGCCACGAAGACGAACCAAGCGTAGATGAGCGAATCCTCACGATCGCAAGCAAGCGGAACTATCGAAAAGAAGCACACAACAAGGTAAACACACCACACATAGACAAGACATGATGCACAACCAAGCATGATGCATGACAAGGCTACATGAAGCTACTCATGGCAAAATATGATGCAAACTAGAAAAACACATCAAAGCAAGTTTAAATGAGGCCGGAAACAACATAGAACAATTCCGGTAAGTCCTCATATGCAAATTTCGAAATTGGTCCAGATCTGACTAACTTTATGTTCAAGTTGTTAAACAGCAAGTTAAGATGCACCATGATGATCTATACGAAATTCTAGCCAAGTTACATATAAAGTTCATTTAATTCGGAGCTACGGCCTAGAAGATATGAGCAAAACAAGTTAAACATGGCATTGATGCTAAATGCATACAAACATCAAGCAAACACCTCAAAACAAGGATGCAACAAGATAATATGAAACTACATGCAAATCTAAGCAAGTTTCATATAGAGCACACTCAAAACGGAGCAACGGTTCAACACCTACACCCTATACAAGTTTAAAGGACAAGCTGTCCAAAACAGCAACTAGGCATATTGCAAGCACCAAAACAATATGCTACAGCATCTCAACGTAAAAAAAAAGGCATGGGCGTGATTTACAGGTAAAGCACAACAAAACATGAACACTGAGCTATCTCCAGAAATCACTAGAACATGCTCAAACACACATGGCAAGATTGCAATTAGTAACAGTTTCAGACTTTAGCAGAAATAACATCAGGTTGCAATGTTTAGAGCTATCAAACAACATGTTACAGGAACTTATCATGGCAAACAAAGGCATGACATGAATCTACTAAATGCATAGATCAAATGTCCTTTAGTGACCATGAGCCAAAAAGGATCAGAAGATATGATGGCACCCATGTAAACATGGCAAGTTATATTACAGATTCATACATGGCAGGAATAACAATAAGTAGGCATGTTGGTGAGCTTGAACCACTCACCACAGAGCAATAAATGGCATGGCAAGGCAACCAACAGTAAGAAGACATGTTTATGAAGCTAAGCATGACAAGAGCATGTTCATAGAGTGCATGGATCACTAGCAACAATCATGGCAACATTGAACTTAATGTTAACAGGATGACATCAACATTATTTAGCAATTTGAGAGCAAGATTACAACAAGCTACAGCAAGCTATAAATGCAACCAAGGACATGGATGGATAGAGCATGACATGTATAACAAAACATCCTTAGTGAACATCTCCAGATTATGCATAGAATGACTTGTAGAAGTAGGTTAACATGGCATCATGATATAGCAGATTCAGACAAGAAAAACAGTAACAGCAAGTACCCTACTTAACAAGGTCGATGCACTCACTACACAAATCAAAAAAATACATGGCAAGCACCCATGTAAAGATGGCATGATGTAGTTCAAAACACATGTAGAGCTGATGCTCATAGGATGCACATATCAAATGCAACAAAAATGACAAATCATCAAGTTATAATAGTTTCAGCAGCTTAACATCATATAGCACTCTTGCAACGATGATTCAGGCATCAAGATGAACTCAAATGAACATGACGCAATGGAATGAAATGATGTACTCGTCGAGGTGAACAATTTGACATATTACACGCACGAAAAGGAGCTACGGGTGCAGAGATACGATGGCATGAACATGGCATGAAAATATTAGCAGATTCGGGGACTTAGTGAAAATCTCACCCCGGGAAAAATGGGCGGAGGATTCGGGACGGAGCGGGCGTTTGGTTGGATGCATTGGTGGATCTGGTCCACCTCCATATCCCATGAAGCTCGGCGAGTGGCGGCGAACTCCGGCGAGGAGGAGGTCGAGGAGACGCGAGAGGTGGCCGGGAGGTTGGGACGACCGGATCCGGTCCGACCTGACCGGATCCGCAGCGAGGCGGCAGCGCACGGGCTCTGGCGAGGGAACGGCGGTGGCGGGTCCGCCGCCGAGGGCGACGGCGAAGCGCGGACGCCGCGCTTGAGGCGCGGGCGGCGGCGCACTGGCGGGTTCATGGCGAGGCGCGGCATGAGCGCACGTGAGGTGGCGGCGGCGGGATCGGGGCGACGCTGGCGGCGGGCGGCGACCGGAGGACGGGTGCAGAGGACGGTCGGGCGGCGGCGGCGAGGTGCCTCGGCCTGGCGCGCGAGGGTGGCGAGGAGCGGCGTTTCGGGCGAATCGGGCATCGGGGGCCCGCTGGGCAGCGCGTGGGCCGGCGCGGGAGGCCACGTGGCTGCACGCGATTCGCCTGAGGACGGCGGGACGTGTCCGGCCGTCGGCGGACATGTCCGCGGCGGAGGAGGTTTTAGTGTTTCGGGGGGATTTCATCCGCGAATCTCGGGGGGGATCACATATATATAGGTAGAGGGAGCTAGGAGAGTCCAAATGAGGAGCGGTTTTTGCCCACACGATCGTGATCGAACGACCGAGAGCATAGAGGGGAGTTTGCTGGGTTTTGGGTCACTTTAGAAGGGTGTTGGGCTGCAAAGAGAAAGGGGCTTTTGCGGTTACCCGGTTAACCGTTGGAGTATCAAACGACCTCCAAATGGCACGAAACTTGACAGGCGGTCTACCGGTGCTATGCCAAGGCCGCTTGACAAACCTCGGTCCATTCCGAGAAAGTTTAATACCCGCACACGAAAAGAGGTAAAAGGGGGCGCCGGGAGACATAGGAGTGCCGGATTGCAAAACGGACAACGGGGAAAATGCTCGGATGCATGAGACGAACACGTATGCAAATGCGATGCACATGATGACATGACATGAAATGCATATGATGACATGGCAAAGTGCAACAGGCAAGCAAATGACATGGCAACGCTGACGAATAACTGCCAGACACCTGGCGCATCGAATCCGGGGTGTTACATGGCGCGCCCAGGTGGGATGTGCCCACTTGGTGGCACCCCTCTGGTGGTTATTGGCTCTAGTATTTCTTAACTATTCCATAAAAAAATCTCCGTGAAGTTTCAGCTTATTTGGAGTTGTGCAAAATAGGAAGCCTGACGTAGCTTTTTGGGTCCAGATTTCCATCTGCCGGAATTCTCCTTCTTGGTGTGTACCTTGCAAATTATGAGAGAAAAGGCATTAGAATTACTCCAAAAAGCATTATTATGGATAAAAACATTATAAATAACAGTAAGAAAACATGATACGAAATGGACGTATCAACTCCCCCAAGCTTAGACCTCACTTGTCCTCAAGCGAAAACCGAAATCGAAAAAAATGTCCACATGCTTTGAGAGAGAGAGGTGTCGATAAAAACAAAATACGGGCATAGAAACATCATGTTGATTATTATAACAACAAAAAAGTTAAGCATAGGACTTCTATCATAGAACTTATATCATATACTTCTCATGAATAAGTAATAGTTTATCACACAATCGAAGTATAAAGCAAAAACTCTATTAGAAACTAACAAACTATGTTCTCAGTCAACTTTGCAACTACAATTCATTATCTTTTCAGGAAGGGTTACGTGTCGAAGCCTTTAGGCAAGTCCACATACTCAACCATCATATAGTATTCTATGATTGCTAACACTCACCTCGTACCCATGAGCAAAACGTTTCAACCGGACACATAGAAAGATAGGGGCTTATAGTTTCGCCTCCCAACATACTCACCTCAAGGGTGATGTCAACAATAATAACTCATGCTATCTATATTCAACTGGAAATATGTCCCGAGATCTTTCCTGACCAAATGATGCTTGCCAAAGGAGAAAAATAAAAGGAATAGAAGGAAAACTTTGACTCTTTGCATAAAAGTAAGTGCATAAAAGTAAAGGATAGGCCCTTCGCAGGGGGAAGTAGAGGTTGCCATGCGCTTATTTGTTTGTATGCTCAACCCCTTAGTGCAAGATAACGTTATGTTGTATTGCCCCTTAAGATGACAACCTTTATTCTCTTACACTAAATGATCTCACACTTTTAGAAGCAATTTTATTTCCTTTTTGCACCGATGACAACTTACTTGAGGGATCTTGCTCAATCCCTAGGTAGGTATGGTGGACACTTGAAAATAAGATTTGGGTTTAAGGGTTTTTAGATGCACAAGTAGTATCTCTACTTAGTGCGGAATTTTTGGCTAGCAAAGGTAGGGGGGAAGCATCACATGTTAAAGGATCTATGACAATATGACTTCTATGTGAATATAAACAAACATAAATCATTAAGTTGTCTTCCTTGTCCAACGTCAACAATTTTGGCATATAATATTTTGATGAGGGCTCACAATCACAAAAGATTTCTAGGATAGTATATCTATATGTGAATCTTCTCTTCCCTTATTAATTCTTTCCTGAGTTGCATCATTGACTAATGCTATGTTTGTCAATATCTAATAAAATTTCCTACTTATACTTTTCCTTATGTGGTGCTATCACCTACCATAGGATTAGTACATGATCTTATTGATTTATTTCTTTTCTTTTATTTGTTTCCTTTCTCTTTTCTTTCTTTATTTCTTTTCTTTTATTTGCAACATGAAACTAAAGAAAGCAAAAACTCAAACTAAACTTTATTACATAACTTGCACAAGATTACAAGGATAGATCACTAAGCAAACTCTCAAAGAAGAAAGGATTGAACTAAACTTTTATTCATCTAATGCAAAAGATCGAACTAAAATAAGTAAAAGTAACAAGATAGTGGGATGATACGATACCGGTGCACCCCCCCAAGCTTGGCGGAAGCCAAGGGGAGTGCCCATACCCGATACTCAGTTCTCCTTTGGTGGTGAAGAAGATGGTGGTGGTGATGACTATTTTGCCTTCAACTTTTTCATATTGTAGTTGAGGAGAGCAATTTCTTCTTTTAGATCGTCTACCTCCAATTCCAACTTCAAGATCTTGTCACATAAATCCCCTTTGCTTTTCTGCCGAAAACGAGAAGGAATAGATCGGTTAGGTCGTTTAGGGAGGCTGGATTTCTTGAACTCTATATGCATATCCCCGGGTTGAGGTAAAGGAACATCTTCGTCCTCCGAGCTTGAATCATCGATCCTCATCAAGTGAGCATCCTCCTCATCATCTGAAGTTCGACCATAAGGAGATAGGTCCTCATAGGTCTTTGGGTCAGCAATAAGATGTGAGACATAGCTCTCTCCGTCGGAGTCTTGGGATGACATATTTTCAAAACTGCGCAGGAAACACCAAGAAAAAAGGACAGAGGATTTCTCTGCGATACGGTGATCAACAAGTTCGGGAAGTATATATAGATTTTTTTGAACTTGGAGGACAAGTATAAGGTAGAAAAACGGAGTACGGAAGGTGTCTTAGGTGGGCACAACCCACCTGGGCACACCAGGCTTGCCTGGTGCGCCCTGGTGTTTTGTGCCCACCAGGGGATGCTTCCTGGAAGTTTCTTTATTTCCAAAATTCTAAAATATTTCAAAACTGATAAAAAATATTTTTGTGGATTTTTCGGAGTCCGTTGACTTACCGTATCATGTACCTCTTTATTTTCTCAATTCTGGAGTGTTCCGGAAGGACTCTTTTATGTGTTCTTCCGGTGTCAAAGTTTGGATAGTATTAGTTTCAACATTAATAGGCGTACCTAAGATATAATGCTTTATTCGTTGCCCATTGAAAACCTTCGGGTTAGTACCTTTGGAGTTATTTATTTTGAGGGCTCCAGACCGGCAAAACCTCCTCGCTGACATATGGGCCTTCCCATTTTGAGAGGAGCTTTCCTGCAAAAAATCTAAAACGAGAGTTGTACAAAAGAACATATTCTCCGACTTTAAACTCACGCTTTTGGATTCTTTTATCATGCCATCTTTTAACTTTTTCTTTGAATAACTTTGCATTTTCATAAGCTTGGGTTCTCCATTCGTCTAAAGAACTTATATCAAATAACTGTTGGAAATATGCCCTAGATGCAATAATAAAATGGTTATTATTATATTTCCTTGTTCATGATAATTGTCTATTGTTCATGCTATAATTGTATTAACCGGAGACCGTAATACATGTGTGAATACGTAGACCACAATATGTCCCTAGTAGCCTCTAGTTGACTAGCTCGTTGATCAATAGATGGTTACGGTTTCCTGACCATGGACATTGGATGTCGTTGATAACGGGATCACATCATTAGGAGAATGATGTGATGGACAAGACCCAACCCTAAGCATAGCACAAGATCGTGTAGTTCATCTGCTAATGCTTTTCTAATGTCAAGTATCATTTCCTTAGACCATGACATTGTGCAACTCCCGGATACCGTAGGAATGCTTTGGGCGTGCCAAATGTCACAACGTAACTGGGTGGCTATAAAGGCACACTACGGGTATCTCCGAAAGTGTCTGTTGGGCTGGCACGAATCGAGACTGGGATTTGTCACTCCGTGTGACGGAGAGGTATCTCTGGGCCCACTCGGTAGGACATCATCATAATGAGCTCAATGTGACCAAAGAGTTGATCACGAGATGATGTGTTATGGAACGAGTAAAAGTGACTTGCCAGTAACGAGATTGAACGAGGTATTGGGATACCGATGATCGAATCTCGGGCAAGTAACGTACCGATTGACAAAGGAAATTGTATACAGGATTGATTGAATCCCCGACATCGTGGTTCATCCGATGAGATCATCGTGGAACATGTGGTAGCCAACATGGGTATCCAGATCCCACTGTTGGTTATTGGCCAGAGAGCTGTCTCGGTCATGTCTGCATGATTCCCGAACCCGTAGGCTCTACACACTTAAGGTTCGGTGATGCTAGAGTTGTTATGGGAATTAGTGTGCAGTTACCGAATGTTGTTCGGAGTCCTGGATGAGATTCTGGACGTCACAAGGAGTTCCGGAATGGTCCAGAGGTAAAGATTTATATATGGGAAGTCCTATTTTGGCCACCGGAAAATGTTCGGGATTTTTCGGTATTGTACCGGGAAGGTTCTAGAAGGTTCTGGAGTGGGGCCCACCTGCATGGGGGGACCCACATGAACGTGGGTAGTGGGGGCAAGGCCCCACACCCCTGGTCAAGGCGCACCAAGATCCCCCCTTAGAAGGAATAAGATCATAGCCCGAAGGGATAAGATCAAGATCCTAAAAAAGGGGGATAACAATCGGTGGGGAAGGGAAATTATGGGATTTCTTTTCCCCACCTTTGCCAACGCCCCAATGGACTTGGAGGGCAAGAAACCAGCCCCCTCCACCCCTATATATAGTGGGGAGGCGCATGGGAGCCGCACCCCTTCCCCTGGCGCAGCCCTCTCCCTCCCCAACACCTCCTCCTCCTCCGTAGTGCTTGGCGAAGCCCTACCGGAGAACTGCAAGCTCCACCACCACGCCGTCGTGCTGCCGGAGCTCTCCCTCAACTTCTCCTCTCCCCTTGATGGATCAAGAAGGAGGAGACGTCCCCGGGCTGTACGTGTGTTGAACGCGGAGACATACCCATAGGATTTTTATATGCTGTTCTATAAGCCCAAAGTGCATCATCTAAATTTTTAGACCAATTCTTCCTGGACCTATTAATAGTCTTTTGCAAAATTAATTTTATTTCTCTATAACTAAGTTCAACTTGACCACTAGACTGAGGATGATAGGGTGATGCAATTTTATGGTTAACATCATACTTGGCAAGCATTTTACGGAAAGCACCATGAATAAAGTGTGAACCACCATCAGTCATTAAATATCTAGGGACTCCAAACCTTGGGAAAATAACTTCCTTAAGCATTTTAATAGAGGTGTTGTGATCAACACTACTGGTTGGAATGGCTTCTACCCATTTAGTAACATAATCAATAGCAACCAAAATATGTGTATACCCATTAGAGGAAGGAAAAGGTCCCATGTAATCAACAGCAAGTGAATAATTTTTAGGCATTTATTGACGCTTACCGATATTACCTATTCTTTGACATTCATCACAAGAAGAGACAAACTTACAGGCACCCTTGAAGAGAGTAGGCCAATAAAATCTAGACTGCAATACCTTGTGAGTAGTTCTATCTCCAGCATGATGCCCTCCATAAGCCTCAGAGTGACATTTCCGTAGGATTTGTCCCTGTTCATGCTTAGGTACACAACGTCTAATAATACCATCTACTCACTGGTGCGCGTCGGTCCTAAACAAACGGCTTTAACCCCTTTCCGCGACGGCATTCGGAACCATCGCCAAGTGAGTGTGGGCGATAGGGGGGTCCTTCCCAGACGACCCAGAAACCGTTGGGGATATGCCCTCCTGGCACACACGCTCGACAAAATGAGGTCGTGTGCGATCGGCGAGCACTCAAATACAGAAATACGTATAGTAGTGCTCAAAAAATACAATTATACAGGCGAAATCATTTTCGGTCGTAAGTACATCCCACATAGTCAGTCACCACTATACGTTTCCATTTGTATATACATCCCACATAGTCACTACAAGGAAAACGTTTGCGCAAGGTGGCGTAACGCAAACAGTTTTGAAGAGAATGTCGTGTGTGATTGTTCATTGATCCAACACGATTTGTTCCTAGAAACTGTGTGCGTTGCCTGAGGTCATCGCCCACGGTGGTTTTTGATTAACTGTTTGCAATAGCAAACCCAATTAGCAAGCTAATTGGCCAATTAGCGGGCTAATTGCCCTATTATTAATAATCCATTTACTAATATAATTGACATTCATATTAAGCACATAATATATTCCATTTCCACATTAAGGAAGCAGGATTTCATAATTGAAATACATCGGAGTACAACATGATATTGCTTCAGCACTTAGCTACCCCATTACACAACTGCACCAGCAGCAAGTTTCACATGCAACATCTAGAACCTTACAAAATTAGCATCATAGACGGTACATAGAGAGATGCATCTCATCTGGAAAACTGCTGAAGAAGAAGGCGAATATCGAGCCTTCATTCATGTTGAAGTTCTTTGCAACTTTAGGCCAGTGCCTGTGGATGATTGACCGTTTGTAACACCCCCGGTGTAATGATGCTACAGTAACCCCTGGGGTTAAGTTAATTGTTTTGCTAAACATGTGCCTGATCATTATTGTCTCATGCTCTTTCACATTCCAGTTGAATTCAAATTCAAATTCTGTGTGAAATTCAAAATGCTTAGATATGAACACAAAAATGTTCATCATGTGCCAAATAATCCACAACTAATATTGGTGGTGAACCAACATTTTTGCAAAAGGTTTAAGTGGCCTAAGCTACTTAAAGCAGTGACCTAAGCAATAAATTAAATGCCCTTTTAATTTATAAAATTGGCAACTATTCCAAAAGCCTCCCACCCTTTTTGTGGCGAGGCAATATACTTCTTTGAAATTATTTTGGCGTTGGCATAATTTTTTGCAAAATCTTTTTGGCTAAAAAGAAAAGGCAAATTGCTGCTGGAAAATTTTAAAAAAATAAAACCAAAGAAAAAGGAAAAGCCTCCCCCCTCAACTGGGCCGATAGGCCCAGCTGGCCACCGTGCCCCCCCCATGGGCCTCGGCCCACCTCAACCAGCCGGCCCAGCTCCCTTGCGCGCCCTTCTGTTCCCAGTGCGCACCGCACTGAGGGCTCGTCGCAGCCCGACCACCTCGCCGGCAGCGCCGCGGGTGGATAAGAGCACCCCTCCCCTCGACGCCTCGACCTCCTACCCACCTACCTCCACCCACGCCCAGAACCCCCTCGCCCTCTCCCTCTCCCTCTCCTTCGTTCTGGAGAGGAGGTCGACGCGTTCGCCGCCGTGCCTCGCCCGTCCTCGCTGCCACCGGGGCCCGTTCGCCTCGCCGACCTGTCCAGCAGCTCCACCGTCATCGACTTCCTCGTCCCCGTCCACGAGCGCAAGCCGAGGAGCACCGCAGGCAGCGGATCGAGCCTCCCTCCTTCCGCCTCTGCTCCGGCGATCCCCTTCGACTCCGGTGACGTATCTGCTGCTACTAAACCTCCGAGGGCCACCGTGCGTGCCGCAAAGTGAGCCCCTCATCCCCTTCCCTCGCTCCCTTGGCCTCTCGCGCTCCCGTAGCCACCGCGTCCGCCATGGCCGAGCTCAGCTCCGCCGGATAGCTCACCGCTCGTAGCCGTCGCTACGGGCCTCCTCCGGCCTCACCGCCACCATAGGAGGGCGCAGCTCGCTCCGCTCGTTCGGGCGAGCCAGGCAATGCTCGGAGCCGACGCCCGCAGCTCCACCTCGTCGACCGCCCGAAAGCCGCCGCCGTCCATACTCGTCGTCGCCGACGTTACCGGCCAGTCCGTCCGTGCCTCTACCACCATTCGACGCGGCTTCTTCTCCCCGTTCGAACGCACCCGCCCGCGGCCATTTTGGCCGCCGGACGGCGAATTCCGGCGAGGTCCGGCGCCCCTCCGCCGCGGGAACGCTCATCGGAGCTCCCCAACGTCGGCGCCGACATGGACGTCCGGGTCCACCTCGCCAGGTCACTGCCCCGTGGCCCGAGTGGCCTGGCTGGCCTTGTTGACCAAGTCAACGGCTGACTAGGCATCGCCCAGTCACTGCCAGTGGGTCCCCCGTGGGCCCTGTTGACTAGTCAACTAGTCTGTTGACCACTGATGCAACAATGACGCCATGATGACGTCATATTCCTTTTCTGTTAATATAAATAATTCCATAATATTGTTTAAACTTTAAAAATTCATAGAAATTAAACCGTAGCTCAGATGAAAATGTTTTCTATATGAAAGTTGCTCAGAAAAATCCAACGAATCCGAATACGCGGTCCGTTCATCTGTCACATGCCCCTAGCATGCTGAACATGGGACATTCCCCCTCCGGTCATCTGTCTGACACAGATCCGGAACCGGGAAAACATTCCCGGTTGATTCCCTCCCTTCACCTTTATCGTGTAGCCATACGTTAGGTCACTCCCGGCACAACATTTTGCCATGTTCTGCTTAGTGTTACCTCTGTTTGCTATGTATTTACTGTTTCTTCCCCCTCTTCTCTCCGGTAGACTCCGCGACCGATGCCGCCCCTGTGATGGACTACGTCGACGACGACCCCTTCTTGCCAGAGCAACCAGGCAAGCCCCCCCCCCTTTGATCATCCCGATATCGCCCATTCCATTCTCTCATGCTTGCATTAGATTTTGCTACTGTTATTGTTTGCACCTATTCTGATGCATAGCCTACTTTTGTAACCTGTGGTTGTACCATACCTGCTTATCCTAAATTGCTTAGTATAGGTTGGTTAGATATCCACCAGTGACCCCCACTTTGTCCCGACTGCCCCGCTGGATTATCAGAAGACCCGATCAACGGGATCGAAGACCAAGCCCCGACACCGCACATCACTTCCCCTTAGTTGCTTGACACTATTGGGTTACTATCGAGTACCGAGGGTGAGACCTCATCAGCACTTCTGATGTTAACCCTGTAGTGTAGTTATTCGGTCGTGGTCATCGAGGGTGATTTCCTCCTTAACCACTTCCGATACGACTCTGTCGTGCAACCCCTCAAGTGTGAACCTCGAGGGTGATTCCTCTTACGTTCACCCTGATGATTACATCTAGTGGAATTCATCGGGGGTGATTCCTCGGGTTTTCCCCTTGATGTTTGGACACATGGTTACTTGGACTTTATCACTGTTACTTGGAAAGACGGGTCGACCCTGAGAGGTACCCGCGCGTGCTTAATTGCGAGTGATGTGGAGATGGGTTGACTTGGAGGGTGCCCGTGAGATAATTAGGAGGTGTGGCCGGGCATTCCTAGCCCTTGCCGCAAGTCCTCGAGATGTGGTAACGGGGTCACATCTTTCGTGAGTCTCTGCTTGTTACCGCGCGTTCCTAATCCACTATGATTTGGATATTTGATCCGAGGGGCCTCTGGCCTGATAGCACTAACCATCACGTGGGCATAGTATGGGCGTTCTGCGTCGTATACATCAGCCGAAGCTTAATAGACGTCAGCGACTGAGCGGCGCGCGCCTGGTTGGACTACGTAAGCGCCTGCCTTGTTGAAGGAGGTAGCTAGGTCTGCTCACCGCCGCAGACGCATAACGTGAGGAGTTCGGGAGATGGCCCATGACCCCGGGGCATAGGTTTAGTCCGGCGTGCTAGCCTCTCTATTAAGCCTAGGTCGGGTTGCGGCGTATTGTTTGACCGAGGCCGGGCATGACCCTGGAAAGTGTGTCCGGCCGGAGTTAAGCCAGCGTGGTGGGTAAGTTGGTGCACCCCTGCAGGGAAGAAACATCTATCGATAGCCTGTCCTACGGTAACGGACACTTGGAGTTGTATCCCGATCGATACAACTAGAACTGGATACTTGTGATGAGAATTGGATGGTGATGAGAACTGGATTGTGATGATAACTGGATAGTATGGCTCGGGTTTTCTTTCTCGCAGGAGTCAAGAAAGGATCTCGGCGAGGTTGATAACACTACTACTACTTTACTTTATGCTAGTCTACTCCTCCTGTTTTTGAAGATGGTGGTTTCGAAGATGCTAGTCTTCGATAGGACTAGGCCTTTCTCTATTCTCGCATTTTGCAGCCCAGTCCACATATACAGCCTTCCTTTGATAATGTTGCATATGTAGTGTAGATCCTTGCTTGCGAGTACTTTGGATGAGTACTCACGGTTGCTTTGTTCCCCCTTTTCCCCCTTTCTTCTTCTTTCCGGTTGATGCAACCAGATGACGGAGCCCGGGAGCCAGATGCCACCGCCAATGCTTACTACTACGTGGAGGCCGCCGATGACCAGGAGTAGTTAGGAGGCTCCCAGGTAGGAGGCCTTGCCTTTTCGATCGATGTTGCTTTTGTGCTAGCTTTCTTAAGGCAAACTTGTCTAACTTATGTCTGTACTCAGATATTGTTGCTTCCCCTGACTCTTGTGTTTTCGAGCTTATGTATTCGAGCCCTCGAGGCCCCTGGGTTGTAATATAAAGCTTGTATTATTTTAATTTGTGTCTAGAGTTGTGTTGTGATATCTTCCCGTGAGTCATTGATCTTGATCGTACACATTTGCGTGTATGATTAGTGTACGATTGAATCGAGGCGCCACAAGTTGGTATCGAGCCGATCGCTGTAGGTAGCCCCTTTCCAACTCCTTGGCGAAGTTGAGTCTAGTCAACGAAAAACTTTTACTAACATTGGCTGTGTGGCTTACGGTCCCACGCCGCCATTGGGTGGTATTAGCATCTTTACTCCTCGTCTATACTACGGGACTCTGAACTCTCTTCTACTCGGGTTAAACGAATTTACTAACATTAGGATCCCGTGACCACATTCACCCCGAAGTTGGATAAAGCCATAGTTATTCCTTAGAATAGCCTCTTGAATAGTACACACACCTGTCGTGTTGACTACGAAGTGGTATCCATCGTACCTGTTTCCTTATGCATGTTTCATCATGAATGATCCTTGTCTTTGCAAATGCTCAATACTGAACTACCCCCTGTTACATGTTAGCAGGATGGTTAGACCCGCTGGTCGTGGCCGTGGTGCCAACGATCCACCACCGCCCTAATTCTTTGCTGGAATGATGCAACAATTTGAGCTGAACCGCCAGTTCATGGAAGGAATGATGGCTCAGTTTCCTCGTCCGAACATGAATCAACAGCCAACCCCAGTAACTCTGCAGGACTTCATGCGCAACTCAACCCCTTGATGCTGATGACTGGCTCCGCGACATCACATATGAAATGGAGTCTGCTAGTGTTGCCCCTGCCAGCTATGTCACCTTCGCATACTTCTTTCTGAAGGGTCCCGCTGCTCAATGGTGGGACAGCCACAGGCGTACCCTACCTGCTGGAACGGTCATTACTTGGCCGGATTTCCAAGCTGCCTTCCGTGCCCGTTTCATTCCTCAGGGAACCATGGACGGGAAGAAGCGAGTTCCATAACCTCACCCAAGGCAACAAGTCTGTAGATGCTTATCAACGGGAATTTCTGGACTTGTCACGTTATGCTGAAGAAGACATTGCAACTGATGCTCGTAAGCAAGAGAAGTTTCGTGATGGACTTCACCCTGATATAAAACTAGCATTGCTAGTTCATGACTTTGCCGACTTTGCCACCTTGGTGAACAAGGCTATTCTGGTTGAGACTGGTCTTCAGGAACATCAGGGATCCCTAAGGCGTAGTCGCGACGTTGGCTCATCTTCGGGCCCTTCAGCGCAGAAGCGTCGGATATGGATTCCCCACAGCATGTATCGTCCAACTGCACCTGCACCAAGACAGTCCTATGTTGCACCTCGTCTGCCTCCTCCACCGCAGAGGCAGCCCCTTCAGGCTGTACCACCCCAAGCTTCTGCTCCCAATCCCAATGATGGTCTATGCTTCAAGTGTGGCCTTCCGTGTCACCGCTCAGAAATGCCCTCGTAATCGAATCACTGGCTCGTCTTCAATCGACCGTAATAATCAGCCCCATAACAACAATGCCGGACCTTATGGTCGTGGTCGCTAATCATGTTGATCTGAATGAAGCTCAAGACCAGCCGCCATCGTGATGGGTACTCTTCTCGTTAATTCAGCATCAGCTTCATTTTGTTTGATTCAGGAGCATCACATTCATTTATGTCGAAAGGTTTGCATACACACACGACATTCGATGCGAGGCCATGAACACCCCGATAGTAATACGCACCCTGGGCCGATGTCAAACTACCATGATTGGTCGCGACGTTCCGCTGAGATTGAAGGGCTGGAGTTCCTTGTTTCTCCCATTATTCGAGTCTTCCAATATTGACCTCATCCAGGAATGGAATGGTTGAAAGCGATATCTGCTCTATCGTTTGCGCCACCAAGGTTGTTCACCTCCTACATTCTTCCAATGAAATAGTAGCTACCATGCTCAGCTTGTTCAGACGTCAAGCACGACTTTATGCTTTGAATCGTTGAACGCAGCACCTCTTGAGGGAATTGAAAAGATTCCAGTCGTTCGCGACTTCCAAGACGTATTTCCAGAAGAACTTCCAGGAATACCCCCTGCCCAGGCCGTCGAGTTCGTCATCGACTTGAAGCCAGGCACCGTTCCTATTGCTAAACGACCCTACAAGATGCCACCTCATGAGCTCCTTGAACTGAAGGAGGAAATCGACAAATCTCTTCGCAGTGGTTTCATTCGTCCAAGTTCCTCTACTTGGGGAGCACCTTCTCTCTTCGTCAAGAAGAAGGATGGTACGAACCGTTTGGTCCAAGACTATCGTCCTATCAACCAAGCTACAATTCAGAACAAATATCCCCTTCCTCGGATCAATGATCTGTATGATCAACTTGCTGGTTCATCGATATTCTCTAAAATCGACTTGAGGTTGGGTTACCACCAGATCCGTGTTCGTGAAGAGGATATTCCAAAGACCGCATTTGTCACTCGTTATGGTTCTTACGAGTACACCGTCATGTCATTCGGTTTAACCAATGCTCCAGCTACATTCTCTCGTCTAATGAACTACATATTCATGGATTACCTCGACAAGTTCGTCGTAGTCTATCTGGATGATATCCTGGTATATTCGAAGAATAAAGAAGAACATGCTGAACATCTTCGTCTTGTTCTGGAAAAGCTTTGAGAGCATCAACTTTATGCCAAGTATTCCAAGTGTGAATTCTGGTTGCCCGAAGTCACCTACCTTGGTCATGTTATCTCCAAGGATGGTATTGCCGTCAACCCAGAGCATGTTCAGGCTATTCTTGACTGGAACCCTCCGAAGACTGTCAAGCAAGCCAGAAGCTTCCTCGGACTAGCCAGCTATTGTCGCCGCTTTGTTGAGAATTTCTCCAAGATCACCAAGCCACTGACTAATCTGCTTCACAAAGGCGTTAAGTTCGACTGGACAGACAAATGTCAGGAAAGTTTCCAGGCACTCAAGGACAAGCTAACTTCTGCCCCAGTGCTTGCTCCTCCTGATTCTCGCAAGGACTTCGTCATCTATTGCGACGCATCAAGTCAAGGATTAGGCTGTGTTCTAATGCAAGAGCGCAGGGTGATTGCTTATGCTTCCCGTCAAGTGCGTCCTCACGAGGAAAACTACCCGGTTCATGACCTTGACCTTGCAGCGGTTATCTTTGCATTGAAGCTATGGCGACAGTACCTTCTCGGTAATCGCTATAGATCTTCACCGATCATCGAGTCTGAAGTACCTGTTTACTCAACCAGATCTGAACCTCCGTCAGCAGCGGTGGATGGAAGCTATTGCGGACTACAACTGCGGTATATCTTATACCCCTGGTAAGGCTAATGTAATGGCCGATGCCCTGAGCCGCAAGTCTTATTGCAATAATCACATGGTCTACAAAGCCCAACCCCGCCTTTATGAAGAGCTATGCAAGCTAAACCTTCGACTAGTTCCACAGGGTTCTCTGAATAACCTTGTACTGGAACCAACTCTTCTAAAAGCAATTAAGTCTGCTCAAGCCAAAGATGCTCACATTGATTTGATGAAAAAGGATCTTGCCTTAGAGAAATCTAGAGATTTCTCACTTGGTGAAGATGGAACCTTATACTTCAGAGATCGCATTGTAGTACCCCGGTTCGAGCTTATGACAGAGAAGGTGATGAAAGAAGCGCATGACACCCCTCTCTCTATTCATCCGGGAAGTACCAAGATGTATCTAGACATCCGTCAGAAGTACTGGTGGTCTAAAATGAAGCAAGACATTGCTCGATATATCGAAGAATGTGACATTTGCCGTCGCGTCAAAGCAGAACATCAGAAACCGGCTGGACTTCTACAACCGCTTCCGATTCCTGAATGGAAGTGGGATAAGATCCAAATGGATTTCGTCACAGGCCTTCCCAAGTCTCAGAAAGGTAACGATGCTATCTTTGTTGTCATCGACCAATTCTCGAAAGTTGCTCACTTTCTGCCAGTCAAGGAGACAATCACTGCTAGTCAATTAGCAAATTTGTATATCTCCAGAATTGTGTCACTCCATGGCATTCCGAAGGAGATCAGTTCAGACCGTGGCAGTTTATTCACTTCAAAGTTCTAGGATAGTTTCCAAGAGGCAATGGGAACTCATATTACCTGGAGCACTGCTTATCATCCCCAATCCCAAGGCCAAGTCGAGCAAGTCAATCAAATTCTTGAAGACATGCTTCGAGCTTGTGTTATTTCCTTCGGCAAGAAGTGGGAAGAATCTCTCCCTTATGCGGAGTTCTCTTATAACAACAGCTATCAAGCCAGCTTGAAGATGGCACCCTTCGAAGTGCTCTATGGACGTAAGTGCCGAACCCCTCTGAATTGGTCATAAACTGGGGAACGGGCACTCATTGGTCCAGACATTATTCAACAAGCTGAAGAGCAGGTTCGCATTGTCGGGATAATCTCAAGGCGGCCGATCCGCCGGAAGAGCAACTATGACCGGAAACACTGGGGTTCAACTTATCAACCTGGTGAACAAGCTTATCTGCGTGTCACTCCTTTGAGAGGCACTCATCGGTTCGGAGTCAAGGGCAAGCTAGCTCCGCGCTACATTGGTCCTTTCCACATTCTGGCCCGTCGTGGGCTGGTGGCTTATCAACTGGAGTTGCCACCTCAGTTCTCTCATGTTCATGATGTCTTCCACGTATCGCAACTTCGTCGATGCTTCAAGGATCCGGAACGTGAAGTGGATCCGGAATTGGTTGAAATTCAAGATGATCTCACATACAAGGAGCATCCGATCTGCATTCTTGAAGAAGCTGAACGTCAAACACGCCAGAAGGTTACCAAGTTCCTCAAGGTGCAATGGTCAAATCATTCTAAGGATGAAGCCACTTGGGAACGCGAGGATAACCTCCGTGCTGAATACCCCGACCTGTTCCCTTCTACCTCTTAATTCTCGGGACGAGAATTTCTTTTAGAGGAGGAGAGTTGTAACACCCCCGGTGTAATGATGCTACAGTAACCCCTGGGGTTAAGTTAATTGTTTTGCTAAACATGTGCTGATCATTATTGTCTCATGCTCTTTCACATTCCAGTTGAATTCAAATTCAAATTCTGTGTGAAATTCAAAATGCTCAAACATGAACACAAAAATGTTCATCATGTGCCAAATAATCCACAACTAATATTGGTGGTGAACCAACATTTTTGCAAAAGGTTTAAGTGGCCTAAGCTACTTAAAGCAGTGACCTAAGCAATAAATTAAATGCCCTTTTTAGTTTATAAAATTGGCAACTATTCCAAAAGCCTCCCACCCTTTTTGTGGCAGTGCAATATACTTCTTTGAAATTATTTTGGCCAGTGGCATAATTTTTTTGCAAAATCTTTTTTGGCTAAAAAGAAAAGGCAAATTGCTGCTGGAAAATTTTTAAAAAATAAAAACAAAGAAAAAGGAAAAGCCTCCCCCCCTCAACTGGGCCGACGGGCCCAGCTGGCCACCGTGCCCCCCCCATGGGCCTCGGCCCACCTCAACCAGCCGGCCCAGCTCCCCGCACCGCGCCCCCTTCCTGTTCCCCGGTGCGCACCGCTACAGGGGCTCGTCGCCGCCCGACCACCTTGCCGGCAGCGCCGCGGGTGGATAAGAGCACCCCTCCCCTCGACGCCTCGACCTCCTCCCCACCTACGTCCACCCACACCCAGAACGCCCTCGCCCTCTCCCTCTCCCTCTCCTTCGTTCTGGAGAGGAGGCCGACGCGGTCGCCGCCGTGCCTCGCCCGTCCTCGCGGCCACCGGGGCCCATTCGCCTCGCCGACCTGTCCAGCAGCTCCACCATCGTCGACTTCCTCGTCCCCGTCCACAAGCACAAGCAGGGGAGCACCGCAGGCAGCGGATCGAGCCGCCCTCCTTCCGCCTCTGCTCCAGCGATCCCCTTCGACTCCGGCGATGTCTCTGCTGCTACTAAACCTCCGAGGGCCACCGTGCGTGCCGCGAAGTGAGCCCCTCTTCCCCTTCCCTCGCTCCCCTGGCCTCTCGCGCTCCCGTAGCCACCGCGTCCGCCATGGCCGAGCTCAGCTCCGCCGGATAGCTCACCGCTCGTCGCCGTCGCTACGGGCCTCCTCCGGCCTCACCGCCACCATAGGAGGGCGCAGCTCGCTCCGCTCGTTCGGGCGAGCCAGGCAACGCTCGGAGCCGACGCCCGCAGCTCCACCTCGTCGACCACCCGAAAGCCGCCGCCGTCCATACTCGTTGTCGCCGACGTTACCGGCCAAGTCCGTCCGTGCCTCTACCACCATTCGACGCGGCTTATTCTCCCCGTACGAACGCACCCGCCCGCGGCCATTTTGGCCGCTGGACGGCGAATTCCGGCGAGGTCCGGCGCCCCTCCGCCGCGGGAACGCTCACCGGAGCTCCCTAACGCCGGCGCCGACGTGGACGTCCGGGTCCACTCGCCAGTCACGCCCGTGGCCTGAAGTGGTTCGGTGGCCTTGTTGACCAAGTCAACAGCTGACGGGCATCGCCGATCATCGCCGATGGGTCCCCGTGGGCCCTGTTGACTAGTCAACTAGTCTATTGACCGCTGATGCAACAATGACGCCATGATGACGTCATATTCCTTTTCTGTTAATATAAATAATTCCAGAATATTGTTTAAACTTTAAAAATTCATAGAAATTAAACTGTAGCTCAGATGAAAATGTTTTCTATATGAAAGTTGCTCAGAAAAATCCAACGAATCCGACTACGCGGCCCGTTCATCTGTCACATGCCCCTAGCATGCTGAACATGGGACATTCCCCCTCCGGTCATCTGTCTGACACAGATCCGTGAATCGGAAAACATTCCTGCTGATTCCCCCTTCACCTTTATCGTAGCCATCGTTAGGTCACTCCCGGCACAGCATTTTGCCATGTTCTGCTTAGTGTTACCTCTGTTTGCTATGTATTTACTGTTTCTTCCCCCTCTTCTCTCCGGTAGACTCCGAGACCGATGCCGCCCCTGTGATCGACTACGTCGATGACGACCCCTTCTTGCCAGAGCAACCAGGCAAGCCCCCCCTTTGATCATCCCGATATCGCCCATTCCATTCTCTCATGCTTGCATTAGATTTTGCTACTGTTATTGTTTGCACCTATTCTGATGCATAGCCTACTTTTGTAACCTGTGGTTGTACCTTACCTGCTTATCCTAAATTGCTTAGTATAGGTTGGTTAGAGATCCACCAGTGACCCCCACTTTGTCCCGACTGCCCCGCTGGATTATCAGAAGACCCGATCAACGGGATCAAAGACCAGGCCCCGACACCGCACATCACTTCCCCTTAGTTGCTTGACACTATTGGGTTACTATCGAGTACCGAGGGTGAGACCTCATCAGCACTTCTGATGTTAACCCTGTAGTGTAGTTATTCGGTCGTGGTCATCGAGGGTGATTTCCTCCTTAACCACTTCCGATACGACTCTGTCGTGCAACCCCTCAAGTGTGAACCTCGAGGGTGATTCCTCTTACGTTCACCCTGATGATTACATCTAGTGGAATTTATCGAGGGTGATTCCTCGGGTTTTCCCCTTGATGTTTGGACACACGGTTACTTGGACTTTACCACTGTTACTTGGAAAGACGGGTCAACCCTGAGAGGTACCCGCGCGTGCTTAATTGCGAGTGATGTGGAGAAGGGTTGACCTGGAGGGTGCCCGCGAGATAATTACGAGGCGTGGCCGGGCATTCCTAGCCCTTGCCGCAAGTCCTCAAGACGGGGCAACGGGGTCACATCTTTTGTGAGTCTCTGCTTGTTACCGCGCGTTCCTAATCCACTACGATTTGGATATTTGATCCGAGGGGCCTCTGGCCTGATAGCACTAACCATCACGTGGGCATAGTATGGGCGTTCTGCGTCGTATACATCAGCCGAAGCTTAATAGACGTCAGCGACTAAGCGGCGCGCGCCGGGTTGGACTGCGTAAGCGCCTGCCTTGTTGAAGGAGGTAGCTAGGTCTGCTCACCGTCCGCGTAGGCAACGTGCAGGAGTTCCCGGGGAGATGGCCCATGACCCCTGGGGGTATAGGTTTAGTCCGGCGTGCTGGCCTCTCTATTAAGCCTAGGTCGGGTTGTGGCGTATTGTTTGACCGAGGCCAGGCATGACCCTGGAAAGTGTGTCCGGCCGGAGTTAAGCGAGCGTGGTGGGTAAGTTGGTGCACCCCTGCAGGGAAGAAACATCTATCGATAGCCTGTCCTACGGTAACGGACACTTGGAGTTGTATCCCGATCGATACAACTAGAACTGGATACTTGTGATGAGAATTGGATGGTGATGAGAACTGGATTGTGATGACAACTGGATAGTATGGATCTGGGTTTTCTTTCTCGCAGGGAGTCGAGAAAGGATCTCTGGCCGAGGTTGATAACACCACTACTACTTTACTTTATGCTAGTCTACTCCCTCCTGTTTGCTGAAGATGGTGGTTTCCAGAAGATGCTAGTCTTCGATAGGACTAGGCCTTCTCTCTATTCTGGCATTTCTGCAGCCCAGTCCACATATACAGCCTTCCTTTGATAATGTTGCATATGTAGTGTAGATCCTTGCTTGCGAGTACTTTGGATGAGAACTCACGGTTGCTTTGTTCCCCCTTTTCCCCCTTTCTTCTTCTTTCCGGTTGATGCAACCAGATGACGGAGCCAAGGAGCCAGATGCCACCGCCGATGCTTACTACTACGTGGAGGCCGCCGATGACCGGGAGTAGTTAGGAGGCTCTGTGCAGGAGGCCTTGCCTTTTCGATCGATGTTCCTTTTGTGCTAGCCTTCTTAAGGAAAACTTGTCTAACTTATGTCTGTACTCAGATATTGTTGCTTCCGCTGACTCTTGTGTTTTCGAGCTTATGTATTCGAGCCCTCGAGGCCCCTGGCTTGTAATATAAAGCTTGTATTATTTTAATTTGTGTCTAGAGTTGTGTTGTGATATCTTCCTATGAGTCCTTGATCTTGATCGTACACATTTGCGTGTATGATTAGTGTACGATTGAATCGAGGGCGTCACACCGTCCATCCTTCGACCTCTTCAGGAACACTTCAATATTGAACCGTGGGTGTTGTATGAAAACTTTCCTCGCCTCCTGACCACAGAGGTGGTTTGAGAGGTAATCATCAGTGAAGCCTGAAAACAAGGATGTGCATAAATATCTTCTCTATATTGGAAATGGGGCAAAGGAATAGGCAAGGAATAATAGTTAGTACCATCTTGTAAACCTCAGTGCTTCCCATTGTTTCCCTGCAACACATATAAGGTAGTTAGTCATCAGGTTAAGTAAGGGTTCACATGCTATCAGTAAAATATGTTGATGATAAATAAACACATTGCAGATTCATCAGATTAATTCAAGCCACATGGAAAACCCGTTTATCCAAACCAAGCATGATTAAGAACTAGGAAATATAGCACTTGTATATGTTTCTCATGTATTAAGTGCAGCCAAATTCGATTTATTCCTCACATGCACAACAATACAAAATTCTACCCACGACAATTGGACATCGCATTGTAGAATTGAACCAAGCAGTTAACTAGACACCACAACAAATGAACCAAACATTAACTGAGCACCACATTGCACAATATAACATACTCCTAATAGAAGACCAGACAGTTAACTATAGCCAATTGTAGCAATGTATTTATATCTCATGTATTTACTACAACCAAATTCAATTTATTCCTCACATGGTATACAATAACAGAATGCACCCACAATTTTGTAAAGATAAATTTGATTTTTTCTCACACGAAAGAAAATAAAAAATTGCAGCCTGAAGAATTGAACATCACATTTGCAGAATTGAACCAAACAGTTAACTGAAGACGACAACTAATTAATAAAACAGTTAATAAGTGAGCACCACACTGCACGACATATAGAACATATACACTAGAGCAACAGATTGCATGGTAAAATTAGATAGCACAACTCACTAGAATTTGTGAAGGAAAGGCAGGAGCAGCACACGCAATGGGTAAATAGAGCATGCTTAACTGGCGTAGCTAGCAAATGGCAAGGTGCTCCTTCAAGATCTAGGGGGCGGCATGAATGGCAGCCATCGCGACCTCATTCGCACATGCAGCCGCGATTTGCTTCTCTGCTGCCAAATGCTCCTTGATGTCCTGGCTATACTGCGTGCACCATGGCTTAGGCCAGCGCTTATTTGGTGGAGGGGTCGGTGATTTGGGTGGAAGGTGTCGCGCTCGCGCCGGCGGTAGGGGCATGTGTGATGTGGAAGGAGGAGGAGGATGGGGGTCGGGTGTGGATTACCTGCCTGGATAGGAGAGGCCGAGGAGCGTGAAGGAGGGTCGCCGGCGAGGAGGCGGCGGCGCTGCAAGCAAGAAGTGAAGGTTTCAACTTGGAAAGGAAGGCGGAAAGAGGGGAAATGTGGCTTTTGGTAAGGGGAGGGGGCGGGGAGGTAGATATTTCCGCGGAAGCCAAAAATTTGGACTCGCTTCAGCCAAAAAACTAGCGCGTAAAGTGTCATCAGACATGGTCCCTTATTCAGACACGGTCCGAAGATATTTTGTGCTCCATCTCACACGGTTGGTTATAATAAACTGTGTGGGATCTACTTGATTTTTGGTCTTGATTTGAATTACATAATGGGGTCACAAAGGCCATGGACGGTGTTTGAATTGCTAGACCTTTTTTCTGCAGTGATCATAAAAGAATTGGAATTATTCAGGGTTCGTTTGGACATTTTATGCATTAAGTGAGTTTTTAATGCATTTATGTGCATAATTCAAATTTGAACTACATGCACATGTTCCAATGCATATAAATTCATTGAAAAATCAAATCTTTGTCCTTGGGTGCATGCTTAGGTCCCATGCAAGAAATGGGAATGAATTTCAAACACCATGGCACCGTTGATTGCCGGCAAAACATTGAGATGCCTGGTTTTTAAATTCTAGTAAATCCAAAACTCGTCTGAAATTCATGAAACTTGGCATGCTATCATGGAGCGGCATCAACATGTCGTGGTACAAATTTGTCCCATTTGGGGTAGGTTTGGGTATATGCTTCTCACAAACCGGAGCTTCTCACAACAAGCATGATGGTTTTCAGTAGGGAACGTCCCACCTTTGGGGAGGAAACGATATCCATTGCCTATTATTGCTTTCAAGTCTTTTTTTCTTGTGTCAATATAGAACAACAGGAGTGTTGTGTGATTTTTTCTGATTTTTCGGAGTTTGTTTGCACATTTTTATGCATTAACTGAGTTTTCAATGCATTTATGTGCATAATTCAAATTTTAACTACATGCGCATGCTCCAGTGCATATAAATTGGTCAAAAAATCAAATCTGTGTCCTTGGGTGCATGCTTAGTTCCCATGCAAGAAATCAGAATGAATTTCAAACACCAGGGCAAAACATTGATGCCTCGTTTTTAAATTCTATTAAATCCAAAACTCGTCTGTCATTCATGAAACTTAGCATGCTATCATGGAGCGGCGTCTGATGAAGCCATGTACCTAGGGTAGGGTCATGGACCTATCCAAGGTACCCTCCCCAAGGACATCTCTTGAAGAAACCACCTTTTAGTCGACCTAGAAGGATTTCGCTCGACGGACCTGAAGACACTCGACCGTGAAGCCAACCACTCGACCGCCAGGAGATCTACAGTCAGTCTGCACACAAACGGTCAGTCATTAAGTGGCTTTATGGTCATCATAGCACTTTATGTAGGACGTTACCAGTAACTCCCTATCTTAATGTACCTTAATCCCTGCATAACTGAGGGCTGGAGGGGTCTAGCGAACTCTATATAAGCCACCCCCTCCTCAGTGTAAAGGGTTCGCACCCCTGTAAATCATACGCACATAATACAGTCGACCGCCTCTGGGCTCCGAGACGTAGGGCTGTTACTTCCTCCGAGAAGGGCCTGAACTCGTAAACATCTCGCGTATACAACTACTCCATAGCTAGGATCTTGCCTCTCCATACCTACCCCCCATTCTACTGTCAGACTTAGAACCACGATAGTTGGCGCCCACCGTGGGGCAGGTGTCTTAGCGACTTGTTGGAGAAGTTACAGTTTTTTTCCGATCTCCTTCATCATGGTTTCAGGAGGAGTTTTGGTTGATGGCCGCGAGATCCGTCTCGGCGCGCTCACGTTCATCGCCGACGACTCCTCTTGGCTTCAGGAGGCTCCACTCGACGTCGACGCGCTCCCCGTCCGCGGGGCAACGCACTTTCGCGTGTGCATCCGCGGCGTCCTCCTGCGGCAACCGTCGACCCAATATCGGTCGGCTCTTGTGCCGTCCTCCCTCCCAATCTATCGCCCGCGCAAGCGCTCCGGTCGGTCGAGGCTTCAGCGGTGGGTGAGGCATGCGGTGGCCCGCCAGTCGGCCACTCCCCAAGTCACGGCAATCGATCCTGACGAATCTCTCTACATCCTGTTCGATCTGTCGACTAGCCGCGCAAAGACTACATCCGAGTGCGACAGGAGTGATCCAGCGGCGGAAGTCCTGATGGTCAATGGGCCACGCAGTCCACCCGGCTTTCCCCGAGCCGACGGTGGCGACAGCAAGGGCTATCCATCGCAAGTCCATGAAGAGTACTTGCCCGAGACACTCACCTCACTGCAGAGGGAGGAGCTTCGCAGCCGGAACATGGATGCGCTTCACACTCCTATCGTTGGAGAAACCCCCGAGGCCCGTGCCTTAGAAGACGCGTTTATTAACTTGGCTGAGCGCACTCGATTGAAAATCTCCAGCGAGTGCTCGATTTAACGCAAGCGCGACAACGGGTCCTGTCGTCGACCGACGCCAACTCTTTCCACAACCGACTCGGTATATCGAACTCCAATTCAGAATCTAGCGGCCGCAGCCCAGATAGCAGAGTCGATTCAGCCTTCGATCGAGAGGTGGCGAGGCTTACTACAGATCAAAGATTTACTCCGGCAGCAGGAGATCAAAATTCAGATGTATCGCAGTCGCGGAATAGGATTCACAGCAGATCCGTCGCTGCGAATACAGTCCAGTCGGCTCATAGCCCAAGATCGCCCCCGAGGCATGAGGGACATGGAGGCCGGCGTGGTCAGTATGAGGACCGATTCGATCGTGATGATCGACGTCGAGTGCCCATTCCTCCCCCAAGGGGTGGGTCATACGCGCCTCGACAGCAGGATGACAGACGCAATCACAGTGTTGGGCGAAGGATTCCAGTCGACCCCAGGGAACCAGGCTTTGATGCGAGATCCATTATCATTCAAGGTTTGGTCGACAGGAACAGAGCTCACCGAGGAGGCCATGACAGAGATGTGCCCACCAGCAGCAGAGTACACGTCTCAGGACCAGAGTGTTTTAGGAGAGCCATCAGGGCCGCGGTGATTCCTCCCAACTTCAGGTTGGCGACTGGAGTCAGTAAGTTCACTGGTGAGTCCAAGCCGGATACTTGGCTTGAGGACTACCGAGTGGCTGTTCAGATTGGCGGCGGCAACGATGAAGTGGCCATGAAACACCTGCCTCTTATGTTGGAGGGCTCAGCCAGAGCATGGTTGAATCAGTTAGCACCCAGCAGAATTTACACTTGGGAAGATCTTGCCCGAGTATTTGTCAGGACATTTGAAGGAACTTGCAAGCGGCCAGCAGGGTTGACAGAGTTGCAGTCGTGTGTGCAAAAGTCGAATGAAACTCTGAGAGATTACATCCAGAGGTGGATCACATTGCATCACACAATAGAGAATGTATCTGATCATCAGGCAGTCTGTGCCTTCAAGGAAGGTGTTAAGAACAGGGAGTTAAGTTTGAAATTCGGTCGGACCGGAGACATGACCCTGAGTCGAATGATGGAGATTGCCACCAAGTACGCTAATGGTGAAGAAGAGGATCGGCCCGAGTGGCAAGTACAAGTCAGCCGCTAATGAAACCGGGAGGGAACTCGGTCGTAAGCGTATGAAAGCCGAGCCAGCTACTCCCGGAGAAGCCTTGGCCGTGACTCCAGGAAAGTTCAAGGGGAAACCCAAGGGGCCTTGGAACCCTAAAAAGGTGAAAGACCAAGATGGGAATGATGTATTGGACTTGCCATGTCACATTCACACGAAGAAAGATGAAGAGGGTAAACTCATTTACCCAAAGCATACCACTCGATAGTGTCGGCTCTTGATTCAGCAGTTTCAGGGGAAGTAGCCCAAAGATAAGGAGAAGGAGTCAGACAAAGTTGAGGACAAGGAAGATAGTGATGGTGGATACCTCCAGGTCAATTCCACCCTGATGATTTTTGCTGACGTTGAAAGCAAAAGTCGATTGAAAGTTATCAACCGAGAAGTGAATATGGTCGCTCCGGCGACACCCAGTTATCTGATATGGTCGCAGACCGCCATCACGTTCGACCAGTCTGATCACCCGACACACATAGCCACCCCTGGGAGGAAAGCTTTGGTGGTCGACCCAGTCGTCGGAGGCACTCGACTAACTAAAGTTTTGATGGATGGTGGCAGTGGCCTGAACATACTATATGCAGAGACGTTGAAAGGGATGGGCATTCCGATGTCCAGACTCAGCACCAGCAACATGAGCTTCCATGGAGTCATTCCTAGAAAGAAGGCTGAGTCACTCGGCCAAATTGCTCTCGATGTGGTTTTTGGCGATTCCAAGAATTTTCGTAAAGAAAAATTGACCTTTGAGGTCATGGATTTCCAGAGTGCTTATCACGCTATCCTGGGAAGGCCGGCGTATGCACGTTTCATGGCTCGACCATGTTATGTGTACCTCAAACTGAAAATGCCAGGCCCCAAAGGTGTGATCACCACATCGGCAATCGGAAGAAAGCGTAAGAGTGTTTTCAGAAGGCTCTAAGATCGCTGATGCTCGGATGGCGATGGTAGAGCTGCAAGAATACCGAAAACTGCAGACCCGAAAGTGATTTGTTGCAGCCAAGAAGCCCGCCACGGAATCAGCATTTCATCGTCCGATGAGACGAAACCGATTCATATTCACCCGACCGACCCCAATGCTGTTCGACCCACATCTCAACAACACTCGACTCCAAATAGGAAGAAGCGCCATCCAGTTCCTCCGTGAGAACGGGACATCTTTGCATGGAAGCCTCCGACATGCCGGTGTTCCTGTGGGATGGCTGAGCATCGCTCTACGAGTCGACTCAAAAGTTAAACCTGTCAAAGAACATCTTCGACAGTCCGCCGTCCAGAAGAGAAAGGCCATTGGCGAGGAGGTGGCTCGACTCTTAGCAGCAGAGTTTATCCGAGAGATTTACCACTCCGAGTGGCTCGCCAATGTGGTCATGGTCCCCAAGAAGGACAAGTCACTTCGCATGTGCATCGACTTCAAACATATCAATCGGCCTGCCCAAAAGATCATTTTCCTCTCCCCGCATCGACCAAATAGTCGACTTGATCGGGATGAGCGGTTGTCTTTTTAGACGCCTATTCCGGTTACCATCAGATCCGCCTGCATGGACCCGACGAGATCAAAACAGCTTTCATCACTCCATTCGGTGCTTCGTTATGTCACCATGCCATTCGCCTCAAGAATGCCGAGCCACGCTCATGAGGATGATTCGAAGTGTTTGCTCACTCAAATCACCGAATGTGGAAGCACACATGGATGATATTGTGGTCAAATCACGGAAAGGTTCCGACCTGTTGACTGACCTTGCTGAAACATTTGCCAATCTCAGGAGGTATGATATCAAGCTCAATCCATCAAAGTGCACATTCGGAGTTCCTGGCGGAAAGTTACTCAGTTTTCTCGTTTCCGAACGAGGAATCGACGCCAACCCAGAAAAAGTTGGTACTATACTCCGAATGAAATGCCCTGTGCGTGTGCACGATGTCCAGAAGCTTACAGGATGCTTGGCCGCTTTAAGTCAATTCATCTCTCATCTCGGTGAAAAGGCATTGCCTCTTTACCGACTGATGAAGAAGTCAGACAAGTTTGAGTGGACTCCCGAAGCTGATGCAGTGTTTGCAGAGCTAAAAGCTCCGCTCTCCACCCAGCCGGTGCTTGCTGCCCCAATCAGCAAAGAGCCTTTGTTGCTTTACATTGCAGCCACAGGACAAGTCGTCAGTACAGTACTTACGGTCGAGCGGGAAGAAGAAGGAAAAGCCTTCAAAGTTCAGCGGACAACATATTATCTTTCTGAAGTATTGACCCCATCAAAGCAAATATATCCTCATTATCAGAAGCTTGTTTATGGGATTTATATGACCACGAAGAAGTTTTCTCATTACTTCTCTGACCATTCCATTACAAGCCGCCGCCGACGCCCATTGTCAAAGATTACGCACAATGAGATGCACCCGCCGAGTGGCTAAATGGGCGATTGAACTCCTTCCCTTGATATCAAGTTTGAGGCAAAGAAAGCCATCAAGTCCCAAGCAGAGCAGATTTCATCACCGAGTGGATTGATCAGCAACTACCGACTCAAGTTCACTCGAGCATCGGACCATGTTCTTTGATGGTTCCAAGATGCTAAATGGTTCCGTGTGGGGTAGTGTTGGTTTCCCCAAGGAGGTAAGCTCGATATGTGCTCCAGATCCACTTTGATTCCTCCAACAATGAAGCGAATATGAAGCAATTTTGTATGGGTTATGATGGCCATTTCGCTCGGCGTCTGTCCGCCTCATGGTCTATGGCGACTCAGATTTGGTGGTTAATCAATTGATGAAGGAGTGGGACGCCGAAGCCCAGCCATGAGTTCTTGCAATGCAAGTGAGAAAGTTAGAGACGAAATTGAGGGTTAGAGCTTCATCATATACCCCGATGAAAAATCAAGCTGCGATGATTTGGAGAAAATAGGGTCCAAGAGGGAAGCCATTCCCAAGAATGTGTTTTTGGAGCACATCCACACACCGTCGGCTCAAGAGGATCCTTTCACCGAAGAAGCCCCACAACAAAAAGTGCCACCGATCCAACTGAAGTTGAGGTCCGGCCGTGGTCGACTGATCATGGAAGTCGTGGTCATCACTCCCGATCGAAGGTGCCGTACATCGCAGATATCCTAAGGAAAGAGCTCCCTGAGAACGAAGAAGAGGCTCGACAGATCGTCGCCGATCCAAGGCCTTTATCGTGATCAAGGGACAATTGTGCAGAGAAAGTGCGATCGAGTCGCCGAAATGCATAACACCGTAAGAAGGTCGATAATTTTGATGATATCCACTGGGACCTGTGGTCATCATGCGTCCTCTCGGACCATTGTGGCTAAAGCATATCGAGCAGGATTTTACTGGCCAAAAGCAAATGAAATGGCAAAAGAAATAGTCGACAAGTGTGAAGGATGTCATTTCTATTCCAATATGTCACACAAACCTGCCTCAGCCCTTAAGACCATTCCACTCGTCTGGCCCTTCGCTGTTTGGGGATTGGATATGATTGGACCACTGAGAACTGGCAGGAGCGGCTTCACTCACTTGCTAGTGGCAGTCGACAAGTTTACTAAATGGATCGAAGCTAAGCCTATCAAGAATCTCGATCGCGTAACCGCTATCGGTTTCATCGAGAGTTGATATTCAGATATGGAGTTCCGCATAGCATCATCATCGACAATGGGTCAAACTTCGATTCCGACAAATTCAAAGCCTTTTGCCCCTCTCAAGGCACGCGAGTCGACTATGCTTCAGTTGCTCACCCCCAGTCGAATGGACAAGCAGAACGAGCAAACGGTCTAATTCTCAAAGGACTGAAACCCCGGCTGATGTGCGATCTCAAGCATTCAGCAGGAGCGTGGGTCGACGAACTTCCATCAGTTCTTTGGGGATTAAGGACCACTCCTAATCAGTCGACTGGGAGAACTCCATTCTTTCTGGTCTATGGAGCTGAAGCAGTTCTGCCGAGTGACCTGTTTCACAATGCACCTCGAGTCGAACCCTACTCTGAAGATGAAGCGGAGCAAGACCGGCAAGATGCAGTCGACCTCCTAGAAGAGGAGAGATAGATGGCCCTGATCCGCTCGACCATCTATCAGCAGGACTTGCGTCGATTCCATGCTAGAAATGTGAAGTGTCGAACCTTCCAAGAAGGAGACTTGGTCCTCCGAGTGGATCAACAGAAACCACACAAGCTCGCTCCCACTTGGGAAGGTCCCTTCAGCGTCACCAGAGTTCTCCACAATGGAGCATACCATCTTTACAATGTCGATCGCTGATTGATGAGCCTCGAGCTTGAATGCGGAGCTGCTCCGCCTTTTATACTTAAGTACTCACCGGATGAGATGTAATAAAAGTACCTCTGTAGTTTGTTTATCAAAGACAAGAATGTTATAATTTTCCCAAATGATTGTTATTAATTTTGTTTACATGAGAAACCCCTCCCAGTGGGTGGCTTAGCTACGAACCCGTTTCGCCTATGTTTGTAAAAAAAACCTACCGAGTGGTGAGTCAGCCTCACACTCGGGGGCTTAGCTGCGAATCCGTTTCGCCTAAGTACTTGAAAATCCTACCGAGTGGTGAGCCAGCCTCCCTCTTGGGGGCTTAGCTGCAGTCCAAGTACTCGCCTAAGTGTTTAAAATCCTACCGAGTGGTGAGCTAGCCTCCCACTTGGGGGCTTAGCTGCAGTCCAAGTACTCGCCTAAGTATTTAATACAATGTGCGCTTTGCTAGGACGACGAGGTACAGATCGACTGCTGCCTTCTCCTTCAGAGCTACGACACAAAAAAATCCTCCCACTCGGAGGCTTAGCTGCAGTCTAGTACTTGCCTAAGTTTGAAAAATCCTACCGAGTGGAGAGCAAACCTCCCACTCGGGGGCTTAGCTGCAGTCCAGTACTCGCCTAAGTATTTGAAATCCTACCGAGTGAAGAGCAAACCTCCCACTCGGGGGCTTAGCTGCAGTCCAGTACTCGCCTAAGTATTTAAAATCCTACCGAGTGGAGAGCAAACCTCCCACTCGGGGGCTTAGCTGCAGTCCAGTACTCGCCTAAGTATTTGAAATCCTACCGAGTGGAGAGCAAATCTCCCACTCGGAGGCTTAGCTGCAGTCCAATACTCGCCTAAGTATTTGAAATCCTACCGAGTGGAGAGCAACCCTCCCACTCGGAGGCTTAGCTGCAGTCCAGTACTCGCCTAAGTATGAAATCCATTCCGATCCGCAAGGACGACGAGGTGCAGGTCGACTGTTACCTTCTCCTTCGGAGCTGCGCCACAAGTACAACGTGCGCCCTTTCCGATCCGCAAGGACGACGAGGTGCAGGTCGACTGCTACCTTCTCCTTCGGAGCTGCGCCACAAGTACAACAAGCATTCCATCCCGATTCGCAAGGACGTAGGTCGACCGCAATCTGTGCTCCATCCCTACCTGCAAGAACGATGAAGTGCAGGTCGACTGGATTTTTCACCTCAGAGCTGCATCTCAAGCACTGAAGTATATTCCGAGTGAAAAACAAAGTTCGCCCGAAGGCAAATGAAAGCATATTCGATGATAAGCCAAGTTCAGATAACATCCTATGGATTCAGAAGTGCTCGGGCGTCAAGCCTGTTAAAGTTTATCGGTTACAAAACCACTCGGCATTCCGAGGCAAATTTAAGACGAAGCATAGAAGTTTTTTACTCCTCGGGTGGAGGACTGGAAGGCGCGACAAACTGATCCAGGCTGATTCCGTCAGCAATCCGGGTGGCAGCAGCAATGAAAGTCTCCATGAAAGATTGGAAGTCATACTTCTTGGTATTGACAACTTTGATGGACGCCAGCTTTTCCTCTCGCGCCTCCTTGCAATGAACACGAACCAGGGATAGAGCAACATCGGCACCACACCGGCGAAGACTTTTTCCATTCCTCGCACTCGACTTGGAACGCTATTCACCGAATCATTAAATACTGAGGTCGCTTTTGAAGCGCCTTGCTCGCCAGAGTGCCGAGTCGATTCGCGACATCGCAACCTTCAATGAGCAAGGTAGTCCACCACAAGAGCGATACGAGACTCCAATCGAGCACATTCATAGCGGCTTCATCCTTCATAGGAGAGTTAATGGGGTCCGTGCTGGTCTCCACTGACTAGTCTCCTCCTCAAGTTCGCAGAATTCTGTAAACGGAACTCGAGTTCAAGCTAATGGTTCTATGATGAGTCGGTGATAACAAGTCATCGGATAGGAGGGATTACCTTCAAGCATGAGGAATAACTTCTTGGCGAGCCCTCCCAGATAAGCCTCCAGATCGCTCCTCTTCCCCCGCCACCACCAAGCCTTGTCACCGTGAGCTATCTTGTCATTCTTCATCGGCTAACCTCCTTGTTGGTCAGCGAGAGCAGCTTTCAGATTGGCGTGCTCTTCTTCAAGTTTACCGATCGAAGCCAGTTTTTCTTCTGCGAGCTTTGTTTTGTCCAAAGCCGCTTTCGCTTCTCGGCAAGGTCATGATCCTTCTTCTTCAGAGCCTCCTCCATTTTGTCTGCAAAATGACAACGAGATCAGAATTAAGAATGGGCAGAAAGACAAAGACAGTCGTCAAGTTCTCACCAGCCATACCTTTTGCTTCGTCTCTCGCCTTCTTCAAGTTCTCCTGAGCAAGCTTCAAGTCAAGGTTGAGCTGGATCTGTTTGTTTTCCAATTCAGTATAGCGAGCCACAAGCTCGCAGGATTTTTGCGAAGAGTGAATCGACAGACATCAAAGATAGGTTGCTTCCGAGTGACTAAGAAGAATCATAGTGTTCCTAAGACTACAACCAAATCAAAATATTCGATAGTAGTCTCGGGGACTACACCCAGTGGGTGCACTCAGCGTGCCCCACTGGTTCTACCGACTCGGTTCGATCAGTCGACCAAAAAAGGGGTTATGATCCTAAACCATAGCTAACTGTCAGCAGTCAGCCTCAGTATCATCATGATCTAAAAAAAAGAGTTCTTCAGACTACGGTCGACTGCCAGCAGTCCACCATAGTCTCGGGGACTACACCCAGTGGGTGCACTCAGAGTGCCCCCACCGGTTTCAAGATTCCATTCGAAATGGTCCGACCAGACCGAGTGAAGAAGTTAGCAAAGAAATTCAAAGAATAAAGACTACGGTCGACTGCCAGCAGTCCACCATAGTCTCGGGGACTACACCCAATGGGTGCACTCAGCGTGCCCCCACCAATGCAAAAATTCAATCGACACACCCAGTGGGTGTACAGATACGAAGATCTTCAGAAAGAAGAGTTTTTAGGTAGCATATCCTAACAGAACAAGTGGTGATCAACTAACCTGGACGTTGCTCTGAAGAGCTGAGCTAGCATCATAGGCCGCCTGGCTGGCCTCCCGGACCACCTTCACTTGCTCCATCATGATCCCCTCCTGGCGTATAGCTTCCTTAGCAGCACCCACTTGGTCCTCTGGGATGTGGTGTGTGGCGAAAAGGGAAGGCGGATCAGCAATGACGATGAAGGCGGATACTTGTCACCGCACAATGAAAGACACGAAGTCCGAGTGATGTTGCCACCCTCATGAACCAGCTGCCTCGTGCAATCGACACAACCTGAGCAGTCTTGCCAAGAGGCCCTTTTTATTCCTCCTCCGCCTCAACAAGCGCCTCATCGCCATCATCGGGAGATCAATGACATGAGGAGGGACTACAAGAAAGATTCAAAGTTAAAACGGAACCAATCGACCAAAAGCTAAACTACAGAGATCATACCAAGGTTAGAGGTGGCAGCATCTTCCATCTCCGGTCTTCATTCCCGGCTAAGGTCTCTGAGGTAGCAGCTGCGCAGGTTTCAGAATCAGTTGATCACCAACAAGTCGACCAAAAGTATGTCCATGCCAAACAAGAAAACACAAGTTCTGCTGACCGGAAATGGTGGGAATGGCCATCCTCATCTTGGGAAAAGCCTTCACAGCTTTGATGGCGCCGCCGGGGTTGCTTGGCGCTTTTTCGCCGGTATTTGGAGAGTTCGTCCGAGGGTGTTTCGTCGACTGCCTGACGGGCGCGATAGCCTTGCCACGCTCGACCGTGGGGTCATGGGTGAGCTTGGATCGCCTTTCCATGCGAGGAGGATCTACTTCTTCCTCCTCCTCCTCTTTGCCGGAGCTGTCATCGTCTTCGTCCTCCTCACCATCAGATTGCCATTCCTCCCGGCTTTCGCCCCCTCCCTTCTTCCTCCTCGATTGGTTATTGCGCCTGCTGGGCATCGAGTACATCTCAAGAGTGGCCTCGAAGACAACAAACAAGACAAAAGTCAATCGACCGGTTTTAAGCAAACAAGATGGAGTAAGCGGGATCACAGTCAAAGATGCAGGAATGGACCTTGTCTACTTCATATGACTGGTCGAGTGGAGGGATCCTCCTGGCTCCTCGAGGGTTGTCCTTGTTTCCTGTGATGCCCACAAGACACCTTTCCAGCATGGCATCCTCGACCTCCTCCGGGTGGATCCGAGTGGTGTCCTCAGTGCCAGAGTACAACCACATCAGATGGCGAGCTTGAAGCGGCTAGATGCATCGTCGAAGGAAGACCTCCAAGAGATCCATGCCAGTCACTCCGTCTCGGATGAGATGGACAACACGTTCGACCAACACCTTCACCTGCGCCTTATCCTCCGGGATCACCTTCAAAGAAGATGGCTTGCTCACTCGGTCCATGGAAAAACGAGGGAGTCCAGTCGACTATGCTGGCGTTGGCTGGTCCTTGCAGTAGAACCAAGTCGAATGCCATCCACGGACTGACTCGGGTAAGATCATGGCCGGGAAAGAACTCTTTCCTCTCATTTGGACCCCAAGACCCCCACACATCTGAATCACTTGAGTTCTCTCGTCACTCGGATTGGCCTTTTTCACCGTCTGGGAGCGACAAGTGAAAATGTGCTTGAAAAGACCCAATGAGGTCGGCAACCCAAGAAATTCTCGCACAAAGACACGAAAGCAGCGAGATACACGATGGAGTTGGGAGTAAAGTGGTGAAGTTGTTCCCCAAAGAAGTTCAGAAATCCCCGAAAGAAAGGGAGAGGCAGCAGAGAAAACCCGCGGTCGACATGGGTGGCCAAGAGAACACACTCACCCTCCTGAGGTTGCGGCTCCGACTCCTTCCCCGGGAGCCGCGATGATCCATGGGGGGTCCGTCCCTCATTGGCCATGTCGTCGAGATCCTTTTGACGGATCGTCGAGCGGATCCAGACGCCCTGGATCCAGCCCTGCGGCAAGCCGGCCCTTGACGAAGATCCGCCCCGACTGGTCGCCCTTCCCTTCGCCTTCGCCATCACCTTCTTCGCCCGCTCCAAAGCCGCCGTCTTCTGTTTCACCATTGTCGCCGCGAACGCGCATGAGCAAAGCAACGCTGAGATGGAACTGCACGCGACGGATGAATCTGGGAAGGGAGGAGGAAAGGAAGCGCATCTGTTCAAAAATCCCGTCCCGGGCCTTATATGAGGTTGCTTCGAGTGATCGATGGTAGGCCCGGCGATCCTGTCAAATCCGCAATGATCGCCTTCGCGACACGGGCGTAAAAAGGTGGCGCAGAGATCGAGGCGCCCTTGCCTTATCCCATCCGACATCGCGCTTCCTCCGCCTGCTCGCTTCGAAAATTCCAATCCCGCTAAATCCGCGCCACAGAGCAAATCGCCGATGTAAGATTTCCCGCCCCGTCATTCGGATTTCTCCAAGTACGAAAAACACACTCGATGGATACAAAGAATGGATCAAGGCGACTGAAAAAGAAGTTGAAACCGTCACCTAAGCTCATTGATCCAGAATAAGACATGGTGATCGCATGAAAAGTGGGTCGGAAGAGTTCTCAACTCCTTCCCCACTCAAACCTCGATCCATTCGGGGGCTACTGATGAAGCCATGTACCTAGGTTAGGGTCATGGACCTGTCCAAGGTACCCTCCCCAAGGACATCTCTTGAAGAAACCACCTTCAATGACCGAAGGATTCCGCCGACGGACTCAAGACACTCGACCGTGAAGCCAACCACTGACCGCCAGAGATCTACAGATACCAAGACGCAAACGGTCGGTCATTAAGTGGCTTTATGGTCATCATAGCACTTTATGTAGGACGTTACCAGTAACTCCCTATCTTAATGTACCTTAATCCCTGCATAACTGAGGGCTGGAGGGTCCGCGAACTCTATATAAGCCACCCTCCTCGGTGTAAAGGGTTTGCACCCTGTAACTCATACGCCAAGATAATACCGACCGCCTCCGGGCCCGAGACGAGGGCTGTTACTTCCTCCGAGAAGGGCCTGAACTCGTAAACATCTCGCGTATACAACTACTCCATAGCTAGGATCTTGCCTCTCCATACCTACCCCCCATTCTACTGTCAGACTTAGAACCACGACAGCGTCAACATGATGTGGTACAAATTTTGTCCTATTTGAGGCAGGTTTTGGTATATGCTTGTCACAAACCGGAGCTTCTCACAACAAGCATGATGGTTTCCGGTAGGGAACGCCCCACCTTTGGGGACGAAACGATATCCATTGCCTCTTATTGCTTTCAAGTATTTTCCTCGTGTCAACATAGAACAACAGGAGTGTTGTGTGAATTTTTGTGATTTTTCGGGGTTCGTTTGGACATTTTTATGCATTAACTGAGTTTTCAATGTATTTATGTGCATAATTCAAATTTGAACTACATGCGCATGCTCCAGTGCATATAAATTGGTTGAAAAATGAAATATGTGTCCTTGGGTGCATGCTTAGGTCCCATGCAAGAAATGGGAATGAATTTCAAACAACAGGGCACCATTGATTGCCGGCAAAACATTGAGATGCCTGGTTTTTAAATTCTAGTAAATCCAAAAGTCGTCTGAAATTCATGAATCTTGGCATGCTATCATGGCGCGGCATCAACATGCCGTGGTACAAATTTTGTCCCATTTGGGGCGGGTTTGGGTATATGCTTCTCACAAACCGGAGCTTCTCACAACAAGCATGATGGTTTTCGGTGAACGTCCCACATTTGGGGACGAAACGATATACATCTTATTGCTTTCAAATTTTTTTCTCGTGCCAACATAGAACAACAGGAGTGTTGTGTGAAATTTTATGAATTTTCGGGGTTTGTTTGGACATTTTTATGCATTACTAAGTTTTAAATGCATTTGTGTGCATAATTCAAATTTGAACTACATGCCCATGCTCCAGTGCATAAAAATTGGTTGAAAAATGAAATCGGTGTCCTTGGGTGCATGCTTAGGTCCCATGCAAGAAATGGGAATGAATTTCAAACACTAGGGAACCGTTGATTGCCGGCAAAACATTGATATGCCTGGTTTTTAAATTCTAGTAAATCCAAAACTCGTCTGAAATTCATGAATCTTGGCATGCTATCATGGAGCGGCATCAACATGCCGTGGTACAAATTTTGTCCCATTTGGGGCAGGTTTGGGTATATGCTTCCCACAAACAGGAGCTTCTCACAACAAGCATGATGGTTTTCGGTAGGGAACGTCCCACATTTGGGGACGAAACGATATACATCTTATTGCTTTCAAATTTTTTTCTCGTGCCATCATAGAACAACAGGAGTGTTGTGTGAAATTTTATGAATTTTCGGGGTTTGTTTGGACATTTTTATGCATTACTAAGTCTTCAATGCATTTGTGTGCATAATTCAAATTTGAACTACATGCGCATGCTCCAGTGCATATAAATTGGTTGAAAAATCAAATCTGTGTCCTTGGGTCATGCTTAGGTCCCATGTAAGAAATGGGAATGAATTTCAAACACCAGGGCACCGTTGATTGCCGGCAAAACATTGAGATGCCTGGTTTTTAAATTCAACTAAATCCAAAACTCGTCTGAAATTCATGAAACTTGGCATGCTATCATGGAAGGGCACCCGCATGCCGTGGTACAAATTTTGTCCCATTTGGGGCAGGCTTGGGTATATGCTTCTCACAAACCGGAGCTTCTCACAACAAGCATGATGGTTTTCGGTAGGGAACGTCCCACGTTTGGGGACGAAACGATATCCATTGCCTCTTATTGCTTTCAAATTTTTTCTCGTGTCAACAAAGAACAACAGGAGTGTTGTGTCAATTTTTGTGATATTTCGGGGTTCGTTCGGATATTTTTATGCATTAACTGAGTTTTAAATGCATTCATGTGCATAATTCAAATTTGAACTACATGTGCATGCTCCAGTGACTATAATTTTTTTGAAAAATCAAATATGTGTCCTTATGTGCATGCTTAGGTCCCATGCAAGAAATGAGAATGAATTTCAAACACTAGGGCACTGTTGATTGCCGACAAAACATTTAGATGGCTAGTTTTTAAGTTCTAGTAAATACAAAACTCGTCCGGTGCACAGGTTCACCGGGAAGCGTGCGAGATGTTTAATGCAGGATTTGTGCATCTCTTCAACGCAAACGGTTCAGTGAAGCAGTAAAGCGGCAGGAAATAAACCAAAAAATATACGTGCTGCCACACGCCCTGTGTGTCGTGCGAGCAGGCGTGAGTTGACGGGACGCATGCGAGCAGTCCGCCGCGCAGGCATACCGAGGGGAGGCGTGTAGGTGTGTGTATTGACGGGGAGGCGTGCGAGTAGCTATGTGAAATGATGGTAGGAATGGCAGACGTCCGCCGCGCAGGCTCACCGGGAGGCGAGACAACTTTTGACCTCAGCCTGCCTTGCTCCCACTGGTCCATATTAATTGCGCGCCCAAGCCGCTAGCCATAATAGGCGGCCACACCCCCGGTCCACAGTGGTCACCGACGTCTGGACTCCGGAGTGTATGACGATGCCGCCGAAGCGCACCATCGGAGGGAGTGGTGCCGGGGCTGGTGAAGCACCCGCACAACGCGTCAAGCTTGCCACAGAGGTTTCCGTCCCCGCTGACGAGGTCTTGCGCGGGCAGCAGCACGACCTTGAATTCGTCGGTGCCGTCGTGTCCTCGCAGCTGGAGCCGGAGGTCAACAACAACTCCGACAACAACTACGACTCCGACGGAAAAACAGTTAGTCACCTACATATATGTTTTTGCCTTTTTTCTTCCTGATCTTGGGAATTGATTTCGAATGTCCTACATGTTATGCCATTTTTTCTTTCAGATTGGTATGAACACAGATGAGGCTCCGACCAGTGCCGCCGTCGGATGTAGATCTTTGACCCGGCTGTGCGGCCAGAAGCGCCCCTGGACCCGAGGAACCAGTAGAATCTCCGGCGGACCGCATCAGTGATCTCCCGGACGGAATCCTTGGGGAGATCATCTCCCTTCTCCCCACCAACGATGGCTGCCGCACACAAGTCCTCGCATCTCGGTGGCGCATTCTATGGTGCACCGCGCCTCTTAATCTCGACTGTCGTCAGCTATCTGTCGATGATGATTCCGAACTCCCCGGAGCCATCATCTGCTCCCACGGAGGCTTCGTTCAACGCATCTGCATCCCGGCATGCTACCTGCTAGACATACCCTGCACGGTGGCCGCCTGGCTGACATCCCGTCAATTCGATAAACTCTAGCAGCTTGAGTTCTACCATTACAACGATAGGTTTCCACCAAGAGCTGCATCTGTGCCCTCACCACCGATGCCCATCTCATGGTTTTCCTCCTCTCTTCACACCGCCACCTTGACCTGGTGCCATCTAGCAGACTATCTGGTACAAATGCTTCGACTGACAGTTCTGAAAAAACTTGCGCTTGTGTTGGTTGATCTGTCGGTGGCCTCACTTCACATCATCATCCACTCTAGCTGCCCTGTACTGCAGCGTTTGGTGCTTTTTTTGGGAATAGGAATCCATACCCCTTGTCTCAAAATAAAGTCGTCTCACCTTGTAAGCATTGGAATTCATTTTGAAGGACAGGAGCTCATCGTCGAAGACGCCCCTTCACTTCAAAGGTTGCTCCTTAATTGTTGTTATAAACCTTCACAAATAACTGTGGTCTCTGCGCCTAAACTGGAGACCTTGGGTGCAATTAGTGATTCATTTGAATGGTTCGAGATGGTGTTTTCCTCCACACCTATTGAGGTATTGTATATTATTCACGTACACTTTTGTAATTTGCATTTTTCATTTGTGCGCATAATTTAAGTATCATCTTGGAGTACACTTTCAGTGCTAATATTATGTTCTATGCTCAATGAAGCGCTTGTCCATCCTATCAGTGGTGGTGGATTCTGTCAAGACCTTATATATCACTATGTGGTGTTTTGATCTCAACATCACTATTGCCTTGCTGCAATGCTTTCCATGTCTAGTGAATTTGTATATGAAGGTGATGATTTCACGCACATTGAAAGCCCATATATAATGTACTATAATTAATCGTTCATCTATCACTCTTCCAACATAATCTTTTTAGACATTAACTGTTTTCAATCTTCATCTTTATTTAGGCACTAACACATGGAAAAAAGGTATAACCAATCGATGGTTCAAGAAGCACCGGGATTTTCTCAGATCTCACGACATTCGTTTGAAGACAGTAATACTGGAAGGATATGCATCCAACAATGCAAACACTAGCTTTGTCACATTCTTCATGTTGAATGCGAGGGCACTATTGTTCGTGAGGATTAAGTTTTTCAACAAGAAATTTCTTACGGCTACAGGTGTTGAACAACATAAAAAGAAGTTTCATGTGGACCTAAGGGCTTCTGATCATGCTCGGCTTCTATTTACAACAACTTGTCATCATGGACCAGTAGAATTTCTGGCTGTTGATCTTGATTTTATGGATCAGACCGATCCATTTGATTGTGACTGCCGAAAACTATGGTTGAGTTAGATGTCATTGTCCTGTTCAATCTGGATTTTGTCTAAACCTGATGAGCAATTGATCCTCGTGCTTTGTATTGTTTGTTAGCTGGAGTTAGATACTGTTGCCCTTTTCAACTCGGCTTTGACCCATATTTTCTTTCATACTGGGCCAATGGCTTGCCATTTCTTTAATTAAGACATAAATATTATAAGCATTCACAACATAGGCAAAGAACATCACTCTCGCGGGATCCTTGATATCTTTGTTCATTACAGAACCACAAGTTTTTAGTGCCCACCAGCACCCACAAACTTATTTTCAGCTTGCACACCAAGGGTTGTAATTCTTAATAAGAAAAGCTACATGGTAGTCACATATTTGGATTTATCATTTGGGACCCACGAGGAAAAAGCCTATCCAGCGCGGTGCCGACTCGACAGTAAATATTGAGAAACCTGATTTTAAAATTACTGTAAATCCAAAACTCGCCTCAAAATCATGAAACTTGGCATGGTGTTATGTCATAGCACCAACATGTTGTGGTAAAAAACTAGTCCAATTTGGGTCAAGTTTTGGTACAATCTTCTTACAAACCGGAGCCATTCTAATTATTGTGGTAATTTCTAGCTTATTTCTCTTTTTATTGGTTAACCCGTCAAATACTTTTTATATATAATAGATGTGTGTGTGACCGTCCAACGCACACACGTTGATCTATCTAACTGTTTCAGTTGTTGTGGCTAATCGCAAACAGTTCATCCATGTAAAGTGTATGCCATCAATCGCAAACACTTTGATCTAGCTGACCGGTTTCTGTTCTATTGCCTAATCACAAATAGTTAATCCTTCTGAAGCATATGCCCTCAATCACACAAACCTTGATCTGGCTGACCGTTTCTTTTGTGTTGCCTAATCACAAACAGTTCATCCGAGTGATCCGTATGCTCTATATCGCACACGCCTTTATCAGGCTGCCCGTTTCTTTTGTTCCGCCTCATCGCAAACAATTCATTGGACTGAACCATATGCCCTGGATCGTGCACCCAACTAAAATCTGAACCGTGTTTGATGGCTCCACCATCGCAAATGTTTTGCACCTTTTTTGACGGTTCTTTTACACCACCGTTTGCGATTATTGCATCGCACACAGTTTCGTCGAAGGTTCTCTGATCGCAGTGTCGCATTAGCAGCATCCTGCAGTAGTGACTCCTTCTTTATAAATATGTGGGTCATCCCAAAAGTAATGTCTTAAATCATAGAAGAATTTTTTCTTTTGCTGGTATGTAAAGCTAGGTGGTAAATATTTAGCAACAATGTAATTAGCATAGTCAGCATACCAAGGAGTACTATTAGCAACATTTATTGCAGCTAACTGCTCATTAGGAAAACTACCGTCAATAGGTAGTGGGTCATCAAGCACATTTTCAAGCCTAGACAAGTTATCATTTACGGGGTTCTCAGCTCCTTTTCGATCAATGATATGTAAATCAAATTCTTGTAACAAGAGAACCCACCGAATAAGTCTAGGTTTAGCATCTTTCTTTTCCATAAGATATTTAATAGCAGCATGGTCTGTGTGAACAGTTACTTTTGAATCAACAATATAAGGTCTGAATTTATGACAAGCAAACACCACTGCTAAGAATTCTTTTTCAGTAATTGTCGTGGATTTGTCACGGCAGATGTCCTAATGTGAGGACTTAGTTGTGAGGCCAACGCATCTATGTGGTAGCTTGAGAAGGGTTGAGCGGAATCGAGAGACGCAACACAAGACAAGGATTTAGACAACTTCGGGCCCCGGGAAACATCATCCGGTAACAACCCTACATGTTGTTTGAGGCTAGGTCTCATTATCATCACGAGGGAGTCGCCGTAAACCGGCTCTCCTAGTTATGTATAGCCCTAAGGTTATTTCTCTCTTGCTTGTCCCGGCCCCTCCTTATATAAGTTGAAGGGGCGGGTACATGTAGAGTCCAACTCGGACTTAAGACTTAACTATTCTGTCTTCTCTTTATGGGCTTCTTAATATCTTGGGCTTCATAACGTCTCGGGCTTCATAACCCCTGGCAACCCAGTTATCACTGTTTGCCGGTTTAAGATGGTCTGCCGGTTTATGATGGTCTACCGGTTTATGATCTGACTTAATTCCTGCCGGTTTACTGCTACGTCTTGAGCTTGCGTTGGTTTTCCCCGAAGAGGAGAGGATGATGCAGCAGAGTAGCGTAAGTATTTCCCTCAGTTTTTGAGATCCAAGGTATCAATCCAGTAGGAGGCCACGCACAAGTCCCTCATAAGTGCACAAAATTATAGCTACTTGCAACCAACACGATTAGGGGTTGTCAATCCCTTCACGGTCACTTACGAGAGTGAGATCTGATAGAGATGATAAATAATATTTTTGGTATTTTTGGTATAGAGATGCAAAGTGAAAAGTAAAAACAAAGCAAGTATTAAAGTGATGGAGATTGATATGATGAGAATAGACCCGGGGGCCATAGGTTTCACTAGTGGCTTCTCTCAAGAGCATAAGTATTCTACGGTGGGTGAACAAATCACTGTTGAGCAATTGACAGAATTGAGCATAGTTATGAGTATATCTAGGTATGATCATGTATATAGGCATCACGTCCGAGACAAGTAGACCGAAACGATTATGCATCTACAACTATTACTCCACTCATCGACCGCTATCCAGCATGCATCTAGAGTATTAAGTTAAAAACAGAGTAACGCCTTAAGCAAGATGACATGATGTAGAGGAATAAATTCATGCAATATGATAAATACCCCATCTTGTTATCCTCGATGGCAACAATACAATACGTGCCTTGCAACCCTTTCTGTCACTGGGTAAGGACACCGCAAGATTGAACCCAAAGCCATGCACTTCTCCCATTGCAAGAACTACCAATCTAGTTAGCCAAACCAAACTAATATTTCCAAGAGACTTGCAAAGATAACTCAATCATACATAAAAGAATTCAGAGAAGATTCAAATATTATTCATAGATAAGCTCGATCATAAACCCACAATTCATCGGTCTCAACAAACACACCGCAAAAAGAAGATTACATCGAATAGATCTCCACGAGAGAGGGGGAGAACATTGTATTGAGATCCAAAAAGATAGAAGAAGCCATCTAGCTACTAGCTATGGACCCGAAGGTCTGAAGTAAACTACTCACACTTCATCGGAGAGGCTATGGTGTTGATGTAGAAGCCCTCCGTGGTGGATGCCCCCTCCGGCGGAGCTCCGGAACAGGCCCCAAGATGGGATCTCGTGGATACAGGAAGGTACGGTGGTGGAATTAGGTTTTTGGATCCTCTTCTGATTGTTTGGGGGTACGTAGGTATATATAGGAGGAAGGAGTACGTCGGTGGAGCTCGAGGCCCACGAGGGGGGGGCATACTGGGGCGCCCCCGCCTCGTGACCGCCTCGTGGCTTTCTTGACGGAGGGTCCAAGTCTCCTGGTCTTATCGATGAGAAAATCACGTTTCAAGGTTTCATTCCGCTTGGACTCCGTTTGATATTCATTTCTTGAAAATATGAAAAAGGCAGAAAACACCAATTCTGGGCTGGGCCTCCGGTTAATAGGTTAGTCCCAAAAGTAATATACAAGTGGAAAATAAAGCCCATTATAGTCCAAAACAATAGATAAAGTAGCATGGAGCAATCCAAAATTATAGATACGTTGGAGACGTATCAGACATCCCCAAGCTTAATTCCTGCTCGTCCTCGAGTAGGTACATGATAAAAAAAAGAATTTTTGATGCAGAGTGATACTTTGGCATAATTTCAATGTAAATCTTCTTAATCATGGTATGAATATTCAGATCCGAAAGATTCAAGACAAAAGTTCATATTGACATAAAAATAATAATACTTCAAGCATACTAACTAAGCAATTATGTCTTCTCAAAATAACAAGGCCAAAGAAAGTTATCCCTACAAAATCATATAGTCTGGCTATGCTCCATCTTCCCCACACAAAGTATTTAAATCATGCACAACCCCGATGACAAGCCAAGCAATTGTTTCATACTTTAACATTTTCAAAACTTTTTCAATCTTCACGAATACATGAGCGTGAGCCATGGATATAGCACTATATGTGGAATAGACGGTGGTTGTGGAGAAGACAAAAAGAGGGAAGATAGTCTCACATCAACTAGGCGTATCAACGGGCTATGGAGATGCCCATCAATAGATATCAATGTGAGTGAGTAGGGATTGCCATGCAACGGATGCACTAGAGCTATAAGTATATGAAAGCTCAACAAAAGAAACTAAGTGGGTGTGTATCCAACTCGCTTGCTCACGAAGACCTAGGACATTTGAGGAAGCCCATCATTGGAATGTACAAGCCAAGTTCTATAATGAAAAATTCCCACTAGTATATGAAAGTGACAAAATGAAAGACTCTCTATCATGAAGATCATGGTGCTACTTTGAAGCACAAGTGTGGTAAAAGGATAGTAACATTGTCCCTTCTCTCTTTTTCTCTCATTTTTTTTATTTTTTTATTTGGGCCTTTTCTTTTTTTATGGCCTCTTTTTTTTTTCATCCGGAGTCTCATCCCGACTTGTGGGGGAATCATAGTCTCCATCATCCTTTCCTCACTTGGGACAATGCTCTAATAATGATGATCATCACACTTTTATTTTTCTTACAACTCGATACTTAGAACAAAATATGACTCTATATGAATGCCTCCGGCGGTGTACCGGGATATGCAATGAAACATGAGTGACATGTATGAAAGAATTATGAATGGTGGCTTTGCCACAAATACAATGTCAACTACATGATCATGCTAGCAATATGATAATGATGGAGCGTGTCATAATAAACGGAACGGTGGAAAGTTGCATGGCAATATATCTCGGAATGGCTATGAAAATGCCATGATAGGTAGGTATGGTGGATGTTTTGAGGAAGGTATATGGTGGGTGTATGATACCGGCGAAAGGTGCGCGGTTTTAGAGAGGCTAGCAGTAGTGGAAGGATGGGAAAAAGTGCGTATAATCCATGGACTCAACATTAGTCATAAAGAACGCATATACTTATTGCAAAAATCTAGAAGTTATCAAAGCAAAGTATTACGCGCATGCTCCTAGGGGGATAGATTGGTAGGAAAAGACCATCGCTCGTCCCCGACCGCCACTCATAAGGAAGACAATCAATAAATAAATCTTGCTCCGAGTTCATCACATAACGGTTCACCATACGTGCATGCTACGGGAATCACAAACTTCAACACAAGTATTCTTTGAATTCACAACTACTCAACTAGCATGACTCTAATATCACCATCTTCATATCTCAAAACAATTATCAAGCATCAAACTTATCTTAGTATTCAATGCACTCAAAAGAAAGTTTCACATATCTTGAATACCAAGTATATTAACATTAAGCAAATTACCATGCTATTAATGACTCTCAAAATGATCTAAGTGAAGCATGAGAGATCAAGTTTCTTTAAAACAAATCCACCACCGTGCTCTAAAAGATCTAAGTGAAGCACTAGAGCAAAAATTATCACGCTCAAAAGATATAAGTGAAGCACTATGAGCAAAACTATCACGCTCAAAAGATATAAGTGAAGCACATAGAGTATTCTATCAAATTCCAATTCATGTATGGCTCTCTCAGAAGGTGTGTACAGCAAAGATGATTGTGGTAAACTAACAAGAAAAGACGCAAATAATACAAGACGCTCCGAGCAAAACACATATCATGTGGTGAATAAAAATATAGCTCCAAGTAAATTACCGATGGAAGTGGACGAAAGAGGGGATGCCTTCCGGGGCATCCCCAAGCTTTGACTTTTTTGTGTCCCTGGATTATATTGGGGGTGCCATGGGCATCCCCAAGCTTAGGCTCTTGACACTCCTTATTCCATAATCTATCAAAAGAATTCACCCAAAACTTGAAAACTTCACAACACAAAACTCAATAGAAATCTCGTGAGCTCCGTTAGAGAAAGAAAACAAAAGACTACTTTAAGGTACTGTAATGAACTCATTATTTATTTATATTGGTGTTAAACCTAATTTATTCCAACTTCTCTATGGATCACAAACTATTTTACTAGCCATAGATTCAGCAAAATAAGCAAACAACACACGCAAAACAGAATCTGTCAAAAACAGAACAGTCTGTAGTAATCTATAACTAACGCAAACTTCTGGAACTCAAAAAATTCTACCAAAACTAGAGGACCTGGAAAATTTGTTTATTGATCAGAAGCAACTGGAATCAGTATTTTATCACGTTCTGGTGATTTCTAACAATTCGGGCACTGAGCACAAAGTTTCTGGAAATTACAGCAAGATCAAATTACTATCACCCAAGAAGATCTAATAGGTTTAACTTGGCACAAACACTAATTAAAAGATAAAACCACATATAAACAGAGGCTAGATGGATTATTTATTCCTAAACAGAAGCAAAAACTAAAAACTAAAAATAAAATTGGATTGCCTCCCAACAAGCGCTATCGTTTAACGCCCCTAGCTAGGCATAAAAGCAAGGATAGATCTAGGTATTGCCATCTTTGGTAGGCAATTCTTCAATGAGGCATCTACCTCCTCTAGAATTTTCTTTCTTTCTAGTAATTACCAAACTTTTAGGCACAAGATCGAAAAATTCATTTGTAGCAAATGGTTCCTTAATGATAGTAAAAATATCAGGATGAATACTTATAGATTTAAGATCCGCATTTTCCTTACTAGATGATTCACCCTTATTTTTAGGAACATACATAAGCTTAGCAATTTTAGTGGGAGGACTAGGAGTATTCTTTAAGGAAGAAAAAGTGGTTCCCAAGTTGGTAATGATACCCTCAAGTTTATCGATTCGAGTGGAGTCTAGATTTATTTTCTCATTAACCATAGGTTCCTTCTCCTTAATATTTTTCTAAGTCATTCCTACCTTAGATCCATACTGAGTAATTTGATTATGGATCTTTTTATCTAGATTTTCAATGGATTCAATGGTAGCAACTTTGTTTTCAATAATTTCAAGCCTTTGCATAACATGCTCCAAAGTTAACATAGTTCCATTAACCAAAAGAGGTGGTGAGCCAAATAAATCTATTAAAGCATTATAAGAATCAGAAGTATGGCTACCCAAGAAATTCCCTCCGGTAATGGTATCAAGGATATATCTATACCAAGGATTAGCACCTACGTAAAAATTACGAAGAAGAACTGAAGTAGATTGCTTCCTGGTTGATCTATTTTGAGCATTGAAAATTCTATACCAAGCATCTTTTAGATTTTCTCCCTCCCTTTGCGTAAAATTTAGAACTTCATTCTCGGGAGATAACAGAGAAGATAAGAGACTAGTCATGACGGCAAGCAAACAAACTAACACACGAGCAACAAAAGGCAAAGCGAAAAGAGAGGAGGAGATTGGGAAAGAGAGGGTGAATAAAACGGCAAGGGTGAAGTGGGGGAGAGGAAAACGAGAGGCAAAAGGCAAATAATGTAATGCGAGAGATAGGGATTGTGATGGGTACTTGGTATGTTGACTTTTGCGTAGACTCCCCGGCAACGGTGCCAGAAATCCTTCTTGCTACGTCTTGAGCTTGCGTTGGTTTTCCCCGAAGAGGAGAGGATGATGCAGCAGAGTAGCACAATTATTTCCCTCAGTTTTTGAGAACAAAGGTATCAATCTAGTAGGAGGCCACGCACAAGTCCCTCGTACCTGCACAAAACGATAGCTACTCGCAACCAACGCGATTAGGGGTTGTCAATCCCTTCACAGTCACTTATGAGAGTGAGATCTGATAGAGATGATAAATAATATTTTTGGTATAGAGATGCAAAGTGAAAAGTAAAAAGCAAAGTAAAAACAAAGCAAGTATTAAAGTGATGGAGATTGATATGATGAGAATAGACCGGGGCCATAGGTTTCACTAGTGGCTTCTCTCAAGAGCATAAGTATTCTACGGTGGGTGAACAAATTACTGTTGAGCAATTGATGAATTGAGCATAGTTATGAGTATATCTAGGTATGATCATGTATATAGGCATCACGTCCGAGACAAGTAGACCAAACGATTCTCGCATCTACTACTATTACTCCACTCATCGACCACTATCCAAAGATGCATCTAGAGTATTAAGTTAAAACAGAGTAACGCCTTAAGCAAGATGACATGATGTAGAGGAATAAATTCATGCAATATGATAAATACCCCATCTTGTTATCCTCGATGGCAACAATACAATACGTGCCTTGCAACCCTTTCATCCTCGGGTAAGGACACCGCAAGATTGAACCCAAAGCCATGCACTTCTCCCACTGCAAGAACTACCAATCTAGTTGGCCAAACCAAACGGATAATTCGAAGAGACTTGCAAAGATAACTCAATCATACATACAAGAATTTAGAGAAGATTCAAATATTATTCATAGATAAGCTGGATCATAAACCCACAATTCATCGATCTCAACAAACACACCGCAAAAAGAAGATTACATCGAATAGATCTCCAGGAGAGAGGGGGAGAACATTGTATTGAGATCCAAAAAGAGAGAAGAAGCCATCTAGCTATTAGCTATGGACCCGAAGGTCTGAAGTAAACTACTCACACTTCATCGGAGAGGCTATGGTGTTGATGTAGAAGCCCTCCGTGGTGGATGCCCCTCCGTGAGCTCCTAACATGCCCCAAGATGGGATCTCGTGGATACAGGAAGGCACGGCGGTGGAATTAGGTTTTGGATCCTCTTCGATCGCTTGGGGAAGTGCGAGGTATATATAGGAAGAAGGAGTACGTCGGTGGAGCTTGAGGGCCCACGAGGCGGGGCGCGCATACAGGGGTGCCTCCACCTCGTGACCGCCTCGTGGCTTTCTTGACGGAGGGTCCAAGTCTCTTGGGTCTTATCGATGAGAAAATCACGTTTCAAGGTTTCATTCCGCTTGGACTCGTTTGATATTCTGTTTCTTTGAAATACTGAAAAAGGCAAAAAAACAGCAATTCTGGGTTGGGCCTCCGGTTAATAGGTTAGTCCCAAAAGTAATATAGAAGTGGAAAATAAAGCCCATTATAGTCCAAAACAATAGATAAAGTAGCATGGAGCAATCCAAAATTATAGATACGTTGGAGACGTATCATTTACCACCTGCCTTAATACTTGCCGGTTTACCACCTGCCGGTTTACCGTCCATCTTAGCCATCTGTCTTAATTGTCTGTCTTAACTGTCTGTCTTAACTGTCCGCCGGTTTACCAAGTCCCAGCCGGTTTACAACTCCGGCCGGGTCATACCGCGGGGTATATCCCCGACATTAGCCCCCAGTTTAATTTGGATTTATCCATGTTAAACTGATCCTGAGTGAGGGAGTCCTGGACTAGGGGGTGTCCGGATAGCCGAACTATCATCTTTGGCCGGACTCCAAGACTATGAAGATACAAGATTGAAGACTTCGTCCCGTTTCCGGATGGGACTTTCCTTGGCGTGGAAGGCAAGCTTGGCGATACGGATATGTAGATCTCCTACCATTGTAACCGACTCTGTGTAACCCTAACCCTATTCGGTGTCTATCTAAACCGAAGAGTTTTAGTCCCAGAGGACTAACAACAATCATACCATAGGCTAGCTTCTAGGGTTTAGCCTCTCCGATCTCGTGGTAGATCTACTCTTGTACTACCCATATCATCAATATTAATCAAGCAGGAGTAGGGTATTACCTCCATCGAGAGGGCCGAACCTTGAAAAACATCGTGTCCCTTGTCTCCTGTTACCATCCGCCTAGACGCACAGTTCGGGACCCCCTACCCGAGATCTGCCGGTTTTGACACCGACATTGGTGCTTTCATTGAGAGTTCCTCTGTGTCGTCACCTATAGGCCCGATGGCTCCTTCGATCATCAACAATGACGTGGTCCAGGGTGAGACTTTTCTCCCCGGACAGATCTTCATATTCGGCAGCTTTGCACTGCGGGCCAATTCACTTGGCCATCTGGAGCAGATCGAAAGCTACGCCCCTGGCCATCAGGTCAGATTTGGAAGTTTGAACTACACGGCCGACATCCGCGGAGACTTGATCTTCGACGGATTCGAGCCACAAGCCAAATGCGCCAGCCTTTGTCTCGATGGGCACGATCTAGCTCGCCACGAACGAAGGCCTCAGAAGACGCACCAGCGCCCACTCCGACCCTTAGCTCGGAGCCGACTCCCCGATCGAGGACAAGTAGTTGGACACGCGCCGGGGCTATGATCTCAACGACGATTGAGCCGAACTCCATCCTGTCGCTGCGAAGACCGTGACTCCAAGGTGCCGGACTCCTCTCCGGACCGAACCCTCCGCGCCCCGCCAATCGAATCTGATTGGGCGCCGGTCATGGAGTTCACCGCCGGACATCTTTCAAGACTCGCCTTTGGCGACATCTTGAATTCACTAAAGTCTCTCTTTATCAGAGAGCCCTGGCGGACTACGGCCGGGAAGGTTGGGATGCGACGACGAAGAAATTCAACGCCCACCCACCACCCACTTTGTAGCCACTGTCGATGATTTAACCGACATGCTCGACTTTGACTCCGAAGACATCGATGGTATGGACGACGATGCCGGAGACGACCAAGACCCAGCGCCTACAGGGCACTGGAAGGCCACCTCGTCATATGACATCTACATGGTGGACATCCCAAAAGATGGGAATGGCGATGGAACGGCAGAGGATGACCCCTCCAATAAACAACCCAAGCGCCGACGTCAGCGGCGCCGTTCTAAATCCCGCCACAGTAAAAACGGTGATTCCGGCACGGGAGACAATAATACCCCGGACAGTGCCAAAGACGACCCCCTCCAGCAGGACTCAGCGCAGGAGGAGGGATAAGCAAGACCGCACGACAGTGCGGTAGAAAGAGAGGTAGATGACGATAATTATATGCCTCCCTCCGAAGATGAGGCAAGCCTCGACGACGAAGAATTTGTCGTGCCTGAGGATCCCGCCGAACAGGAGCGTTTCAAACACAGGCTTATGGCCATGGCAAGCAGCCTCAAGAAAAAGCAGCAGCAGCTTAGAGCTGACCAAGACTTGCTAGCTGACAGATGGACTGAAGTCCTTGCAGCCGAAGAGTATGAACTCGAACGCCCCTCCAAGAGATACCCCAAACGCAGGCTGCTACCCCAGTTAGAGGAAGCAGCACCCAAACCTACATCACCAGCGTATGATGCGGCCGACCGGCCACCCCGTGTTCGCGACAGAGAGGCCTCTAGACCCTCCATTCAAGCTGCACTCCGGCGTCGCTCGAAAAGTATCAAGGCACGGGGAAACACGCCAGACCTGCAAGACATATTGGAGGACAAGGAAAGGCAAACAAGATCGATCTACGGATCGCGTGGGCGCCCCACGACACGTGATGATAACCGTCACGCCGGATACAGCAACTCCGGCCGGGCCGAACACAGTAGACAAAGCTCATATGAGCTGCGTCGTGATATAGCTCAATACAGAGGCGCCGCACACCCACTATGCTTCACGGATAAAATAATGGATCATCAAATCCCTGAGGGCTTCAAACCCGTAAACATCGAATCATACGATGGTACCACAGATCCTGCGGTCTGGATTGAGGACTATCTCCTCCATATCCACATGGCCCGCGGTGATGATCTACATGCCATCAAATACCTCCCACTCAAGCTTAAAGGACCAGCTCGGCATTGGCTCAACAGCTTGCCAACAGAATCAATTGGTTGTTGGGAGGACCTGGAAGCCGCACTCCTTGATAACTTACAGGGCACATATGTGCGACCACCAGACGCCGATGACCTCAGCCACATACTTCAGCAGCCAGAAGAATCGGCTAGACAATTCTGGACACGGTTCCTAACCAAGAAAAATCAAATCGTTGACTGTCCGGATGCAGAGGCCCTTGCAGCCTTCAAACATAACATCCGCGACGAGTGGCTAGCCCGGCACCTAGGACAGGAAAAGCCGAAATCCATGGCAGCCCTCACCACACTCATGACCCGCTTTATGCGGAGAGGACAGCTGGCTAGCTCAGAGTAACAACTTGACCAAAAACCCCGTAGTTCGGATACCAAGGACAGCAATGGCAGGTCGCGTCATAACAAGAACAAGCGCCCGCATTAACAGCGACAATGATGAAGATACGTCGACCAATGCCGGATTCAGAGGCTCTAAACCCGGTCGTGGAAGAAGCCATTCAAAAGAAATACCAGGCCCGCCCAACTTGGACCGAATACTCGATCGCTGTGCGGATACATGGCACCCCGAAAACCAGCCAACCACACCAACAGGGATTGTTGGGTGTTCAAGCAAGCAGGCAAGTTAAGTGCGAACTCAATGACAAGGGCTGCATAGCGATGACGAGGAAGAGCCCGGACGATTTAACAATAGAGGATGGAAGGATTTCCCACACAAGTGCGGACGGTGAACATGATATACGCAACCCACATACCCAAAAGGGAGCGGAAGCATGCACTAAGGGACGTATATGCGATGGAGCCAGTCGCCCCGAGGTTCAACCCATGGTCCTCCTGCCCGATCACCTTTGATCGAAGGGACCACCCCACTAGCATCCGTCATGGCGGTTTCGCCGCATTGGTTCTTGACCCAATCATCGACGGATTTCACCTCACTAGAGTCCTGATGGACGGCGGTAGCAGCCTGAACCTGCTTTATCAGGATAAAGTGCGCAAAATGGGCATAGACCCCTCAAGGATTAAACCTACAAAGACGACCTTTAAGGCGTCATACCTGGTGTAGAGGCCAATTGTACAGGCTCAATTACACTCGAAGTGGTCTTCGGATCCCCGGATAACTTCTGAAGCGAAGAGTTAATCTTCAACATAGTCCCGTTCCGCATGCAGGCTATCATGCACTGCTTGGACGAACCTCATTTGCAAAGTTCAATGCAGTGCCGCACCACGCATACCTCAAGCTCAAGATGCCAGGCCCTCGAGGAGTAATCACGGTCAATGGAAACACCGAACGCTCTCTCCGAACGGAGGAACACACGGCGGCCCTCGCGGCGGAGGTGCAAAGCAGCCACTCACAACCATTCTCGAGTCCGCCACTAAACGTCCGGACAACATCAGCCGCTACCGAGTAACCTACAACAAGACCGCTGGCACGATCCAAGCATCGCAGAGTAATCCGCCCCAACCCCAGCCCTCGCGAAACCGCTGGCCAAGATTACGCTGTACATAACTACGCCTGGAGATACCATTGGCATAAGGGGGGGCACGACCACGGCACGCCTGCACGCGGCTCAACCGCACTGGGGCCCAGTTGTGTCATTCTTTTTCTTTTTCTTTTTCTTACTTTCAGCACTCTGTTCTCCGAAGCCTGTCCGCATTCGCTACCAACTCACGATGCAACAGCCAGGAAGCGTAAAGCTACGTCGAGTGTCCGGTGGTCTCTACTACGAGCATTATACCTGTTTTATATACCATCCTGCAGCTTACCCTGGAGGGGACATGTTAAATAGTCCCATCCCTTGCTTATCGCACAATTTGTATCGCTCGCTTTTATTTGCGTTTCTTTTTAATAACCAATATATCGCTCTTGCCTATTATTGCATTCTTTCCCATTATATATGTTCATTTATGACATTGCGCAACCGTACAATTTGGTACGGCCAATACACCAGGGGCTTATGTACCCCAAAAGTATGGTGTGATAAGTCCGAACACTTTCACAAGTGTGGCACCCCGAACTTATAGCATTATATGCATCAGCTCCGAATCATGTCTTGGGTCAATAGATGGGTTTGCCCGGCTCCCATGTTTTGGTACCTTACGTTCCGTTATATCGGCTAAGGTAGCACTAGGAGAACCACTGCGATTGTGCCCCGGTTGAGCTGGGTTGAGCACCTCAGTGGAGAAAGATAAAACTGACTGTCATGATAAGGCGAGAGCCGATCGCTGTTCGAGAGGTTTCTTCGAGTCCCTAAAGACTTATGCCGCTTAGAGCGAGGAACCGGCATTGTCTGGCCAAGGCGTGGATAGCGCCCCGAACTCGGTCTTCCGAATACTAGGGGCTTCGCCGAAATTTAAAATTATAGAATTCTATGGCTAAGTGAGAGTGTTCAAGCATTATAAGTCCGATTGCCTCGTTCGTTGCGTTGAGCGCCTCCCTCGACGGACCCAAGAATGGGAACAAGAGCGCTCATGTTTATCCCGAACACCCCAGCACTCGTGGCATGGGGGCTGAAGCCAACGACTTGCCATCTCTCAAATTTGATAAAAGGCCGCACAGAAGGAAATATTTTAAATTAATAAGCATTGCTTAGCGCATACAAACAAGTTTTCAGCGTAAAGGATAACAAATGCGAGTCTATTCAAAAATTAAATCTTTGGAGCACGCATCCGCTATACGGCGGTGTCAGGACCCCGATTCCAAGTCACATCGATCTAGCCGGTAACACCTCATATCACTTTGCGGCCTCACGCACGGTATTCCCACGGGTGTCGCCTTACCATGGCCCGGGACCGTTTGCGCCTTTTGGCTCACGTATATGATAGTGTCGCTAGCATCCATATGATAGAGAATCCGGGCTGGCATGGCTAGTCGTGAACCCAAAGCGGCACTAACCTATGGGGACAGGCATACATGAATCACATCGAGCATGTTGGTCATCAACGTATGAATCCGGGCTGTAGCACTGGCTAACAGGACTCGTAACCCGGCTGTAGCAGAGTTAGGCAGACTCCGGATATCACCGCGTGACATTTCCCGCGATGTATATAGGAACGAAGTGAAACACATGCCGCCGATCAAGTGTCCAAAGCAGTAGTCTTTGGGCTAGCAGGACTCCGGTGAACAGGGCTGTAGCGGACTACTATCGCTCAGGAAGCACCAGACTACATTTCCCCATATGAGAGGCTGCCAAGGATAAACAACTAGATTGTCGGATCCCACACATACCAAGCATTTCAAACATACACACAATATGCTCAATATGTGTAAATACAACATGGCATCACAACATAACTCTACGACTCAAATATTTATTCATTAGGCTCCGAGGAGCGAGATATTACAAACATGGGTCTCATGACCCAACACTCAGAGCATACAAGTCAAAGCACAAGCGGAAACTTAACATGTCTGAGTACAGACATCTACAAATGAAAAAGGCTGAGAAGCCTAACTATCTACCAGATCCTGCCGAGGGCACAAGATCGTAGCTGAGGTAACAAGCTAAACATCGAAGTCCAAGCGGAACTACTAGCGAGACTGACGTCTCTCTGCAAAACATAAAATAAGCAAACATGAGTACACATGTACTCAGCAAGACTTACATCAGAACTAACTACATATGCATCATTATTAACAAAGGGGTGGTGGAGTTTGACCGCAGCAAGCCAGCTTTGACTCGGTGGCTATCCTGAACTACATCGCAAGTAACTCTTTTGAGGTGGCGCACGAGTCCACATATTCACCATATCAATACACCACTATGGATCCGCTCCCGTCTTCCTCACGAGAACGCCATCCATAGCACTCACGCTATCTTGCGCATTTTAGAGTATCCACTTTCACTTGTCTATGAACTGATATAGGTAACCCGAAGTCCTTCTCCATGGACACGGCTATTGAATAGATCATATTAACCTGCAGGGTGTACTTCTTCACACACGCTCACCACTTACCGCCGTTTACGACATGTACTCGGCAACCTTCAAGCGGAAGCCCAACGTGGGTGTCGGCCACGGCCTACCTAAACACTCAAGTCCCTAGTCTAGGTTTATCGCCTATTCGGTTCCATCCGCAGGAGTCCGCCGAGGTTTCCACTAACGGCCCCGAACGATGTGTGCAGGGTTCCCGAGACACCAAACGGGCGAATCGGTACACCGGACCACGGTGTATCTACCGCATCATAGCCCACCCCTAGGGTCAGCGCTATGCACAGCCTCCAACACATATCCTACAAACACCAGAAACTAGTTGCAACTCCTGGACAGAGGACAAGGGTGGTTAAGAAGCCGAGAGGGTCCATTGGTTTCGGGCCCAATGCGTGGTAGTAACTGTTTCATGGATCACAAACACAGAACTCAGTTCCTGAGGACGGCTACAATGAGACAACCCACCATGTACTCCTACATGGCCTCTCACCGCTACCTTTACCAAATCGTGTTCACACACTTAGCTCACACACAGTAGGACATGTTCATAACAATTCCAATTCATTCCCGATGAATCAGACCCGACTCAACTCTAAGTAGTAGCAGGCATGACAAACAAGCATGAATGGGTAGGCACAACAGGGCTCAAACAACTCCTACTCATGCTAGTGGGTTTCATCTAATTACTGTGGAATGACAGGTCATGCAGAGGATAAAGGGGTTCAGCTACCGCAGCAAGTAACACATGAGTCGTTGTTGTCCTAATGCAGTAAAATAGAGCAGGAGCGAGAGAGTGGGATTATATCGGAATGAACAAGGGGGTTTTGCTTGCCTGGCACTTCTGAAGATAATATAGTTCTTCAATAGTGTCATCGAACTCATCGTCGAAACCACGTCTATCGAGAGGGGACAAACACCGGCAACTGAGAAAGAAACACAATCAATGCAATGCGCAATATGATGCATGCTCATGACATGGCAACATGCTGGTGTTTTGAGCTAATGCAGCTAACAACAAAGTTAAATGAAGTTGGTTTGAACCCTAAGTTCAAATCCAAACTCCATATGTGAAATTCAAATGCCATTTATATGATTTGTGCTAAACAGCAGCTATAAGTTGTTCTAACATGCATGAAAATGGTACAGATGGATAGATTGGATTTTTCTGATCATTTTTCATATATAACTTATTTCAATCTGAGCTACGGTTGAATTTCTATGATTTATTGAAGTTTAGTGCATTTTCTGAAATTTCCTAAAAAGAATAAATCCAGAAAATGATTTATGGCGTCAGCACCACGTCACTGTGACGTCAGCAAGTCAACTGGGCGCCCCGGGTCAAACCTGACCCGTGGGGTCCATTGGTCAGTGAGACATACACTAATCTCGCGTTGACTCGGGCTTTGACCCGCTGCGGGGCCCGCTGTCAGTGTCTGTTAGTGAGCTAATTGTGGGGATTAGTCCTAATGACTGTGCCACATCGGCAGTCGCCGGAGTCGCGCCGGCGGTGACCAAAACTATGGCAGAAGCTCGCCGGGGCTGCGCTATAGGCGACGTTATGGACGCGCGAAGGCCACCAGAAGGTAGCCCGAGCATGCCCGCATCTAGCTAGCCGCATGGGAGGCCGCGTGGTCGCCGGAATCGACGACGGCGAGCGCACCCGCGGTGGCCGGAGTTCGGACGTGGAAGGGGTCGATGCCACGGTGCACTAGAGGAGAAACCGAAGGGCGCTGCGGGCTCCTGGGAGGGCGGCGAACGTGGTGACGCGCTCAGGCGCAAGCTGGGGTGGCCCTGGCCACGGCGGCGCCATGGCCGGCGGCGGGGAGCTTTCGGGTGCGGTGGAAACGGCGGCTAGAGAGGGAAATAGAGCATGGGGAGAGAGGGGTTCGGCAGAGGAGCTCACGACGAGGTCGACGAGTAGCTCAGCGTGCTCGGGGGAGGCCGGACGGCGTCGGAGCATCTCCGGCGATCTCGGAGCCGAAGGTTGAAGACGACGGCGTCGGCGTCACTGCAGGGCTCCCGGCGTCGCTTGGTGCGGTGAGGAGGAAGAGGGGGTCGAAGCGAAGCTTTTGGGCACGTCGGAGAAGAGAGGGGAAGGCAGTGGCGGCGGCAGCAGCAAGCGGCGGTGACGAGCTCCGCTCGGTGGGAGAGAGAGGGAGCCAGAGGAGGGGATGGGGACGAGAGAGTGAACGAGGGGGTTCCAGGGGGTGCGTGGCGTCGCGGGAGGCGTCCAAAGCGTCGAGGGGGGGAGCGGCAAGCAGGAGGTGGCCGCGCGTGCGTCGGGCACATGCCCACGTCCTCCTGGCGCGGTGGAGAAGACGACAGGAGGCGCCAGGTGGGCTGGGCCAGCGAGCTGGGCCGGCTACAAGTAGGTGGGCTAGCTAGTCCTCTCTCTCTCTCTTTTATTTGTTTTAGTTTTCTATTATTCTGTAATTTGTTTTGATTTAGTTTTAATACCAAACCATTTCATAAAATCCTGGGAACAGTTATGGGTGCTATCTGAATTATTTCAGGGACCCTTAACAATTCCCAACATTTTTGGAGCATCTAATATATATATATATATATATATATATATATATATATATATATATATATATATATATATATATATATATATATATATATATAGCATTTAAAGGCCCCAATTCAAATACAATATGAGTTAATTTAAAAATCCAGAGTGGCCTAAAAATAAGTGCATTATTTTTGGCAGAGGTTTTCACCTTCATAAAAAATAATGAATTTTTCTAAAGGGCATTCTGGGTTCGTTGAAAATAATTTTATTTTGATCCTAAATGCATTTCATTTAGTGCTAGGGTTTGTCATCCCCATTTCAAATTTCATGAAAATTAAACATGATGCATGGATGCAATGCCACTGGCTACAAGCAAGCTCTAGGGCTGTGACAACTCACCCCCACTAAACAAGAATCTCGTCCCGAGATTCAAGACGTGAGGTAAGAAGGCAGAGGGGACACTAGCTAACATGATCTTGTCGATCCAACTGTCCTTCTCAAGATGTTGATTCATTGCTTCATATTGATCTTGACGTCTTGCTTTGAGAACTACAACCAACTTGACAACGAGAAGAAAGGAAGGATTTTGGAAGAATCAGTCTTCTTGAGGTCCGAGAAATTTAGGATCAATCACGGGATGAGACATAGAAACATATCTTCAGCTGAGGCACGAGGCATACATCTAGAGGGATGGGGTGAACAGATGACGGAGTTTCACTACACAGACACAATTCCACACTTTAAAAGATGATGAACGGTTGTCAACGTAGCGAGGAGTTGAGTTGCCATGATACCATAACGGGACATCTTTAAGAAGGTGACTCGAAGAAATATTCCCTTAAATGGCAAAAAGAATTACTTTTGATTCGGAGATCATTGAAACTCTTCATACCAGCCTAAGGCAATCGCAATCAATCACTTGAAGGAGTTCGGAAGAATGGCATATTCCGACTAGAATGGATGATGTGGACTACCTTGTTGAAGACAACGCGATGGATGATTTGCTTATCATCGGAAATGGATGGGACCCATGGTATGTCCACCTTTGAAGATGAACCTGGACAAGAATTACTAAGAAGGCAGCCCATAGTGAAATGGCACAAGGACGGTGCAAGCTGGGAACGAAATGCAACTGTTGGGAATGTTCCAACCATCATATCTGCCTAAGATTCGGATCCGATTGGTGATAGGATACTTCAGACTCAGCATGTCCGAAAAGAAAGGTTGCAACACAAACCGACGAGATGACGTTGCGAGATTCTCGGGGAGTGAACTATGATAGCAAGCTCCAAGACATGAGCTGGTTCTGCTACAAACCTGTGAACACGCTGTCCAAGCCAAGCATGACCACGTAGTAGTCTCACAAATAAAACACTACCGAGTCCAGGTGGGGAACCATCATCGAGGATATCGAAGTCCTTGTATAAGCCGCGGTCTTAAGAAGGAACTTCTTCTCCTTGAACAAATCAATCAGTGGCTTGGTGTGCTAGGGACACATATGGAGTGGAGGTAATTAATCTACCAAACCATAGAATACCTCGCACGAATGCATGACGGACTTGGGGTGATTCCAAAGGAAACAAAACAAACCTTTCTCAAATTCATGGCGGCAACTTACACCTAAAGCACATGAATTCAAGGAAGTCACTTCTTCCATCCAAGCATAAGCTTCATGAACGGAACACGAAGGCATTGCTTACAAAGTTTCCAACGCTAGGTTGATGTTCAACATGAATCATGGGGGAGACAAAATGCTACTGATGGGCTCAATAGCAACTCATCAGAATTTCCATATCACTGGACTTCCACCATCATGTGAACACGGTGATAGCATTGGTCAGACCAAAGGATATAATGGTGTATGCTCGAGGGATCAACCACGAGTAAGACAACATTACGAACATCATCGGTACTGATTTGATTTGACGATAGCCCACACTCAAATCAAAGGATTGATAAGACAATAGGTCCAACAACTAATCACAGGGACCAATTGATGAAGATATCATCTTTCTTCAACACATACACACAAGAATATCCCTTTGGAATGAACTAAGTCAGGCAAGCTTTCATCTTCCAACTCTCCAAGTTGTTGTTTAGCTTGACCAAACAGCTCAGGGGTATCCAACACAGATTCTTAGAGAATGGCTGGTTTGGAGAAAAACCAACTTGATCACGAACTCAACATAGTGGTCAAGTGACAACCTGATGATACTTCCGAGAAGATAATCGGAATATCACGAACCACCAGTATGTTACTAAGCTCGAGAACAATCTTGCTTTTGAGGGCAAGACGATATGATCAAATGAGTGAGGACTTGACAAGATCCTAACTCATAGATCGAAGAGTGCACCAGAACTAAGGACTAGGTAGCACAATCTATCTTAGAATGATGATTTAATAACCAACATGCTAAGAATGAAATTATTGTCCATTTACTACCAAGCAACGAGGTTGCTAGGAGTATTGATTTCACACATCACAATTCACTTGTCGGCATTCCGGTTACAACAACTCGGAACCGAGGAAGGAATAATGATGGCGAGAAGTATCACTGCGTCAAGAATTCATAAGAGAAGGTGCAATTCTCATGACGTTCCTGACATAAAATGGGTAATACTTCAGGATAGAACAGAATCAAAAGCTGGATGGGCACTTTGATCTGCAGAATACAACTGCTTTGACCCAATCCTAGAAATGGACAAGGTACTGGAGTTTGTTTCTCCTAGTCATTCCGGAATAGAATGGCTTGACGGACCACAAGAGTAAAAGGGCATCGATGAACACAAACACATACTCTTGGTTATCAACTGATGGAGGAGGGTCGGAATACAACTAAAGAGAACAACCCAAAGGAACGTATAATTTTCTGAGTTGTGGATGCATAGGTTAGTATGTTGAATCAAGTTCAACAGGTTTCTTCCGGATAACCCATGCAGAAAGGTAGAACTGGCAGAGTCGCAATATAGAATGGAGTACTCCTCAAGAGCACCCTGGTTGTGATCTTTTGGTTTAAATAACTTCTGCCTTAAAGGTTCATGGTATTTGGAAGAAGGAAATACCACGGACCTCGAGGACTGTCGCAAGGTTACTAATAACCTAAGTGAGCTAGCAATTACTAACAACATGAAATAGGGTGAATCTCGGGTTCAAGAACCCAGGAATAGAATGCCTACTAACTAATAACATCACGGGATGCTTTCAAGAATAATGGCCAGAATCATCACACTGGGGATACAAAAGCATTGCTAAATTGCTAGGTGACTTCCTAAACACCTAGGGTCATAATAATAGCTCCAACATCTATGCCGAGGCAACAAGTACCTCAACTTACCGATTAGTGTGCTTATGCTGAACAAAAAGGACATCGGGAACGGAAGGAAAGGAGTTGCAAATGCATCAGACTATTTAGAGACCTGGGATGACTCGAACAACATAGCGGCTGTAAATACTCAAAAATGATTTGAGACATCCTGCAAAAATGGTGGCATAACCACTCAACATCACAATATCAAGGTTCCGAGATCAACAGTTATCATACCAAAATAGTAGGAACTGAACTAGGGCTTAAAACCAACAATCTTAAAGGTCTATGGATTAGTAACACGTCATCCTGATAGAAAGATGAGAAGCCTAGTTCTTAAACCCCGTAGAAGAGAAGAGGTTGACTCAGATCAGAGGGCCATGAGATGTAAGGAGTAAAAAGAGCCTTACGTTCCCTCCCACAATCAATTCCCTTACATAACTAAAGCATTTCTAGACACAACTTCGACCAGTTTGGCTTGGTAATCCCTGAGCAGTCGGGGCTCGATACCAACGCTGTCGGGACCCGATTCCAAGTCACATCGATCTAGCCGGTAACACCTCATATCACTTTGCGGCCTCACGCACGGTATTCCCACGGTGTCGCCTTACGGGGGCCGGGACCGTTTGCGCCTTTTGGCTCACGTATATGATAGTGTCGCTAGCATCCATATGACAGAGAACCGGGCCGACATGGCTAGTCGTGAACCCAAAGCGGCACTAACCTATGGGGACAGGCATACATGAATCACATCGAGCATGTCGGTCATCAACGTATGAATCCGGGCTGTAGCCTTTGGGCTAACAGGACTCCGGTAACCCGGCTGTAGCAGGCTAGGCAGGACTCGGATATCACCGCGTGACATTTCCCGAAGGGACAGACATAGGAACGAAGTGAAACACATGCCGCCGATCAAGTGTCCAAAGCAGTAGTCTTTGGGCTAGCAGGACTCCGTGAACCGGGCTGTAGCGGACTACTATCGCTCGGGAAGCACGAGACTACATTTCCCCATATGAGAGGCTGCCAAGGATAAACAACTAGATTGTCGGATCCACACATACCAAGCATTTCAAACATACACACAATATGCTCAATATGTGTAAATACAACATGGCATCACAACATAACTCTCGACTCAAATATTTATTCATTAGGCCCGAGGAGCGAGATATTACAAACATGGGTCTCATGACCCAACACTCGAAACATACAAGTCAAAGCACAAGCGGAAACTTAACATGTCCGAGTGAGACATCTACAAATGAAAAAGGCTGAGAAGCGACTATCTACGAGATCTGCCGAGGGCACAAGATCGTAGCTGAGGTAACAAGCTAAGCGTCAAGTCCAAGCGGAACTACTAGCGAGACCGACGCTCTCTCGCAAAACATAAAATAAGCAAAAGTGAGTACAAATGTACTCAGCAAGACTTACATCAGAACTAACTACATATGCATCATTATCAACAAAGGGGGTGGTGGAGTTTGACTGCAGCAAGCCAGCTTTGACTCGGTGGCTATCCTGAACTACGACTGCAAGTAACTCTTTTGAGGTGGCGCACACGAGTCCACATATTCACCATATCAATACACCACTATGGATCCGCTCCCGTCTTCCTACGAGAACTCCATCCATAGCACTCACGCTTATCTTGCGCATTTTAGAGTATCCACTTTCACTTGTCTATGAACTGATATAGGTAACCCAGAAGTCCTTCTCCGCGGACACGGCTATTCGAATAGATCATATTAACCCTGCAGGGGTGTACTTCTTCACACACGCTCTCACCACTTACCGCCGTTTACACGACATGTACTCGACAACCTTCAAGCGGAAGCCCAACGTGGGTGTCGGCCACGGCCTACCTAAACACTCAAGTCCCTAGTCCAGGTTTATCGCCTATTCGGGTTCCATCCGCAGGGAGTCCGGCCGAGGTTTCCACTAACGGCCCCGAACGATGTGTGCAGGGTTCCCGAGACACCAAACAGGCGAATCGGTACACCGGCCACGTTGTATCTACCGCATCATAGCCCACCCCTAGGGTCAGCAACGCACTGACCTCCAACACATATCCTACAAACACGTAAACTAGTTGCAACTCACGGACAGAGGACAAGGGTGGTTAAGAAGCCGAGAGGGTCCATTGGTTTGGGCCCAATGCGTGGTAGTAACTGTTTCATGGATCACAAACACAGAACTCAGTTCACGAGGACGGCTGCAATGAGACAACCCACCATGTACTCCTACATGTCCTCTCACCGCTACCTTTACCAAATCGTGTTCACACACTTAGCTCACACACGATGGGACATGTTCATAACAATTCCAATTCATTCCCGATGAATCGGACCCGACTCAACTCTAAGCAGTAGCAGGCATGACAAACAAGCATGAATGAGTAGGCACAACAGGGCTCAAACAACTCCTACTCATGCTAGTGGGTTTCATCTAATTCTTGTGGAATGACAGTCATGCAGAGGATAAAGGGGTTCAGCTACCGCAGCAAGTAACACATGAGTCGTTGTTGTCCTAATGCAGTAAAATAGAGCAGGAGCGAGAGAGTGGGATTATATCAGAATGAACAAGGGGGTTTTGCTTGCCTGGCACTTCTGAAGATAATATAGTTCTTCAATAGTGTCATCGAACTCATCGTCGAAACCACGTCTATCGAGAGGGGACAAACACCGACAACTGAGAAAGAAACACAATCAATGCAATGCGCAATATGATGCATGCTCATGACATGGCAACATGCTGGTGTTTTGAGCTAATGCAGCTAACAACAAAGTTAAATAAAGTTGGTTTGAACCCTAAGTTCAAATCCAAACTTCATATGTGAAATTCAAATGCCATTTATATGATTTGTGCTAAACAGCAGCTATAAGTTGTTCTAACATGCATGAAAATGGTACAGATGGATAGATTGGATTTTTCTGATCATTTTTCATATATAACTTATTTCAATCTGAGCTACGGTTGAATTTCTATGATTTATTGAAGTTTAGGGCATTTTCTGAAATTTCCTAAAAAGAATAAATCCAGAAAATGATTTATGGCGTCAGCACCACGTCACTGTGATGTCAGCAAGTCAACTGGGCGCCCTAGGTCAAACCTGACCCGTGGGGTCCATTGGTCAGTGAGACATACACTAATCCCGCGTTGACTCGGGCTTTGACCCGCTGCGGGGCCCGCTGTCAGTGTCTGTTAGTGTGCTAATTGTGGGGATTAGTCCTAATGGCTGTGCCACGTCGGCAGTCGCCGGAGTCGCGCCGGCGGTGACCAAAACTACGGCGGAAGCTTGCCGGGGCTGCGCTATAGGCGACGTTATGGACGCACGAAGGCCACCAGAAGGTGGCCCGAGCATGCCCGCATCTAGCTAGCCGCACGGGAGGCCGCGTGGTCGCCGGAATCGACGACGGCGAGCGCACCCGCGGTGGCCGAAGTTCGGACGTGGAAGGGGTCGACGCCACGGTGCACTAGAGGAGAAACCAAAGGGCGCTGCGGGCTCCTGGGAGGGCGGCGAACATGGTGACGCGCTCAGGCGCAAGCTGGGGTGGCCCTGGCCACGGCGGCGCCATGGCCGGCGGCGGGGAGCTTTCGGGTGCGGTGGAAACGGCGGCTAGAGAGGGAAATAGAGCACGAGGAGAGAGGGGTTTGGCAGAGGAGCTCACGATGAGGTCGATGAGTAGCTCAGCGTGCTCGGGGGAGGCCGGACGACGTCGGAGCATCTCCGGCGATCTCGGAGCCGAAGGTTGAAGACGATGACGTCGGCGTCACTGCAGGTCTCCCGGCGTCGCTTGGCGCGGTGAGGAGGAAGAGGGGGTCGAAGCAAAGCTTTTGGGCACGTCGGAGAAGAGAGGGGAAGGCGGTGGCGGCGGCAGCAGCAAGCGGCGGTGACGAGCTCCGCTCGGTGGGAGAGAGAGGGAGCCAGAGGAGGGGATGGGGACGAGAGAGTGAACGAGGGGGTTCCAGGTGGTGCGTGGCGTCGCGGGAGGCGTCTAGAGCGTCGAGGGGGGGAGGGAGCGGCAAGCAGTAGGTGGCCGCGCGTGCGTCGAGCACACGCCCGCGTCCTCTGGCGCAGTGGAGAAGACGACAGGAGGCGCCAGGTGGGCTGGGCCAGCGAGCTGGGCCGGCTACAGGTAGGTGGGCTAGGTAGTCGTCTCTCTCTCTCTTTTATTTGTTTTAGTTTTCTATTATTCTGTAATTTGTTTTGATTTAGTTTTAATACCAAACCATTTCATAAAATCACAGGAACAAGTTATGGGTGCTATCTGAATTATTTCAGGACCCTTAACAATTTCAACATTTTGGAGCATCTAATATATATATATATATATATATATATATATATATATATATATATATATATATATATATATATATAGCATTTAAAGGCCCCAATTCAAATACAATATGAGTTAATTTAAAAATCCAGTGGCCTAAAAATAAGTGCATTATTTTTGGTGAGGTTTTCACCTTCATCAAAAATAATGAATTTTTCTAAAGGGCATTCTGGGTTCATTGAAAATAATTTTATTTTGATCCTAAATGCATTTCATTTAGTGCTAGGGTTTGTCATCCCCATTTCAAATTTCATGAAAATTAAACATGATGCATGGATGCAATGCCACTGGCTACAAGCAAACTCTAGGGCTGTGACAGGCGGGCACCCTTTAGGACGCCCTCATAGTACATTTCGGGCTTGCGATGATCCTTGCCCTTCGATGGCCCGTCCGTCACAAGCTTCTCCGCATCCAGCTTGCCCCAGTGCACTTTAGCACGGGCAAGGGCCCGACGGGCACCTTCAATGCAGACGGAGCACTTGATGACTTCAATCCATGGACAGGCATCCACCGGCCGCTGCAGTAACCCGAAGTAGCTCCCAGGCATGGCTTCCAATGGCCACAGCCGAACTATGAGGCCCTTCATGGCCTGTTCGGCGACCTTGTCGAGCTCGACCAGCTGCTTCAGCTGGTCGCTCAAGGGCACCGGAAGTTCGGCCTCAGCATACTGAGACCAGAACACCTTCTCCGTCGAGCTCCCCTCCTTGGCGCGGTAGATCGCGGCAGCATCAGACACACTACGAGGCAGATCTGCGAACGCTCCTGGAGAGCTCCGGATTCGGGTAAGTACTAGATAATTGAATTTTACATTCTTGCTCTGCATAAAGAATGCCTTACCCGCCGCGATCTTCTTTATTGCCTCAATCTCCTGGAGGGCTTTTTGGGCCTCGGCCTTAGCAGCTTTGGCACTCTCAAGAGCCGAGGCAAGCTTGGACTCTCGGGTCTTCGAGTCACGCTCCAAACCCTCGTGTTTTTCCACGAGAGTCTGGAGCTCTTACTGTACCCCCGCCAGCTGCGCCTCCCCCTTCTCTCGCTCGGTGCGCTTCGCAGCTGCTTTGTTTTCGGCCGCGGACACCGCCTCCTTCAGGGTCGCCACCTCGCTCGTGGCCCCTGCAGTACCCATGTTTTTCCTGTTATCTTTTGCAACCAAACCCTTTCTATAAGGTATTTCTTTAATAAGGTATTACTTACCTTCCTTGTCCTCGAGCTGCTTCTTGGCAAGGCCGAGCTTGTTCTCGGACCACTCAAGGCTCTGCTTCAATGCATTGACCTCCATGGTCGGTCTTGGCAGAGGTCAGCAGCGCAACCTGCATTCCCATATTGACATACTTATGTTAGACTCCTGCGTATATCTTTTTAGATCCTTAGTCCGGCTTTTCTTTCCGAACACCAAATTAAGCATCAGGGGCTACTATCTATGCGGTAATATTTTTACATATTCTAAACTTACCTCAAAGCCTAATAGAAGGCTGGTACAGGCTTCAGTCAGCCCGCTCTTGGCGGACTGAACTTTCTGGATCACCACACTCATAACGGTGCGGTGCTCCTCCTCGATGGAGACGCTGTTAAGCGCCTCCAGTAAGCTATCTGGTGCCTCCGGTTGGACGGAGGACACCGGCGTCTTACCCTTCCTACGAAGGGACCGCTTGCCGGACTTCAGAACCGCTGAAGGTTCCGGTATGGAGTCCGGACAAGGGTTGGGTTTAGAGCCCCTGGGGGTCTCGCTCCCCTCGCGCCTGGAGTCTGGGAGGCTGCCTTGCGGCGCCTCCTGCGCCACCTCCTCTTGACCAGGCCCCCCCTCGGGGCCCCACCTCGGCGTAGTCCGCAGCGTGAGGTGAGGAGGCGGCCGGAAGTGAAGTACTCTCCACTTCCGACGAATTCAGGGAACCGCTCGAGGAAGCGACGAGCTCGCCCTTGGGCGGGCTGCATGATTGTTCGGCATTAGAGAACACTATGCAATGAAAAAAAGCCATGGCTGTCCAGACACTTACGATCTCGCCAGGGGCTTGGCCCTTGTTGGCCAATCCTCCTCGTCGTTGTCGGCGTTGGTGGAGAAGTCCGGAGGAAGGGTCCTTCACTTCTTGGACCCTCCGGCCTCCCCAGTTGGGGCGGCCTTCCTTTTCTTCTCTCTCCCTGCTGGGGGAGAGGCTTCTTTTTCCTCCTCCTCTTCCTCAGAGGAGGATTCCGCCTCAGAGTTGTCGGGCGGTGAGTCCGACATCACCTAGCGCCGGGAGCTCTTTCGAGTTCCCGTGGCCTCCTTCTTGGCCTTCTTCTCCGGCACCACGTGAGGTACCGGAGCCAGCAGCTTTGTCAATCGGGCGTCCGCTGGGTCTTCTAGCAAGGGGGCCGGACAGTTAATCTGTCCGGACGTCTTCAGCCAGTCCTGTCAAAGGTTAGGGAGTTTTAGATCCCGCATAGAGTCAAACTATGAAAAAAGAGTCCCATAAAGGGTAAAATTGTTGGAAATATGCCCTAGAGGCAATAATAAATTAGTTATTATTATATTTCCTTGTTCATGATAATCGTTTATTATCCATGCTATAATTGTATTGATAGGAAACTCAGATACATGTGTGGGTACATAGACAACACCATGTCCCTAGTAAGCCTCTAGTTGACTAGCTCGTTGATCAACAGATGGTTACGGTTTCCTGACCATGGACATTGGATGTCGTTGATAACGGGATCACATCATTTGGAGAATGATGTGATGGACGAGACCCAATCCTAAGCCTAGCACAAAGATCGTAGTTTGTATGCTAAAGCTTTTCTAATGTCAAGTATCATTTCCTTAGACCATGAGATTGTGCAACTCCCGGATGCCGTAGGAATGCTTTGGGTGTACCAAAGCGTCACTGGCGTGGCGGGTGGCTATAAAAGTGCACTACAGGCATCTCCGAAAGTGTCTGTTGGGTTGGCACGAATCGAGACAGGGATTTGTCACTCCGTGTAAACGGATAGGTATCTCTGGGCCCACTCGGTAGGACATCATCATAATGTGCACAATGTGACCAAGGGGTTGATCATGGGATGATGTGTTACGGAACGAGTAAAGAGACTTGCCGGTAACGAGATTGAACAAGGTATCGGGATACCGACGATCGAATCTCGGGCAAGTATAATACCGCTAGACAAAGGGAATTGAATATGGGATTGATTGAATCCTCGACATCGTGGTTCATCCGATGAGATCATCGTGGAACACGTTGGAGCCAACATGGGTATCCAGATCCCGCTGTTGGTTATTGACCAGAGAACGTCTCGGTCATGTCTGCATGGTTCTTGAACCCGTAGGGTCTACACACTTAAGGTTCGGTGACGCTAGGGTTATAGGGAATAGATATACGTGGTTACCGAATGTTGTTGAGTCCGGATGAGATCCCGGACGTAACGAGGAGTTCGGAATGGTCCGGAGGTAAAGATTGATATATTGGACGAAGGGTTTTGGAGTCAGGAAGTGTTCCGGAGGTACCGGTGATGACCAGCATGACCGAAAGGTGTTTGGGAGCCCGGCAAGTGTTGGGGGCTTCATGGGCCAAGGAAGGGGCAAACCAGCCCACTAAGGGCTATCGCCCCTCACCTATTCCCACGTGACCAAGGGGTTTGGGGCGCCCCATCTAGGGTTCTCACCTCCGGCTTGGGGCCAAGTCACCCAAGGGGAGATCCCATCTGCCTGGCCGCCACCCCCTAGGGAAACCCTAGGCGCCCCTCCCTTCCCCCTATATATAGTGGAGGTTTTGGGGCTGCCTAACACACGAGAACATCTCCCTCTTGGCGCAGCCCTACCTCTCTCCCTCCTCGTCTCTCATAGTGCTTGGCGAAGCCCTGCTGGAGTACCGCGCTCCTCCACCTCCACCACGCCGTCGTGCTGCTGCTGGACGGAGTCTTCCCCAACCTCTCCCTCTCTCCTTGCTGGATCAAGGCATGGGATACGTCACCGTTCCGTACGTGTGTTGAACGCGGAGGTGCCGTCCGTTCGGCGCTAGGATCATCGGTGATTTGGATCACGACGAGTACGACTCCATCAACCCCATTCACTTGAACGCTTCCGCTTAGCGATCTACAAGCGTATGTAGATGCACTCTCCTTCCCCTCATTGATGGTTTCTCCATATATAGATCTTGGTGACACGTAGGAAAATTTTGAATTTCTGCTACGTTCCCCAACAAAAATAACTTACCTCGCTGAATCCGCGATCTTCGGTAGCGGATGTGGGAGCCTCAGCGCCCTTGAACAGCACCTTCCAGGCATCTTCGTACGTAGTGTCGAAGAGCCTTTTCAGAGTTGAGTGCTGTGCCGGATCGAACTCCCACAATTTGAAGGCCCGTTGTTGGCATGGGAGAATCCGGCGGATGAACATCACCTGGATTACGTTGACAAGCCTGAGATTCTTGTCCACCAGGTTTCGGACGCAGGTTTGGAGTCCGGATAGCTCGTCTGAATTCCCCCACATCAGGCCCGTCTCTTTCCATGATGAGAGCCGTGTGGGGAAGCCAGATCGGAATTCGGGGGTCGCTGCCCATTGAGAGTCGCGGCTCGGTGATGTAGAACCACCCGATTGCCACCTTTATGGTCTCCACAAAGGAGCCCTCGAGCCATAGGACTTTGGCCATCTTGCCAACCATGGCGCCTCCGACTTTCTGCTTGGCGGCCGCCCACTACCTTGGCTTGACATTGAAGACCTTAAGCCATAAGCCGAAGTGGGGCTGGATGCAGAGGAAGGCCTCGCACACGACGATAAACGCCGAGATGTTGAGGATGAAGTTCGGGGCCAGATCGTGGAAGTCCAGGCCGTAGTAGAACATGAGCCCCCGGACAAATGGGTGAAGTGGAAAACCTAGTCCGCGGAGGAAGTGGGGGAGAAACACCACCCTCTCATGGGGCCTGGGGGTTGGAATGAGCTGCCCCTCATCGGGTAGCCGGTGCGCGATGTTGCTGGACAAGTATCCGGCCTCCCACAGCTTTTCGATGTGCCCTTCCGTGACGGACGAGGCCATCCACCTGCCTCCCGCTCCGGACATAGTTGGAGAAGGTTGAGGTGGGATGTGCGGACTTGGGCGCTGGAGCTCGAGTGCGCGGAAATGGATGAGCAAAGGAGGAAGAAGGCGTAGGTGAAAAGGTGGATCCTTATCTCCTTATATGGACGGACGAAGCTATGCGTCCCCCGCCAGCCTAGTAAAACTCGCTTATCTCCCAAGCGCCGTAATCAATGGCGCGGATGGGTTACCCACGTCCGTATTGATGAGAATCCCGGAATAAGGGGGCACGATCTATGCTTTGATAAGACATGCCAAGGAAACCGCCTCGCTAAACGCGCTAAGGTGGAACAGTGAAAAAATGATTCGAATAAAGGCTTGGCCGTGGTGTGATGTCACGGCGCGGAATACGTCAGTAGATCTATGCAAAAATTATTCTCTCTACGGTGGTATGTGGAACTTGTTTTGCAGAGCCGAACACTATCCTTGTGTTCAAAACCTTCTATGAAGAATTCGGAGGAGGAACCCGCCTTGCAATGCCGAAGACAATATGTGCGCCGGACTCGTCGTCATTGAAGCCTGGTTCAGGGGCTACTGAGGGAGTCCTGGACTAGGGGGTGTCCGGATAGCCGAACTATCATCTTTGGCCGGACTCCAAGACTATGAAGATACAAGATTGAAGACTTCGTCCCTTATCCGGATGGGACTTTCCTTGGCGTGGAAGCCAAGCTTGGCGATACGGATATGTAGATCTCCTACCATTGTAACCGACTCTGTGTAACCCTAACCCTATTCGATGTCTATATAAACCGAAGGGTTTTAGTCCGTAGGACGAACAACAATCATACCATAGGCTAGCTTCCATGGTTTAGCCTCTCTGATCTCGTGGTAGATCTACTCTTGTACTACCCATATCATCAATATTAATCAAGCAGGAGTAGGGTATTACCTCCATCGAGAGGGCCCGAACCTGGGTAAAAACATCGTGTCCCTTGTCTCCTGTTACCATCCGCCTAGACGCACAGTTCGGGACCCCCTACCCGAGATCCGCCGGTTTTGACACTGACACTGAGCATCTTTAAATCCTTGTCATTTCCTTCTAGAAAATCCGGGTCAATAGGCCAGCTTCATAATCAATTTGCTGACATTGGTTTGTCACAGAGAAATATTGTGAAGAATAACTTCTTTGACTCAGCTCCCAATGCTTAATAAAAATATTGGTCTTTAAAATACTCATCTGGTCTTCAGCCGATTTAAGAATGTAGAACTTTGCCGGTTTAAGAATGTAGAACTTTGTCGGTTTAGAAATATTGATGGCACCGGATCATAACTGTTTGTTAACATCAGCTTTTGAAAATATACCTCTTATATGCCTATCACTTGTAGCCCCCAGATCTTAAGAAGGTAACGTAGTATCAACTTAAGATTTGCTTCAATATGAATGTCACAAGCTTGAAGAAATCCAGGTTGTTCATCTCAATCACTAGTCAGAACTGAGTATTCCACATATGTAGCCCCCAAGTGCCGGGTTGTCATGCTTGCAGCAACCCGGGACTTGTAATTTCCTGATGCTCATAAAAACTTCAACTAGTGTAGCCCCCAAGGGCTGGGTCATTATGCAAATAATGAGCAGGGACTTTGAAAATATGATCATGTAGGCTTTAACGGCAACGTGTAGCCCCCAAGGGCCGGTTCAGTAAGATAATATTGAGCTGGGACTTTATATATACTTTATTGAGAATAACATTATATTATGTAACTCCCATCATGGGGCTTGAACCCACATCCACAAGGTTGAGAGCTTTGTGCTTTACCAACTGAGCAGTGGATCCTTCAATAATAGATGAAAATTTGTGTACCTTGAATTGTTGAAAGGAGCAATTGGTAGCCCCCAAGGGCCGGCTCAATATGATGTGATGAGTCGGGTCTTGAATAAGACTAATAAAAATGACTTTACATTAGCCCCCAAGTGTCATGGTGCATGCTTGCAGCGACATGAGACTTGCATATTTGATATAACCTTAAGTTGAATAATGTAGCCCCCAAGTGCCGCGTCGTAAGCCTGCAGCGACTTGGGACTATTCCTTCAATTGTAAAATAAATCATATCCATTGATAATATAGTAGCCATTGCGCTAAAGCGACTTTGAAAACCTTAATCATAATACTGGTTACTGATAACTATAATAAAATCCAGCCATGTTGGCTATTTGAAGATTTGGATAATATAATCCAATGATTTATGAGCACATGATTCCAATGGCGCAATCCAAATATATACTGGCGACTTATAGTCGAATCCAGACCGGGTTAATAAACAACGGATTATAACGGATCACGTACTGATAACTTGTAACCAGATCTAACCGGGATGACAAACACCGGTTTGAAAACATAATAAATCTTATGAAAACAAAGAAAACTTAGCAAAGGCAAATAAAAACCGTTGTAGTCGAGGCTTTTCACGGGCTGCCAGGCCTCAAATTCGAGGCTTTTCATGAGCTGCCAGGCCACTGAGTTAAACCATTTTTGCAAAGCCTTTTAAGATGGTCCGCAATCCTTAACCAATCATCATTTTAACTTGACAAGTTCAGGGTCTGCATTTTAGAGTAACTTGTCAAAGTTCGAAGGGTCATACCAGGTTTACCTGGGCGGCGTGACTTACTTAAAGAGGCAGGTTAACCCGGGGTTTTAGGTGTATACACCAGGCTTCCAAGCCATGGCTTGATAGCCCATTACAAGTGTAGATTCTAGGTTCATTGCGATAGCAAAGAATCCCCAAGTAACGTTTTGAGTTGTGCTCAATGGTTTCCTATGTTTGAGTTGTTGTTTTACAACACTCTCTTTGGCCTCAGATTGATTTGGTTTTGAGCCGATCAAGAGGTGTGACTATGGTTCGGATACAACCAAGCCCCCAAGTGATGTTGTGGCATTGCGCCGATCAAGAGGTGTGACTATGGTTCGGATACAACCAAGCCCCCAAGTGATGTTGTGGCATTGCGCCAATCAAGAGGTGTAGCTATGGTTCGGATACGACCAAGCCCCCAAGTGATCAATAATATGATAAGCCAATAAGGTGGAATACCCATGTTTGAACCGCCTATCATGGCAACATGTCCTTTTCGACCACCTTTAACTTTTTGCAAGAGATAAATTCTTCTTGAACCGGGATTTTGAATCGGATATTGAGAGTGTCAGAGCTTTGCAAGAGATAGTTTCCTCTTAAACCAGATTTGAACCAGATACTAAGGGCTTCCGCGCTGTGTGGGAGACGAGACTCCCCTTAATCCGTACTATAAACTAGAAGCATCATTGTGAGCCGGAATATTTCTGACGGCCTTTAAATTTTCATCAATATAACAGTAGCCTCTGGGACCGGGTTTCCCTTCAACATCCTGGGGCACTTGAATTTGCTGAAACTGGCAAGACTTGCTGCGTCATATCATCGTAGCCCCCAAGTTTTAAGATGACTCAAGGAGTTGTCTTGAGATTCTCCGTACTTGACCATAGCAGAAGGTATATATCATCGGTGTTAATAACGCGATGTAAATCCACAGAAGATTGAGGTGACTGCGGCGAGTTATAAATGATCCCGTATGAGCCGTGTCCGCAACTCGGCCAATGGTTCCTTCCAACTGGCTGTTTGAAGTTGACCAAACTGTAGTTGCAGCGATTTGTGCGCATGCCCATTGATCCATCCAGTGCAGACGGTGGCTGAACGATAATTTGCCTCCAATATATTGGAGGAAAAATCGGGCTACCCATGTAGTGACTTGCGCATACTTAATAAACAGCTCATGCAGACAGGTGCGACACGGTATGTTGATGTAGACCAGACCGCGAGAGACGGACATCAAAGATGACCGCATCATCAGAAGCAGCTCGGACAGATGAATCGGCCGCATATCATGGCATTGCAAGCCGGTGTGGACGGGCAAAATTGGCACCGGTATTGTAAACCGGCACGGACGGGCGAGTCAATGTAGACCAGGTCTGCAGAGGCGGCGGCTTTGTGCACGTCCATTGAACAGTGATCAAACGTGATCCCGACAAGTCAATGTAGACCGAGCCGCAAGGGCGGCGACTTGTGTGCGTCCATTCAACGGGTAATATGTCACGGACTATCGCTGGGCGGAACATTATCAGCCCGTGTTCCATACCCATGGTATAAACCATATTTGTAGTGAATGATTGTCCTGTATATAAAAATACACAGATCAAAGTAACTGTTCTTTGACAAAAAATAATACGTGCTAATAAAATAGATTTTAGATGGATAGCACCTGATTCGTTTAGGTCGGAAACAATCCGCCATGAAGTTGATGATCACTAGGTGAAACTGAAATCATTCATGGGTGAGTCGGCCGCTGGAGCAGACAAATGAGTCGGCCCGGTGTCGTAAGCCGGTACGGACGAGCAAGTTGTCCTCCGCGTTGTAAACCGGAGCGGACGCGTGAACCGGCTGCGAGGGCAGACGGGCGAGTCGTTCGTGGTGTTGTAAGGCGGTGCATACGGGCGAGTCGGCCGACGCATTGATGTAAACCGGACCGCGATACGCGTGTCTGTGAAGCTGCGCGGCACAGTCGAACATGCCTCCGCGGTATGATACCACCCCTTTTTTCTTTAATAGCCGTCATGCATAAAAATATTACATGCCAGAGTAACTGTTCTTAGACGAATTAACATACTGATAAAATATAGAAGAAAGATATCACCTGATGTACTTTGACGATAGATGATTTGCATGTAGACTACTAACACCAATTAATTCATCTGCTCCGTGATTCCCATACTTTTGTCTAGACACGAATTAATAGTAGTCTTTCAATTCCACGACGTTGTCACGGCAGATGTCCTAGGGTGAGGACTTAGTCGTGAGGCCAACACATCTATGTGGTAGCTTGAGAGGGGTTGATCGGAATCGAGAAACGCAACACAAGACAGGGATTTAGACAGCTTCGGGCCTCGGGAAACATCATCCAGTAACAACCCTACATGCTGTTTGAGGCTAGGTCTCATTATCATCACGAGGGATTCGCCGGTAAACCGGCTCTTTGTGTCTAGCCCTAGAGATTGTTTCGTCTTGCTTGTCACTTGTTCCTCTTTGGGGAGCCCTGCCCCTCCTTATATATGTTGAAGGGGCGGGTTACATGTGGAGTCCTATTAGGATTAGGACTAGTCTATTACAAGTGGAGTCCTAGTCTTGCTTCCTTTGTGGGAGAATATTCCTTGTGCTTTCCTCATAAACCGGCCCACCATTAACATGAACCGGCCATCTGGGCCTTGGGCCTTGTCATCCTCTGACCCGCCCGCCGAGTCACCAGTGAGTGACTAATCTTCGGGCGGCTTTACAAATGAAACGCCAAGTATCAGCCGGGTCTCAAGTAAACCGCCAAGTCCGGTCGGGTTATACGTCCGGCCGGTTTACGCCACGGGGTATATCCCCAACAGTAGTAGCATAATTTCTCTGAGCACTGTCTAGAGTTTTACTAGCATAATGAATAACATTCAATTTCTTATCAACTCTTTGTCCTAGAACAACACCAACAGCATAATCACTAGCATCACACATAATTTCAAAAGGCAAGTTCCAATCAGGTGGTTGAACAATAGGTGCAGATATTAATGATTTCTTGAGTGTTTCAAAGGCTTCAAGACAATCATCATAAAAAACAAAAGGAATATCCTTTTGCAAAATATTAGTAAGAGGTCTAGAAAATTTAGAAAAGTCTTTGATAAATCTCCTATAGAAACCAGCATGACCTAGGAAACAACGAATACCTTTGATGTCCTTAGGGCATGGCATTTTCTCAATTGCATCAACCTTAGCTTGGTCCACTTCAATACCTCTTTCATAAATTTTATGACCGAAGACAATTCCTTCATTAACTATAAAGTGGCACTTCTCCCAATTCAAGACAAGATTTGTTTGTTCACATCTCTGCAAAACTCGCTCAAGATTGCTTAAACAATCATCAAAAGACTTCCCATAAATAGAAAAGTCATCCATGAAAACTTCAACAATCTTTTCACAAAAGTCAGAGAATATAGCAGTCATACATCTTTGAAAGGTAGCAGGTGCATTACATAAACCAAAAGCATACGTCTATAAGCATAAGTTCCAAAGGGACAAATAAAAGTGGTCTTTTCTTGATCAGGTTGAGAAACAAGTATTTGTGAAAAGCTAGAGTATCCATCTAGGACGCAAAAGTGTGTGTGCTTAGATAATCTTTCAAGCATTTGATCAATAAAAGGCAAATGGTAATGATCTTTTCTAGTTGCTTTGTTTAAATTTCTATAATCAATTACCATTCTATAGCCTGTAACAATTCTTTGTGGAATACGTTCATTCTTATCATTAGGAACAACAGTTATACCTCCTTTCTTACGGACACAATGAACAAGACTTACCCATCTACTATCAGCTATGGGATAGATTATACCTGCTTCCAGAATTTTTAAGATTTCCGTTCTTACCACTTCCTTCATCTTCGGATTTAACCGACATTGGTGATCAACAACGGGTTTAGCATCAGGTTCCATATTAATCTTGTGCTGACATAGAGTGGGACTAATGCCCTTTAAATCATCAAGAGTATATCCAATAGCAGCCCGATGCTTCCTTAGAACTTTCAATAATCTTTCTTCTTCATGTTCTGAAAGGTTAGCACTAATAATAACATGGTATTTTTCTTTTCATCAATATAAGCATATTTCAAAGTGTCTGGCAATTGTTTTAATTCAAACACATTATCACCTTTAGGTGTAGGAGGACCTCCTAGAGTTTCAATAGGAAAATTGTGTTTAAGCAGAGGACGTTGTTCAAAGAAGTTTTTGCTTATTTCATTTCTTTCATGCATATGTAAATCATTTTCATGGTCTAGCAAATATTGTTCTAAAGGATCAGTAGGTGGAACAACAATAGAAGCAAGACCAATTAATTCATCCTTACTAGGCAATTCTTTTTCATGATGATTTCTACTAAACTTGGAAAAATTAAACTCATGAGAGTCATCACCAAAGCTAACGCCAACAGTTTGTTTCTTACAATCTATCTTAGCATTAACTGTGTTCAAGATAGGTCTACCAAAGATAATGGGAAAAAAGTCATATCGTGGGGAACCAAGAACAAGAAAATCAGTAGGGTATTTAATTTTCCCACACAAGACTTCAACATCTCAAATAATCCCAATTGGTGATATAGTGTCTCTATTAGCAAGTTTAATAGTAACATCTATTTCTTCTGTCTCAGCAGGTGCTATGTCTTTCATGTTTTCTTCATATAAAGTGTAAGGAACAACACTCACACTAGCACCCATGTCACATAAACCATGATAACAGTGATCTCATATTTTAACTGAAATACAGGCATGCCAACAATAGGTCTATGTTTATCTCTTTTACCAGGTTTAGCAATTCTAGCAGCTTCTTCACAGAAGTAAATAACATGCCCATCCATATCTTCTTCTAAGAGATCTTTAACCATAGCAATACTAGGTTCTATTTTAATTTGTTCATCAGGTTTAGGTGTTCTAATATGACTTTTGTTAACCACAGTTGAAACTTGAGCATGTTCCTTTATCCTAACAAGGAAAGGTGGTTTCTCAATATAAGCAGAAGGAACAACTGGATCAACATTATAAAGTATAGTTTATTCTTTACACTATTGCAGGACGCTGCTAACGTGACACTACGATCAGAGACCCTTCGACAAAACTGTGTGCGATGCAATAATCACAAACGGTGGTGTAAAAGAGCCATCAAAAAAGGTGTAAAACGTTTGCGATGGAGGAGCCATCAAACACGGTTCAGATTTTAGTTGCGTGTGCGATCCAGGGCATACAGTTCAGTCTAATGAACTATTTGAGATGAGGCAGAACAAAAGAAACGGGCAACCTGATGAAGGCGTTTGCGATATAGAGCATACGTTTCACTCGGATGAACTGTTTGTGATTAGGCAACACAAAAGAAATGGTCAGCCAGATCAAGGTGTGTGTGATTGAGGGCATACGCTTCAGAAGGATTAACTGTTTGCGATTAGGCAACAGAACACAAAACGGGTCAGCCAGATCAAAGTGTCTGCGATTGATGGCATACACTTCACATGGATGAACTGTTTGCAATTAGCCACAACAAACCGAAACAGTTAGATAGATCAACGTGTGTGCGCTAGACGGGCACACACATTCTACTTAAAAGAAGTGTGCGCGATGGTAATAATGAGCGCGCACGGTTGTTGGAACAAGACGTGTGCTGACATTGCCTATGGCGGTGCACCCTATGGTGCAAACGCCACGTACGCGGCCGAGAAGGCGTACGTGCCCACGTTACGCCTTTCGGGAATAGTGCCACACTTATAACCGTCAGTAAATTTTGAGCATGCGTCCCATCACATTTTTCTAGAAGAACAGGGATGCCGCGTCCCGTCACATTCCAAATTGCAAACCTGTTCACACCGATCAAGACCTAAACGGTTTCCCACTTAGGAGCGTATTACTACTCGGTTATAAGTACTACTACTCCAAGATGACTGCACATTCCTCCTTAACTCCCCATCCACAAAAGCAAACAAGTCATTCATCATCGTTCCCTTGCGTCTGCCATGGCCAGCGTGAGTTCTGGGTCAAGATATTGCCACCAGGGAGAGGCGAGCCTGGAAGCAAAAGCACGAGAGATGTCCCGCCTCTCCACGAAAGCAGCCAACATGTCCTGCCGCATAGCCGTAGCAGCAGAGAGGTCCCGCCGTGCCGTTGATGTAGCAGACTGGTCCGACCGCGCCACGGAAGCAGAAGAGATGTCCCGCCGTGCCGTGAATGCAGCGGATATGTCTTCCCGCGCCGCGGCGGCCTGGGAAAATGTCTCGCGGGCAGGTGAGGACTCTTACAGGCGCATGCGTGCCCTAGTCCTTAGGCAGATGGATCAGATCTCCAGGTGGGCGAGGTTGCAGGATGACCTGAAAGCCTCATTTGAATAGTCTACCGACATCATCTGGCAACTAAATGAGAGCAATGCGAAGCTCCAGGCCGGGCGCGACCTGCTGAGGGCGAAGATCGTCGGAAGTGCGGAGCAGCAGGAGCTGACCACTGCCTTGTTGAAGAGGACCAACGTCATCATCGAGAAACTTATGGACGAGAATGCCATGCTGCGCATCGAGCGCAGAAGGCTGGTGGAGGAATCCGTGGATGCTCTCAAGCAGCATCTTGAGGACAAGAAAGAGCTTGTCGCCGCTCCCGCGGAGACTAGGTCCCGCGGCCTGCAGCAACGCATCAAGAAAGTAGAGATCAGCGAGCCAGATCGTTGTCTTCCTTCTTCTTTTACCCCTGTGTGTTTTGGCCGTTGCCACATGTGGCTTTTTTTAATTATGTTTCTAAATATGTAAGACAATTATTATCCACTCTAATTGTATTTATATTCATCATGCTTGCTATAAGTCGCAGTCGATGCTATATAGGTCCGCCGGATCTTACAACAAGATCCGTGCAAAACTTTCTTTTCAGATTTTTATTTTTCTCTCTTAAATCTTAGTCCAGTAAGACATATAGCCATGCCGTAGAATAGGTTCTCGGGCGCCATTAAAGGAGACATTGGGAGGGAGGTGCACGGCCGGTAGCGGTCAAAGGGCTCTCCTCCCGATGAGCACGCGCAGGGGTCTGATCGCACGCCTCCCGTACTCAAGTAGCTACCCCGCATGACATCTCCTAGCCAAAAAAAGGGGACGTGTGGTCGCACGTAATTGGTAAGTAGAATGCCCATGGTTTCAATAATACTTGTGTTTTCGATTTGTAACGTGACAACACTTGTTCCAAAATGACTTTGTTGATTGTTAATGTGTGCACCTTTGCAAATCGGATAGAAAAATTACCACAGCATGTTGGTGTCATGTCATGACACCATGCCAAGTTTCATGATTTTTAGGCGTGTTTAGGATTTACAGGAATTAAAAAACCAAGTTTCTCAATCTTTCCGGCCGAGCCATGACGCCCAGATGTTTGAATTTCGTTCTCATCTCTTGCATAGGACCTAGAAATTCACCCAAGGACACACATGTGATTTTTCAAACAACTTTAGTGCACTAGAGCCTGTGCTTGTAGTTCAAATTTGAACTATGCACATTAAATGCACGGAAACTCAATTAATGTATAAAAAAGGCCAAACGAACCCGGAATAATTCAAAATTTTAGCACGATACTTCTATTTGGTCTAATCTTCCTGTGTAAAAAAATTAAGGCAGGAGAAGGCAGTCTAATCTTCCTGCCAAAAAAATTACCGCAGCATGTTGGTGCCATGTCATGACACCATGCCAAGTTTCATGATTTTCACGCGTGTTTTGGATTTACAGGAATTAAAAAACCATGTTTCTCAATCTTTCCGGCCGAGCCACGACGCCCAGATGTTTGGATTTCACTCCCATCTTTTGCATGGGACCTAGAAATTCACCCAAGGACACACATGTGATTTTTGAAACAACTTTGGTGCACTGGAGCCTGTGCTTGTAGTTTAAATTTGAATTATGCACATTAAATGCACAGAAACTCAATTAATGTGTAAAAAGGCCAAACGAACCCGTAATAATTCCAAAATTTAGCATGATACTTCTATTTGGTCTAATCTGCCTGTGTAAAAAAATTAAGGTGGGAGAAGGCAGTGTACGTATGTTGTTTCGCCCACGAAGGTGACACGTCCCCTCTCGAAACCACGAGCCTTCTTGAAGGAAGCTCCGGTTTGCAAGAAGCTTACACCAAAGCTTGTCCCAATTTGGCCAAAAAAATTACCGCAACATGTTAGTGCCATGTCATGACACCATACCAAGTTTCATGATTTTCAGGTGTGTTTTGGATTTACAGGAATCAACAAACCAAGTTTCTCAATCTTTCCGGCCGAGCCACGATGCCCAGATGTTTGAATTTTACTCCCATCTCTTGCATGAGACCTAGACATTCACCCAAGGAAAAACATGTGATTTTTCAAACAACTTCGGTGCACTGGAGCCTGTGCTTGTTGTTCAAATTTGAATTATGCACAGTAAATGCGCAGAAACTCAATTAATGTATAAAAAAGGCCAAACGAACCCGGAATAATTCCAAAGTTTAGCACGATACTTCTATTTGGTCTAATCTGCCTGTGTAAAAAATATTAAGGCGGGAGAAGGCAGTGTACGCATGTCGTTTCGCACACGGAGGTGACACATTCCCTCTCGGAACCACAAGTCTTCTTGAGGGAAGCTCTGGTTTGCAAGAACCTTACACCAATGCTTGTCCCAATTCGGCCAAAAAAATTACCGCAGCATGTTGGTGCCATGTCATGACACCATGCCAAGTTTCATGATTTTCAGGTGTGTTTTGGATTTACAGGAATTAAAAACCAAGTTTCTCAATCTTTCCGGCCAAGCCACGACGCCCAGATGTTTGAATTTTACTCCCATCTCTTGCATGGGACCTTGAAATTCAGCCAAGGACACACATGTGATTTTTCAAACGACTTTGGTGCACTGGAGCATGTGCTTGTAGTTCAAATTTGAATTATGCACATTAAATGCGCAGAAACTCAATTAATGTATAAAAAAGGCCAAACAAACCCGGAATAATTCCAAAATTTAGGACGATACGTCTATTTGGTCTAATCTGCCAGTGTATAAAAATTAAGGCGGGAGAAGGCAGTGTACGTATGTCACTTCGCACACGGAGGTGACACGTTCCCTCTTGGAACCAAGAGCCTTCTTGGGGGAAGCTCCGGTTGCAAGAAGCTTACACCAAAGCTTGTCCCAATTCGGACAAAAAATTTGCTGCAGCACGTTGGTACCATGTCATGACAACATGCCAAGTTTCATGATTTGCAGCCGTGTTATGGATTTATAGGAAATAAAAAACCAAGTTTCTCAATCATTCCGGCCGAGCCACGAAACCCAGATGTTTGAATTTTATTCTCATTTCTTGCATGGGACCTATAAATTCGCCCAAATACAACATGTGATTTTTCAACAAACTTTGGTGCATTGGAGCATGTGTTTGTAGTTCAAATTTGAATTATGCACATTAAATGCCCAGAAACTCAATTAGTGCATAAAAATTCCAAACGAACCCGAAATAATTCCAAATTTAAACACGACACTCATGTACTAGTTGCATGTTCACTGTACGGAAATGTTCTAGAAATTCAAACAACATCCTTTCCCTCTGTAACAGCATTTTGTCTTTCAAAACATAATGAAAAAAATCAGGTATACCACAAACAGTTTACTAGAAAGAATCGTGTGGGATGCGATATAAAATTATATTGGCGCGCCGTCTTGTCTGGCTTACACAGGAAGTTCGTCGTCTACAGTCCACCGCCCCCGCTTGAACCACAATTGCGCGCCAGTTTCTCATGGCGCCGAGCAAATTTTTTTGCCACCACGGAAATATCTATCTCCCCGCCCCCTCCCTCCTACCAAAAGCCACATTTACACTGTTCTTGCTTTCCAAGTTCAAACTTTCACTGCTGCTTACTGGTAGCTCACCCTCCTTGCCGGCGACCCTTGTATGTTCTTCTTGCAGCGCCGCCTCCTCACCGGCTACCCTTCTTCTTGCAGCGCAGCCTCCTCGCCGAAGACCCTACTTCTTGTAGTGTCGCCTCCTCGCCGGCTGCCCTTCTTCTTGCTGCGTGGCCTCCTCGTCGCCGACCCTTCTTCTTGCTGTGCGGCCTCGTCGATACGGTCAGGTAATCCACACCCCACCTACACCATCCTCCTCCTTTCCCGTCCCACATGCCCCGACCGACGGAGCAATATCTTCCACCGAAATCACTGCCCCCACTACTAGGGAAAACCCTAGTAGTAGCGCGGGTTTTGAGGCTAGCAGCAGCGCGGGCAGCCGCGCTACTACTACGGGCCTTCTGTTTAATCGTTAGTAGTAGCGCGGTCCGCACTCGCCGCTACTATCGTTGACTATATCAGCAGCTTTTTCGAATGCGCTACTATTAGTTAGCTATAGCGATTTCCTAGCCCCTCGCTACTGCTATATCTTTCATCATTTCCCCCCGCTTCCTACCCCGTTTCGGTTTCAATAAACTGCAATTTCCAGATACTACTACTAGATATCAATTTCATAAAGCATTATAGGTACTAGGTAGTACTCCCTCTGTTTCAAATTACTCATCGTGGTTTTAGTTCAAACCACGGCGAGTAATTTGGAACGAAGGGAGTACTAGATAACAATTTCATGTATAGTCAACATGCATCCTCAAGCAGTACAAGGTCATATCAACGACGATCATCATATGTAGTTCTAGATGATATCGACGACGATCATCATATGTAGTTCTAGATGATATAGCCACACACACATATGTAGTTCTAGATGATATTGAAGACGATCATCATCCTCAAGCCTGGGCGGTGGGTGTTCCTGATAGTAATTAGGATGGCCTATCCAACACGAAGATTCTTGCCAACGAGGAATCTCTTCCACCCAACCGAGTTTAAGTGTGTGCGACCGTTTGTGTCCATGCGGTAAGTACAGGTGGTGACGGAGCCCCTTGCGGTAAGGCGTAGTCCAGCTGAGCCTTCTTCATCAGGCTCGATACCACAACTCACAGATAGGTTCTTTGGCAATTTCTGAATAAGAAAACATATCAATTAATAAATAGCCTTGCACATACTCTTGCAAATATATTTCTATTAAGTATAGATTTCTACACTATCAAAAGACACAGTACTACGCCTTTGTACTAATTAAGCATGAATTCTACTAATAAGTATATATGGATTATCTACACTATTTATAGTTCCTTGGATTCTACACTAATAAGCATGTGATCAGACTCTACACTAAAGCATATCACCGACTAGATTCCACACAGTATATCATTGGACTCTACACTAAGCATATCATCGGATTCACTAAGCATATCATCGGATAATTTGCATTTGTAAGTATAACAATAAAGCATATATATATATATATATATATATATATATATATATATATATATATATATATATATATATATATATATATATATGATCAATTACTACAAGTGAGTATAACATACCATTTCATGCCGATCGACCATGGTACTTGTCAGCGGGTCATTTAATGGCACCCCGACAAAGTCATCACATGGCGGAATTATGTCCCATAGGTTGCACACCTCCTCCTCGCTCAGCCTCATTCTTTGAGCTACGATGGCTTCATGAAGTGGGTTCTCATCATCTTCATCGAGTGGGTCCTCATTATCATCATCATCTTCATCATCTTCGTCATCTTCGTCATCTTCATCATCTTCCACCAGGTTGATATAAATGACAGCCAGCTTGGGTCTTTCTGCTCTGAAGGAGAAGCTGATCAACTCACCACCAATAAGACACATGCGGGCGAGGAAACGGGCCCATCCATCTCCTCCAATCTGCGACATATTGCGCCCTTTCTCGACCTACATAGTGTACGACCCCCCAGGAGCCTCAAATATCACAGTGTCTCCTGTCAGCTTGTTGAATTTCAACCTCACATTGCATGGGACGATCTGTGTAAAAAAAAGCAAAATGACACAATGCAGTAATGCCAACACTAAAAATAAAATAGTTGTTACATTTCATCTAATTTCTTACCGCCGCATGACGAAAACTCGGATGGAAGTAGATGTCGAACAGCTTGCCAGTTGCAAGGCCACTGGTGCACCTTGACTTGCACAGTCGACATGGTGGTGGTGGTGGTGGCGCCATTTTCCTAAAGCAATATGAGAAAAGGATTAAAGATCCACTTCACAGGAAAGAATAACAGTAGCATGTGATATTTTTGGTTCTTCCGCGAGAAGCAATTTGATGGACAATTATAATCCTAAGATCTAGTAACATATTAGATGACAAGGTACCACCTACCAAAGCATTTCGGTGGCACCTATTGCCGAAAAAACTTTTCACAAATATCTACCAAATCAGGGTACCACCTACCAAGACATTTCATCTAATTTGGCCCCTATTGCCTAAGATAATTTATTAAAAAACAAGTCACAAATTTAACTTAATTGGCACCTACATTTTGCCAAAAAATAACTTGTTACAGAAAAACAATAGCATCTAGCTATCCATGTACAGAAAAAATAACAATAAAATGGTACATACTAAATCAACTAAATCAACTAGCCTACTGAATCAACTAAATCAACTAGCCTACTAAATCAACTAGCATGCTAAATCAACTAAACCAAAATGTTTTAAATCAACTAGCCTACTAAATCAACTAAATCATATCAACTAAATCAAAATGTTGCATATGAACTAGCCTACTAAATCAAAATGTAGCAGGGAGGAGGGGTTGTGGATGGAGGAGGGAGGAGGGAGAAGGGCGACTCGAGGAGGGAGAAGAGAGTAGGACGAAGGAGGAAGGCAGAGCGAGGAGGGGACGGCCGGCGGTGAGTGGAGGGAGGATGGAGGAGGAGGGCGGTACCGAGTCCAGCAAGGAGGAGGAGTTGACGGCGGCGCAGAGGGAAGAGGGGTAGGCGACAGCGCCTGGTGGGGGCGACGGCGGCTGGCGGGGGAGGACCTGCGCGGGGGGTTGAGGGGAGATGGAGTGAGTGTGAGTGTGAGTGTGGATCGGATAGAGGAGAGCGTGGGGGGTGGGAGATAGCTAGTTTTAGTAGTAGCGCTTTAAAGGTAAAGGCGCTACTACTAAACTACCTAGCAGTAGCACGCTCTGAATTAACGCGCTGCTGCTAGAACTAGCTTCGCAGTGGGGTCATGGGAATTATAGCAGTAGCGCGTCTTAGAAGAGGCGCGCTACTGCTACGTTTATTTCAGCAGCATGTACTGCCGGAGCGCGCTACTGCTACATTGCAGCATCGCCTTAATTTAAAACTCGCTGCTGGTAAGATCCTGTGTATAAGATTTTCCCTAGTAGTGCCCCCTCCTCCAATTAAGCGCCACCCACAGCCATTTTACATGCAGTATAACGTGGAGCTGAGTAGCATGCGGCCGCACGCGCGAACGAGGTCGCTATGGCTGCCATGCGTGTCGACCGCCAGATCTTGGAGGAGCACCTCGTCTTCGAGGACACCGTCGACACCACCACGCGGTTTTCTACTTTAAAATACATTTCGTGATGTTTTCTCGAGGCCACCGCCAGTGCCTTCTAGTGATTTGTCCTCTGTAATGTTAATATGCAATCTGATGTTCAGTTAATAGTTTGGTCCTCTGAAATGTAATGTTCAGTTAACACTTTGGTCCAACAATTGCTACATTTCGTAGTACTGTTCTCAAGCATTATTTGTTTTGTTAACTGTCTTATCTTCTAGTAAATATTTCTATTCTGCAATGTCGTGCTCAGTTAACTATTTTGGTTCATTTTTCTGCTGTTCATTTAACTGTTTGGTTCAGTTCTACAATTTGATTTTCATTTGCTGTGGGTACAATTTTGTACTGTTACACATGTGACACCAATCGAAATTGGCTGTACTCAATACATATTCTACTGATAGTATGGCAACTCTCAGTTAACACGATCAAGATCTTCCTTATGTGTGTTGCAGGTAAACAATGGGAGACCCTACAGTTTACCATCAAGGTTTGTTCAAGCAGGGTCCTTTGGCTAATAGCACATTATTGTGCAGTTGCAAGAATCATTCTAATATTTAGGTTTCTTACATTTTGGTCTTGCACATGTAGGTCCTGCTGTGAGAGGCTTAGACCCACTGTTCAACCCATTTTGCATATGGGGAAATGAGATGTCCATGAATATCTGTCAAGTCAAGAAACTCAGAAAGATTGTTAGGATGAAGAAACTTGCGACGAGTAACACCAAGGTCTTTGTTTGCACAATGAAGAAGACATCAGTCAACTATAGGATGGTACCAACTCTTTTACCTTGTTTTTACCCCTTGCGCCATTTCAAAATTTACAACAGCGATTTATGCATAGCTTTGTTTTCAGTACTTTTCAAAGCAGTTCACCGATGATTACCTCTCAAACCACCTACATGGTCAAGAGGCGAGGAAGGTATTCATTCAACACCCACGGTACAATATTGAAGTCTTGCTGAAGAGGACGAAGGTTGGGCGGGCAATTATCCATAGCCACTGGCCTAAAGTTGCAAGGACATTCAACATCACTAAAGGCTCAATATTTGCCTTCCGCTTCTGCAGTTTCCCAGATGAGATTCATCTGTCTATTTACCATGTATGATGCTACTTTCCAAAGGTTTTTGATGCTGCATGTGAAAATTGGTGCTGTTGTGTAATGGCGTAACTGAGTGCCGAAGCTATCTGATGTAATTCGATTATGAAATCCTGGTTGCTTTTATACAAATATGAAATATCTGGCATGTTTTATAAGAAATATCAGTTTGATTAGTATGTGGATTATCAATAATAGGCTAATTACCCTGCTTATTGGGGTTTTCTATTGCAGACGGTTACTCAGACAGCACCGTGGGCGAGGAACTCAAACAACCCGCACGTTTTCTAGAAAGTAGGCGTGTTCGATCAACTAACAATCACAAACGGCTTCCGGCAGCGAATTGTTTGCGTCTGGCCACCTTGCACAAACGTTTCCACACAAAGAACTGTGTGTGATATACATACCTACGGAAATGTTTTTCTAGGATTCACCGTGTGGGATGTACATACCTACGGAAATGATTTTCTAGGATTCACCGTGTGGGATGTACATACCTACGGAAATGGTTTTCTGGGATTCAACATCTGGGATGTACATACCTACGGAAATGATTTTCTGGGATTCACCGTGTGGGATGTACATACCTACGGAAATGATTGGGTTTCGATGCCTCGCCTGATCGCACACAGCCTCAGCCTGGGTCCCAGGAAGGCCTATCCCCGACGATTTCTGGGTCGTGTGGGAAGGACCCCCCCACCCCTATCGCCCACACTCACTTGGCGACGGTTCCAAATGCCGTCGCGGAAAGGGGTTAAAATCCATTTGTTAGCACGTCGTTGTACCAATGTTAACTAGTACTGGTTCTTTAATTTCTTCTTTAATAGGTGGGTGATATTTGAACCACTTCTCTTTAGGGAGTTCAACATGAGTAGCAAATGATTCACAAAAGGAGGCTACTATCTCAGAGTCAAGTCCATATTTAGTGCTAAACTTTTGAAAAGCATCGGTATCCATAAAATATTTAACACAATCATACTTAAGTTTAATACCTGACTCTTTACCTTCGTCGTGTTCCCAATCTTTAGAGTTGCATTTAATTCTTCCAAAGGATCCCACTGGAATTCAATAGTCTTCTTCATAAAAGAATCAACACAAGAAGTATCCAACATGGTTTGATCATTGCGAGAAAGCTGAGCATAAAAATTCTGGATAATAATTTCTCTTGAGAGCTCATGATTGGGGCATGAATATAACATTGACTTAAGCCTCCCCCAAGCTAGAGCGATACTTTATCCTTCACGAGGCCAAAAATTATATATATAATTCTGATCACGATGAATTAGATGCATAGGATAATTTTTTTGGTGGAACTCCAATTTCAAATGATTCCAATTCCATGATCCAATATCATCGCATAGCCTATACCATGCCAATGCTTTTCCATTCAAAGATAAAGGGAAAACCCTTTTCATCACTTCATCTTCGGGTAAACCTACAAGTTTAAACAATACACAAATTTGTTCCACATATATCAAGTGCATATCCGGATGTTCAGTTCCATCTCCTGCATAAGGATTAGCTAGCAGTTGTTCTATCATACCCGAAGGGATTTCGTATTTAATATTTTCAGTAGGTGCAGTAGGTTGAGGGGTAGCTAATTGTGGTTCCGAACTAGGTGAAGATATCCCGAACAAACCCCTCAAAGGATTGTTTTCCATAGTAACAAGTCACAATAAATTTCAGCACACTATATAAATGTTTCCTTACCAAAGGCGCTTCACTCCCCGGCAACGGCGCTAGAAAATAGCCTTAATGAACCACAAGTATAGGGGATCAATTGTAGCTCTTTTCGATAAGTAAGAGTGTCAAACCCAATGAGGAGCAAAAGGAAATGACAAGTAGTTTTCAGTAAGGTAATGTCTACATGTGCTGAAATTGTAAGTAGTGGAGTAGTTTGATAGCAAGATAATTTTTAAAGAGCAAGTAAAAATAGTAGTTACAAAAGTGCAGCAAGGTAGCCCAATCCTTTTGAGGCAAAGGAAAGGCCAAAACGGTCTCTTATGATAAGCAAAGCGTTCTTGAGGGTACACGGGAATTTCATCTAGTCACTTTCATCATGTTGGTTTGATTTGTGTTCGCTACTTTGATAATTTGATAAGTGGGTGGACCGGTGCTTAGGTGTTGTTCTTACTTGAACAAACCTCATACTTATGATTAACCCTCCACTAGAATCCGCAACTACGAGAAAAGTTTTAAGAATAAATTCTAACCATAGCATTAAACTTTTGGATCCAATCGGTCCCTTACGAAATAGTGCATAAACTGGGGTTTAAGCTTCTGTCACTCTCGCAACCCGCCGTCTAATTGCTACTCCACAATGCATTCCCTTAGGCCCAAATATGGTGAAGTGTCATGTAGTCGACGTTCACATGACACCACTAAGGGAATAACAACATACATACTATCAAAATATCAAACACATATCAAGTTCACATGATTACTTGCAACATGATTTCTCCCGTGACCTCTACTCACAAATGATAAGAATGTTCATGATCAGAGGAGTATTAAATAGAATAATGGATCTGAACATATAATCTTCCACCAAATAAACCATATAGTAATCAACTACAAGATGTAATCAACACTACTAGTCACCCACAAGCACCAATCTATAGTTCCGGTAACAAGATTGAACACAAGAGATGAACTATGGTTTGAGATGAGATGGTGTTGTTGAAGATGTTGATGGAGATTGCCCTCCCCAAGATGGGAGAGGTGTTAGTGATGATGATGTCGATGATTTCCCCTTCCGGGAGGGAAGTTCCCTCAACGAAATCGCTCCGCCGGAGGGCAAAAGTGCTCCTGCCCAAGTTCTGCCTCGATACGGCGGTGCTCCGTCTCGAATGTCTCCTCCTTATTTTTTCTAGGTCAAAATCACTTATATACCAGAAGATTGGCACCGGAGGTGGCCCGAGGAGGCCACAACCCACCAGGGCGCGCCCGGGGGGGCCTGGCGCACCCAGGTGGGTTGTGCCCACCTGGTGGCCCCCTCTGGTGGTTATTGGCTCCAATATTTCTTAAATATTCCATAAAAAATCACCATGAAGTTTCAACTTATTTGGAGTTGTGCAGAATAGGTAGCCTGATGTAGCTTTTTCACGTCCAGATTTCCAGCTGCCATAATTCTCCCTCTTGGTGTGTACCTTGCAAATTATCAGAGAAAAGCATTAGAATTACTCCATAAAGCATTATTATGGATAAAAACATTATAAATAACAGTAAGAAAACATGATGCAAAAAGGACGTATCAATGGATTTCTTGTTGGTTGTAGGCCTTTCATAGGTAAATTTCAATGATGTAATCATGTTTGAATGTAAGCAAGTTATGCAATTTGGCCCTAACTATCTATTTTTATGCAGGACTTGATGGTAGCTTCATCAAGTTATCCACAGGCCAGCAGATATTGACAACAACTGGGAGAGATGGGAACAACAATGTGTTGCCAATTGCTTTTGGGGTGGTTGACAAAGAGGATGGGCCTAGCTGGACCTGGTTTCTAAACCAACTTAGAGTCTGCATTGGCACCAGCAACCAGTTTGGGAACTACACCATCATGTCTGACAGGTAGAAGGTATTTTCTCTGACTCTATATTATTCTTATGCAGATAGCCATGCTGCTATAGTTATCTTATTACTAGCTTATGTAATCAAACAACAGGGCCTTCTTAAAGCAATTAATGAAGTATTTCCTCAATCCCCACAAAGATATTGCATTGACACATATATGCCAACTTCCAGTCAGCTAGCTTTAGAGCAGAGGAACTTAAGAAATGGGTTGACAAAGCTAGCTATTCTTTCACTGAACATGGTCACAAAGAAGGAATGGCAGGATTGAAAGCAGCATGTGAACCAGCCTACATGTGGTTGAATGGCATCCCTAAGGAGTGTTGGGCTAGATATGCAATGGATCATTTGTGCAAGACTGACTTGGTTGTGAACAACCTTAGTGAGGTTTTCAACAAAATGATTCTAGATGTTAGGTCCAAACCAATTAAGACCATGTTTGACGGGTTGAGGACCAAACTAATGGTTAAGTACCAGGGCATCAGAGAGAAAACATAGAGCTGTAGGTGGGAAATAACCCTAGATCATGGAGAAGCTTGAAGAGAGCAAGAAGTGGGCTAAATACTGTGAAGCAAACATGGCTGGTCCCAATATCTGGCAAGTAACTAGTGGAGAGAACACATATTGTGTGAATCTTGATGAAGGGAGCTGCTCTTGTAGGAGATGGGACATGACTGGATCACCTTGCCACCATGCAATATCTGCAATGTAGAAGATAAAAGTACACCTAGAAGATTATGTGCATCCATTCTTTAAGAAGCAAATGTATAAGGCTGCATACTAGCACATCATCTACCCTGTCCCTGGTCCTGAATTCAGGCCCAACACCAACACACCTGACATAGAACCACCAGTTTTTAGGGAGAAGAAAGGCAAGAAGCAGACAGCTAGGAGGAAGGGTGAATTTGAAGTGCCAGCTCCAAAGGATACATCAAGGATGGGCACAATAACATGCAGTAACTGTGGGAAGCAAGGCCACAGGTGGACACTATGTGAAGATAGGCTTAAGGCCAAGTTTACGACAAGGAAGAACAATCACCAAGTAACTAAGCCAATTCATCTTTGAAATTCTGCTACTTGTTTTTAATGCATCCATCTTTTGAGCTTCTACTTGTTTTTAATTGTAGGAAAACAGGGCATCCTACCCAGCAACTTCAGCACCACCCAGGCCACCTCCAGCTAGGGCCACATCATCAGGTCCTGCTCCAGCTTCAGCAAATGCAGCTTCGGGACCAGTTAGGGGCAGAAAACCAGCAACAGCTTCTACAAGGGCAACAACATCTAGTACTGCAGTCTCAACAGCTGGATCAAGAAAGAGAAAGAACCCGGCACCTGCTTCAGCACCAGCCAACAACACCAGGTCAAGTGCATCATCTCCAGCAAAGAACACTAGATCAAGAGTTGCAAGAGGTTTCAATGCTCCAAGGGCAGCATCAACATCAGGTCAAGCTGATGTTGGTTGTAAGAGGAAGAGGAAGGCCCCAAGCAAATTTTCTTTGTATTTCACAGCCAGTGGCAACCATTGAATATGTTGCACTCAACTCTGATTTATGCCTTGAACTATGCTTGTTAGGCATGCTTGCTATCTGTGTTAGTTGCAGTGAACTCTATTTTGATTTGAACAATTAAGTTATGTGTTGTGTGTTTCAACTACTTGGAACAATTAAGTTATGTGGTGTGTGTTTCAACTGCTTGGAACAATTAAGTTATCTGCTGTCAAGCTCTATTTTTCTTTGATATGACCTAAGTTATGAATTGTTTCATATGAAATTATTTCTTATGTTGATCATTCTTATGTAGATCAATTGATTTATTTTGTTGATAATTGATTGATATGATTAGGTCACTTCGTCACTTTGAGTGGCCACTTGTCGACCAAAACCTAAAGGTCAACTTTGGTCACTTTAGGTGGCCACTTGTCGACCAAACCCTAAAGTGGAAAAATGTTGTCACTTTGGGAGGCCACTTGTCGACCAACCATAAAGTGGCTTAATTTTGTCACTTTGGGAGGCCACTTGTCGACCAACCCTAAAGTGGCCAAATTTGGTTACTTTGGGGGGCAACTTGTCGACCAACCCTAAAGTGGCCAGATTTGGCCAGTTTGGGTGGCAACTTGTCGACCAAACCCTAAAGTGGCCAAATTTGGTCACTTTGGGTGGCAACTTGTCGACCAACCCTAAAGTGGCAAAATTTGGTCACTTTAGGGGGCAACTTGTCGACCAACCCTAAAGTGGCCAAATGTGGCCACTTTGGGTGGCTACTTGTCAACCAAACCGAAAAGTGGCTACTTGTCGACCAACCATAAAGTGGTAAATTTTTGTCACTTTGGGAGGCCACTTGTCGACCAACCCTAAAGTGGCCAAATTTGGTCACTTTGGGGGGCAACTTGTCGACCAACCCTAAATTTGGCCATCTAGGACCAAACCCTAACATATCTAACCTAAAACATCAAGATTTGGCCATCTAGGGACCAAACCCTAACAGATCAAACCTAAAACATCAAGATTTCACTGGTAAACGTCGGTCCTAAACAAACGGTTTTTAACCCCTTTCCGCGACGGCATTTGGAACCGTCGCCAAGTGAGTGTGTGTGATAGCGTGTCCTTCCCACACCACACGTAAATCGTCGGGATAGGCCCTCCCAGGACCTGTGGGGCCGTGTGCGATTAGGAGGCGTCGAAACCCAATCATTTCCGTAGGTATGTACACCCCACACGGTAATCCGAGAAAATCATTTCCGTAGATATGTACATCCCACACGGTGAATCCCAGAAAAACATTTCCGTTTGTATGTATATCACACACAGTTAATCCAAGGAATATGTTTCCGTTCTTATGTACATCCCACACAGTCAATCCATGGAAAACGTTTCCATTCATACGTACATCCCACACAGTTTTATGTGTAGGCTCGTGTGTGAAAGGTGTAACTATCACACACTGTCTGCCTTGCTTAACTGTTTGCTTTTATCAACTATACCACACACGATTTGATGAAAAAAAAACTGTGTGGCATTGGGCTATCCATCGCAAGCGCTTTTACTGCTAGAACCATTTGCAAAGGTCCATGACACATTTAGTAGGTTTATTAGTTTACAATTAATAATTTTAGTATTACGCAAATTCACATTTCATATCGAACAACTGTTTCCCAATTTCATATCAGGCACATAAATATATTATAACATCATCACAGTATGGTAGCTACATGAAAAAACACAGTACAACATATAGCTAGTTCAACTTCATAAGAACAATATATTCATTTCCCTAATCGAGATCATCCAGGCTCGTCTTATCCACCTCTGCTTTCAGTTCAGTAAGAACCTGTTTTGCACGGGCCAACTGGGAAAGTGCCTCCTCCTTCGCCAACACCATCTTAGAAAGTCTGATTTAAAAAATCTGAGCTCATTCTCCACCTTCAACTTTTTATCCCGCATCCTCAAATATTCTTCAGCGTTGACAACAGTTTCTCTAAGCGTACGTCTGTTCTCTTCCTCATACATGCTCCAGAGCTTCACTAGGCACATCTTCAAAGACTGTGGCCACTCTTGATCAACCCACTCCTAGTAAGAACACTTCCGTTCATCCTATAATATTTAAAACTAGATCAGTAACAATTGTAGGGGAAATGGGTTTATAGCAACATAGAAAATCACCAATGCTTATTTTGAAAAACTGAAGAAACATGTTAATTATGACATATCTTCTCACCGGTGCAAATGAAATAATTGGTACTGAGAGAACAACCAAATTCTGGAACATCAGAAGCTATAATTAACTGCAACGACGCTACAGATTCTTACTCATGTACAATAAATAACAAACTGCACATTTTATGAGGAAGGTAAATATAACTGCAACAGCATAACGATTAACGACAGTGTTTGGATGACAGCAAATTGATACTAACAGGTGTGTACATGCACAAATTTAGTAACATAGAACTAATATCACTGAGACCGTCCACTATGTATGCCAAAACTGGGGTGAAGATGACTGTTGCTACATGTCGCACCGGTGCGCTGCACTGGCGAGCCGATGCAGAGGAAAAAAATCAGGGACCCTGACTCCGGAGCACATAGTTGCTCTGATGCCCAGTTCCTTCGTGCCATAAAGATTTAGTATTTTACTGCTTGGCTGCTCGGATGTGTGGACCAAATTTGGCTGCACAAACTGCTAAAGCGGTGCCAAATAATTTTCTAATGGCACCGCTGATGAGATGGCAACAATTTAAGATACTAGGTACAAACTGTGACACTGTCTTAGGATGCGTTTGGTTGAAGGTGTGGTATGAATGGGTTGGGACCGTGATGTTGTCTCGAATCACATCTAACAAATGATTTGTAACAACGAAAGAGGGTCTAACCTTCTCTGCACATGCCAGAAACTTCCTCCCACTGTCCACAGAATCAAACGCAACTAGCTTCACGCATGGAGATTGATGGTGACAACGAGTAGATAGATCTTCAGCCACCCCGCTCCATTTGTTGCCACTGATGGTCCTAGGGAGCTACAAGTGGAAGAAATGACTCAAATCGACCGCCGGGTAAAAATCCTTCAATCCAAGCCATAGTCCGAGAGAGAGAAGAGAGGCATACCCGGGTGGCGAAGGAGTAGTCACCGGAGGAGGAAATGCTGGAGAGGTCTTTGAAGAAGACCATGGCGACCCCAGCGGTAGGATGTGAGACGGCGAGAGCAAGGAAGCAGCTATAGCTTAGCAAGGAAGGAAGGAGGAAACATGGGAAATGTGACTTGTGGTCAGGGAGAAAAGGGGGCGGGTGAGGGGGAAGGGGGCGGGGTAGATATTTTGGCGGTAGGCCAAAATTTTGGAAATGTGGAGGGAAACTTTGTGCACGGTGCCGCCGGACCATTCACTTTGAACGATTGTGTGCATTGCAAATGCTTCTTCTGCTTTACGCGCATGGGATGAGTTTGATAATTCAAATTTTGGTGGAAATTTCCCCGGGTACGTCATTGCATAATTTAACATCGTTGCTAATTTGGGCACACAAAAGAGCGTACAGCAGACAGATCACACTTACTGAATCGAGAAATTTTAGTAATTAGACAGAGCCAGTTGACCTAAACATTGCTCTAACAAAAGACCAGAATTAAAAACAAAGCCTAAGTACGCATAATTTTAACAAATCCGCTGTCGCGCCGGCCTATGAATCGCCGGTGTGAGATGAGACATCGATGACTTGTCCTGGCGACATGCCGCCGTTGGTGGACTCTGCGTCCCCCTGCTGAAGTCGACCGCGTCCTCGTCCTCGTCCTCGGTGCCGCCCTCAAGGTTGTAGTACTCATAGTAGTGGCTGCACCAGAGCTCGCATTGGTACTCCACCGCCGATACCTCGATGGAAAAAATCTTCTCTACCTCGACCTCGGCCACGCGCAAGTCCTCCTCCCGGCGCTCCTCAATCTCCGCCGCCTCCTGCCTCCAGCTCCCACTCGGTGACCTCATGAGGAAGCAGGTGCTCCATGGCCACCGCCGCCTTTTCAGACGTGTGTTGCATGCTGGAGTCCGAGGTGGCCTGGAATATCTTGGCATGTGCATCCTCGATCTTGGCGTAGATGGCCTCGAACCGGGCCAGGGCGACATTGGCGGCACGGAGTGCAGCTCGAGCGCTCTTGGCGTTTGCAGCAGCTGTCGCAGCAGCAGCTGCAGCCGTCTCGGCTGCTGCAGCTGCCCTGTCGGCTGCCGCAGATGCCCTCTCGGTGGAAGCGGCCGCGCTCAATGCGGATGCGGCGTCACTCTTGGTGTAAACGGCCGCGCTCTCCACGCAGGTGGCGGTGCTCGGGGGGGACGCGGCCATTGTACGGGCCTTCACGAAGCGTTTCCACGGCGTCATCTTTGCAAGAAGGGGGTGCTGGAATGGGGATTGGGATTCATGGATTCGGGGGTTGCCGGCACTGGAGCAGAAAAGCCGGCGAAGCTTAAGGAGGGAGACTTAAATAGACCTAGATATTTTCATCACAAACGGTTCCTAGAAAACAATTGTACGTGATGTTGTAGATATTTTTTATTAGCTGTGAAAGACGAATTTTGGGTAAAGTGGCAACGGATGGTGTTTTAAATGAACGAGAATTTTTTTAGTACTAATACAACTGTCATGTCAAATTTTGGAAAATTTCAGGGGTCATTTGACCTTTTAAGACATTTAAGTGATTTTCTAGCCATTTAATGACTGTAATTGAAATTTGAACTACATGCACATGCAACAGCTAACCATAATGGTTTGAAAACTCATATTTCGTGTACTTGTGTGCGATTTAATTCCATGTACAGTAAATTGGAAGGAATTTTCAAACATATTGGTCTAACGGCTATGACACAATTAAGCATGGAGTGACATGGCATTTTAATTCCAAAAAAAAAAATCAGAAACACATGAAACCTTGGTTGATGTAATGTCATGCCACCAAGATGACATGGTAAAAAATTGGCATGTTTGACGAAATTTGGGCACACACCCCTCACAAACCGGAGCAACTCACTAGACGGCTCGTGGTTTCAAGAGGGGACAATGCATGTTTGATGACCAACGGGAGATAGCTTCCTCTTACGGCCTTCAATTTTTTCTCTACGTCTAACGTGCACTACTACAACTGTAATGTGAAATTTTGAACATTCTAGGGGTCATTTGACCTTTTAAAGATATTTAGGTGATTTTCTAGCCATTTAATGACTATAATTCAAATTTGAACTACATGTACATGCAACGCCTAACCAAAACGGTTTGAAAAATCATATTTGTGTACTTGTGTGCGAGTTAATTCCATGTGCAGTAAACTAGAAGGAATTTTCAAACATATTTGTCTCACGACATGGACACAGGCATACGTATGCATGGAGTGACATGGCATTTTAATTCCAAAAAAACAGAAACACATAAAACCTTGGTTGATGTAATGTCATGCCACCAAGATGATGTGGTAAAGAAATTGGCATGTTTGACGAAATTTTGGACACACACACCTCACAAACCGGAGCAACTCACTAGAAGGCTCGTGGTTCTGAGAGGGAACAATGCATGTTTGATGACGAACGGGAGATAGCTTCCTCTTATGGCATTCAATTTTTTTCTACGTCTAACGTGCACTACTACAGCTGTAATGTGAAATTTTGGAAAATTCTAGGGGTCATTTGACCTTTTAAAGACATTTAAGTGATTTTCTAATCATTTAATGACCGTAAATTCACATGCAATGCCTAACCAAAATGGTTTGAAAAATCATATATGTGTACTTGTGTGCGAGTTAATTCCATGTGTAGTAAATTAGAAGGAATTTTCAAACATATTGGTCTCATGACATGGACACATGCATCCGTATGTATGGAGTGCCATGGCATTTTAATTCCAAAAAATTAAAAAAATGATCAGAAAAACATGAAACCTTGGTTGATGTAATGTCATGCCACCAAGATGATGTGGTAAAAAAATTGGCCTATTTGACGAAAGTTTGGACACACACCCCTCATAAACCGGAGCAACTCACTAGAAGGTTCGTGGTTCCGAGAGGGAACAATGCATGTTTGATGTCAAACGGGAGATAGCTTCCTCTTGCGGCCTTCAATTTTTTTCTTCGTTTAACATGCACTAATACAACTGTCATGTGAAAATTTGGAAAATTTCAGGGGTCATTTGACCTTTTAAAGACATTTTAGTGATTTTCTAACCATTTAATGACCGTAATTAAAATTTCAACTACATCTACATGCAACGCCTAACCACAACGGTTTGAAAAACCATATTTTTGTGTACTTGTGTGCGAGTTAAAAAATCATCAGACGATGTAAATATCTAGTGTTAAAAAAAGAAAATGTAAAGCTCAGGCAAAGACGCCCTCACACGATTGGCACTCTATCTCGCGGCTCGAGGTTTGGTAGGTGAGTGGCCGGATCATTAATTAGACACGGTTCTGTATTGGAAACCGTCAGCTATTATGTTCACACACGAATTTTGCTGCGTGAATCGTGTGTAAGTCAAACTACAGTACTCGTAAATTCCGGCGACCGGCGTGTGTACTGTCCCCGTCGATCTAGATTCCGGCTGCCAATAAATACTACCTTGCTCACGTCGTCCCGCCTACATTCTCATCTACATCCTCCCCTCGCTCGCCTTCTCTCTCTCTCTCAAATCTCTGCCATGGCGCCGCGGGTCTTCCCACGCGCCGACGAGGAGTCGCCGCCCCCCGAGGACGCTCACTCGATTAGCAGCGATGAGGACCCCTACACGCTGCGTGACGAGATTGCGCTAGACCCCTCCAACTTTGGTTGGGTTTTGGGGCCGGTACAATCTTTGTCTGTGGAAGTCGCTGCCGCCGGCTGAGAAAGCCAAGCAAGTGGCATTTAAGAAGTAGATGGCGGAGGAGGAAGCCAGGTACCGGGCGGCCTGTGAAGCCCGTGATGCCTCCTGGAAAAAGGAGGTGGCGGAGCTTTGGGGGCGGGAGCATCGTCGTTCCGAGGAGGTGTACGAAGACGGGTACTTCGTGAGAAAGGTCATAGGCGCTGGGCGCCTCGTCGCTGCATGGAGGTGGGCCGATAAGCTCCACCGTGCCACCGACGAGGAGCTCTGGTGGGCGCCCAATGAAATGGCAAGATCGCCACGCTGCGCCTGCATGAGACAAGAATCGAGATAGGTACGTCAAGCGCGCTGGAGGCGGAGCACTGCTGCCCAAGATGGGAAGACGCCAGCGTGTGGAGCTGCTGGCGAGGGGATGCCGGAATACTGGCCCCAGGAGGGATTATTAGTTTTAGTATTGTTCGTTTTCAATTTTATGCATTGTACCTAGTAGTTAAGTATCATCACGTATATGTGATGATATTTTTTTTGTGATGAACTAATGAACAATTAATATATATATATATATATATATATATATATATATATATATATATATATATATATATATATATATATATTATGAATTCCATTTTCTATCTATTTTTGTATACTAATTTGAATCTAGATGTTATCATCCACATATACAGAATGGAAAGCGTATAGACACACATTGAAACAGAACATATAAGAATGGAAAACAGAGTACACACATTGAAACAGAGCAATAAACAGAGCCATACTATGATTGCTGTGAATACATAGCTATCCACTTCGGAACGACTTTTCAAAATAAAATGCGTCCATGAGACCATGACCAGCAGTCCTTGCCTAGGGTAGCTCTTGGCTCTGCTTGAACTCGTGCAGGCATTCGTCCAAGCGGTCGACACGCTCGCGGTACATCTGGAGGGCGATCTCGAGCTCCAAGTTGGCTATTTCATCGGAGATCACCAGCTCGAGGATGCGACTCTGCCATGTTCCTCTACCGCGCCCAGATGGACACCTGGGCCAAGTAGGCGGTCGAGCCTACGGACCAGCGCGTTGGCATCCAGCGGGCCGCGGACAAGGCGAACGGCGGCACCCATGAGAACGGTGCGGCGGGCGTCCGGTGCAAGTACGGCGCAGCTGGCCTCTGGTGCAAGTATGACGCTGAGGGCCTCTGCCCACTCCTTGTAGCGACCAGACCCGAATGGATCCAGTCTCTGTGCTCAGTGTCATCCCTCGGATCAGAATGTCGACACCACACAAGATTCAAGGATTTATAGCAGAGTAGCAATCACACACTTATTACATCGTTGTCCACAAGGGAACTTATTACAATAATATGGCTTAAGGCCATCTAATAATAACAGCGAAGGCTTGGAAGATAAGCGAGTCACTACAGGAATCAGCTACTTTGCCGCCTCGCCACGGGCGGACGCAAAGGCATGAATGGCGGACGGCAAAGGTCTTTGCCGTCCGCCACGGACGGCAAAAGTAGACGGCAAAGAAAGGTCCGGTGAAGAGCTACTTTGCCGCTCGCTTTTGGTGGTGACAACAAAGGGCCTTTGCCATCAGCAGCGGACGGCAAAGAACACAGACGGCAAAAATTTATTTGTTAGTCCGTTAGGTGGTTAACGGGAGGCTTTGCCGTCAGCCTCCTACAATCACAGACGGCAAATTAGTTTGTTTGTTTATTAAAAAAATAAACAGTCCAAGTGCAGAGGCTATAAATAAACACGACATTATCCATCCACACTTTGTTGCAAGAATCGAAGATCAACGGACAAACTTCACAATACAAAATTACAATATTTACACAGAATACATCATCCACGAATGGACAAATTTCAATCTGAACACGACATTATCCATCCACACTTTGTTCCAAGAACGAACGGACTCCTCTGTGCCCGTGGTCGCCGGAGCAACTAGCGATCGCGCCTCTCACTTCTCCTCGAGGCCGGGGCCGGGGTTCGAGGCAGCGGAGGCCGGCGGGGCTGACGGAGCCGGGGCCGATGGAGGCCGGCAGGGGAGACGGGGTGCAGAGGCCGCCGCGGTCGACGAGCGACGAGACGCGGAGGCAGGCGAGGGCGACGGGCGATGGGGCCGGGGCCGGCAGGCGAGATGGCGGCCAACGAGGTGGTGGCGGCGCCGGGGCCGATGGAGGCGGCGGGGCGACGGCGACGTGGCGGGCGGCGGTGAAGGGGAAGTGGACGCGGCGGCGGAAGAGGTGGTGGCCGGGAGGCTGGATCCGGCGGGCGAGGTGTTGGCCGGCAAGGCCGGGGGTCAAGGCGGTGGCGGGCGCCGGCAGGCCGGTGTGCCGATTTGGATCGAGAGGGAGAGAAAGGAGAGAGAGAGATGTGGTGGGGTGAGGTTGGGATAAGGGACAGAGAGAGAGACGTGGTGGGGTGAGGTGGGACGTGGTGGGGTGATGCTGCCTCGGGGCATGTGCATCGTGGGTGCGTGCGTGGGTGTGCGTCCGATGGGGTGTGGGTGGGGATGCCAAGTCATCGATCCGCATGATCGATCTGGGTGTTGTGCTTCTTCTTTGCCGTCCGCCCCGGCTTTGCCGTCCGCTTTTTGTTTATCTTTGCCGTCTGCTGCGGACGGCAAAGAGGGGGGACGTTAAGTTTTTTCGTTAGTGGGTGCCACCTCCCTCTTTGCCGTCAGCCAGCGGACGGCAAAGAGATGGCGGATGGCAAAGACCTTCTTTGCCGTCTGCCAGTTTTTTGCCGTCCGCTTCTTGGTAGCTGATGGCAAAGACCTTCTTTGCCGTCCGCTAGCTGACGGCAAAGAACTGGCAGAAGGCTTGGAAGATAAGCGAGTCCATCAACTCCAACGGCATCACTGAGTATAGAACCACGACCTAACACCTTACTCGTCGTCTGAAAAGTCTGCAACATGAAAAGTTGCAGCCAAAACGGGTCAAGACATGGAATATTTGGCAATGTAACTCATAAGAGCAATGAATGAATAAGCCTATACTACATGCATATATGGCTGGTGGTAAGGCTCTATGGTTACATTTGCATAAAGCTGATTTTTCCCTACATCAAAGGAATAACTTTATTTAACTATCATGGTGGTTGTTAAACATTGAGAATGGTTGACACATCCTCAATCCCAATTAAAAGTACTCATCAAAACCCAATAACTTTTATTAGAGGTAACATGTTGAGATTCACATGATATTCAATTACAGGATACTCAAATTGTCCATAACGGGGACACGGCTAATCATGATTAGTTTATACACTCTGCAGAGGTTTATGACTTTTCCCCACAAGACTCGATCGCCTCCGCTTGGTTCTCGTGACTACATGGTGTTTGAGAAACGGATGACCGAGACATAGTCTTTCGTAAGCGCTAGCACCTTACATGTGGGTAGACCGTACCAACCTACATCCCCTACATCAGCTAGCCTACCCGTAAGAGTTCATGACGACTTAGTAAACTACGCCAGAGCCCATAATTGGCTTGTGGCTGCACACGGAAGTTTCAGTTTGAATAATCTTATGATCCCTTAGAGCACGGGTGGCGGTCCAAGAAATACAGCAAGTCTGATGGAAACCAGGTGCCTCAATCCACCCAGATGTGTGTTTAGGTTGCCACCTTAGATAAACCATTAATTAACAATCTCACATCTGTCATGGATATTCACTCACCCAATCCACGCCTACTAGCATAGCATGGCATGAACAAGCAAACGAGAAGTAACTCCCAAGGTTTCATAAGTAAAACAGGTAATAGGTACTACCTCAATCTACTTCCCATCCCACAATTTAATTAGATCCTAACCATGCAAGTGTTTGAGGAATAGATCTAATGCATAAATCTGGGTAGTAGAAAAGGTATGATCAAAGTGTTACTTGCCTTGTCGATGATCCATGAGACCTAGAGATTCAAGTAACAAGCGGCGACCGGTGATCTAACGCAGACAAACAACAAGCATACAATAAGTACTCATCTAATGCACGGGAAATCTCGAATAAAAGATCTAACCGAAAGTCCAACTTAAGAACCCTGGTTGCAAAAGAATCGAATCAAAATAAACTCCAAAGTCGAAACTCGAGAGAGAACGATTCGGTTTAGCAATCTGAAATTAGGTCAAAATTTCACAGTAGCAAAACTCTGTGAAAGTAGGGTAGTCGGAACGGCGGTTTCATTCTGAAACTCCAGCGCTTGAATCACCGATTCGATAAACGAGCGAGAAATAAAACAGATTTGAAAATCGGATCTCAAATCGAATCGGAAAAATAACGGATTAAATCCGATTAAAAGAAAACGACGAACGGTTTAAATAGCGGACGTTCGTTATCGAAACGAATCCAACGAACGCGTTTATTGAAACGAACGGTTCGGTGAACGTTCAGTAAATAAGAAAACCGAAAAAATAAAACCAATCTAGGTTTTTTTTAAAAAAAAAATAAACCGAACATCTCTTTTTTTTTAAATAAAAACCGGATCAGTTTTTTTTAGGGGAAAACCGGATCGGGCGCGGGCGGCTACCTCCGGTGATCTCGCTGGCGAAGCTCGTGAGGCTCAAGCGGGCGGGAGGTCCGGCTGGGTCGGCGAGGGGCGGCGAGGGCGGCGGGGTTCCGCGACGGCGGGAACGGCAATGGCGGCGGCTTCTCAAGCGGCGGGGTTCAAGGGTGGTCGGGTGAGGCGGCAAGGCAAGAGAGAGAGAGGGGGGGGGGGTATATAAAGGGGGGCGATTTTTTTAAATAAAATTTAAAACAAATGAATTAAAAAATACCAAATGAACTCCAAATTAAATAAAACAATTTTCCCGACTCCTAAAAATGAGTCGAACAAAATGAACTTTAAAAACGGCAAACATGCATAATTTTTTAAAATGCTCATTTTTGCCTAAGCAAAATAAATCTTCCAAAACCAAATTTGATTTATTTATAAAACCTTCATTTTTCCTAAATGTTGGGAAAGTCATATTATTCCCTCTCCAAATATTTTTATAGGAAAAACTTTATGAAGATAATTTAAATAAATCCAATTGATCCTATTTTCAAAATTTGAGAAATCCCAAATATGAAAATAGTGAAACTTCCAACTCTCTCCGAGGGTCCTTGAGTTGCGTGAAATTTCTAGGATCGGAAAATGCGAGAAAAATATGATATGCATGATGACCTAATGTATAACATTCCAAATTGAAAATTTGGGATGTTACAAACCTACCCCCTTAAGATGAATCTCGCCCTCGAGATTCGGGTTGGCTAGAAAATAGGTGTGGGTGGTCCTAAGCAAAACTTCCTCTCTTTCCCGTGTGGCTTCATCCTCGGTGTGGTGGCTCCAATTGAACTTTGCAAAACTTGATAACCTTGCTGCGGGTAACTCTGCTGGCATAATCGAGAATCTTAACCGTTTTTCCTCATATGTCAAGTCATCCTTCAACTGAATTGCTTCCAGTGGCACTTGTGTCTCTTAACGGTACCTCGCTATCTCGGGTGACATTTCTTCAATCGAGAAACATGGAATACATCATGAACTCCTGACAGTCCTCCCGGCAATTCCAACTTATACGCAACTTCTCCCATGCGTTGCAAAATCTTATATGGTCCAACTAAACGGGTGCTAACTTTCCTTTCACTCCAAAACGCTTAACTCCTCAAGCGGGATACTCGAGATATACTCTGTCTCCAACTGCATACTCAATCGCTGCGCTTTGAATCGGCATAGCTCTTACATGTTCGGACTGGGCTACCTTGAGCTGTCTCGAATCAACTTAACTTTCTGTTCGACTCCTTAATCAAATCTGGTCCAAACAACCGACGATCTCCGGTTTAGTCCCATGACAACGGTGTCCTGCACCTTCTTCCATACTGAGCCTCGAAGGTGCCATCTTTAAGCTGGTTTGGTAATTGTTATTGTAGGAAAATTCTGCATACGGCAAATTATCATCCCAACTAGATCCATAATCTAGTGCACAAGCTCTCAAAGATGTCCTCCAAAATCTGATTGACCTCTCGGTCTGTCCATCGGTCTCGTGGGTGGAAAGCTGATCAATTCTAGTCTGGTTCCCAAAGTTTCGTGCAACTGGTTCCAAAATTTTGAGGTAAATTGGGTTCCTCATCGATACGATGCTCCTCGAACTCCGTAAGCACACAATTCTGGTCATGTATATCTTTGCCAACTTAGCACTGCTATAGGTAGTCTTGATGGAATGAAATGAGCTACCTTGGTCAAACGGTCGACTATGACCCAAATCGAGTCATATCCTGAACGGGTCTTTGGCAAACCTGTGATGAAATCCATGCCTAGTTTATCCCACTTCCATTCGGGTATCGGCAACGGTTGTAACAATCCTGCTGGCTTCTGATGTTCCGCCTTTACTTTCTGACATACGTCGCAAACTGCTACATACTCGCAATATCCTTCTTCATTCCGGTCCACCAGAAAATATTCTTCAAATCCAAATACATCTTGGTATTTCCTGGGTGAATCGAATAGGGTGAATCATGGGCTTCTTGCAAAATCAACTTCCGATCTACGGGTCATTGGGCACATAAACACGGTCTTCAAACCATAGGGTATCGTGCTCATCCTCACGAAATCCTTTAGCTTTTCCTTTGCTCATTTTCTCCTTTATAGAGGCAACTTCCTTATCTCGCCTTTTGGGCTTCTCTCGATTCTGTCCATCGATGTCGATTGAATCTCCAATGCTGCTACATAGCCTCTCGGAACTATTTCCAAACATAGCTCTCGAAGGTCCTCGGCTAACTCATTGGGTATTCCTCCCATCATTAGGGTATTGACGTGGCTCTTACGGCTCAATGCGCCTGCCTACTCGACATTAGCCTTCCCGGGTGATAATGCAATCTCATATCATAATCCTTGATTAGTTCTAACCATCTCCTTTGTGCGAGATTCAATTCATACGTGTGAAGATGTACTTCAAACTCTTGTGATCCGTATATACTTCACAATGATTTCCAATGAGAAAATGTCTCCACGTCTTCAAGGCATGCACAACGGCTGCTAACTCCAAATCATGAGTGGCATAATTCAACTCATGGGGCTTAAGTTGTCGTGAAGCATACTGAAACCACTCTTCCTTCCTGCATAAGCACGGCTCCAAGTCCTCGACGTGAAGCATCGCAATACACCTCATAATCCTTAGTCCGATCCGCAATATCAAAACTGGTGAGGTAACCAATCTTTTCTTCAACTCTGAAAACTTGCCTCACAGTCCTCGGTCCATATGAATTTGTTTTCCTTCTTCAACAATTCAGTCATAGGCTTTGCAATCCTTGAGAAATTCTCAATGAATCTTGGTAGTATCCTGCGAGTCCAAGGAAACTCGAATCTCTCCAACTGTCGTTGGTGCTTCCCATTTGGTTACGGTCTCAACTTTGTGGGGTCAATGCTATTCCTTCTCCGGATATAACATGTCCGAGAAATCCAACTTCCTTTAGCCAAAACTCACATTTGCTGAATTTGGCATACAACCGGTGTTCCTCGTTTCTCCAAAACCAATCTCAAATGTTCCTTATGTTCCTCTTCATCCTTCGAGAAAATCAAAATGTCATCAATGAACACCACGATTTAACTTGTCCAAAAATTCCATAAACACTTTGTTCATCAGGTTCATGAAATAGGCTGGTGCGTTAGTCAGTCCAAATGACATAACGGTATACTCATACAGATCCATATCTCGTGGTAAATGCTGTCTTGGGTATGTCTTGCTCCCGAATCTTCAATCGATGGTACCACGATCGCAAGTCGATCTTAGAAAACACTTTGGCTCCTTGCAAGCGATCAAACAGATCATTTATCATCGGTAGTGGGTACTTGTTCTTGATTGTTACTTCATTCAATCCACGATAATCAACAACCATTCTCAAAGATCCATCCTTCTTCTCCACCAATAAAGCGGGTGATCCCCAAGGTGAAGAACTTGGGCTAATAAAGCCTTTATCCAATAGTTCCTTAATCGCTTCTTGATTTCCGCCAAATCCTTTGCGGGCATCTTGTACGGTCGCTTCGATATCGGGCCTGTTCTCGCAACAGCTCGATCAAAACTCAATGTCTCTATCCGCGGCATTCACCGCAACTCTTAGGAAATACATCAGATAATCCTTTACCATTGGTACTTCTTCTGTCACCCTCGATAAGCAATTAACTTGTGCTCTCCTCGGCTCGTGCCGTGATACATACTTAATCCTTCTTCCTTACGGTGTGGTGAGCAAAATTGACCTTGTGGTACAATCTATGTTTCCTCCATACTTTGATAACCAATCCATTCCTAATATCACATCCAATCCTTGGGATTCCGAACTATTAGGTCCGAGGGGAAAACATAGTGTCCAATCCTTAGTGGCGATCGATCACACCATTTACTAGCCATGTACTCTGCTCGGGTGAGGTTACTAGCATGGGTGACCTAAGGGCTTGGGTTGGTAACTTGTACTTATCCACAAATCCCTTGATATGTATGAATGCGATGCACCAAGATCAAAAAGAACAACTGCAGATAAATGACTTAACCAAAAACTTACCGATTCTTGCATCGGGCTGATCTTCAACCTCCTCCACATCAATGTGGTTCACACTGTCCCTTGTTGAAAGGGTTGGGCTTCTTTCCGAGCTTCCATTGCCATTTCCATTCGCCTTACGGGACAGTCATTTGCATAGTGCCCAGTCTTGCGGCACTTAAAGCAAGTAATGTGACTCAGTCTACCTTGGATGGTGTTGACGGGTTGGTGCGATTCTGTCCGTTGCTTCCTCCATTCCGCTCCCATTCTTGGTGCCATTATGGTTATCTGAATTACCTCCTCCATGGGTATCTGAAACTGAATTCCTGATTTTGGGGTATAACGAGCCTTCTGGGATCCGAGTTATACTTCCCTTGTCCATACTTCCTTGCAGTTCTCAATTTGTCTGCTTTCCTTCAATCATGAGGGCTCGGTCTACTAACTCCTGGTAGTTGTTGAAACTTGCTACCATCAACGGCATGTGAACTCATCATTCAGTCCTTCTAGAAACTTCTCCTGTTTAGCTGCATCCAGAGTAACGTCATCCGGGGCATAATGTGCTAATTTGCTAAAGTCATCCACATCTCGCCAACAGTCCTTCCTCCTTGGCGTAAGTTGCGAAACTCACGCTTCTTCATGGCCATGGCTCCCGCTGAAACATGGGCAGTCTGAAAAGCTTCTTGAAACTGGTCCCATGTGGCGGTGTCTCACGGGTAAGTGGCTGTGAAATTCTCCCACCATGCTGCTGCGGGTCCTTCAAGCTGATGTGCTGCAAACTTCACTCTTTCACCATCTGCATCCTGCAGTGGTCAGCTCCTTCCTATCTTGCGGAGCCACCATCTGCTACAATCGGCTCGGTGTTATGGAATACACCGCGGTTCATCTAAGGAAACGAGTCGATGATCCGCAGTGGTGGTGGTGGCGGTGGGTTGTTGTTGTTGTTGTTGTTGTTGTTGTTGTTCTGCACCAATGTTTGAATCAGGGTATTCTGCTGCTGGATCAATTGGGTGATCTCTGGCGGAAAACGAATCCGGGTCGCGTCTCGGAGGCATCGATGGGTTTAGAAGAGAAGAGAAATGTAGAATAGAATAAGGTCTAAGGGAATCACTACCCAAATGCACATGAGCAAAAACACACAAAATCACTCCATTCAATCAAACAAAGGCTTACAACGATCTAACTATTGCAAAAGTGCGTGTACTATAATGTTTACATGGAGGGAATACTACTAATATGTGGGGGACTTCTACTAATTTGAACCGGTGGAAGACTCCATGATGTCTGCTCCAGCTTCGTCTTCAAAGTCGGGTTCACTTGGATCCGAATCTGTGTCGTCGATGTTAATGTAGTTGCTTGGGTATTCGACATACTGGTCTTCATTCCTGAGCGCCAACTTCTTCTTGAGTTCTTCGATCTCATACTTAAGATTGTTATTGTGTCTTGCCAGAGCTACGATCTCGTCCATGTAGTCCTTGCGTGTAGTATTTAGTTCTTCTTCCGGTTCGATGATCCTTCCCTTTGTCTTTCGCAACTCCAACATGTCATTGCACATTTGGTTCTCTGGCGCCGAATGTGCTGATTTAACTCTGGATGAAAGCTGCAATGGATCTATCCTTCTTGGTGTTGACGACGCCCCGGTTGTCATCTCGGCGTCATAAATCTGGTAGATGGTGTCCTTGAGGTCTTCTTGATAAACTTCTCCAATGCGTCCCATGGTGATGTGAGCTGCCATGCTCTTTCCTGGACTCCAAGTTGGTGCATGAAAACACTATCTATAGGCTTGGTGATTGGGGCGAATGTCCTTCCCGAACGTGAGCATGAATCTTCCAGCGCTCCTCTTGAGCAGAGTGGCGATGAAAGTCCGGTGAAGCTTGGTAATCCAATGTTCGGTACTTAGTGACTTCCTTCAAGCGAAATCCAAAAGGTGTGCCTTCATCGGTTGGGTGTACTTGATCTTGGCGTCCGTCATCCTAAAGAGAGTAGAAAAGATGAGGAGTTAGAAAATGGGAAGAGAGTAGTGATCTATGGCTTTATCTTAGTGGTCGTGTCCTACATATCGGCGTGTGCTCGATACCATTCTCTCAGAGCGACCAGACCGAATGGATCCAGATCTCGTGCTCGATGTCATCCCTGGATCAAGAATGCCGACACCACACAAGATTTCAAGGATTTATAGCAGAGTAGCAATCACACACTTATTACATCGTTGTCCACAAGGGAACTTATTACAATAATATGGCTTAAGGCCATCTAATAATAACAGCGGAAGGCTTGGAAGATAAGCGAGTCCATCAACTCCAACGGCATCATCGAGTATAGAACCACGACCTAACACCTTACTCGTAAATTCGAAAAGTATGCAACGTGAAAAGTTGCAGCCCAAAACGGTCAAGACATGGAATATCTGGCAATGTAACACATAAGAGCAATGAATGAATAAGCCTATACTACATGCATATATGGCTGGTGGTAAGGCTCACTGTTACATTTGCATAAAGCTGATTTTCCCTACATCAAAGGAATAACTTTATTTAACTATCATGGTGGTTGTTAAACATTGAGAATGGTTGACAGCATCCTCAATCCCGATTAAAAGTACTCATCAAAACCCAATAACTTTTATTAGAGGTAACATGTTGAGATTCACATGATATTCAATTACAGGATACTCAAATTGTCCATAACCGGGACACGGCTAATCATGATTAGTTTATACACTCTGCAGAGGTTTGCGACTTTTCCCCACAAGACTCGATCGCCTCCGCTTGGTTCTCGTGACTACATGGTGTTTGAGAAACGGATGACCGAGACATAGTCTTTCGAAGCGCTTAGCACCTTACATGTGGGTAGACCGTACCAACCTACATCCCCTACATCAGCTAGCCTACCCGTAAGAGTTCGTGACGACTTAGTCAACTACGCCAGAGCCCATAATTGGCTTGTGGCTGCACACGGAAGTTTCAGTTTGAATAATCTTATGATCCCTTAGAGCACAGGTGGCGGTCCAAGAAATACAGCAAGTCTCGATGGAAACCAGTGCCTCAATCCACCCAGATGTGTGTTTAGGTTGCCACCTTAGATAAACCATTAATTAACAATCTCACATCTGTCATGGATATTCACTCACCCAATCCACGCCTACTAGCATAGCATGGCATGAACAAGAAAACGAGAAGTAACTCCCAAGGTTTCATAAGTAAAACAGGTAATAGGTACTACCTCAATCTACTTCCCATCCCACAATTTAATTAGATCCTAACCATGCAAGTGTTTGAGGAATAGATCTAATGCATAAATCTGGGTAGTAGAAAAGGTATGATCAAAGTGTTACTTGCCTTGCGATGATCCATGAGACCTAGAGATTCAAGTAACAAGCGGCGACTCCGGTGATCTAACGCAGACAAACAACAAGCATACAATAAGTACTCATCTAATGCACGGGAAATCTCGAATAAAAGATCTAACCAGAAAGTCCAACTTAAGAACCCTGGTTGCAAAAGAATCGAATCAAAATAAACTCCGAAAGTCGAAACTCGAGAGAGAACGATTCGGTTTAGCAATCTGAAATTAGGTCAAAATTTCACAGTAGCAAAACTCGTGAAAGTAGGGTAGTCGGAACGGCGGTTTCATTCTTAAACTCTGCACTTGAATCACCTGATTCCGATAAACGAGCGAGAAATAAAATAGATTTAAAATCGGATCTGAAATCGAATCAGAAAAATAACGGATTAAATCCGATTAAAAGAAAACGACGAACGGTTTAAATAGCGGACGTTCGTTAATAGAACGAATCCAACGAACGCGTTCATTGAAACGAACGGTTCGGTGAACGTTCAGTAAATAAGAAAACCGAAAAAATAAAACCAATCTAGGTTTTTTTTTTAAATAAACCGAACATCTCTTTTTTTTAAATAAAAACCGGATCGATTTTTTTTAGGGGAAAACCGGATCGGGCGCGGGGCGGCTACCTCCGTGATCTCTGGGCGAGCTCGGCGGGCTCGGCGGGCGGGAGGTCCCGTGGGTCGGCGAGGGCGGCGAGGGCGGCGGGGGTCCAAGCGACAATGGGAACGGCGGCGGCGGGCAAGCCTCATGGCGGGGTTCGCACGGGTCGGGTGAGGGCGGCGGCGGTGAGAGAGAGAGAGGGGGGGGTATATATAAGGGGGAGTATTTTTTAAATAAAATTTAAACCAAATGAATTTAAAAAATACCAAATGAACTCCAAATTAAATAAAACAAATTTTCCCGACTCCTAAAATGAGTCGAACAAAATGAACTTTAAAAACGGCAAACATGCATAATTTTTAAAATGCTCATTTTTGCCTAAGCAAAATAAATCTTCCAAAACCAAATTTGATTTATTTATAAAACCTTCATTTTTTCCTAAATGTTGGGAAAGTCATATTATTCCCTCTCCAAATATTTTTATAGGAAAAACTTTATGAAGATAATTTAAATAAATCCAATTGATCCTATTTTCAAAATTTGAGAAATCCCAAATATGAAAATAGTGAAACTTCCAACTCTCTCCGAGGGTCCTTGAGTTGCGTGAAATTTCTAGGATCGGAAAAATGCGAGAAAAATATGATATGCATGATGACCTAATGTATAACATTCCAAATTGAAAATTTGGGATGTTACACTCCTGGCGAGGAATGGGGGTACTGACGGGACGTGTACCAGCTGCGACATCGTGTCGACAGCAGGCAAGTGTCGATGGATCCGCTCTTGTTGTGCGGCGCGCCGCGCCTCTCGCTCTGTGGTGCTCCAACGGTCTCACCGTGCGGTGAGCCGCAGCCTATCGGTGCGGACGCGCCTAGCTTGCTCTGCGGCGTGCCATCGATCATGTTGTGCGGCGAGCTCCAGACTGTCGGCACTGACATGCCTATCTTGATCCGTGGCGCCGCTCAAGCGCCATGCGCCAAAGGTCTGCTCAATCTTGGCGATGACGCAGATCACGACGTCGTCCATCGTGCTGCCGGGGAGCGCCTCGGCCTCGACGGGCCTTGGCGCGTGCTCGTTTTCCTTGTCGACGAGGTTGATGGCATAGGCGACGCTTTGGTGGGTTGGCATGCTTGGAAAAGGTGGATGTGCTACAGGCTGCGCTTGTCGCCTCCGTGCGTCGCACGCCGCCTATGCGCAATATAGCTGGGTGGTGGGAAACATGTAAGGAAATGGCGGGAAACGGTGGCGTGTTCATTAAACGCCATCAATTGATGGAAACTTAGCATAGAAGGAACATCGAGCTAGCACAAGAAGAAGATGATGATCAGATGAACACGGACCACACCAGGGAACCCGTCGGTGATGAATTCATCAATCCCAAATGGTTGAATACTAGCAAGCGTTTGCCCACAACACACACGGCCTATTCCATCACAAACAGGTCGGATGGATCAACTGTATGCCATGTATCGTACATTGTGAAAAAGTAATGCGGTAGACCTTCTTTAACATGTGTTAAAAAATAAAAATAATAAAAACAAGGACCTCAAGGTTAAATTAACTCATGAGATGGGTCCTATCAGTCATTTAATTTGACAGATATGACCCATCCTATCAGTTAATTTAACATCAACACAACTTCCCATCCAGTCACCCATCTGATGGCTGCTCCAGCCTGAGCACACTTAACTTGAGAGTTTTCTTACATGAGCTACTGGTGGAACAACTAGTCCTTGCTGATAGTATGCCTCTTCGCATCCTTATGGTGTATCCGGATGACCGCCCATACCCCAATGGCCGATAGATGTTTTGTAGACAGAGCATATCACATACGTCTTATTAGAAGCAATCGTCTGTGTTATTATCGATCTTCGCACACATTTCCGATTACAGACCTGTTTGCCACATATCACACACATCTTGTTATATTGAACCATTTTTGTTCTCTTGTCTCAACACAAACAGTTCATCCGAGTGAACCGCATGTCGTATATCGCACACACCTTCATCTGGCTGCCCGTTTCTTTTGTGTTGCCTAATCACAAACAGTTCATCCGAGTGAACCGTATGCTGTATATCGCACACACCTTCATCTGGCTGCCCGTTTCTTTTGTTCCTCCTCATCGCAAACAGTTAATTGAGCTGAACCATATGCCCTGCACCGCACACGCAACTAAAATCCGAACCGTGTTTGATGCATCCTCCATCACAAACGTTTTGCACCTTTTTTGACGGTTATTTTACACCACCGTTTGTGATTATGGAATCACACACAGTTTCGTCGAAGGGTCTCTGATCGTAGTGCCGCGTTTGCAGCAACCTGCAGTAGTGTTTGGCCATCTAGACCAAACCCTAACATATCTAACCTAAAACATCACGATCACCAGATCAAATCATTCATACATACAAATATAGATAAAAGATTCACTCATAAATTGCATCATAGAGAGATTGATTTATCACATAGATAGATCATTCAACATTTTTCTTTCACCAACTTCATACATTGCATCATAGACAACTTGATTCCTCACATACATAGCTCATTCAACATTATTCTTACACCAACTTCAAACATCACATAGATAGAAAGACAGATCTAGGACCACAACAACATAACAACAACATCATGAGTACAGAATCCTAGTCCACCTCTGCATAGTGACCTGAAAAGGATGGAAATTTTCCCTCCTCCTTGCCTAGTAGATGATATCATCATCACTAGGGTTCGAGCCAGGGGGGAATGCCTCCAGGAACTGCTCTATGTCCTTGCGGCTGCGTGATGCAAGGATCATCTCAACAAGTTGCCTTCTCACCCTCCTTCTTGCATCTCTGCGCCTGGCTCCCCTGGGCACCTCTTCTTCTCCATCTATGACCTCTCCAGGATCCATTTCTCCCTAGGATTCTAGGGTTTTGTTTGGCGGCTGGGGGTGGAGAAGGGTGGGGGGGAGGGCGGATTGACTGCGGTTTCTGCCAAGGGGGTGGGCTTTATAAACTACTAATGGTTGGTGGTAGGTAGGCACATGAGTAATAAACTAGCCCAGTCTAGGCCCACATTGTGTACATAATGGTTTTAGGCCCAAAAATAAACTAGTACATCATTGCTAGTTTAAGGAAAACAACCTAAAGAATAAAGCAGTTCTTCACTGCATTATTTAAGATAGATAGGTTCTTAACTGTAGAATAACATAAGCCAGACTTAGCAAAGGTTCTCAAAGATTACCACCACTCCAGTTACCATAACTTAAATAGTTCATATAGGACTGCACAAAATATACTCCTACCATCGTATTGCAAGGCCTGTTATATGTGTAGGCCACCTTATTTACTTAACCATCATTGTCCAAATCTTCAAGCCTCTAGTATGGCCTTGATTTTCTCAAGCTTTTCCTTGCTCCCATGGCCAGCATTCAGCAGATCAGCAACTACTTTCTCAAGCTCTTTCTTCTCTTGTGCAAGAAGACCCATGTCCACCTTTATCTCTTTCATAGCCTTCCTGGTGTTGTGAATTATGTATGCCTGGGCCTGAAGGATACTCTTTTGTTCTTTTTCTAGCCTTAGCTTCTCCATCTTCATCTCCAACTCTAGCTCTTCCTTCTTCTTCTCATATATCTCAACATCCATTGCTTTCTGGTAGTCAATCTTGCCAACACCATCCTGCCAGTCAAATATCTTGCTAACATCGTTAACCATTTTATGATACTCAGTGCAGAGATGATCATAGTCCTTCTTCAACTTGGCAACCTCATCCTCATATGCATGCTTGTCTTGAATCCTTCCAAGGTTTTGCTCACGGAACATTTCCCACAGCTTGATGAGGCAGTTCTTAAGTACATCAGGCCAGACAGGATCAACCCACTGAACTACACCACAATTCACACCTCCCTGTAGTTTCATCAGACAACACATACTTCAGAAAATTCAGTTCTAACTTCAATTCAAAAAGGTTATTGCTATACAAGGAGGAGATGTTACTATAAATTTAGTACTAAATTCATTTCAAACAGAGTTAATGTACAAATTCAAAAATATATGCAATTTAATACAACATAACAAAAATCAATCAATATATCCATCCACCATGACTGACTTAATATATCCATTCAATACACTTATTCTATGCAAACAAAAACCAACACTTAGCATAATTAAATCACTTACTTTCTGCAAACTAAAAAACACCTACACATTAAATGAATCCAACCAGAATAACTGAATCCTCTAGGCTTAACTGAATCCACTAGGCATAACTAAATCCACCCAGTATACTAAATTACTCACCTGAACAGGGCATCCATAGAACCTCCTCCCAGTGTTAGCACTTTCAAAAGCAACACACTTCCTAGGCTTCATCTGGTGCAGAGTGCACTTGGCAACTTCCTCCATGGGAGCACCACACCAGAGTGGCTCGGGGATGGTGTCGGATGTGTCCTACATGCAGTACAGGGTAGATCAGAACCAACGCATCAAATAGTTCCACTTGAGTCAAGCTTTGCCTTGCTCAAGGTCAGATGTACAAGGTAGATCAGATCAGACATTACAGTGCCATCCATACCCTACACCAAAACTAACAGTTAACCAAACCAAACGAATCCATCCATACCAATATGCAGCTCATCAACCCAGCCGACCCAAATCGATTCAACCCTAACCCTAACCCTAGATAATGACAGAGAGGAGGAGGAAGAGGCTTACAAAGTACTCCATGTCCATCAGGTTGCCCCCCATGCTGTCGTCATCGGAGCTCTCATCCCCTTCATTCCAAGAAGGCATCCTGGCCGGCGACAAGGAACGGAGGTGGCGGCGATGATGGTGTGCTCGACCAGGGGAAACAGAGCAAGGGGGGAGTGGAGAGTGAGAGTGAGTGATAGCGAGGGAGACAGAGTGAGGGCCGGATCCGTCTTGACCTGGTCAAGACGGCTCATGCACCCTAACAGCCGTCACGCACGCGCTGTGAGCCCTATGGCGGCAAAACCCTAACGGGCAGGGCCCACATGTCATAACCTCACTTAAAACGTAACTGTTCGGCCACTTGGTTTTTTTTGGAACAGCCCACCACTTTTGTGGTAGTTTTTGAAAAATTAAAAAAAGCGGCAGTTTTTTGAAATGATAGCCCGTAATGTGGTAGTTTTTTGCTATTCACTCATCAGACTAGTCATTGGCAGTAGGATGAGAAGCATCATGACCATGATTCGGCAGTACATCCTCGCGCGGGATTGCTTCCTTAAAAAGTGTGACCTATTAATTAGTTTGCATGCGTGATTTGCACTAAATGGAATCAATTTGTTTCCTACCAACTACTACTACTAATAATCATGGCATATCAAATTGATTGAGCGCCATGTTGTGTGTTTCCATCCATGCGGTTTGCTTCCATACCATTTGTTTTCAATCCTTATTTCGGGTCTGCATTGTACACGTGAGCCTATGAAAGTCTTTCCATGGTGAACGTAGTTTGCTTCCATATAGTTAGAATTTGTTTGGTAATGGAGATTCCTTCCATCGTGTTAGAATTTCTTTGCTTCAGTCATCCAAAACAAAAACATGCTTACTACGCAAACAAAAACATTGCTTCGAGCGACTAGAAAGTTATTTCGACTGTACCATAAAAGACCTCTTGAATGTTCAAAACTTGTTTCTATCAAACATTGCTTTAAAAATCTTTAGCTAGAAAACACTCCTTCAAACAAATTAGAATTTTCTTCTGGGCCGGGGCAACAGAAGATTACTTCCATATAGTTGAAATCTGTGCTTCGATCGATCACACAAAGTGCTTCCATGGCAATCATCGATCACTTCGATCTTGGTAGTATTTGTTTATTATATTCGCCCATGAAGATTGCTTCCATTGTAACCAGAGATTGCTTCGATCCATAATTTGATAGTTACAACATGTCATTTAAATTGGGACTTTGCTTCCAAGAATTTGTTTTTTTAGGTCCAAAGAACTTAGGACTTGCTTCCAAAGAATTTTGAACTTGCATCTAAATACATGAGGATTTGCTTCCATATAACAAAAAAGATGCATATGCTCAGGTTTTGCATCGCCTGGGCACAATGCAGACCCCCACTCCCAAAGATATACATTTTGCTTCTAAATCATTATCATACTATTTTCATATATCAGAGAATTGTGATACAAACATATATTATTTCGATCAAAAAGGGAAATATATACATTTTAAACTATACACATGCGTCAGTCACATGAACTGCTAAATGGCGAAACATTTGTCTTGGTTAAATGGAGGATTTGCTTCCACGGTGATCATGAATCACTGCACCATCTACGTCAGTCACATGAACTGCTAGAGAAAGTGCGAACACCTTATCTCTGGCACCATGACCTTGTGGAAAGACATGCCGCATCTTACTACCTTCTTCTATGCTTCCTGCAATCTGAGACATAATCATGAGACAAATTTAACAAAAATCAATGAACAAATCCATGAGCTATGGAGAAAAACTCTATCATGCTTAAAATAATGGAGATGTACTGATGTCTACTACGCAACCTTCTTCTTGTAGACGTTGTTGGGCCTCCAAGTGCAGAGGTTTGTAGGACAGAAGCAAATTTCCCTCAAGTGGATGACCTAAGGTTTATCAATCCGTGGGAGGCGTAGGATGAAGATAGTCTCTCTCAAGCATCCCTGCAACCAAATAACAAAGAGTCTCTTGTGTCCCCGACACACCCAATACAATGGTAAATTGTATAGGTGCACTAGTTCGGCGAAGAGATGGTGATACAAGTGCAATATAGATGATAGATATAGGTTTTTGTAATCTGAAAATATAAAAACAGAAAGGTAACAAGTGGTAAAAGTGAGCGTAAACGGTAGTGCAATGCTAGAAAACAAGGCCTAGGGTTCATACTTTCACTAGTGCAAGTTCTCTCAACAATAATAACACAATTGGATCACATAACTATCCCTCAACATGCAACAAAGAGTCACTCCAAAGTCACTAATAGCGGAGAACAAACGAAGAGATTATGGTAGGGTACGAAACCACCTCAAAGTTATTCTTTCCAATCAATCCGTTGGGCTATTACTATAAGTTTCACAAACAGCCCTAGAGTTCGTACTAGAATAACACCTTAAGGCACAAATCAACCAAAACCCTAATGTCACCTAGATACTCCAATGTCACCTCAAGTATCCGTGGGTATGATTATATGATATGCATCACACAATCTCAGATTCATCTATTCAACCAACACATATAACCTCGAAGAGTGCCCCAAAGTTTCTACCGGAGAATCAAGACGAAACATGTGCCAACCCCTATGCATAGGTTCATGGGTGGAACGCGCAAGTTGATCACCAAAACATACATCAAGTGAATCACGTGATATCCCATTGTCACCACAGATACGCACGGCAAGACATACATCAAGTGTTCTCAAATCATTAAAGACTCAATCCGATAAGATTACTTCAAAGGGAAAACTCAATCCATTACAAGAGAGTAGAGGGTGAGAAGCAACATAAGATCCAACTATAATAGCTAAGCTCGCGATACGTAAGATCGTGCCAAATCAAGAACATGAGAGAGAGAGAGATCAAACACATAGCTACTGGTACATACCCTCAACCCCGAGGGTGAACTACTCCCTCCTCGTCATGGAGAGCGGGGATGATGAAGATGGCCACGGTGAGGGATCCCTCCCAGTAGGTGCCGAACAGGTCCCGATTGGTTTTTGGTGGCTACAGAGGCTTGCGGCGGCGGAACTCCCGATCTATTCTGTTCCCTGAAGTTTTTAGGGTATATGGAGATATATAGGCGGAAGAAGTACGTTAGGGGAGCCACGAGGGGCCCACGAGGGTGGAGGACGCGCCCTAGGGGGTGGGTGCGCCCCCTACCTCGTGGCTCCCTCGTTTCTTTCCTGACGTGCACTCCAAGTCTATCAGGTTGCTTTCCTTCCAAAAATAACTTCTCTAGAAGGTTTCATTCCGTTTCGACTCCGTTTGATATTCCTTTTCTTCAAACATCAAACAAGGGAAAAACAGAATCGCACTGGGCTCTGGGTCAATAGATTAGTCCCAAAAATAATATAAAAGTGCATAGTAAAGCCCATAAAACATCCAAGATGGATAATATAATAGCATGAATACTTCATAAATTATAGATACGTTGGAGACGTATCATTTACCAATGGAAAAAGGAACAATACAAACTATTGTTCTTGCATTCATTAATGACGAATTAACGACACGTGCAAGGAAAATTTGAATCTGAGCCCGGTCTCAGCTGATCCCGAAATCAACATCGTCCAGATGCATAAGGATCTGGCTGGATCCTATTTGGCGCCCTCAGCGCCGAATACAACGTTAACCGTACAGGGCGCACACACCCCATGCGCGACGGGCCAGCCCACATTCCCTTTTTTTTCTAAACTGATGCAAAAAATCAAGTGCGGGGACGAGGATTCGAACCCGCGCCCTAGCGGTTAAGTGTGCCACGCCATAACCACCGCGCCACGCGCCATTCTGTGATTAAGTCAGTTTTCTTAAGTCTTCTTTTCCTAATTTGTTGAAAAAAGTTCACTGGATTTCACGATTTTTTTTCAACTTTGACAAACTTTTCCAAAATTGGGTGAACTTTTTTTTCAAGTTCGATGAACTTTTTTCCAAATTCGTTGAACTTTTGTTCAAATCCGATGAACTTCTTTTCAAATATGATGAAGTTTTTCAAATTCGATGAACTTTTTTAAAATTCGATGAACTTTTTTTGAAATCCGTTGCACTTTTTTTTTCAAATCCGATGAACTTTTCTCTTTTTTTGTGTTCAAAATTGATGAACTTTTGGAAACTTTTGAACTTTTTTTAAGATCGTAAATTTCAGATTCATGTGTTCGCAGTTTTGTGAACGAAAGGACGAACAGCAAAAAAACAACGAACGAAGGAAACATGAGCGAGCGATCGAAGCGGAGAAAGGAAGAGAGTGTGCTAGCTGGGCCGGCCCATGCGAGGCTGCGTGCGAGCGCCCGCTAAGCGAACGGGCGCATAAGGCGCCGGAGAGGAGGTCTCATGGATCTGGGTCATGAGATGTATTCTCTCCCGTAGCTTGCATCGTACAGAGGTAAAAAAGGATGTGGGCCAGCGCTCATTAAAGGCCGCACGCTGTCACGGACGTCGGCCGGACCAGGATCGTTCGCACGACCTAGTAATTTTTCTGAGCCATCCTGAACTGGCCCGCACCAACGGGATACTTAACGACTAGACTGCCAAGTAGACGCCGCCGCCAGCCCTCGCCTTACGCAATCTGCCCCAAATGTATGTCGTCGAACAAGCTTTGACTATGATGAGTGATTTCGGATTTACTCTATCAATCTTGTATCCTACCTTCAGCGTCACTATTTAACATGCCACCTGCCATTTGATTCACCCTGAATTACCTGTGATCAATTATGGTTACCTGTATGGAATCCCATCAACTAGGTGATCACCTTTCTTCTATCAGTTTGTAGACTTTCCTGAATTCCGGATCACCAATTCACCTTCAGTTATTCTGCCTCTTGTCAAACACTGCTCCTTCATTCATTCAAACATGCGTAGTTGTGAATTCATATGTTTAAAAAACTCTTTGTCACAACATCAACCGATAGGTCGAGCTGTTGACCTACATGTCACGTTTTCAACCACGCCAATAACAAACCTCCAAAGTATTGACATGCACATTCCAGTTTTAGAACTGCGAGATGATCGGCCAAAGTCTTAACAACCATCACATAGCCTTAACAACCAAACTAACCTGGTCTGCGACACTCCAGCAGTAAAACTAACACGAACATGCACAAGCGATGATCCAACTACAGGCCATAAAACCAAGTTTTTATAGGCCCGATGTAGGATCTTGAGAAGAGGTGTCCGGGGGGGGGTGATTAGACACTAAGTACCAAAGTTGCAGTTTTTAACCTTATTAAAGTTTAAGTGAAGTTTAGGCACAAGTTTAACTTTTTCAATACATAACAAGCAAGCATGCAATGAGTATATGAGCAGCGGAAAGTAAAGCATGCAACTTGCAAGAAAGTAAAGGGAAGGGTTTGGAGGATTCAAACGCAATTGGAGACACAGATGTTTTTGGCGTGCTTCCGATAGGTGGTGCTATCGTACTTCCACGTTGATGGAGACTTCAACCCACGAAGGGTAACGGTTGCGCGAGTCCACGGAGGGCTCCACCCACGAAGGGTCCACGAAGTAGCAACCTTGTCTATCCCACCATGGCCGTCGCCCACGAAGGACTTGCCTCACTAGCGGTAGATCTTCACGAAGTAGGCGATCTCCTTGCCCTTACAAACTCCTTGGTTCAACTCCACAATCTTGTAGGAGGATCCCAAGTGACACCTAGCCAATCTAGGAGACACCACTCTCCAAGAAGTAACAAATGGTGTGTTGATGATGAACTCCTTGCTCTTGTGCTTCAAATGATAGTCTCCCCAACACTCAATTCTCTCTCATAGGATTTGAATCTGGTGGAAAGAAGATTTGAGCGGAAAGCAACTTGGGGAAGGCTAGAGATCAAGATTCATATGGTAGGAATGGAATATCTTGGCCTCAACACATGAGTAGGTAGTTCTCTCTCGAAATAGGATCTTTGGAAGTGTAGGTTCAGTCTGATGGCTCTCTCCCCGAATGAAGAGGAGGTGGAGGGGTATATATAGCCTCCACACAAAATCTAACCGTTACACCCAATTTACCAATCTCGGTGAGACCGAATCAACAAACTCGGTCAGACCGATTTTAGTAAACCTAGTGACCGTTAGGGTTTTCGGTGGGACTGACTTGCATCTCGGTAGGACCGATATGGTTAGGGTTAGGGCATAACGTAATCTCGGTGAGACCGATTACACAAACTCGGTGAGACCCATTTTGGTAATTAGCTAACCAGAGAGTTGGTCAGGCAAACTCGGTTGGACCGATTACTCAAACTCGATGGGACCGATTTTGGTAATAAGTTAACCAGAAAGTTTGCATTGTAATCTCGGTAGTACCGATTGCACAAACTCGGTGAGACCGATTTTGGTAATGGACATACACAGAGAGATTACAATCCCATCTTGGTGAGACCGAGATCCCTATCGGCAGGACCGATTTGCCTAGGGTTTGTGGCAGTGGCTATGACATATGGAATCGGTGGCGCCGGATAGGAAGAATCGGTGAGACCGATTTTGGCTTTAGGTTTAGGTCATATGTGGATGTGAGAAAGTAGCTGAGGGTTTTGGAGCATATCACTAAGCACATGAGGCAAGAGGCTCATTAAGCAACACCTCATCCCTCCTTGATAGTATTGGCTTTTCCTATAGACTCAATGTGATCTTGGATCACTAAAATGTAAAATGAAGAGTCTTGAGCTTGAAGCTTGAGCCAATTCTTTGTCCTTAGCATCTTGAAGGAGTTCCCACATCCTTTAGTCCATGCCACTCCATTGTTGAACTTATCTGAAACATACTAGATAAAAGTGTTAGTCCAACAAGAGATATGTTGACATTAATTACCAAAACCACCTAGGGAGCACTTGTGCTTTCAATCTCCCCCTTTTTGGTAATTTATGACAACATACATCAAAGCTTTAGATAAAGATATAAAGAATAGCAAGTAAAGCTTTGGAAAGACATGTAACAGGCATAGGCTCCCCCTACATGTATGCAATCATGTGAATATGGAATGTAGAAGCATGTGATAGCATAACCATGATAGAGCAGGAAATGTGTTACATGTATCTTGGCCATATGCATCAGAGCAAAGAATATTAAAGAAAATACCTTCATGCCCATGAGTCCTTGCAAACAGTATGTACATCAGCAAGAATTTCTCATACACATGATTGTGATGCATATACTTACCTTGTAGTCTTGAGTTGGCTTAGGATGGAATGAACCTACGTAAACAAGGTTAGATAACACAGATGCACCTACTAGCCAGAGCAAACAAAAGAAACCACAAGAATACCAAGGCTGGGATGACATGTAGAGAGTGAGTACTATGTACTACATTGGATTTGACATGTCCCCAAGAATAAAGATATGCAATGAATTTAGATGATTTCTTTCCCTTAGATGTCTTGCTCCCCCTGAATCTAGCATGGGATACTGGGAGAAGATAGGGAACAGAAAATCAGAGCTGAAAGATATAAATGAACAGAGCTAATGCAAGCTAATGCAGATAAGCACTTATGAACATGTCTTTCCCCTCAAGAAGACATGTGGCATCTCTCCTCTTGAACACCAAGCATCAGGGATCCTTGAGAAATACTTTTATCTAGTATTATCTCCCCCTGGAGATCTCTCTCTCCCCCTGAAGGATCTCTCTCTCATTCTCTGATGTGATCTCCCTAAGTGATAAGCTTTGATGTGATCTCTCTCTCCCCATTTGACATCAATTTCCAAGAAGGGCTTGATAAGAAAACTTGTAGCTGTCTCTCCCCCGCTGGAATTTGTCGTGAATGGGTTTGATCCTTGAGTCACAACCTAAAGCAATGATAAAAATGTGATGCTTGTAGAGGACAAGATTTATTGAGTGGAGCTGGATCAAAAGAAACACAGAATAAGTGGCAAACTATTTTTCCTGTAGTGAAATCGGTGGCACCGAGTGGTATGCTTCTGTGGTACCGAAAGTTTTCGGTTGGACCGAAAATAACAACTTGGTATAACCGAGTTCATCACAGAGAAAACACTTGTCACCTCAGCTCACTTGAATAATAAGATCTCACAAAGATTTGCAAGGAATTTACTGAAAGATTTGCAATGAATTGGAATGCAGCAAATGCAGAACAAACAGAAAGAAATCTAGATGAAGTTTTTTTTTGAAAGGGGAAACACATATGCATGATACAAATGCAAAAACTCAGAAAAAACACAAGAGAACTTCATCTAGAGATGGTCGGCGACAAAGTCACCTAAGTTATAGTATATTGACTTAGGAGTCAAGTGAGATCACTTGATCATAGGTCATACTCATCGTTTAAGCTCAAAATGGGGTTGCCATTTTTCGTTTAAGCATCTTGATGTATTCACATATTGTCGAGTTGCTTTAACTCATGTCTCGGAGTAAAGCTTCTCTAAGATGGAATAACATACCTTGGTTGGTGGTGTTGTCCATGTAGTTGAACTTGTGTGTGTTTCTCAAGGTTGATGTAGCTTATCAAGAATTTGGAGCACCACTTGGAATTTGAGTCCATCTACCTACATGGGTTAGTTCGTGCAAGGAAGAGCACTTGTGTATCCAACAATGACAATCATGAAGTTCAACATAGAATTTGTCAAAGGATATGTTTAAATGGTTTTGTGCTTCCTTGGCTTGATCCACCCTGTGTAGAGACTTGGTGATGTAGGGATTGCTCAAGATATGAGTGGTTTACAATCTCATGGATTTTGATTCAACCAAGTACCTACATGGGTTAGATAACATGCAAGATACAAATATATCCAAGACATAAGATTTCCATCATAAGAGAGATATCAAGGATTAGGCATAAGCTCATGTCTTGCATGTATCCAATGGAGTTTTTACTCCAAGTTTGAAGCATCAATGATGTTCAATTCTCCTCTTAACCTGCAAAACACTTTCTCATCAAGAGGTTTAGTGAATATATCCGCTTATTGCTTTTCGGTGCGAACATGCTTAAGATCAATGTCACCCTTAGCAACATGATCTCGAATAAAATGATGACGAACTTCAATATGCTTAGTTTGAGAATGTTGTACGGGATTATGACCAATTCTGATAGCACTTTCATTGTCACAAAGCAATGGAACATGTTTCACATATATTCCATAATCTTTAAGAGTTTGGGTCATCCAAAGTAATTGAGCACAACATGAACCAGCGACAATGTATTCCGCTTCGGCAGTGGATAAGGATACCGAGTTTTGTTTCTTGGAGGACCAAGACACAAGAGATCTACCAAGAAATTGACAAGTACCCGAAGTGGACTTTCTATCAACCTTGTCGCCGGCATAGTCCGAGTCGGAGTAGCCAACAAGATCGAAAGAGGCCCTCTTAGGATAACAAATGCCAAAATTTGGTGTATGGATTAAGTATCTCACTATCCTTTTCACGGCCTTAAGACGACATTCTTTAGGAGCAGCTTGATATCGTGCACACATGCACACACTTAGCATAATATCGGGACGTGAAGCACATAGATATAGCAATGAACCAATCATAGAGCGATAAACCTTTTGATCAACCGGTTCATCATCTTTGGTTAAGTCAAGATGTCCACTAGTAGGCATGGGTGTAGTCATACCTTTGCATTCTTGCATATTGAACTTCTTGAATAAGTCCTTTGTGTACTTTGTTTGAGAGACAAAAGTACCTTCCATAGTTTGCTTGATTTGCAACCCAAGAAAGAATTTGAGTTCACTCATCATAGACATCTCAAACTTCTCCGACATTAGCTTCCCAAACTTTTCACTAAAATGAGGGTTAGTTGATCCAAATATGATATCATCAACATAAATTTGGCATACAAATAATTCTCCATTAACCCTTTTAGCAATAAGTGTGGAATCAATTTTCCCAATTTCAAAGCCTTCTTCAAGAAGAAACTTGGTCAAGCATTTATACCATGCTCTAGGAGCTTGTTTAAGACCATAAAGGAGTGAAGTCTTATTTAAACCCTGAGGTTGCAGAGCTTGTGAAAAACGAACCCTCGCCTCTGAATCCCTGAAGTCCGTACCCTGTACTCTCTAATCCCGGTCGTTTTTAACCTTGCGGTCACATCCAAACAGGGATTTCGTATTTGGCATCGGGAATGGCCGGGATCGGTGGGTTAGGAAGCACATGTGTTGAAGTGCGGAACGTGCGCACCAACCCAGCTAACGAGCTTTCGTCTCAAGTGAACAGAGATAGCTCTTCTATAGGAAACACACACAAGAAAAGGCAACGTCCACGGGGTGAAAGTGCAACTATCCCAAGGTGGTTTTGCTAATTCATAACAACATATAGCTCATTGAGCTAATGCTATTCCAAGACTATTATTTCAGGAAAGCTCAATGAATGGTATGGCATGGATGATGAAAGTGGATCCCTCAAAATACTAAGGACAAAGGATTGGCTCAAGCTCAAAAGCTCAAGACTCTTCATTTTACATTTTAGTGATCCAAGATCACATTGAGTCTATAGGAAAAGCCAATACTATCAAGAAGGGATGAGGTGTTGCTTAATGAGCCTTTTTCTTCATGTGCTTAGTGATATGCTCCAAAACCCTCAACTACTTTCCCACATCCACAAATGACCTAAACTTAAAGCCAAAATCAGTCACACCGATTCTTTCTATCTGGCGCCACCGATTCCAAAAGTCATAGCCACTGCCACAAACCCTAAGCAAATCCGTCTTACCGATAGGGATCTCGGTCTCACCGAGATGGGGTTGCAATCTTTCTGTTTCCCTTCGTAACGTTTCGGTCTAACCGAAGTGAGCGATCGGTCCCACCGAGATTGCAATGTAAACTCTCTGTTTCCTTTTTGTAACATTTTGGTCTCACCGAAAAGAGAAAATCGGTCCCACCGAGTTTACCTGACCAACTCTCTGGTTAGCTAATTACCAAAATCGGTCTCACCGAGTTTGTGTAATCGGTCTCACCGAGATTACGTTATGCCCTAACCCTAACCATAGCGGTCTCACCGAGATGCATGTCAGTCCCACCGAAAATCACTAACGGTCACTAGGTTTACTAAATCGGTCTGACTGAGTTTGTTGATTCGGTCCCACCGAGTTTGGTAAATTGTGTGTAACGGTTGGGTTTTGTGTGGAGGCTATATATACCCCTCCACCTCCTCTTCATTCATGGAGAGAGCCATCAGACTGAACCTACACTTCCAACTTATCATTTCTGAGAGAGAACCACCTACTCATGTGTTGAGTCCAAGATATTCCATTCCTACCATATGAATCTTGATCTCTAGCCTTCCCCAAGTTGCTTTCCACTCAAATCATCTTTCCACCAGATCCAAATCCTATGAGAGAGAGTTGAGTGTTGAGGAGACTATCATTTGAAGCATAAGAGCAAGGAGTTCATCATGAACACACCATTTGTTACTTCTTGGAGAGTGGTGTCTCCTAGATTGGCTAGGTGTCACTTGGGAGCCTCCGACAAGATTGTGGAGTTGAACCAAGGAGTTTGTAAGGGCAAGGAGATCACCTACTTCGTGAAGATCTACCGCTAGTGAGGCAAGTCCTTCGTGGGCGACGGCCATGGCGGGATAGACAAGGTTGCTACTTCGTGGACCCTTCGTGGGTGGAGCCCTCCGTGGACTCGTGCAACCGTTACCCTTCGTGGGTTGAAGTCTCCATCAATGTGGAAGTACGATAGCACCACCTATCGGAACCACGAGAAAAACATCTGTATCTCCAATTGCGTTTGAATCCTCTAAACCCTTCCCCTTACTTTCTTGCAAGTTGCATGCTTTATTTTCCGCTGCCAATATACTCTTTGCATGCTTGCTTGAATTGTGTGATGATTGCTTGACTTGTCCTAAAATAGCTAAAATCTGCCAAACTATAAAATTGGGAAAAGGTTAAGTTTTTATTGGTCAAGTAGTCTAATCAAGCCCCCCTATAGACATACTTCAAGGTCCTACAAGTGGTATCAGAGCTTTGGTCTCCATTTGCTTTGATTTTCATAGCTTTTGGTGGTCATAGCCTCGGTTTCACAACCTAGGAGAGTATGGCGTCTAGCGAGGGAAATTATCACCGTAGAGGTCCTTACTTTGATGGTACTAATTTTGCTAGTTGGAAGCATAAGATGAAAATGCATATTCTTGGACATAACCCCGCCGTTTGGGCAATTATTTGTATTTGCTTACAAGGTGAATTTTTCGATGGGAGAGAACCGAACCGTGAAGCTAATGCGGAAGAATTGAAGATGCTACAATACAACACTCAAGCATGTGACATCATCTTCAACGGATTGTGCCCCGAAGAATTCAACAAAATCAGTCGTCTTGAGAATGCAAAGGAAATTTGGGATACTTTGATTGATATGCACGAAGGTACCGAGTCCGTCAAGGAATCCAAGTTGGATGTGCTCCAAAGTCAGCTTGACAAGTTCAAAATGAAGGATGGTGAAGGTGTCGCTGAAATGTACTCTAGGCTTGCTCTTATCACAAATGAGATTGCCGGCTTAGGGAGTGAAGAGATGACCGACAAATTCATTATCAAGAAGATCCTAAGAGCATTGGATGGTAAGTATGATACCGTGTGCACATTGATCCAAATGATGCCAAACTACAAAGATCTCAAGCTAACGGAAGTCATTGGAAGGATTGTTGCTCATGAGATGTCACTCAAGGACAAGGAGGAACTTTACAACAAGTCAAGTGGTGCTTACAAAGCCTCAAGTGAAGCCCCCACATCATCAAGTGAGAAACCAGCCTTCAATGAAGAATTGAGCTTAATGGTGAAGAACTTCAGCAAGTTCTACAAAAGTAGAAGCAAAGAAAGGAGATCCAAGTCAAGGTCTTACAACGACAAAAGATCTTCTAGTCGAGAGCGCAATTGCTATAATTGTGGGAGACCCGGACACTACTCCAATGAGTGTACGGCACCCTACAAAAGAAGAGAAGATTCTCCAAAAAGAAGAAGCAAAAGAGAAGAATCACCACCGAGAGAGAGGAGGAGTAGAGATGATCGTTATGAACGAAGACCCTCACGGAGAAGCAATGATTCGGAAAGGAAGGACAAGTCATCAAAGAGCTACACAAAACGAAGACATCAAGCTCATGTTGGTGAATGGGTTTCCGGCTCCGACTCCGACCATCACTCCGAGAGAAGCTATCACTCCGACTCCGAATATACTCAGGATGAAGGTGTTGCCGGTCTAACACTTGTGTCTGAAGGAAATATGCCCTAGAGGCAATAATAAAGTTATTATTTATTTCCTTATATCATGATAAATGTCTATTATTCATGCTAGAATTGTATTAACCGGAAACATAATACATGTGTGAATACATAGACAAACAGATAGTCACTAGTATGCCTCTACTGGACTAGCTCATTAATCGAAGATGGTTATGTTTCCTAACCATAGACATGTGTTGTCATTTGATTAATGGGATCACATCATTAGGAGAATGATGTGATTGACATGACCCATTTCATTAGCTTAGCACTTGATCGCTTAGTATGTTGCTTATGCTATCTTCATGACTTATACAAAGTTCCTGCAACTATGAGATTATGCAACTCCTTACGGAGGAACACTTTGTGTGCTACCAAACGTCACAACGAATCGGGTGATTATAAAGGTACTCTACAAGTGTCTCCGAAAGTATATGTTGAGTTGGCATGAATCAAGATTAGGATTTGTCACTCCGATTGTCGGAGAGGTATCTCTAGGCCTTCTCGGTAATACACATCACATAAGCCTTGCAAGCATTGCAACTAATGAGTTAGTTGTGAGATGATGTATTACGGAACGAGTAAAGAGACTTTCCGAACGAGATTAAACTAGGTATTGGATACCGACGATCGAATCTCGGGTAAGTAACATACCGATGACAAAGGGAACAACGATGTTGTTATGCGGTTTGACCGATAAAGATCTTCAGAGAATATGTAGGAACCAATATGGGCATCCAGGTTCCGCTATTGGTTATTGACCGAGAATGGTTCTAGGTCATGTCTACATAGTTCTCGAACCGTAGGGTCCGCACGCTTAAGGTTTCAATGACGGTTATATTATGAGTTTATGTATTTTGATGTACCGAAGGAGTTCGAGTCCCGGATGTGATCACGGACATGACGAGGAGTCTCAAATGGTTGAGACATGAAGATTGATATATTGGATGGTTATATTCGGACACGGAAAGGTTCCGAAGTTTCGGAGAAAACCGGAGTGCCGGAGGGGTTACCGGAACCCCGGGAAGTTATGGGCCTTATTGGGCCAAGAGGGAGAGAGGGCTGCACCAGAGGTGGCGCGCCTCCATGGGGAGTCCGAATTGGACTAGGGGGGGGCGCAGCCCCCCTTTCCCTCTCCCTCTCCCTCTCTTTCCTTCCCCCTTCCCTCTTCCTAGTAGGACTAGGAAAGGGGAGTCCTACTCCTACTAGGAGGAGGACTCCCCCCTCCCTTGGTGCGCCCCAAGGGCTGGCCGGCCCTCCCCCTTGCTCCTTTATATACGGGGGCAGGGGGGCACCCTAGAACACACAAGTTGATCTTCGTGATCGTTCCTTAGCTGCAGGCGGTGCCCCCTCCACCATATTCCACCTCGGTCATATTGTTGCGGTGCTTAGCGAAGCCCCGCGACGGTAGAACATCAAGATCGCCACCACGCCGTCGTCTCGTGGAACTCCTCCCAAGCTTTCTTGGATCGGAGCCCGGGATCGCCATCGAGCTGAACGTGTGCTAAGAACTCGGAGGTGCCGGAGTAACGGTGCTTGGATCGGTCGGATCGTGAAGACGCACGACTACATCAACGCGTTGATATAACGCCCGCTTTCGGTCTCACGAGGGTACGTGGGGCGGACCTCTCCCTCTCGTTGCTATGCCATCACCATGGTCTTGCGTGATCGTAGGAAATTTTTGAAATTTCTACGCTACCCTACTGATGGTATCGAGCCAGGTTTTATGCGTTGATGTCATATGCACGAGTAGAACACAAGTGAGTTGTGGGCGATACAAGTCATACTACCTACCAGCATGTCATACTTTGGTTCAGCGGTATTGTGAGATGAAGCGCCGGACCGACATTACGCAGACGCTTACGCGAGACTGGTTTCACCGCTGTGAGCACTCGTTGCTTAAAGGTGGTGGCGGGTGTCTGTCTCTCTCACTTTAGTTGAACTGAGTGTGGCTACGCCCGGTCCTTGAGAAGGTTAAACGGAGTCCATTTGACGAAGTATCGCTGTGGTTTTGATGCGAGGTAAGAACGGTTCTTGCTCAGCCCGTAGCAGCCACGTAAAACTTGCAACAACAAAGTAGAGGACGCCTAACTTGTTTTTGCAGGGCATGATGTGATGTGATATGGTCAAGACATGATGCTATATTTTATTGTATGAGATGATCATGTTTTGTAACCGAAGTTATCGGCAATCGGCGCAGAGCCATATGGTTGTCGCTTATTGTATGAAATGCAACGCCATGTAATTGCTTTACTTTATCACTAAGCGGTAGCGATAGTCGTAGAAGCAATAGTTGGCGAGACGACAACGATGCTACGATGGAGATCAAGGTGTCGCGCCGGTGACGATGGTGATCATGACGGTGCTTCGGAGATGGAGATCACAAGCACAAGATGATGATGGCCATATCATATCACTTATATTGATTGCATGTGATGTTTATCCTTTATGCATCTTATCTTGCTTTGATTGACGGTAGCATTATAAGATGATCTCTCACTAAAAATTATCAAGTAGTGTTCTCCCTGAGTATGCACCGTTGCCAAAGTTCGTCGTGCCGAGACACCACGTGATGATCGGGTGTGATAAGCTCTCACGTCCATCTACAACGGGTGTAAGCCAGTTTTGCACACGCAGAATACTCAGGTTATACTTGACGAGCCTAGCATATGCAGATATGGCCTCGAACACGGAGACCGAAAGGTCGAAGCGTGAATCATATAGTAGATATGATCAACATAAGATGTTCACCATTGAAAACTACTCCATCTCACGTGATGATCGGTTATGGTTTAGTTGATTTGGATCACGTGATCACTTAGATGACTAGAGAGATGTCTGTCTAAGTGGGAGTTCTTAAGTAATATGATTAATTGAACTTAAATTTATCATGAACTTAGTACCGATAGTATTTTGCTTGTCTATGTTTACTGTAGATAGATGGCTCGTGCCGTTGTTCCGTTGAATTTTAATGCGTTCCTTGAGAAAGCAAAGTTGAAAGATGATGGTAGCAATTACACGGACTGGGTCCGAACTCGAGGATTATCCTCATTGCTGCACGTAAGAGTTACGCCTGGATGCACCGCTAGGTGCCAGTGCCTCCGCTTGATGTAACCGACGACGTTAAGAACGTCCGCGAGCAAAGCTGATGACTACTCTATAGTTCAGTGTGCCATGCTTTACGGCTTAGAACCGGGTCTTCAACGACGTTTTGAACGTCATGGAGCATATGAGATGTTCCAGAGTTGAAGTTGATATTTCAACAGTAATGCCCGGATTGAGAGATATGAAGTCTCCAATAAGTTCTATAGCTGCAAGATGGAGGAGAATAGTTCGTCGGTGAGCACATACTCAAAATGTCCGGGTATTACAATCACTTGAATCAACTGGGAGTTAATCTTCCGGATGATTGTGTCATTGATGTAATTCTTCAATCACGCCACCAAGCTACAAAGGCTTCGTGATGAACTATAATATGCAAGGGTTAGTGAAGACTATGCTCGAGCTCTTCGCAATGCTAAAAGCTGCGGAGGTAGAAATCAAGAAGGAGCATCAAGTGTTGATGGTCAATAAGACCACTAGTTTCAAGAAGAAAGGCAAAGGGAAGAAGAAGGAACTTCAAAAGAACAGCAAACAAGTTGCTGATCAAGAGAAGAAACCCAAGTCTGGACCTAAACCTGAAACTCGAGTGCTTCTCCGCAAGCGACTGGTCTTTGGAAGCGGAACTGCCCCAAGTATTTGGCGGATAAGAAGGATGGCAAGGTGAACAAAGGTATATGTGATATACATGTTATTGATGTGTACCTTACTAGAGCTCGCAGTAGTACAGGTATTTGATACTGGTTCTGCTAATATTTGCAACTCAAGCAGGGACTACGGATTGCGAGCACGGCAAAGGACGAGGTGACGGCGCGTGGGAAATGGTTCCAAAGTCGATGTGATCGCGATCGGCACGCTACCTCTACATCTACCTTCGGATTAGTTTTAGACCTGAATAATTGTTATTTGGTGCGGCGTTGAGCATGAACATTATATCTGGATCTTGTTTGATGCGAGACGGTTATTCATTTAAATCAGAGAATAATGGTTGTTCTATTTATATGAATAATATCTTTTATGGTCATGCACCCTTGAAGAGTGGTCTATTTTTAATGAATCTCGATAGTAGTGATACACATATTCATAATGTTGAAACCAAAAGATGCAGAGTTGATAATGATAGTGCAACTTATTTGTGGCACTGCCGTTTGGGTCATATCGGTATAAAGCGCATGAAGAAACTCCATGTTGATGGACTTTTGGAGTCACTTGATTATGAATCACTTGGCACTTGCGAACCGTGCCTCATGGGCAAGATGACTAAAACCCCGTTCTCCGGTACTATGGAGAGAGCAACAGATTTGTTGGAAATCATACATACAGATGTATGTGGTCCGATGAATGTTGAAGCTCGTGGCGGATATCGTTATTTTCTCACCTTCACAGATGATTTAAGCAGATATGGGTATATCTACTTAATGAAACATAAGTCTGAAACATTTGAAAAGTTCAAAGAATTTCAGAGTGAAGTTGAAAATCATCGTAATAAGAAAATAAAGTTTCTACAATCTGATCGTGGAGGCGAATATTTGAGTTACGAGTTTGGTCTACATTTGAAACAATGCGGAATAGTTTCGCAACTCACGCCACCCGGAACACCACAGCGCAATGGTGTATCCGAACGTCGTAATCGCACTTTACTGGATATGGTGCGATCTATGATGTCTCTTACAGATTTACCGCTATCATTTTGGGGATATGCTCTTGAGACGGCCGCATTCACATTAAATAGGACACCGTCAAAATCCGTTGAGACGACGCCTTATGAACTATGGTTTAGCAAGAAACCAAAGTTGTCGTTTCTGAAAGTTTGGGGTTGCGATGCTTATGTGAAGAAACTTCAACCTGATAAGCTTGAACCCAAATCGAAAAATGTGTCTTCATAGGATACCCAAAGGAGACAATTGGGTACACCTTCTATCACAGATCCGAAGGCAAGACATTCGTTGTTAAAATGGATCCTTTCTAGAGAAGGAGTTTCTCTCGAAAGAAGTGAGTGGGAGGAAAGTGGAACTTGATGAGGTAATAGTACCAGCTCCCTTATTGAAAGTAGTTCGTCACGTAAATCAGTTTCGTAACACCTACACCAGTTAGTGAGGAAGATAATGATAAAGATCATGAAACTTCAGATCAAGTTGTTACTGAACTTCGTAGATCAACCAGAACAAAATCCGCACCAGAGTAGTACGGTAATCCAATTCTGGAAATCATGCTACTAGATCATGGTGAACCTACGAACTATGAAGAAGCGATGGTGAGCCCAGATTCCGCAAAATGGCTTGAAGCCATGAAATCTGAGATGGGATCCATGTATGAGAACAAAGTATGGACTTTGGTAGACTTGCCCGATGATCGGCAAGCTATTGAGAATAAATGGATCTTTAAGAAGAAGACTGACGCGATGGTAATGTAATCGCTCTACAAAGCACGACTTGTTGCAAAAGGTTTTCGACAAGTTCAAGGGGTTGACTACGATGAGACTTTCTCACCCGAAGCGATGCTTAAGTCCGTCGAATCATGTTAGCAATTGCGCATTTTATGATTATGAAATTTGGCAAATGGATGTAAAACTGCATTCTTGAATGGATTTCTAGAAGAAGAGTTGTATATGATGCAACCAGAAGGTTTTGTTGATCCAAAGGGTGCTAACAAAGTGTGCAAGCTCCAACGATCAATCTATGGTCAGTGCAAGCCTCTGGAGTTGGAATAAACGCTTTGATAGTGTGATCAAAGCATATGGTTTTATCTGAGACTTTTGGAGAAGCCTGATTTACAAGAAAGTGAGTGGGAGCTCAGTAGCATTTCGATATTATATGTGGACGACATATTGTTGATTGGAAATGATATAGAATTTCTGGATAGCATAAAAGGATACTTGAATAAAAGTTTTTCAATGAAAGACCTCGTGAAGCTGCTTACATATTGGGCATCAAGATCTATAGAGATAGATCAAGACGCTTAATAGGACTTTCACAAAGCACATACCTTGATAAAGTTTTGAAGAAGTTCAAAATGGATCAGGCAAAGAAAGGTTTTTACCTGTAGTACAAGGTGTAAGATTGAGTCGACTCAATGCCCGACCACAGCAGAAGATAGAGAAAATGAAAATGTTCCTATGCTTCAGCCATAGGCTCTATCATGTATGCAATGCTGTGTACCAGACTGACGTATGCTTAGCTGTAAGCTTGGCAGGAAGGTACCAAAGTAATCCAGAGTGGATCATCGGACAGCGGTCAAGAACATCCTGAAATACCGAAAAGGACTAAGGATATGTTTTCGATATGGAGGTGACAAAGAGCTAGTCGTAAATGGTTACGCCGATGCAAGCTTTGACATCGATCCCGACGATTCTAAATCGCAAACCGGATACGTATTTTTATTAAACGGTGGAGCTGTCGGTTGGTGCAGTTCTAAACAAAGCGCCGTGGCGGGATCTACATGTGAAGCGGAGTACATAGCTGCTTCGAAGCAGCAAATGAAGGAGTCTGGATGAAAGAGTTCATTTCCGATCTAGGTGTTATACCTAGTGCATCGGGACCAATGAAGATCTTTCGTGACAATATGGTGCAATTGCCTTGGCAAAGGAATCCAGATTTCACAAGAGGACCAAGCATATCAAAAGACGCTTCAATTCCATTCGGGACCAAGTCCAAGTGGGAGACATAGAGATTTGCAAAATACATACGGATCTGAATGTTGCAGACCGCTGACTAAGCCTCTTCCACGAGCAAAACATGATCAGCACCAAGACTCCATGGGTGTTAGAATCATTCTTGTGTAATCTAGATTATTGACTCTAGTGCAAGTGGGAGATCAAGGAAATATGCCCTAGAGGCAATAATAAAGTTATTATTTATTTCCTTATATCATGATAAATGTTTATTATTCATGCTAGAATTGTATTAACCGGAAACATAATACATGTGTGAATACATAGACAAAGCAGATAGTCACTAGTATGCCTCTCTTGGACTAGCTCATTAATCAAGATGGTTATGTTTCCTAACCATAGACATGTGTTGTCATTTGATTAATGGGATCACATCATTAGGAGAATGATGTGATTGACATGACCCATTTCATTAGCTTAGCACTTGATCGCTTAGTATGTTGCTTATGCTATCTTCATGACTTATACAAAGTTCCTGCAACTATGAGATTATGCAACTCCGTTTACGGAGGAACACTTTGTGTGCTACCAAACGTCACAACGAATCGGGTGATTATAAAGGTACTCTACAAGTGTCTCCGAAAGTATATGTTGAGTTGGCATGAATCAAGATTAGGATTTGTCACTCCGATTGTCGGAGAGGTATCTCTAGGCCTTCTCGGTAATACACATCACATAAGCCTTGCAAGCATTGCAACTAATGAGTTAGTTGTGAGATGATGTATTACGGAACGAGTAAAGAGACTTTCCGTAACGAGATTAAACTAGGTATTGGATACCGACGATCGAATCTCGGGTAAGTAACATACCGATGACAAAGGAACAACGATGTTGTTATGCGGTTTGACCGATAAAGATCTTCAGAGAATATGTAGGAACCAATATGGGCATCCAGGTTCCGCTATTGGTTATTGACCGAGAATGGTTCTAGGTCATGTCTACATAGTTCTCGAACCGTAGGGTCCGCACGCTTAAGGTTTCAATGACGGTTATATTATGAGTTTATGTATTTTGATGTACCAAGGAGTTCGAGTCCGGATGTGATCACGGACATGACGAGGAGTCTCGAAATGGTCGAGACATGAAGATTGATATATTGGATGGTTATATTCGGACACCGAAAGGTTCCGGAAGTTTCGGAGAAAACCGGAGTGCCGGAGGGGTTACGGAACCCCCGGGAAGTTATGGGCCTTATTGGGCCAAGAGGGGAGAGAGGGCTGCACCAGGAGGTGGCGCCCGCCTCCATGGGGAGTCCGAATTGACTAGGAGGGGGGCGCAGCCCCCTCCCTCTCCCTCTCCTCTCTTTCCTTCCCCTTCCCTCTTCCTAGTAGGACTAGGAAAGGGAGTCCTACTCCTACTAGGAGGAGGACTCCCCCCCTTGGTGCGCCCCAAGGGCTGGCCGCCCTCCCCTTGCTCCTTTATATACGGGGCAGGGGGCACCCTAGAACACACAAGTTGATCTTCGTGATCGTTCCTTAGCTGTGGCGGTGCCCCCTCCACCATATTCCACCTCGGTCATATTGTTGCGGTGCTTAGGCGAAGCCTGCGACGGTAGAACATCAAGATCGCCACCACGCCGTCGTCTTGTGGAACTCCTCCCAAGCTTTGCTGGATCGGAGCCCGGGATCGCCATCGAGCTGAACGTGTGCTAAGAACTCGGAGGTGCCGGAGTAACGGTGCTTGGATCGGTCGGATCGTGAAGACGTACGACTACATCAACCGCGTTGATATAACGCTTCCGCTTTCGGTCTACGAGGGTACGTGGACGGACACTCTCCCCTCTCGTTGCTATGCCATCACCATGGTCTTGCGTGATCGTAGGAATTTTTTTGAAATTTCTACGTTACCCTACAGTGTCAACCAACTCCTACGACATATTTGATTCACCAAATGAAGGAATTGGAAGATGCTTCATGGACAAAGGTCCAAAGGTAACACATCCCGAGTATGTTGATTTCAATAGTGATGAAGATGACTTGCTAGGTGATGATGATTTACTTGTTGACAACTCTAGTGATGAATACTATGATGAAACATCAATTAATCATGCTAATCAAACGAATGACAATGATAAGGAGAAATTTTAGCTTCTAACTAAAGAACTAAACACTCTTAAGTTGGCTCATGAAACTATCTTCGAAGATCATCGAGAACTTTTAAGGGCTCATGAGAAGTTACGCTTTGAAAAGCTCAATCTTGAGCAAGAGCATGAGTTCTTAAAGGCAATCAATGATGATCTCCGCAAGAAAAGTTCTTCTTACATTGCCAAGCGTTTACTCTTATATACTTACATGCCTCAAGTCAAGTCTAGTAACAAGTACACGAAAGATACTTCCTCTAGTAGTAACAATAATAATGTAAAATCCAATGTTGTTGCTTCTAGTAGTTCTCTTGATTCCACTACTGATTCTCTTAGCCAAGTTACACTTGAGCAAGAAAATAGTTTATTGAAGGGAATTATAGAGAAAGGTGTTTACAAGAGCCTTGCCGGGAGTAAGCAATTCGAGGAAATTGTACACAAGCAAGGAAGGCACCGGAAGAATCAAGGTGTTGGTTTTGAACGAAAGTTCAGCGCCAATGGAGTTGAGTGGGAAGAAGATCAATACCCCAAGATGAAGTTTGTACCTCAACAAGAGAAGTATGATCCTACTTCCTTCAAGGGGACACAAGCTCAACATGATCTTCCACCACAAGACCACAAGAACAAAGGCAAGGACAAGCTTCAAGAAGAGATTGATGCATTTGAAGAAGCACCTAAAGCCTCGTTCGAGTGGGTCTCCAAGACTATGTCAAGTTCTACTTCATCAAGTACAACTACAACTCCAAGGATTCCCATCATGATGATGTGGATCCCGAAGAAGAAGAACTAGAGAGTTCTTGAGGGTGACTCCGCCAACATTCTTCACTCATATCATTTTGGCAAGAACAAGTGCAATCAACTTTCACATCTTGCACTAGTTTAAGGAGTCACAAACCCTCATGTTGGTAAGGCAAGGGACAAGGTAACCAAATGTTTTCATGGACATCATCTTGTGTGTGCATCACTCTATGTCTATGGATATTCTTGTTTGTTCCTTGTGGGACTAACCCATGTAGGCAAGTTGAAAGTGCAACTCACTCCAATGGATTGCTCCAAATGATCTACATCAACATTGAGCATATACATCTTCAACACCTACATGAAGTCATCATCGACAAAATCCAAGGTTAGTTCATCCCTCTAAGGGGGGATCTCACATCTATGGGGAGCTTAACTCTAAGAATTGAGTCAAAGCAACTCTAATGGTGTGAACACATTAATGCATTATGTAAAAGTGGTAACCCCACTTGAGCTTAAACGATGAGTATGACCTATGATCAAATGTTCTCATTTGACTCCTAAGTCAATATACTCATATATAGATGACCTAGTCATCGCCAATTGTTTGATAGATGCTAGAATTGGTTGTGCATGCTTTGCCACATATTTCAATTGCCATCTTATTGTGTGAGCATGTTGGTGCATATTTTACTCATTCAAGGACATCCACTTGTTGTTTTGTTTGATTGGTTCTTTCTTCTTTTGGCCAAGTGGATGGACAAGAATGCCTGAGAACCTTCTTTAGCTATCTATGCTTTTCTCGTCTCAAACTCTATTCATGCTACATCACAAAATTTGATCAAGTCAGATTCGGACCACTCCGTGTGAGGAGCACTCGGAGTCCCCGATTCGTCATAGACTTAAACTTCCAAAACCGCTTAATGATTCTCGCTCTGACCAATCCTACCATTTCGGTCCTACCGAGATCATCAAGTTGATCTGAGTTTTCAATCTCGGTGCAACCGATTTGAACTTTTCGGTCTCACCGAGTTGCTGAAACTGAACACAGTTATGCGTCTCGGTGCCACCGAGTTGTTCCATTCGGTCACACCGACAGGGTCGGGCTATATATAGTCACGGGCAAAATTTCGGAAATTTCTTCGAAACCCTTCGCCCGCGCATCAGCTCGCTCCGCCATCGTGGTCTCCGGATCGTCTCCTCATCGCCAGCAGCCTCCTGTCGCTGGTCTTCGCCGTCGTCAACGGATTTCGTCCCCACCGTTGCCGGCGTAGCAAGTCCACCGCAAAGTTAGGGTATGGACTTGATCTTTGTGCTATCCATGTATGATTCCTAGCACATTTTTTTCACATTGAATCTTTCCACGATTGCAACTCATCTATCCAGCCAAAGTAGTTCATAGATTAGTTGTGATTCAGATTTTTAGGTTTCGGTTTCCGCCGAAACCATCTTGGACCCACCGAGTTGAAAAACTTGGTCTCACCGATTTGGCTTATGGCATTGCACTAGTGACTCTCGGTCTGACCGAGATTTACTAATCGGTGCAACCGATTTGAGAATTCTGTGAAACCCTAGCAGTCTCGGTGCCACCGAACTGAAACTCGGCCAACCGAGATCATCAGTTTAGGTTCCAAAAACTGCTTCGGTATCACCGAGTTTGAAAATCGGTGGATCCGAAATGCTTTCCGTGGAAAACTAAAACTGAACTTTTGAGTCATTCTTTTGCAAAAACCTCTGCATTTTGTGATGCTCATCTTTTCTATCTCGTCTATAAACACTTCACAGGGTCAGCAGTCAGCTTTTGTAGTATGTCTGATCAAAGTGACAGCCAGAACAGGTCAGAAGAGCAGATGGACTTGAGTGAGGGCACTAGTCCCTCAACTTCAGATGAAGGGAGCAGAAGTACTCCTAGCAACTTGCCTAAGGCTGCTACTAGGCAAAGGAGGAAAAGAAATTCAGATTCAGAGGATGAAGAAGGACAGGTTCTGAGGAAGCTCAAGCCAAAGATACTAGACCACAATGATGCCCATCCTGTGGCTGAGAACATGAGAGTCAGGAAGGACTCAGGATTGAGGAAATGGAGGTTGGAAGATCCATATGCTTCAGGGAGAAGAACTGTTGTTGATTACAGGTTCCATACAAAGGAACAACAGGACTTTTATGAGACAATCTTGTTGGACAAAAAGCCCGTTGTCTGTGACATGAGATGGGTTGACTGGAACTTCATGAAGGAGAATGAAGAGCACTATCCTGGAGTGCAAGACAGCTTTATTGCTTGTGGAGTTGCATATTTTGTCGGGCAAAAGCTCACAAATTGGAATGATGAGCTTATCATGCAGTTTTACTCCACAGCACATTTTTACCCAGATGGGAGAATTGTTTGGATGTCTGAAGATACAAGATACCAGTCAACTGTTGAGGAGTGGGCAAAGCTGATAAATGCCCCAGAAGAGAATGAGGATGACCTAGACATCTATGCCAAGAAGAAAAAGGATCACAATTCAATGGCTCACATGTACAAGGAAATTCCAAACAAGGCATTAGCAACTCACAAGTTTGGATCAGTTCACTATCTGCTATCAAGGTTGCCAACCATAAATTGGATTCTGAGGCACACCTTGTTGCCCAAGTCAGGTGACCATAACATGATCAGAGGGCATGCCATCAACATGTTGCATGTGTTTGATGTGCCACAGAAGTTTAAAGTCATGAGCCAGATCATTGAAACTATCAAGAGGACTGCAGCAGATCAGAAGAGGAGCTGTGGATATGCACCTCAGATTCAAGAACTGATAAACTCAAAGATGGGCACAGGAAAATATCAGTTGGATAATGAACACTTTCCACTTTTATCCAGACTTTGAGGACAATGAGGTTGTCATGAATGAAGATGATCCACAATACGTTCAAGCTCACGAGAAGAAGGAGAAGGCAAAGAGGGAGAAGGCAGCCAAGATGCCAACTCAAGAGGAGGCATCTGAGTATTTCTTGAAGAACAAGCAGGAGCAGCTTGGTTACTTAATAGCCTCAACTCTGAGGATTGAGAAGGGATTGGCCACCCTAACTCAAAACCAGGAGAGCCTGGAGAGAATCATAGAACAAAAGTTCTATAACTTAGATGTGAAAGTAACTGAGATTTGATCTGCAGTGGAGGAGCTACAAGAGGACATGCAGGAGAGGAAGGGCAAGACTACAACCAATGTGTTTGCCAGAGTGCCTAGAGCCCAGAGGTCATCACTGTGCGAGTTTCTCGACAAAGAGCAACTTCGTCTGCACCAGCTACAACCTCGGTGCCACCAGCTCCGGCACCTTCATCAGCTCCAGCTCCATCTACATCAAGCTCAAGTCTTCGTCCAAGGAGCCATCTCTACACCACCACCTGAAGATCAAGCCTGAGAGTCGATCTAGCACTATGCATTTTCTATGAACTTTTTGGTAACTTGTTGCCAAAGGGGGATAAAAATGTATAGATCATAGGCTTCGAGAGAGAGAGAGAGAGAGTTGCTTTTGTTCTCTGTTGCTTTATTTGGTGGTTTTTCAACTTTGTTTGCTTTTGGTTGACATACTATGTTTGTGAGACATTGATGATCATGTGTTTGATCATAAGCTACACTTATGCATGCTTGATATTATCCTATCTATCTTATGTGATCACTCACTTTACTTGATGATGAGTGCATGTATTCATTGTTTATTATTTTGAGCGCTCCACCAAGATGTATGTGACATGGAAGAGTAACCCATGAGCCTAATTCATTGTGCATTTGCAGTCCAAAGCAAATATAAAACTATGCACAAATTTAGGGGGAGCTCTTGCTTATCACATACTTCTCAAAGCGACGATGTTATTTAAATTTTATTATCATTTGTCGAAGCTTTGATCTATATATTGTCATCAATTACCAAAAAGGGGGAGATTGAAAGTGCAACTATCCCTAGGTGGTTTTGGTAATTCATAACAACATATAGCTCATTGAGCTAATGCTATTCCAAGACTATTATTTCAGGAAAGCTCAATGAATGGCATGGCATGGATGATGAAAGTGGATCCCTCAAAATACTAAGGACAAAGGATTGGCTCAAGCTCAAAAGCTCAAGACTCTTCATTTTACATTTTAGTGATCCAAGATCACATTGAGTCTATAGGAAAAGCCAATACTATCAAGAAGGGATGATGTGTTGCTTAATGAGCCTTTTGCTTCATGTGCTTAGTGTAATGCTCCAAAACCCTCAACTACTTTCCCACATCCACAAATGACCTAAACTTAAAGCCAAAATCGGTCACACCGATTCTTTCTATCCGGCGCCACCGATTCCAAAAGTCGTAGCCACTGCCACAAACCCTAAGCAAATCGGTCTTACTGATAGGGATCTTGGTCTCACCGAGATGGGGTTGCAATCTCTCTGTTTCCCTTCGTAACGTTTCGGTCTAACCGAAGTGAGTGATTGGTCCCACCGAGATTGCAATGTAAACTCTCTGTTTCCTTTTTGTAACATTTCGGTCTCACCGAAAAGAGCAAATCGGTCCCACCGAGTTTACCTGACCAACTCTCTGGTTAGCTAATTACCAAAATCGGTCTCACCGAGTTTGTGTAATCGGTCTCACCGAGATTACGTTATGCCCTAACCCTAACCATATCGGTCTCACCGAGATTCATGTCAGTCCCACCAAAAATCACTAACAGTCACTAGGTTTACTAAATCGGTCTGACCGAGTTTGTTGATTCGGTCCCACCGAGTTTGGTAAATTTTGTGTAACGGTTGGATTTTGTGTGGAGGCTATATATACCCCTCCACCTCCTCTTCATTCATGGAGAGGGCCATCAGACTGAACCTACACTTCCAACTTATCATTTCTGAGAGAGAACCACCTACTCATGTGTTGAGGCCAAGATATTCCATTCCTACCATATGAATCTTGATCTCTAGCCTTCCCCAAGTTGCTTTCCACTCAAATCATCTTTCCACCAGATCCAAATCCTATGAGAGAGAGTTGAGTGTTGGGGAGACTATCATTTGAAGCACAAGAGCAAGGAGTTCATTATCAACACACCATTTGTTACTTCTTGGAGAGTGGTGTCTCCTAGATTGGCTAGGTGTCACTTGGGAGCCTCCTACAAGATTGTGGAGTTGAACCAAGGAGTTTGTAAGGGCAAGGAGATCACCTACTTCGTGAAGATCTACTGCTAGTGAGGCAAGTCCTTCGTGGGCGACGGCCATGGTGGGATAGACAAGGTTGCTACTTCGTGGACCCTTCGTGGGTCGAGCCCTCCGTGGACTCGCGCAACCATTACCCTTCGTGGGTTGAAGTCTCCATCAACGTGGAAGTACAATAGCACCACCTATCGGAACCACGAGAAAAACATCCGTGTCTCCAATTGCGTTTGAATCCTCTAAACCCTTCCCCTTACTTTCTTGCAAGTTGCATGCTTTATTTTCCGCTGCCAATATACTCTTTGCATGCTTGCTTGAATTGTGTGATGATTACTTGACTTGTCCTAAAATAGCTAAAATCTGCCAAACTATAAAATTGGGAAAAGGTTAAGTTTTTATTGGTCAAGTAGTCTAATCACCCCCCTCTAGACATACTTCAAGGTCCTACACGGGGTTTGCTTCAGTCTTATCTGCTACGGCACGAAGGCATCGTAGGAAGAAAACAAAGCGCCGAGTAGTTGCACCAGGGGTAGCGAGGAAGGAAGAAGGTGCCTGGTGCAGCTTCGATGGCTGCAAGCCAAGGGCGCCGCGTCGCTCACAGATGTGCTATGGCGAATGGTTGTGCTGCAGTATGGAGAGAGTTGGAGACCCACCTAGCGGCGTGCGTGGCGTACATGATCGTAAGAGGAAGTAGGTGGAGGGCAGCGGAAGCCCGGCGGAGAGGTATGCTCGCTCGCGGTGGCCAATCAACGTTATGCGTGGCTGAGCTGGCGTCCATGGAGACCTTCAGGTCCCCAACAACGGTGAGGATGGCATGATGTGATGGCGGTAGGCACGCCGACAGCCCCGGCGATGCATGAGCATGAGCTGGTGAGACGGCTGTCAGCTCGCCAGTGTATGAAGCTGTGTACAAACAGTCGGAAGTCGGCGAGCAAAACGATGTTGCCAGCAGTGCACACGTAGGTACGCAATCCTCAGGGTGCGTGTGCAAGTACGCGTACACATGTATCTTATTTTGCGCTGCTCGTACATGCATACCTTTGTGTTGAAGTAGCTAGCGTAGGTACGCTGCGTCTGATCGACTTGTGCCTCTATGCCAAAAAAGAACGACCAACCGGCGCGGCATGTACTCACGCTGCCACGCACAAGACATGCATGCATGCACACGTACAAAAAGCCTGCTAACTAACTTGTGATTGGATGGTTATAGGGACTGTGGTATCCTCAGCCCACCAGAGTTCAAATCCTGATGCTCGTATTTATTCCTGGATTTACTTCAGGATTTCCTATGATGCGCATTCAGTGGGAGGAGACGTTCCCATCGACGATGAAGATGCCTACGATGACTTCGTAAATTTCAAGATGATATGCCGGCTCAGTCTTTCGGAGGTGCTCATAGGGTAGGGTGTGCGTGTGTGCGTTCATAGGGGTGAGTGTATGCGTGTGTATATGAGCGCTTGTGTCTGTACTGATGTTTAAAAAAACAAAAAGTCAGCAAGCCTGGTCTTTCCCCGCCATGTCATCAAACCCACTCTTAAAAAGGCATGAGGTTAAAAATGACCGGGATTAAAGAGTATAGGGTACATACTTCAGGGATTTGAAGGTGAGGGTTCGTTTATGACAAGCTCTACAACCTCAAGGTTTAAATCAGACTTCACTCACCATAAAGAGCTTTGTGAAGTTTGTAAACATGATTGGGTTTCTTAGGATTGAAAAAGCCGGGAGGTTGTTTAACATAAACTTCCTCCTCTATTTCTCCATTTAGAAAAGCACTTTTAATGTCCATTTGGTACAAGGTGATATCATGATGATTAGCATAGGAAAGTAAGATGCGAATGGACTCAAGTCTAGTAACAGGAGCAGAAGTCTCACCATACTCCATACCTTCGACTTGTGTGTAGCCTTGGGCGACGAGGCGTGCTTTGTTGCAAACTACTTGTCCATCTTCATCTTGCTTGTTGCGAAACACCCATTTGGTACCAATGATGTTGCGTTTGTTGTCGGGCTTCTCAACCAATGTCCAAACTTGATTCCTCTCAAAGTTGTGTAGCTCTTCATGCATAGCATTTATCCAATCCGGATCTTCCAATGCTTCTTCAACCCTCATAGGTTCAATTCTAGATATGAAAGAATAGTTTTCACAAAAGTTAGCTAAACGAGATTTAGAGCGAGTGATTCTCCCGGTTTGAATATCATTGTAGATTTGCTCGACGGGATGGTCTTTAGCAATTCTTGCTCGAACTCGTGAAAGCTTTTGCTTGGGTCTTCGTTGAACATCTTCTTCAGCTTGTTCTTCTTCTTGGCCTTCTTCATTGTTGGCGTTGTCGTTCTCTTGTCGTGGTGGAGAAGGAGGTCGTTGACGTTCATCGTGATGCACTTCCTCGTTTTCTTCATCTTGGTGTGTCCCACTTGTGGATGCTTCCGTATCAACTCTTGGTTCACCTTGTCGTGAAGTAGAAGCTTCCACTTGAATAGACGAGGTACTCTCCTTCACCTCCGTTGGACGGACCTTGCAAATAGACAAGTCTTGGATTGCTTCCGAAGGGTCTTTATCTCCTTCATCAATCGGCAATTGTTCTATTTGCGAGCCGTTAGATTGATCAAACTTCACATCTACCGTCTCTTCAACCTTTCGGGTGAAATTGTTGTAGACACGGTAAGTGTGAGAGTTTGAGCCGTAACCTAGTTGGAAACCTTCATGAGACTTAGGAGCAAATTTAGAACGACGATGCTTATCAAGAATGTAGCACTTTGAGCCGAATACTCGAAAGTATCCAACTTGGGGTTTGTTACCGGTGAGGAGCTCGTACGCCGTCTTGCCGAGTAGCTTGTGAAGATACAAGCGATTTGTTGCATGACAAGCTGTCTCAACCGCTTCTGCCCAAAAGTGCTTCGGTGTCTTGTACTCATCAAGCATCGTTCTCACCATTTCGATGAGCGTCCGGTTCTTCCTCTCAACAACGCCATTTTGTTGAGGTGTGTACGTAGCCGAGAACTCGTGTGAAATCCCTTCTTCGTCCAGAAAGGTGTCCACATTTGCATTCTTGAACTCCGTTCCGTTGTCGCTGCGAACCTTCTTGATCTTCACTTAAAATTGATTTTGGGCCTTCCTAGCAAAGTTTTTGAAGATCTTTTGGACCTGCGATTTATCATCGAGAAAGAACACCCATGTAAATCTTGAAAAATCATCAACTATAACTAGACCAAAAGAATTTCCACCGAGACTCTTGTAGGAGTTGGGACCAACGAGATCCATGTGAAGTAGCTCGAGTGGCCTCTTTGTGGTCATGATGTTCTTCACGGGATGCCTTCCTCCAAACTGTTTACCTGCTTGACAAGCACTGCAAAGTCTATCCTTATCAAATATGACATTGTTAACTCCAAGGATATGATTCCCTTTAATAAGCTTGTCAAGGTTTCTCATGCCAACGTGACCTAATCGTCTATGCCATAACCAACCTTTTGAGGATTTAGCAATGAAGCAAGTTTTAGGTTGAGCCTTTTTAGTGAAATCAACAATGTATAGATCACCTCTACGCACACCGGTAAAGACAATTTTATGATTGTCTCGACGAAACACTTGGCAATCAATTTCAGTAAATAGGACATTGAAACCGAAATTAGCAAGTCTAGATACTGAAAGTAAGTTGTAGCCAAGAGATTCAGCGAGCATGACATTTTGAATGGAGCTATCATGTGAGAATGGCCACCTTACCGAGGCCAACCACCTTACCCTTTGAGTTGTCACCGAAAGTGACAAACTTTCGAGGACTATCATTTTCAGCAAGCTCACGAAACATGTCTTTATCTCCGGTCATGTGATCGGTACATCCACTGTCAAGAACCCATTCCTTTCCTCCTGACACATATCCCCGAAGATTTGCCATAAGACCAAAGTGTCTCATTGCATCATCAAGATCGAAGTCACTATCATCATCCTCATCATAGTATCCATGTTCTACATCGTCATGTGGTGGATTAAATCCTAGAGAGGGTAATTCATTAGAGTGAGTTTGACAATGATCTTGCTTATGAATTCTTATAGCTTCGGAAATAATATCACTAATAATTCCAACATCTCCTTTGGCACGCATAAGGTCGGTAAGTTCAAATAGACGATCACCAAACATAGGATCACTAGTATTCATCTTACTCAAAGCAATAGACTTATAGAGAATTTCATCTAGATTTTTCAAGGAATAATTTGGAAAGTGTTCCTCAAGAAATTTCCATATAGTGTAGGCACACTCAAAAGTAGGCAAGATTCTAATCAAGTTTCTAGACAAGCCTCTAGTGATAAGATTAACAGTTCTAAGATTTCTGGTCATGTTAATAGATTCATCAAGGGTAGGGTGCATAGGATCAACATGAGGAGCACAAGGGCTAGAAATGTACTTGTTCAAATGATATTGATTGAAAATTACAAGCATCTCATTTTTCCACTCATGAAAATACTCTCCATCAAGAATAGGCACTCTATGACTAAGACTCCACAAGTAGACTCATCCATCTTCCTCCAATGGTGATTAAACCAAGGCAATGGAGACCAAAGCTCTGATACCACTTGTAGGATCTTGAGAAGAGGTGTCTAGAGGGGGGAGGTGATTAGACACTAAGTACCAAAGTTGCAGTTTTAACCTTATTAAAGTTTAAGTGAAGTTTAGGCACAAGTTTAACTTTTTCAATACATAACAAGCAAGCATGCAATGAGTATATGAGCAGCGGAAAGTAAAGCATGCAACTTGCAAGAAAGTAAAGGGAAGGGTTTGGAGGATTCAAGCGCAATTGGAGACACGGATGTTTTGGCGTGGTTCCGATAGGTGGTGCTATCGTACTTCCACGTTGATGGAGACTTCAACCCATGAAGGGTAGCAGTTGCTTGCGATTCCACGGAGGCTCCACCCACGAAGGGTCCACAGTAGCAACCTTGTCTATCCCACCATGGCCGCCGCCCACGAAGGACTTGCCTCACTAGCGGTAGATCTTCATGAAGTAGGCGATCTCCTTGCCCTTACAAACTACTTGGTTCAACTCCACAATCTTGTAGGAGGCTCCCAAGTGACACCTAGCCAATCTAGGAGACACCACTCTCCAAGAAGTAACAAATGGTGTGTTGATAATGAACTCCTTGCTCTTGTGCTTCAAATGATAGTCTCCCCAACACTCAACTCTCTCTCATAGGATTTGAATCTGGTGGAAAGAAGATTTGAGTGGAAAGCAACTTGGGGAAGGCTAGAGATCAAGATTCATATGGTAGGAATGGAATATCTTGGCCTCAACACATGAGTAGGTAGTTCTCTCTCAGAAATAGGATGCTGGAAGTGTAGGTTCAGTCTGATGGCTCTCTCCCCGAATGAAGAGGAGGTGGAGGGGTATATATAGCCTCCACACAAAATCTAACCATTACACCCAATTTACCAATCTCGGTGAGACCGAATCAACAAACTCGGTCAGACCGATTTTAGTAAACCTAGTGACCGTTGGGGTTTTCGGTGGGACTGACTTGCATCTCGGTAGGACCGATATGGTTAGGGTTAGGGCATAACGTAATCTCGGTGAGACCGATTACACAAACTCGGTGAGACCGATTTTGGTAATTAGCTAACCAGAGAGTTGGTCACGCAAACTCGGTTGGACCGATTACTCAAACTCGGTGGGACCGATTTTGGTAATAAGTTAACCGGAAAGTTTGCATTGTAATCTCGGTAGTACCGATTGCACAAACTCGGTGAGACCGATTTTGGTAATGGACATACACAGAGAGATTACAATCCCATCTCGGTGAGACCGAGATCCCTATCGGCAGGACCGATTTGCCTAGGGTTTGTGGCAGTGGCTATGACATATGGAATTGGTGGCGCCAGATAGGAAGAATCAGTGAGACCGATTTTGGCTTTAGGTTTAGGTCATATGTGGATGTGAGAAAGTAGCTAAGGGTTTTGGAGCATATCACTAAGCACATGAAGCAAGAGGCTCATTAAGCAACACCTCATCCCTCCTTGATTGTATTGGCTTTTCCTATAGACTCAATGTGATCTTGGATCACTAAAATGTAAAATGAAGAGTCTTGAGCTTGAAGCTTGAGCCAATTCTTTGTCCTTAGCATCTTGAAGGAGTTCCCACATCCTTTAGTCCATGCCACTCCATTGTTGAACTTATCTGAAACATACTAGATAAAAGTGTTAGTCTAACAAGAGATATGTTGACATTAATTACCAAAACCACCTAGGGAGCACTTGTGCTTTCACCCGATCACACAACTTCAAATCTATGGTTCACTACATCACCACCCACGTAGCGGTTCATGTATTATGATATGCCGAAGCAGAGTCTTCCTAAGCGTAGAGCAACACAACTTAATAACTAACACACATTTGGGGTCAAAAGATAGGACCGCCCAACGACACTGTCAGATACACTTCACTTCATTACTCCAGGGATTTCACAATAAAGGAAATTTGGCAATTCATCCTCTTTTCTCTTCATGGTCACAATCTCGTACGCCAGGCTTTCCCGAAGCCGAAGGTGATCTATCAAAATCTGTAAAAAAGAACACGACAAACAACACTTAGCACTGACAAATGCACGCCTCCTACGACATGGTAATTAGGACTCTTTGTACGAAAACAAGGCAGTGGGTTCACTCACCTCGTTGGGTTGTGTGCAAAGGCATAGACCAGTGAACTCGCGGATATAGTGCATGATGTACACCCTGCTCTCTTCCCTGCGACAAGTGGTGAAGACACATCATAAGTTCACATGCCTCAACTAATAATTCTGATGAATATAATCAAGGACAAGCACACCATATACCCACCTTGTGCATGCCCACGAATTGATATACAAAAGTCCAGCCTGTGCTCTCGAAAATTCATCCACCAAAGTTGTTGTTGAAGAACTGGCAGAAACAAACCTGGAATCTCTTAGCTATTGCAGGATGCTTCTTCCCCATCTCACCGATTGGGTGTGTCTCCGTCGGGTCCATCACAATGAATAGCTGCTTCTTGGGGTCAAGGACTTACAACCACCATAAATCCATGAAGTAAACTAGAAACATGAGTGACGGTTCCATGAAAACTCATTTGCCAGTGTTAATTCCAAATACACAAGTCATTATTATGGTATCATGGATGGTTCATCAGCCCTCTTACCTTCTTCAGCTATTCAATCTTGTACCCCATCAACTCTGAGTCCATCATAATGTTTTGTAATCCTGGTCAACTTCATTATCTGGCTTGCACAATTCTTTCTGCACTTCAAGCACACACATCAAGAATTCTTACTCATTTTATTAACCTGTACCGATCATCAGCTAGGATGGAACTTACCATGAAACGCAGACTGAATACCCCTCTCCTCTGTGGCAGCCATTTGCGGTAGATCTTGCGTGCTCCTTCTCGCTTAGTATTCTGTGGATACACCTCCAGCCGGTCATTGTAAGCGCACCACCAGGACCTAGTGCTGTAGTGCATCTTTTTATGTCCATTCCAGATATCGTCACTGCCAAATGGCATGAAGTGCCTAAACCACTTCCTGCAATAGAACATGAAGAAGTTAGAAATGCATTTATCAAACGCCTTCATGCTATATGGTTAAGGAAGGTCCTTTCCGTACTTCTACAGCTCCCGGTCAGAGTACGACAACATTCTATCGTAGAACTTCAGAACATCCTGGACAGACGCTCATCATGGTTCAGACCAACATAGCTGGATACTTATCTCCCCGCTCTTCACCGATGAATCAGCTGGTGGACAACCTGAATCTGTAACTGCTGCGGACCCACTCCTCAGAGAAATGATTGTCAAAGGAATCCCACACTTCTATTGGTACACAGCAATATCTGCCTGACCGCACAGGCATGTCAACAGTCCACTCTCCCTAGCCCATCTCCTAGGTCTAGATGCCGAACATCCACCTTGCTCCAGAACTGAACAAAATTCATTGGAGTTAATTCATGAGTACACACTCAAGCAATAGCCAAACATGATCTCTTCGACGGCTCTTCTGCAAATTTCCTGATAGACCGCTCGAGTGCGCTCATTCGAGACACACAAGGAGTCGTGTCCGGAGGTGCGCTTCCCAGCTGGAGCCTACAGACGGAGGGAACAGACTCAATTTTCAGGCACTAACCTACATAGTAATAATCACTGTAGTCTATGCCCACACAAATGTATCATCTATGAAATCCTAAGTTACTATAATCTAATGCTTTTGGGAATCAACATCCAGTACAGAATGTTTCTAGCGTCACCTCTTTGCCCATGCCCACCCATGCGCCTCACAATTGAATTTCCCCATGTACTGCGCTGACCGAGTCACCGTAGCATCCCTCCGTCAGCAGTGCCCTCCTGCGCCCCTTGGCTGCCTCCACCAACATCTTGCCCACACCCTGACCCGCAGTTTGATTCCTCCAGCGATCCCGGGCCAACACACCTGGCAGTTAGCAGAGCAAGAGGTACCGGATCTGGATGCTCGAGGTTGTCGGTGCAGTCTTCCCTCAGAAACCTGCGCTGCGCCATAGGATTAGATTAGAAACGCCACGGCATGGCTTTAGAAACCATTTTTGTCTCCCTAGCCACCGCCATAGGAGACGAAAATGGCTTCAGAAACTTTCACGCCACGGCATGGAAAACGGCAGCTCGGTAAGGAGTAGGTTTTGCAACGGGAGCTCACTGGTCAACCGGATCCAGCAGGAACTCCAGCCCATTCAGCTCCATCCAGAAGTTTTTTTAGAAGAACAAGGAGGCCTCTCCCTGGTTCCATTAACCAGAATGAAACCATACAACGTCTTTTGTTCGAAGAAACTACTGAAACTAAGGTTCACCATTTCAGACTAAAACAGAGAAATTACAGCCCTGCTCGTAAAGAGCCAAAGGACAAAAACGAAAGCACACCAAGGCAAAACAGACGCCTGTCAACCATTAATCACCCCACATAACTCGCTCGCTCCTCTTCTCTTGAGTGGTGGCGCCAGGGCCGCCTGGGGTGACCAGCAGATTGCGATGGTAGACACGGGGCTTTTCACCATGGTCTTGCCGTCGGTGTCAGGCTTTTTGGCTGGAGAAGAGAAACCGCCGTCTTCAGAGATCTTGAGGTTGTCCCAGCATACCCTAGTATCCAAACCAGGGTTCTTCTTCAGCCACATGATATCATCAGGGGTTGCTGGAGTAGCTTCGCCAGCGCACTAAAAAACTCTTCCACATGGGCTTTGCTTGTTTCTGGGATCAGAATCACCCAATACTTGATCATCCTGTGGATCAGCCTCCACACCTGATTGATAGATGTCCAAATGGTGTTGTTAAAAATCATAGAGTTCCTATATTTCCATAAACACCAAAGGACAGCAGAACTAACTACGTTCAAAGCTAAATTCTTTTTATTAGAGATCTAGAGTCGGGCCACAGATTCGAAGTCTGCACCCAAGTTCTTTTGGAAAAAGAGATTGACAAACAACCGTATATTTTTGGCTACAACACAGTCAAAAAATAAATGATGGTTTGCTTCTTGCTCCGCACAGAAGACACAATCCAGTGGCTTGATCACATGCCTTTTCCTAAGGTTGTCTCTCGTCATCAGCTTGTTTTGGGAAAACAACCAAAGGAAGACATGAATCTTTTGGGGGCACTGCCAGTTTCCAAACAGCTGGCAGAAACAGGGGTTGCACCCCTCTAAAGTTAATCACGTGGTACAAAGAGCTAGAGGAGTACACACCCTTATTCTCAAGTTGCCAGATCAGAGCATCAGTATCACCATCAAAGGTGATTGCTTTGGCAATCTCCATTAGCTGGTACCATTGCTCCATCAACTTACTACCAAAGTTTCTCCTAAAGGTCAACTTTAGTGTTTCACCATCCCAGACATCTCTGACACTCTTGTTTTGCTCATTGCAAATCATATAGATGTGCCAGAATTGTACTGCTAGGGGGAGGTGCCAAACCAAGTATCTTCCCAGAACCTAATCTTATCTCTTGTACCTATTTTCCATCTATACCAAAATTTCAAATTTTGGATAATGGATTTCACTCCTTTCTAGAACCTAGAGGTATTGGTTGAGGTGCTAGGGACAAAAACATTAGTTTTGCCTCTCATATATTTCTGGTCTATCATCATCTTCCAGGGTTTCCCCTCACCTTCAAAGTATCTTTTAACCCAAGATCCTAAGAGGCAGATGTTGACCTCAAGAAGATTTGGGATGCCAAGCGCCCCAAATTCTTTCTTCATACAGACTGTCTTCTAGTTAGCTAGATGTATTTGCCTGTGCCCCTCAAAATCATTCCATAGACAATTTGCCATTTGGGCATTAATAAGTTCTATTGCCCATTTAGGAAATTTAAAGAAAGAAAGCAAGTACACATGAATACTAGCTAGACATGCTTGGATGAGGATTATTCTCCCCCTATAAGAGAGAAGCTTCCCCCTCCATCCAGCAATCCTTTTCATAATCTTGTCAATAAGTGGTTGAACATCTTCTCTCTTAAGTTTATCATAGTGCAAAGGTATCCCAAGGTACTTGATGGGGAAGGAACCTACAGTACATTCTAGTATCTCTAGGAATTCTCCCACCTCAGCTGCATCCATGTGAACTGGTATGAGCTCACTTTTACTATAGTTTATTCTCATTCCAGAGATCATCTCAAAACTGGAGAGAACCATTTTAAGGTTTCTGGTATGTTCTAGATTATTATCTAAGAATAAGATGGTATCATCAGCATATTGGAGACATACTATCCCTCCAGGGTAAATCTCAGCACACAACCCTTGTATCAGCTGATGATTTGTTGCTTTCATTAACTTCCTAGTTAGAATACCAACTACTAGGTTGAATAACAGGGGGAAATGGGGTCCCCTGCCTCAAACCTTTTCCTATAAGGAAAAAATCACCTCAGTGTTGTTAAGCTTAACACCCACTGATCCACCTCTAGATACTTGAGGGATCCAATGGACCCATTTATCTCCAAAGCCTCTCTTTCTAAGCAGCTCTTCAAGGAATTCCAAATCTACTTTATCAAAAGATTTTTCATAGTATAGCTTAAGCACTAGGCCTTGCTTTTTAGTAGAGTGGATGGAGTGCAGAATCTCATGAGCTGTAACCACACTTTCTAAGATATATCTGCTCTTAAGGAAGGTTGACTGGTTACTAGCTACAAGCCTTTGTAGGATCATGGCTAGTCTATTTGTGAGGACTTTGGTGAAGATCTTGAAACTACAATTTAGCAAACTAATGGCCTAAACTTTTTCATGCTGGAAGCATCAGCTTATTTTGGAATCAAAGTCAGCATAGCAAAATTAATTCTATGAATAGCCAGCTCCCCCTGATGAAAAACTTCAAACATAGCTATCAAGTCTTTTTTGATCAGCTCCCAGAAGTGCTGACAAAAAAAGAAGGGGATACCATCTGGGCCAGGGGCACCATCTGGATATGATTCAAAGAGAGCCTTCTTGATTTCCTCTTCTAAGAAGGGGGCCTCAAGGGCTTCATTTTCAGTAGAGTTAGCTTTCTCTTCATCAGAGAAAAAGGTTGGGTCTAACTAGATCCCCCCTTTTCCTCTTTCTTGAAGAGATCTTTATAGAAGTTGGTAGCAATCCCAAGCATTTGTTTAGTGTCAGTGACTGGTCCAAGAGGGCCATCCAGGGAGTGGATAGTTGTTTTCCTTCTCCTTTGGTTTGCCACTGCATGGAAATACTCAGTATTCCTATCTCCTTCTTTGATATCCCTATCCCTAGATCTCTGCTTTGCTTTGATCTCGTCTTGGAGCCAGATTTTCTGGAGCTCACTATGTGTGAATTTAAGCCTAGCTGCCTCAGAGTCAGAGAGCACTAAAGTTTCAGACTTGATGTCTAGCTTGACATATTCCTCTAAAAGGATTTTCTTATATCTCCTAAGTTGGGCCTCTTCATTAGAGCTCCAACCTTTGGTCACCCTTCTAAGCTTCCTCATCTTCTCCTGCCAATTGTCTAAAAGGTTGGCCTTAAGGGTGGGTTCATTCCATATTTTGGAAATAAGCTTAGAGAAGTCCTCTCTAAGCAGCCACCATTTTTCCATCTTATAACTACTATTCTTAGGCATTTGCTCAACCCCTGATTCCCAGATGATGGGGGCATCATCACTGCCACACCTAGGGAGAGCAATGCAGGAGGCTAGTGGAAAAATCTTGTCAAGCTTAGTGTTACAGAAGAGCATATCTATTGTAGACATGATCAGGTCAGCCTGGTTGTTAGCCCAGGTGAATTTTCTACTAGATAGCTTGATCTCCAACAGACTGCAGATTTCTATCCAAGCATTGAAGTTGCCACACCATCTATGGTTGACAACCCCATTGCTTTTCTCTCTAGCATACCTAACAAGATTGAAATCCCCCCCAATCAGCGTGGGGAGTGGATTCTCTATGATCAGGGAGTGAAGTTCAGAGATAAATGCTTCCTTCCCTTCCTCATAGGGAGATCCATAAACAGTGACAATTCTAAAGGTTACATCTTTGCTTTTCAGCTTAAGAACACAACTAACTGAAAAATCAAGATGAGACCAAGAAATGATCTCAAAAAGGTCAGCATTCACACCCACCAGGATGCCCCCAGCAGAGCCTTTAGATGGGAGGTGGTGCCAATAGAAGTTCCTATTTCCTACCAAGGATTTAAGGTAGGAATCAGAAAATTCTTCCTTTTTGGTTTCTTGAAAGCCTAGGACAGATGCTTGTAATTCCCTAATTGTATCAACTATAAGGGTTTTTCTCCCTAGAGCAGAGATACCCCTAACATTCCAAAAAATTACATTCATTGGGAAACCTTGGTCCTGGGGTGCTTGCCCCTTTTGTGATTACAGACCAAGTTCCACACTCCTACAGAGTCAAAAATACTATTATGCTCCACCCCATCATCTATATTATTTTTTGGGGAGGGGGGGGGGGGTGAATCTGAGTCAGGATCAACATTCCTGTCAGGATTCAAGCAGCTAGGGAAAGGTAAGTTGAACATGTTCTCATCTCTAGTGCCTATATCAATTCCTATTTTAGAAGCTACTGAAATAAAATGGGGGTTATTGAAGAGGGAGAAAGGTATGGACTTATTACCTTGCTCTTTTTTAGCTGCTGCATCCTGAGCCGCTTTGAGCTGGTGTGCCTTTTGCAGAATGGTTTTGGAATCTCCAGCATTTCTTGCACTGACCCTAGGCACCTGTATGGGACCCCACTTCTCTACCCTCTTAGCCCCATGGGTATGGATGGATGGGTATTCCATCTCATACTGTTTGTTCATCAGTGTTTCATCCGGCCTCAGGGGTTCCTTGTTCTACATATCCTCTTGCAGCTCATCCCATTCATCCTTTGTGTCTATGTCCTCATTGTTCCACCCCTCCATCTCCCTCAGCAAGCTAAAACCATCCACATTGTCATCACTGCTTCTCATGAAACTGCTTAGTGCACTCCTTTTGACTTGTTGCAGGTTTTCTGGAGCCTGTGCCTTCAAGAGAGAGGTGGGTGTGGGAGGCTCAGTAGTTGCAGTCAGCTGGTTGTGGTTATTGCTTTTGTCACTCTTCTCGCTCCCAGCATTAGAGTTGCTGCCAGCTCCAGACTTGGCACTTTTCTGCATCTCTGTGCCCCCAGTCTCCCCTTCACTCCCCTTATCAGTGTCCATAGAGACAGAGTTGTTGGCTTTTGGAGGCTCCTGTACAACCACCTCTGCTTCTGCCTGGGGTGGTTCCACCTCAACTTGGATCCTATATAGCTTCCCCTGGATTCCAAAAACTCTCTCGTGTGGAATTCTCCTATGATCCTTGCAAGAGATTTTAACTCTTATTGTTTGATAGAAGCTCTGGAAGTTGTGCTGCCAGTCAACATCCAGCAGGACCCCAAAAGTTGATGTGATCTGATCAAGGATTTTCCATCCACACCATTTAGGATTTAGCTTCCTAAGTTTTAGCCAGACTTCTTGAAGTTCCTCCTCTGCTGTGACATCTCCCAACTAGGTTTCCACTTCGACCATGGTGTTCTCCTTTGTCAGAAGAAAGCAAGGGTACCCAGCCACTTGTTCCACATAAATCTCTGGGGGAAACTTGACCAAAAAGGTCCATTCATCCAGCTTGTTGATGGCCCATGGCCAGTTAGTTTTGTAGATGCTAGTAAACTCCTTAGCTAGTTCTTGCTTAGTAACTTATCCTTGCTCCACCAAGTCAATTCCAACATTTTTGAGCAAACCCTGGTGTTGGGCATTGACATCTGGCATGTCCAAGTGGTAGAAGCCCAGACCCTATGCAGCACCACCCACATATTTGGCAGCTGAGTGGGGTCTTCTCCTAGTAGGGCAATCTTCAACCTTGTGACTGACCATCTTGTAGATGAAGCACCCCTTTGGCTTGGTGCACTTGCCTTTGTGGTGCCCTGGATCTCCACAGTTATAGCAAGTGACACTTGTATAGGACATCAAGCCTGAGGTGATCTGTTGCTTTTGAGCTACCTCTTATTTCTTTTTCTGTTGAATCTTCCCTTGGTTCTTGGTCCGCTGTGAGCTCCCCCCTGATTGTTGCCAGGGTTTGAGGACTGCCCCCTCCTTTCCCTTGTATCTGCTGTTGGGGAGGGCCGTACCACTGTTGCTGCATGCCCCCCCCCCCAAGAATGCTGCGGGAATTGGCCATGAAATTGACCCGGGAAAGACCATGGTGGGGCTGGGCCCTGATAACCAAAGCCAAAGAACAGCGGCTGACCTCCACCTGCTCCCATACCTGAGTTCATCTGCTCCTGTTGCCAACTATTGGGGTTCTCTCCACTCCCCCTTTGCTTCTTCCACAGCCACGGCCTCTCCCCCCCTCCATGATGGGATCTGCAGCGGCCGCAGCTTGGCTTGGTGAGGACGGGGCGGCAGCGGCGTTGGGTGAGGAGGAGGGGGTAGTGGAAACCCTAAACTCGTCTCCCCCTTCCCCGCTTTTTATACCAATCCACAGCTGACTATACCTGAGCTCTGCTTCGTCACCATGGCAAGTTGGAAAGCAAACTGGTGATCTGGACGCTTTTCCCCCCAATTTTTTGTACACTCTTTTGGCGCTCATCCTCCTCTGGACCACTCTGAATCCGCCAGCAAGCTCCATAACCAACATGGCTTCTGTATCTTCAGAAACTCTCATCCCCTGCATTAGTTGGAGTTCAGCAGCATCTCCATCAGATCCAGACTCTCTTGCGAATGAGTTCAAAAGAAGGCTTCCCATCGCACCCTTCTTTCCCTGAATCTCGAGGTCCTTGCTGCTAGCGCCCATGCGATCACATCCGGCGGCTGGGTGGCCTGATTCGGTACGATTAGAGAGAGCTCCGCCTCCTCCACATGCATCAGGATGCGTGTCACAATCTTCTGGGTTGATTCTGCATCCCTCCTGGGCAGCCTCAAATCTCTCCTCAGTTTGCTGGTGAGATCCACAATCATCAGCTCTTCTGTCGCCATTTCCGGTGTTGTTTCTTGCACATTCATGACCCGAGTGGTAGGCAGAGTAAGCTCGGGTTTCCTCTTCCATGCCCTCTGCAGGCTCCAACCCGTAATCCACATTCTGAAATTATGCAATCGCTGCATCCAACCAAAATTGCCTTACCCACTCGTACACTTGGGTCCAATTTCGCCACTGTTGCATGATTCCTCAACTCTCAATCCATGGCCGGGGCAGGGGCGAGGTATGGCCAGGGGTCGACCTCTTCCAAATCCGAAGGCGGCGCCGACGGCATCCTCCCCTCGATGCATTCTCATCGCGCTCGCCGCTGTGGATCTGTGCTCCTCGCCTCTGCCCGTGCCCAATTGACGTAGTCCTTCGGGGAGGCGGTCGGGTGCGGCATCCTCCTCTTCTCATCCCAATTGCCCTCGAAATAGATCCACCGCGCCAGATTGAGAAGCTCATGATCTGCGCAGGCACCTTAAGTCTCGATTCCCCATGATGCCCATACCTTCATCTCCGGATTTGGCTCCACCTCCGCTTTTTGCTGCAGCGCCCTCCATTCCTTCACGCACAGGAGGTAGGAGGATGCGTCATCGCGGATCCGCATGACTCGCTTCGTCCACCTCCGCATCCTTGTCGCCCGCAGCATCTCCGGCGACACCGACCCAATCGGGCACATCATCTCCGAGAAGGCCCGGTACAAGAAGGGGGGAGGCATGTACGGGATTGTCGAGCCCGGGCGAGGAGGTGAGCATGTAGATCTGTCGACTCTCAGCATGGGGGCGGGGTGTAGGGCAGGGAGGCTCGCCGTCATGGGGGAGTCGGCGGCGAGGTGGGGTGGGTGGGGTGGAGTCGCGGTCGCCAGAGCTACGCGGTGGGGTCGAGTTCGTGTCAGCTCTCTGTTCGGCATGGGGGGCGGGGTGTATGAAGTATTGAACTGGTAGCAATCACCTCCATCCAGAAGTCGCCGGAACCCGCCGCCGCCGCCCTCTCCAAACCTGCAAGGGGAAAACATCTCTGACACCAGAGGGCTTCAAACCTGTTCCGTGGCTCAACACATCGGTCATGTATCGAGCCGTGGCTCAGGACCTCATCGTCACGGCAATCCCCCACGCCCCACGAACCGGCCCCACTGCAAGGTACGAATCACGCTCGTATCTCCTCCGTATAAATCTTTAACGATGGTCGCACCCTGACACCACATACCGATTTTCCTAATCCCGAGACACATACCAGTGGCACAGATTTCGGGCTCATATGAGCCCGAGCACCAAATCGCCACATCCCACATGCAATCCAATTTCAAACTAGTGCATCAATCAGGATCCCCATGTGCTTCACCCTCCTCACCTACCTGCGTATGTGATGTTGAGATACAACATCGCTTAGTAAGTCACCTCCTCCATGGCGTGAGAGCCAATCCCTGCTGGCCTCATTCCCAAACTGAGACAACATTCCGGCAAGGTGGATTAGAGGCCAAAACTGCAGGTAGAATAGGACTCGATCCTGGTGGAGTTAAGCACATCAACTACGAGCTTATCAGTGAGCTGGTGGTGGAGTTAAGCACATGCGATGTCTTTGGGCGGTCGGTCAGGAAACTAACGATGCATGATTAACATCGTGTGGCACAATACATCTGTACAACGGAAGAACATATGAGAAAATAAGAGACAATTTGATCTATATACAACATAAATGGAGTAAAATTATCTAGACCAAAGAAGCGCATGTATTATAATTAGGAAGCATGGCAGGGGAGGAAATATTATTACAGAAGTATATTTATTTATGCAAAACCACCACACTTGGGGCTAGGGTAACAACTTGGTACCACATTTGTGTTAGGGCACAAAAAACCACCAACTTTGTGCCTAATCTGTAACGTGGAGCAATGATTGTCCAATATACTAGTGAAACCAGGGAAACTGACAGGTTGGCCCCACTTGTCGGGCTGACGTGGCGAAGCCCAAAACTTTGACCAGTTGATGTGGCAAAAAAAACCCACCGGTCCCACCTATCAATGACAGTACCACGATCTTCTTCACATCTCTTTCTAAGGGGCATTCCAACGAGCAGGTTCTGAGCGGCCGAAGTACGTTTGCAGCGTCGTGCCTCCGGTGATTGATACGTCTCCAACGTATCTATAATTTTTGATTGCTCCATGCTATATTATCTACTGTTTTGGACATTATTGGGCTTTATTATTCACTTTTATATTATTTTTGGGACTAACCTATTAACCGGAGGCCCAGCCTAGAATTGCTTATTTTTTTGCCTATTTTAGAGTTTCGCAGAAAAGGAATATCAAACAGAGTCCAAACGGAATGAAACCTTCGGGAACGTGACTTTTATGAAGATTATGATCCGGGAGACTTGGACCCTACGTCAAGAAACAAAAGAGGAAGCCACGAGGTAGGGGGCCACGCCCAACCCCCAGGGCGCGCCCTCCACCCTCGTGGGCCCCCTATTTCTCTACCGACGTACTCCTTCCTCCTATGTATACCTACGTACCCCCAAAGGATCATATACGGAGCGAAAACCCTAATTCCACCGCCGCAACCTTCTGTACCCACGAGATCCCATCTTGGGGCCTGTTCCGGAGCTCCGCCGGAGGGGGCATCCATCATGGAGGGCTTCTACATCAACACCATAGCCTCTCCGATGAAGTGTGAGTAGTTTACTTCAGACCTTCGGGTCCATAGTTAGTATCTAGATGGCTTCTTCTCTCTTTTTGGATCTCAATACAATGTTCTACCCCTCTCTCATGGAGATCTATTCGATGTAATCTTCTTTTGCGGTGTGTTTGTTGAGACCGATGAATTGTGGGTTTATGATCAAGATTATCTATGAACAATATTTGAATCTTCTCTGAATTCTTTTATGTATGATTGGTTATCTTTGAAAGTCTCTTCGAATTATCCGTTTGGTTTGGCCAACTAGATTGGTAGTTCTTGCAATGGGAGAAGTGCTTAGCTTTGGGTTCAATCTTACGGTGTCCTTTCCCGATGTGATGAGGGGCAGCAAGGCACGTATTGTATTGTTGCCATCGAGGATAACAAGATGGGTTTTTTATCATATTGCATGAATTTATCCTCTACATCATGTCATCTTGCTTAAGGCGTTACTCTGTTTTCATGAACTTAATACTCTAGATGCATCTTTGGATAGCGGTCGATGAGTGGAGTAATAGTAGTAGATGCGGTGTGGTGACCCGACCTCGGATGGTCAAGTCTACGTGCTTACATGTCATCCTGGATCGGTAATCTTGACACACACGATTACTCGAAGGATTTATAACAGAGTAGCAATCACACACTTATTACATCGAATGTCTCAAAAGAGAACTTATTACAATGATATGGCTTAAGGCCATCTAATGCGATAACAATGGAAGGCTTGGAAGATAAAGTGAGTCCATCAACTCCAACGGCATAAGCGAGCTGCACGGCAATGACCTACCAATCCTTACTCCTCGTCGAAAAGTCGCAACATAATATGTTGCAGCCCGAGAACGGGTCAGCACATGGAATATCTTGGCAATGTAACACATAGAGAGTAATGAAAGAATAAGCTATACTACATGCATATATGGCTGGTGGAATAGCTCTATAGTTCTGATTTTGCATAAAGCCAATTTTCCCTATATCAAAGGAATAATTTTTATTTAACTATCATGGTGGTTGAAACATCATTGAGAAGGTATAACCCCAACTCAATCCCAATTAAAGTGATTAACAACCCAACAATATTAATTTAGAGTGATGAGATACATGTGAATACTCAAGTACTAGATACTCGAATTGTCCATAACCGGGACACGGCTAACCATGATTTGATTGTACACTCTGCAGAGGTTTGCGCACTTTTCCCCACAAGACTCGATCGCCTCCGTTGGTTTCTCGACTACATGGTGTTTGAGAAGCGGATGACCGAGACACGATCTTTCGAAACATTAACTCTCTACTCGGATAGATCATACCAAACCTATAAAACCGACTACCTGCTGATCTACCTCTTCGAGAGCTTCACGTAACTTACTCAACTATGAAAGAGCCCATAATAGCTTGTGGCTGCACACGGAAGTTTCTAGCATGAATAATCTCAGTTCCCTTTGAGCCTGGGTGGCGGTCCATAGGAAGATCACACGGATACCCCGGGATTTCCAAAAATAAAACAGACAACACTGGGTTCCCCAGGTGCCTCAGTCCACCCAAATGTGTATTTAAGTTGCCACCTTAAAGTAAACCATTAATTAACAATCTCACCTCTGTCGTGAATATCTCTCAAACCCAAACCACGTCTACGAGCATAGCATAGCAATATAAGAAACACGTAGAAGTAACTCCCAAGGGTTTGATAGTAACAGGGCAATAGGTTCCTACCTCATCATCTACTTCCCAACCCACAAATTAATGACATCCTAACCATGCAATGTTTGGGGGTTGAAACTAATGCATAAAAACTGGGTATGAAAAGATATGATCAAGTGTTACTTGCCTTGCTGACGATCCGTGAATCCTAGAGACTCGTAGTAACACGCTTCGCACTCCGGGAATTCTATCACAAGCAAACAATACATACATAAGCAACAAACAAAGATGCACAAACGAAACTTCAACTGAAAGAGGTTGACCGGAGAGTTCAACTTAAGAACTCCGGTTTGCAAAAAGAATCAAACCAAACGAAACAACGAAACTCAAACGGCGAGAGAAACAAGATCCGTTTACTAAACTGAACTAGAGTCAAATTTTACAAAGACAAAAAATGGTTTAACTTGGCTATTCGGAAAGAGGGTTTCGAGATGAAACTCCAGGCGCTTGAATCGCCTGATTCCAATAAACGAGCGAAAAGTTATACTAATTTGAACATTGGTTCGGAAATAGAAGTCGGAATAATCGCTGAATAAAACCGATAAAAGAAAACGACGAACGGCTAAACGAACGAACGTTCGTTAGCGGAAACTAAACGACGAACGATTCGTAAAAACGAACGACCGGGTGAACATTCTCAAATAAATAAACCAGGAAATAAAACCGATCTAATATAAAAAAACGGGATAGGGTTTTACAAAAAAAAACCGAAGGGTTATTTTTTTTAAAAACAAACCTGCGACGGGCGGGCGGCGCGGGAGGCGGCGGTGGCGCGGCTCGGGCTCGGGCTCGGCTCGGGTCAGGCGGGCGGCGGTGGTGGTGCTAGCTAAGGAGAGGGGTATATAAAGAGGCGGCGGTGGCTTGGAGGAGGGCAAAGGCGGGAGGAGAGTCGGCTCGGACTCCGTCCAAGCAGCTGCATGACAGTGTGACAAGCGGGCGGCGACTTGGGCGGCCTGCTCGGCTGGGCCGTTAGCCCGATCGAGGTATGATTCCTTTTTTAAAAAACATTCCATGAAATTTGTAAAAATCCTAGAAAAATAAATAAAAATCTAAAAGTGCCAAAACAAGTTTTCTTTGCCTAAATAAAATATTTAGAACAAGATGAACTTTTCTTGACCCTAAAATGCAAATTTTAAATATATGCAAATTTTCTCTAGGAAAATAAAATTCCAAATAAGTGAAATAAAATCCCAAATAATGATTTTAACATTTTCCTCCGGTATTTCAATTATTTTGGAGAAGTCATATTATCTCCTCTCGTTTATTTTAAACTTGAAATATTTTCGGAGAGAAAATAATAAAATCAAAATCCTCGTCTTCATTATTTGATAAAATTCAAATATGAAAATCGGAAAATCCCCAACTCTCTCGAGGGTCCTTGAGTTGCTTAGGATTTCGAGGATGGCAAGCGAGAATGCAATAAAATATGATATGCATGGATGACCTGTGTATAACATGCCAAATTGAAAATTTGGGATGTTACAAACCTACCCCTTAAGATGAATCTAGCCCTCGAGATTCGGGTTAACTAGAAAATAGGTGCGGATGGTCCTTGCGAATATCATCTTCTCGCTCCCGGTGGCTTCCTCCTCGGTATGGTGGCTCCACTAAACTTTGCAAAACTTGATAACTTTCTTGCGGGTGACTCATTTGTGAAACCCAAAATCTTTCTTGGCTTCTCCTCATAAGTCAAATTACTATCCAAGCTGTATACGCCTCTAGGGGCCTTGTATCCTTTAATGGTATGTCGGCCATCTCGGTGTGGCACTTCTTGATTGTGATCGTGAAATACATCGTGAACTCCTAACAGTCCTTCGGGTAACTCCAACTTGTAGGCAACTTCTCCCATTCGTTCCAAAACACGGTACGGTCCTACAAATCTTGGGGCTAACTTTCCTTTACTCCAAAACATTTCACTCCCCTCGGGGTGATACTCGCATGAATAGGCTCTGTCTCCAATTTCATAGGTTACTTCCTTGCGTTTTGAATCTGCGTAACTCTTCTGTCTAGACTGAGCAATCTTTAGTCTGTCTCTGATAAGCTTAACCTTCTCCTCTGAGTCTTTGATCAAATCTGGTCCAAACAAGCGGCGGTCTCCGACCTCATCCCACATCAAGGGTGTTCTAAATCTGCGTCCATTGAGCTTGAGCAGTGCCATCTTCAAACTGGCCTGGTAGCTGTTGTTATATGAGAATTCTGCGTACGGCAAATTGTCATCCCAACTAGATCCATAATCTAGCGCACAGGCTCTTAACATGTCCTCCAGGATCTGGTTAACTCTCTCTGTCTGTCCATCCGTCTATGGGTGGAACGCTGTACTGAATTCCAATCTGGTACCCAAAGTCTGGTGTAGTTGATGCCAAAACTTTGAGGTAAATTGTGTTCCTCTATCTGATATGATGCTCCTCGGAACTCCGTGCAAACATACGATCCTGGTCATATATATCTTGGCCAACTTGGCACTTGTATAAGTTGTTTTCACTGGGATGAAGTGAGCTACTTTGGTAAAACGATCCACAACTACCCATATCGAATCATATCCTGCTTTGGTTCTGGGTAATCCAGTGATAAAATCCTTGCCAAGTTTGTCCCACTTCCATTCGGGTATTGGCATAGGCTGTAACAGTCCTGCTGGCTTTTGATGCTCTGCCTTCACTCTCTGACATACATCGCAAACGGCTACATACTCGGCAATATCCTTCTTCATACCAGTCCACCAGAAACGTTCCTTCAAGTCCAAATACATCTTGGTGTTTCCGGGGTGAATCGAGTATGGTGAGTCATGGGCCTCTAAGTATTATCTTCCTGATCTCCGAGTTGTTGGGCACATAAATCCGGTCCTCAAACCACAAGGTATCGTGCTCATCCTCGCGAAAACCTTTGGCTTTTCCTTTGCCCATCTTTTCTTTTATCTCAGCAATCTCTTTATCCTCCTTTTGAGCGTTTCGAATCTTGTCTAACAAGGTCGACTGAACCTCCATTGTTGCAAGAAAACCTCTTGGAACAATCTCAACCAAGTTCCATAATATCCTCTGCTAACTCCTTTGGCAGTCCTCTACTTTCAAGGATATTGGCATAACTCTTCCGACTCAAAGCGCGCGCTACGACGTTGGCCTTTCTGGATGGTAGTGTAGCTTCATATCGTAATCCTTTATAAGCTCCAGCCATCTCCTCATCGAGGTTTAACTCATACGTGTGAAAATGTACTTCAAACTCTTATGATCCATGTACACATCACAACGGTTTCCCATGAGATAATGTCTCCAGGTCTTTAACGCATGTACTACAGCTGCTAACTCCAAATCATGCGTGGCATAGTTCAACTCATGTGGCTTCAGTTGTCGTGAGGCATACGAAACAACTTTTAAGTCCTGCATAAGAACACATCAAGTCCCAAGCGAGAGGCATCACAATACACTTGAAACTCCTTATGTATATCCGCAATCGTCCTTTGGGGCTGTAGTCAACCGTTTCTTCAACTCTTGGAAGCTTGTCTCACAATCATCTGTCCATTTGAACTTGGTATCCTTCTTTAGCAATTCTGTCATTGGTTTAGCAATCTTGGAAAAATTCTCAATGAATCTCCGATAATATCCTGCCAGTCCAAGGAAACTGTGAATCTCGCTGACTGAAGTGGGTGCCAACCATTCAGTGACTGACTAAATTTTACTGGGATCTACTGCTATACCCTCTCTGATATAACATGCCCAAGAAATCCAACTTCCTTCAACCAAAACTCGCACTTGCTGAATTTGGCGTATAGCTGGTGTTCCTGAGTTTCTCAAGAACCAAACGTAGGTGTCCTGCGTGCTCCTCTTCGTTCTTCGAGTAAACCATAATATCATCGATAAACACCACAACAACTTGTCCAAATACTCCATGAACACTTTGTTCATCATGCTCATAAAATAGGCAGGGGCGTTAGTCAGTCCAAATGACATGACAGTATACTTATATAATCCATATCGTGTGGTGAATTCTGTCTTGGGTATATCCTTCTCTCGGATCTTCAACTGATGGTATCCTGATCGTAGATCAATCTTAGAAAACACCTTAGCTCCTTGCAACTGATCAAACAGATCATTAATCATCAGTAAGGGATACTTGTTCTTTATCGTTACTTCATTCAGAGCTCGGTAATCAACAACCATCCTTAGGGATTTATCTTTCTTCTCAACCAAAATCTTGGGGCTCCCCAAGGTGATGAACTTCTCTGAATATAACCTTTCTCCAATAGCTCCTTGATCGCTTCTTAATTTCCTCCAGATCATTTGCGGGCATCCGATAGGGTCTCTTTGATATTGGTCCTGTACCTGGCATTAGTTCTATTAGAAACTCGATGTCTCGATCCGGTGGCATGCCTGGTAACTCTTCTGGGAAAACATCTGGATAATCCTTCACTACATGTACTTCCTCTTGTACAACTCCGTGAGGGTATTCAATTGGCTCCTCCTAGGCACATGCCTAGATACATATAATCCATTTTCCTCCGGGGTGGTAAGATAAATTGACTTGCTAGCACAGTCAATACTTCCTCAAACTTTGACATCAATCCATACCTAATATCACATCCAATCCTTGCGACTCCAAGATAATTAGGTCAGACGGAAAAACATGCGTGCCAATGATTAGGGGTATCTGGGTGCACCACTTGCTAGCCATGTACTCTGCTCCAGGCGAGCTCACTAAATGAGGGGTCCTAAGGGTGCAGGTTGGTAACAAACTCATCCACAAATCCCTTGATATGTATGAATGCGATGCACCAGTGTCGAAAAGAACAATAGCGGTAAATGGTGAACCAAAAACTTACCTATTACTGCGTCGGCTGCTCTTCAACTTCCTCCATGTTAACGTGGTTCACTTGTCCTTTGTTGAATGGATTAGGCTTCTTCCCGGCGCTTCCATTTCCGTTTCCATTCTTTCCTTCAGGGCAGTCGTTGGCATAGTGCCTTGTCTTCCCGCACTTAAAGAAAATAACTTGGCTTAAGTCCCTCTTGGTGGGTGTAGCTGGGTTAGAGCGATTTTGATTATTGTTGGCTGCATTTCCATTCCCGTTCTTCACACCATTATGCGATCCTCCTCCAGTATGGTTATGTCCTCCATGGTTATGAACAAGTCCTCCCGAGTTCGGGGTTAAACGAGGCTTCTTGTGAGCTCCTGAGTTATACTTCCCTTGTCCATACTTCCTCTTACGGTTCTCAATTTGCTGCTGCTTTCCATCAATCATTAGGGCCTTATCTACCAACTCCTGGTAGTTGTTGAAAGTTTCCACCATCAACTGCATACTCATCTCATCATTCAGCCCTTCCATAAAATTCTCTTGCTTCGCGGCATCTGTGGCCACATCATCAGGGGCATAGCGTGATAACTTGCTAAACTCATCCACGTACTGGGCCACAGTACGGTTCCCCTGGCGTAAGTTGCGGAACTCTCGCTTCTTTATCTGCATGGCTCCAACTGAAACATGGGCCATGCGAAAAGCTTGTTGGAACTGGTCCCAAGTGACATTGGCTATAGGAAAAGTAGCCGTGTAATTCTCCCACCATGCGGTTGCTGGTGATGTGCGGCAAAACACACTCTTTCAACATCCGTGCATCCTGCGGTGGTTAACTCCCTTCCAATAAAGCGTAACCAGTCATCTGCAACTATTGGCTCGGTGCTTTGGAAAACACCGCGGTTGTAACCTTAGAAAAGCAGGCTAAATTGTCCCTTTGGCGGCGGGTTGTTGTTGTTGTTGTTGGTATTGCCCTGGTTCTGAACTAGCAATTGCATCAAGGCATTCTGCTGTTGGATCAACTGAGTGAGCTCCGGTGGGAAAACAAAACCGGGGTCACGTCTCGGAGGCATCTGAAGGTTTAGATGGGAGAGATTAGAATAGAAAGAGGTCTAGTGAGAAAACACTGCCCATATGCACATGAGGCAAACACACATTCATTCAATCAAGCAAGCAAGGGCATACAAAACGTTCTAGGACTATCGCACAAGTGCTCAACTACTACTAGTTACATGGGGGTAATACTACTATTATATGGTGGTCATCTAGAAATTTTGATCGGTGGAAGACTCCATGATGTCTGCTCCAGCTTCGTCTTCATAGTCATCATCACTTGGATCTGCGTCGGTGTCGTCGATGATGATGTAGTTGTCTGGACAAGCGGGATCTTCTTCCTCTTCTTGCTCCTCTTCCTTGGGTGCTGGTCCTCCCATGAAGACTTCGATCTTCTTGACTAGGTCGTCATTCTTCTCCAGTAGTATTTTGATTTCTTCCTCATATCCATTGCGTGTAGACTTGAGTTCTTCCTCCAGCTCGATGATCTTAGTTTTCGCCTTCTTCAAATCCATCATGTCTGCGCACATCTGGTTCTCATGACGTCGAATGTGCTGGTTTAGCTCCTAGATGTAGGCTGCAATGGATCTATCCTTCTTGGTGCTGATTACTTCCCATTGCTCGTCTCGGCGCCCACATATTTGGTATATGGTGTCTTTAAGCTCCTTATTGTAGACTTCTCCAATGTGTCCCATGGTAATGTGAGCTGCCATACTCTTTCCCAAACTCCATGTTGGTGCATTGAAAACACATACTATGGGCTTCGTGCTTGGCATAAGCGTCCTTCCGGAACTAGAGCTTGAATCTTCCAGCATTCTTCTTACGGTAAGGTGGCGTTATGCGTCCGGTGAAGCTTGGTATTCAATATTCAGGTACCTAGTGACTTCCTTCAAGTGGCGTCCAAAAGGCGTGTCTTCATCCGGTTGTGCAAACTTGTACTTCATCTCCGTCATCCTAAAGAGAGGAAAAATGGAGAGGGGTCAGAAATGAGTAGAGAGGAGTGACCTATGGTTTTATCTTAGTGGTCGTGTCCTACACTCAGCGTGTGCTCTGATACCATCTTGTGGCGACCCGACCTCGGATGGTCAAGTCTCGTGCTACGTGTCATCCCTAGATCGGTAATCTTGACACACACGATACTCGAAGGATTTATAACAGAGTAGCAATCACACACTTATTACATCGAATGTCTCAAAGAGAACTTATTACAATGATATGGCTTAAGGCCATCTAATGCAATAACAGCGGAAGGCTTGGAAGATAAAGTGAGTCCATCAACTCCAGCGGCATAATCGAGGCTGCACGGCAGCGACCTACCAATCCTTACTCATCGTCGAAAAGTCTCGCAACATAATATGTTGCAGCCGAGAACGGGTCACACATGGAATATCTGGCAATGTAACACATAGAGAGTAATGAAAGAATAAGCTATACTACATGCATATATGGCTGGTGGAATAGCTCTATGGTTCTGATTTTGCATAAAGCCAATTTTTCCCTATATCAAAGGAATAAATATTATTTAACTATCATGGTGGTTGAAACATCATTGAGAAGGTATAACCCCAACTCAATCCCAATTAAAGTGATTAACAACCCAACAATATTAATTTAGAGTGATGAGATACATGTGAATACTCAAGTACTAGATACTCAGAATTGTCCATAACCGGGGACACGGCTAACCATGATTAGATTGTACACTCTGCAGAGGTTTGCGCACTTTTCCCCACAAGACTCGATCGCCTCCGTTGGTTTCTCGCAACTACATGGTGTTTGAGAACCGGATGACCGAGACAAAGTCTTTCGAAACATTAACTCTCTACTCGGATAGATCATACCAAACCTATAAAACCCACTACCTGCTGATCTACCTCTTGAGAGCTTCACGTAACTTACTCAACTATGCTAGAGCCCATAATAGCTTGTGGCTGCACACGGAAGTTTCTAGCATGAATAATCTCAGTTCCTTTGAGCACAGGTGGCGGTCCATAGGAAGATCACACGGATACCCAGGATTTCCAAAATAAAGCAGACAACCTTTGGGTTCCCCAGGTGCCTCAATCCACCTAGATGTGTATTTAAGTTGCCACCTTAAAGTAAACCATTAATTAACAATCTCACCTCTGTCGTGAATATCTCTCAAACCCAAATCACGTCTACGAGCATAGCATAGCAATATAAGCAACACATAGAAGTAACTCCCAAGGGTTTGATAGTAACAGGGCAATAGGTTCCTACCTCATCATCTACTTCCCAACCCACAAATTAATGACATCCTAACCATGCAATGTTTGAGGGTTGAAACTAATGCATAAAAACTGGGTATGAAAAGATATGATCAAGTGTTACTTGCCTTGCTGATGATCCGTGAATCCTAGAGACTCGTAGTAACATGCTTCGCACTCCTGGAATTCTATCGCAAGCATACAATACATACATAAGCAACAAACAAAGATGCACAAACGAAACTTCAACTCAAAGAGGTTGACCGGAGAGTTCAACTTAAGAACTCCGGTTTGCAAAAAGAATCAAACCAAACGAAACAACGAAACTCAAACGACGAGAGAAACAAGATCCGTTTACTAAACTGAACTAGAGTCAAATTTTACAAAGACAAAAACTGGTTTAACTTGGCTATTCGGAAAGAGGGTTTCGAGATGAAACTCCAGGCGCTTGAATCGCCTGATTCCGATAAACGAGCGAAAAGTTATACTAATTTGAACATTGGTTCGAAATCGAAGTCGGAATAATCGCGGAATAAAACCGATAAAGGAAAGCGACGAGCGGCTAAGCGAGCGAGCGTTCGTTAGCGGAAACTAAACGACGAGCGGTTCGTAAAAGCGAGCGAGCGGGTGAACGTTCTCAAATAAATAAACCGGAAATAAAACCGATCTAATATAAAAAAACGGGCTAGGGTTTTACAAAAAAAACCGAAGGTTATTTTTTAAAACAAACCTGCGTAGGGGCGGGCGTGAGGGAGGCCAGGGCGGCTCGGGCTCAGGCTCGGCTCGGGTCCGGGCAGGCGGTGGTGGTGGTGGTGTTGGCTAAGGAGAGGGGGTATATAAAGAGGGGAGGCGGTGGCTTGGGCGAGGGGCAAGGCGGCGGGAGGAGGAGTCCGGGTCGGACTCGGTCCGCAGTGCCGGGCAAGCGGCGATGCGATGCCTGCACAGCGGGCGGCGACTTGGGCAGCCTGCTTTCGGCTGGGCCGTTAGCCCGATTAGGTATGATTCCTTTTTAAAAAACATTCATGAAATTTATAAAAATCCTAGAAAAATAAATAAAAATCTAAAAATGCCAAAACAAGTTTTCTTTGCCTAAATAAAATATTTAGAACAAGATGAACTTTTCTTGACCCCTAAAATGCAAATTTTAAATATATGCAAATTTTTCTCTAGGCAAATAAAATTCCAAATAAGTGAAATAAAATCCCAAATAATGATTTTAATATTTTTCCTCCGGTATTTTAATTATTTTGGAGAAGTCATATTATCTCCTCTCGTTTATTTTAAACTTGAAATATTTTTCCGAGAGAAAATAATAAAATCCAAAATCCTCGTCTTCATTATTTGATAAATTTCAAATATGAAAATCGAAAATCCCCAACTCTCTCGAGGGTCCTTGAGTTGCTTAGGATTTGAGGATGGTAAGCGAGAATGCAATAAAATATGATATGCATGGATGACTGTGTATAACATGCCAAATTGAAAATTTGGGATGTTACATGCAGGCAGGAGTCGGTCTACTTGTCTCGGACGTGATGCCTATATATATGATCATACCTAGATATTCTCATAACTATGCTCAGTTCTATCAATTGCTCAACAGTAATTCGTTCACCCACCGTAAAATACTTATGCTCTTGAGAGAAGCCATTAGTGAAACCTATGGCCCCCGGGTCTATCTTCATCATATTAATCTTCCAATACTTAGTTATTTCCTTTGCTTTTATTTTACTTTGCATCTTTATCACAAAAATACAAAAAATATTACCTATCATATTTATCGGATCTCACTCTCGTAAGTGACCGTGAAGGGATTGACAACCCCTTATCGCTTTGGTTGCAAGGAGTTATTTTATTTGTGTAGGTACGAGGGACTCGAGCGTAGCCTCTTACTGGATTGATACCTTGGTTCTCAAAAACTGAGGAAAATACTTACGATACTGTGCTGCATCACCCTTTCCTCTTCAAGGAAATCCAACACAGTGCTCAAGAGGTAGTAGTGATCACGGTGAAGGCCGGCGTTGAGAGGAGGCGCTCAAAGTTGCCTCTATGTTTTTGCCTCCATGGGAGCCGCGAGTGCAGTCGCTTTGATAGCCCAACCGGCCGCCATGCCTAGCGCAAGGAGCCGTGGGAGCCATCGCGTCGCACAGCCCGACCAGCCGCCATGGCCAGCGCGAGGAGCTACGCCACCAACGCGGTAACTACAGGCTGGCAGAGGTGTGGCAGCAAGGAGCATGCATGCTCACAAACACCAGACGCGCACGGCGCACGCACACATCAAGCTAGAGCACGCATGCACACAGAGAGAACTCTCGTTGGTCGTCCAAATTGAAGCACGCTGAGCATCGTAATCATGGCTAGACGTTCAAATTGAAGACCGGTGTGCTCCCATGGCTAGAGGCCTCGTCTGTCCCGCCCAATTTCACCTACTTGTCGACGCGGCCGGAGACATGCGGAAGATGCGCCACCGCTCGGCTCGTGAAGATCAGCGGGCCCGATCTGCTGCTCCCATGGCCGGAGAGGTGGCAACCACTTGCCTGCGGCTCCCATGACCGGCTCTCCGGTGCGCCGACGCTCGCCGCCACACGGCATCGCCTGTGCGGACAACGTCGGGATGTCAAGGGGTCCTGGATCCGACGAGATGGTATCCAGTGAAGCCACGTCGCAGAGGAAGGATGGGCAATGTGGGTCAACTTGGGAGGCGGCAACGGTCGAGATCACCGAATACCTGTCATCTGGGGAGAGAGAGATGAGGAGGAGGAAAAAGAAAATAGGAAAAAGAAGATGGGAAGATGACAGGTGGGACCGGCATCCACATTATTGTCCACATAGGTATGCCAAGTCAGCCTGACAGGTGGGGCCAATCTGTCAGTTTCCCTGTTTTCGAGAGCAAATCGAACAATCAGTGCACCGTGTTACAAATTACACACAGAGTTGATGGTTTCTTGTGCCCTGCCATAAATGTGGTATTAAGTTGTTACCCTAACCCTAAGTGTGGTGGTTTGGCGTAAATAACTCTCCAAAAGTATGTATAAAAGCACCTGATGGAAGATGGACAATATTTACATTTCAAAGGCGCTTAGTATAACAAAGACAAAAATGCAAAAGAAGAAGAAGAAGAAGAAGAAGAAGAAGAAGTAGTAGTCTAGCTGGAGACAACTATCTAAACAGAAGAAGCATAAAACTGTAATTTGGAATTAGCAACAGTAGTATGATGCACGATTTTTTATCTCAACCTAACTCATATTAGATGGAAGCATATAAATCTGAACTATCGGATCAAGATGAAAAATGAGTCATAAGCTAGCGGGGGAGATGAGGAGAGGTGAGGGAAGATTTCGAACAGAGTGGAGGGTATTCCTCATTGCGATGAAAAGCCGTCATCCAGATACCATGCCGCTGGTGAGCCTCACCTCCTCCTTGTGCTTGGTTGTTGAAAGTCAACGAAAACTCCTAGAGCGGTGACGATGCATCAGCAATGTGGGGATGAAGGAGGAGGATCTCGGCAAGATCCCTACCAGGGATTTGGTGGAAGAATGTACTGCTGAGAACGGCGGGGAGGTGGCATCATCTACGGCTCAGTGGAGAACGGCGTGCATGTGATTCGGATCGGAAGAACAGAGAGACGGGAGAGACAAGAGAGAGGAAGAGGATGCGGGGATTGGGGGCGGGTGGGTGGGGGTGTTTCAAAGCGGCGGATTAATCAGGGGAGCGAAGAACAGGACGAGAAAATATGGGAACTACAATGGGATTTGCTACACATCACAGCCGCGAGTTGGAACAGGAATCAACGGCATAGGAGTGGACTGGCGATCTCTTTCCTTCAGATGTATGATAGAAAGTGTTTCCCATATAGTACAAAAGAGAAAACGGCTCCGCACTCAGTTTGTTTACTTAATCCTGACAGTATAAATTAAGGAGCTCACCTATGAGCGTACGTACACAAACGTATGGACTGAAAAGTCCTGCTTTCGTCCCTGCGCGTGTGTCTGTAATGGGGCTGGTCGCATGGCATATACGGAATCTTGTACCCGCTGACAAATCGACAATCACTTAAACAATAGTTACGTTCATTAAAAAAACACTTAACAATGGTTACGAGCACCGGTGACTTAAAAAAGGAAATTGTTTAAAAACAGCCGGCTGATTACAACACGGCGTAAGCCTCCTCCGACGCGCGACACGCGTCCTGGTGGGGACCCGCACACCGCTTCTCCACGCCGTCCTTATCCCCACTCGAGGCGCACAAAAGAAGCAACTGGTCGAGTGGTCATTGACCCAACTCTCCCGTGGCTCTAGCTCTACTTTCCCCTGGTCGGTGCTCTTCCTCTACATCTTGCCCCATCTCTTTTTTCCCCAGTGAAATCGGAAGCCCGCTGCAAGCCATCCATGTGCTGCCGTGGCCAACTCGGAGGCAACGGCCGCTGCAATCCACCCATGGGCGCTGGTGGGGGAGGGGTCGCTGATGCTGCAATGGGGTGCGTGCCGTGCTGCAACAAAGTAGGGGCACGCGCGGCGATCTGATGGAGCTTTGTCGATGGTTCCAAGATGCGCACCAGTTTGGAAGCTGGCATCGTCCTCACCTCTCCCAAAGGCGACAAGCTCAAATATGTGCTGCAAATCCATTTTGCCGCCTCCAACAACGTCGCCGAACACGAGGCACTCATTCACGGGCTCCGGCTTGCCAAAGAGCTCGGTATCCGCCGGATCCTGTGTTATGGTGACTCTGACTTGGTGGTCCAGCAGCCGTCAGGCGACTGGGACGCCAAAGATGCAAACATGGCGAGCTACCACTTCCTCGTACAACATCTCAGTGGATATTTCGAGGGGTGTGAGTTTCTCCATGTGCCAAGGAACGACAACGAGCAAGCAGACGCCTTGGCAAGAATCGGCTCCACCCGTCAAGCAATACCGACCGGCGTCGCCCTTTAAAACCTCCTCAAGCCGTCTATTAAGCCGTCGCCAGAATCCGATTCTATCTTCGTGGTCGGCCTCCTCAAGCAGAGAGATCCGACTTGAGAGCTCGGCAATGACCCGCCAGGGGACTTTAGAACCCGCCTGGGACTGCAGCTGCCAGCCCGGGACTTCTGTGAGCTTGGCCCGTGATCGCACTAATTGGCCCGGGACTTCATCGACCCAGCAAGGGGCTGCCGACCCAACCCGCCGCCTCCCGGCCCAACCGCCCTCATCCAAGTTGTGGCCCTAACAGTCGCAGAAGTCGCAGCACCTTCGTGGGCCCAGCCCACCCTCAATTTCGTGGTGAACAAAGAGCTGCCGACTGATGTGGTCACGGCTCGGCAAGTGCAACGCCGGGCAGCAGCCTACACCATAGTCAACAGAGAGCTTGTGAGGCGTAGTGTCACTGGTGTCTACCTGCGCTGCGTGGAGCCGGAGCAAGGCCAAGCGATTCTCAAGGATATCCATCAAGGCGAGTGTGGCCACCATGTGGCTTCAAGAGCACATGTCGCCAAAGCCTTCCGCCATGGTTTTTTCTGGCTCACCGCTCTAGAAGACGCAAAGGGTGCCAGAAGTTCCGTTCCAAGCCACATCAGCCGGCTTCTGCACTCAAAACTATTCCCATTGCCCGGCCCTTTGCCGTCTGTGGCCTGGACATGGTGGGACCATTCAAAACAGCGCGAGGCGGCATGACTCATCTGCTTGTCGCGGTGGACAAGTTCACCAAGTGGATAGAAGTAAAACCAATCAAGAAGCTGAATGGTCCAACAGCTGTAACTTTCATCTCCGACATCACCATCCGTATGGCATACCGCACAACATCATCACCGATAATGGCACAAACTTTGCCAAAGGCGCTTTGGCCCGCTTCCGCGCGACGCAGGCATCCCATCGACTTAGCGCCCGCTGCCCATCCGCAGTCAAACGCCAGGTGGAGCGAGCAAACGGCCTCATCTTGTCCGCATCAAGCCCGACCGTCGAGCCTCTGCAGCTGCTCGCCGGCTGTTGGCTCGACGAGCTGCCACCGCCCTCCGAGCTCGCGCACAACTCCAAACAAGTCAACCGCTTCACGCCTTTCTTCCTCGTCTCACGGTGTCAAGCCGCCATCCCAACGGATATAGAATTCGACTCCCCTCGAGTCACCATGTACAATCAAGAGGAGGCGGAAGAAGCACGACAAGACGGCGGCGATTCATCGAAGAGGGCTGGCTGTTGGCACTCAGTCGTCCGGTATCTACCACAGAGCTCGCAGATACTACAATCGAAGGTCAAGCCAAGATCTTTCCAAGAGGGAGACCTTGTACCCGCTGATCCAAATAACAGCCGACCAAGCACAAGCTCTCGGCGCTTTGGGAAGGCCCTTCATCATCAGCAAAGTGTTGGGCAACGATCAGACACCTGATCGACGCCGAAGCCTCGAGGCGCGCAATGAGATGACTCCGCAACAAGACGGAGCGGTTATGGAATGCAAATCAAGATTTTCTGCTTGATGTAGTATGTACCACGCTACCTTTTGTATTAAAGTACGAAGACTCGTGGTCCCCGAGAAGAGCTCGGGACTGCCCTCTTTATCTATATGATAAGAATTATGCCTATGAGTATGTTATTTTATGTTATACCGCTTGGCACCGGTCCCACTAGTCGGCCCGGGACTTGCTGCCTTGTACTATGAAATGCTTCCCAGCCGGACAAGTAGTGTGTGGCACTTCAGCCGCCTCTCGCCGAAGCCGCACCTTGCAGAGCTTAATGCACGGTGGGCAGGAGTAAGGTAGAAAGGGTGCCCACATGAAAAATGGCTAAGGACTCAAAGCATGTGCATAGTTTAAGCCGGCTTGCCGCTTCTTACGACCGACTGTTGAGCAGCTGGTCCGCCATTTTCTACTTAACTTGCTAAAGAACTCTAAGCGGCTAAGTACTTACCTTCCCAAAGTAGCTAAGTACTTGACCCAGCATCAGTCCGTAGAGCGGCTGTGTGGCTGGCAAGACGGCAACCAAGGGAAGGCGACGAAGGAAAAAGCCAAAGAGCAGTAAGCAAGAAAAAGATAGAACTCAGAAAAATATTTACATAACAAAGGCCCTTGGCCGATCTTCAACAAAGTTCAAGATACACCCCGCGGGTGGAATTGTGAAAAATTAGCAAAGTTCATCGAGACTAACAGACATGTGAAGTAAAAGATAAAATGGCGGCCTAGGAAGCGGCAGAAGGGTTCGGAGGATCGGAGGAGTCGGCGGTGCCAGTTGCCGGAGCGGCCGGCTGGTCGGTCTCTGCTTGTTCGCCTCCGCGCCTGGCTCGATTAGGCTGGTCGAGGTAAGGTTGGCCATCCGCTCGACCTCCTGGCGCCTCTCTCTTGCCTCCTCCTCCGCTCGCTTCTTCCTCGCCAGTCGATCACCTCCGCCGAGTCTCGCCATCGTCCGGGTTCAGCCCGAACCATTCGTGGCGCTGTCGCCAATTTCAACCCGGCCCGGACGAAGATGCTGGTGTCGGTGTATCGACGATTGACGCGCGCTTGACGAGATCGCCTTCCACGACCGCCAACTCCTCATGAGCCTCCACCGAATGTGGCTAGCCGGGCAGGCTCAGCCTAGGGTACCATGCCTTGACAAACTCCAAGGCCCGACGCGCCCAGCCCAGCCGAAGAGCCCTTCCAGCCTCAAGACGGCCGATCACATTCTCCAGCCTACCGGCAGTCCGACCGGGGTGCCGCGGTGCCGCATGTCCGCCATTGTGGCGGCGATCGCCTGCACCGACACGCCAAGCCGGGCGGCATGCGGTGAGCCGGCCAAGACGGGCCTCGGCGCTCGTGGATCTGTTCATTAGGGTTCGGGGCGCCGGGCGGCGATTCGCGCTGCCCCGCCTCCGCCCTTCGTGATCAGCTTCGATGGCCTGGTTGGCGCGCCCGAGTGGCCAGGAAGAAGTCTGCCAAGACTGAAGCAAAGAACAAAATTAAAGGCAAGAAGCCAGCTTGACCAACAGCCGGCAGCAAAGAAGAAAAATGAGGAGGCTCACCATCGACTATACCCTCGATCTCGTGGAAGCCGAAGTCAAGCCTCGCCTTGTCAGTCCACGAGGAGCGCTCGCCGCGAACTCAGCAAGGAGGCTGGTCTCCTGTCCTCCGCCTCCTCTCGGGCCTTCTTGAGGAGCTCCTTCATTTTGCCAACTGGGCTAATCGCCGCGCTCTTCAGCCAGCTTGTTGCACTCCTCCTCCTTGGCACGCAGGCGGTGTTGGCTTCGCCCAGCTGCTGCTGCAAGGTGGCGCTATTTCTGCGGAAGAAAGAAGAAAGCAAGGTGTCAGAGCCAACAAAGAAGAGTAGTGGCCGGGAGATCCGCCCGACAGCTCAACTGTCGGCCCAAATCTCGGGATTAGCAGCTGGATGGTGCCAAAGGCGCCTCGCGAATAAAGAAGTCATCGACAGAAAGAATAATAGAAGGGAGATCCGCCCGGCGCTCAGCAATCGATTCAATCTCGGGACTACAGCCTGGAGTGCGCCAACGCGCTACCGAGAAAAAAGAAGAGGACTTATTCGCTTTCCGACAAGTCGGCAGTCCGCTGAGCCAACTCCTAGACGTTGGGGTTGAAGGCGGTCACGCGGAGATTGTGGTAGTCCCACGACAAAATTTGAGATAAGTGTTAGTGCTTGAACTGTCGATTAGAGTTCCGAGCCACCGCCAAAGAGCCGCCCCAAACTCGGGATTACACTCCAGGAGGAGGCCGCGCCTCACCGAGAAGCACAAGAAAGAGAAACAAAGAATAAGGCAACATACCCGGACGGCCTATCGCGCTGCCAGATGCGCCTTGTTGCAGTTCCTGACGGCCTCGCCCTAGGCTCGGATCTTGGCCTGGACGTCCAAAAGCGCTGGATTCAGAGGGCCCTGCCCCGCCTCGCACTCCACCACCTGGGCGAAGCGCCTGCTCTCGGTGCCTCGATCGCGAGTCGCGGGCGCCTCTGTGAGGGCACGGCGCCGAAGCTGCCTTTGAAAGGCGGCGACGCGTGGGTGTGCCAACCTCGAGAACCAGGCCCGCCACCACCTCGTCTTCAGTTGGCGGCACTGGCGGTCCGTCGGCTGCTTGCCTTGCGCATTCCCGGACAGGGGCGGCGGTGGCACGATCACGTCCGGCATGGCGGTGTCGCCGCTGTCCTCTCCATGATCGGGTTCTCGCCGCCGCTTCCTGGGCCAAGGCGCGTGAACTCCGGAGGTGGCGGTGCGGAGTTTAGAGGGATGACAAAAACCGCCGATTGGCGGCGCGCGGCTTCTTCAGCCTGCTTCTTTGCCGCGTTGGCAGCCTCGGCCTCCGCCAGTTTTTCATGGCGGTGGCTCCGCTTTCTCGGCCTCCGCTTCTCTAGGCGGGCGGCTTCTACTCTTTCACGCTTCGCTGCTCCGCCTCCTCGCCACCGGAGGTCGGCGGTTGGTTCGATCCGCCGAGTGGTGGCGTAAGTCTCGCCGACCCCACGACGGTGGCGGCAGCCACCTTCTCAAGAGAGAGGGGAGCCCTGACCGAGGGAAACAAGCAAAATGACTCAGACAAGATCAACAAAGAAAAAATGAAGACACAAAGGAAGGTAGCACTTACGCAGAAACCAGCTACGGCGTTTTCACCTCGAAGCTGTTGGCCTTCGCCGCTTGGTCCCGCTTGGTCGCCGCGGCCGAGCCCTTGGGCTTCTTCGCCGGCTGTCAACATGCTCGGCACGGCCCTGCGCTTTCTTCAGGCTAACTTGGGCGTCCGGGCGCAGAGAAGAGCTCACGCCCGGCTGGTGGGCTGGGCGACTTCCCCCTGCTGTTGCCAGCCAGCCTCGAGGCTGGCTCGAGCCTCGAGCTGCCTGCCTCGCCTCCTCCTCCTCGGCCTGCCCTCCAAGGCCGCCACCCCCACGCCGGGTCGCCGACGACGCCTCCGCCCGCTGGGAGGATTCTGGTCCGCCTCAATGGAGCCGGGCCGGCCGGAGGAGGGGGCTTCTGCTCAGGCCGATTGGTCGATCGACAAGACGGACTCGGCGTAAAAAGAGTCGAGGAAAAGAAAAAGAGATAACTCACCATGGGCGGAGGGTTGGCGTGAGTACGGCTCCTGTCAATTGCCACTCTTCCGAGAGCTCAGAGTTCGCAAGATAGTTCACCATGCAGACTACCGTGGAGGCATCTCCTTGGTGCATAGACGGCTCGGGTCCCGGCGTCCGCCATCTGGCGATCATGTGAGGGCGGCTCGAGCGGAGCACTCAGCGCCAGGCGAAGGCGCCAACAAATCAGGCCCGTCAGGCCCTCCCATCGCCAAGACGGAGCCGCGATGGCGGCGGCTCCAAAGAAAGCGCCGCGCCCGGCCCGCAGACGACTAGTTGGGCTTCTTCCACCTGGCGGGCCGCTGCGAAGCCGGCAAGTTGACCCAGCCGCCCGCCAAGACGCTCTTCACGTAGAAGTACGACCGCTGCCATATCTTCACCGATTTTATCAGCGTGACTGGGGGAAACGGATTGTCGCCTCGACCCTTCGCCTCCGCTGATGAAGATCGGCATGCACGCCTGCGACGTGGGTGCCGAGCTTGGAGTAGAAGAACTCGCCCCAGAGCTTGATGGTGGGGAGGACACCGAGGAAGCCTTCGCAGAAGGTGACGAAAGCGGACAGCAGCACCACCGTGTTGGGGTGAGGTGGTGCGGCTGGAGGCCGTAGAAGTCGAGGAAGGACCGGAAGAAGCCGCTCGCCGGCAAGACAAGGCCGCGCAGTGCAGTGAGCGAAGACGACCCGCCGCCTCCTCCGCGCCGCGAGATTTCTTCTTCAGCGCAAGGCGAACCTCACGAAATCTCGCCGGGCAGCCGCCTGCCTTGCGGAGGAAATCGACGTGGTCGTCGTGGAACCTCGTGAGCCATCCCATGCGCCTGAAGCGCTGCTGGGGCGGACGGTGGAAGAGGAGCTCATCGGAACGAAGCTCAGGTGCTCAGCGGGCGGAAGCGCCGGCAAGAGGAAGAAGAAAGAGGAAGAGGTGAGGAAGAGGGCGCGTGCTCGCCTCCCTCCTCCGCCTACTTATAGGCCTCACGGCTGCAAAGCCGAGGGGCGGTCGGGATTTATCGCGCCACTACCCCACGCCCCATGTTTTTTACATGAGTTATCACAGCAGAACTCCACGGAACTCTCAATCGCCCACCTCGCCGCAGCGGATCCGCCAAGTGCCGAGGCATGGTAGTGGCGGGCCCTTCCGCAGCGCCGCCCCGCCACGCTGCGGTGGCAACTGGCCCGCCGCCGCCGCCACGTGACAGGCCCAAACGGGGCGCGGCTCTGAAGTTTAGCCAGACGCCACTCGGATTCCGCCGAGGCGCTCAAATTTTTTGGACAAGTCGACAGCGAAGTCCGACCCCACCACCGGGCCCGGCGGAAGACGGAAGAAACTCTATCTCAAACACGGAAGATGGAAACTATTGAGGCTCGACCAATCGCCTGGGCGCCTCACCAGCTTCGGGACTACTGTTGAGTAATGGGCCACGGGTAAGCCAACCCGAGCCCAGATCCTTTCAAGACATCGGGCTGGCGCCTCAAGACACTAAGATGAAGAGCCGCCCCGGAGGCCGGCTGCCCGTGAAATGGCCGAGTCCCGAGGCAAGGTAAGTCAAGCCGACTCTATCGGGCAGCTTCTAGAGAAGCTGCCCCGAGGAGTCGGCCCACGACAACAACAAAGCCCATGCCCTCATTGGCGGACAGACGGGAATGGCTATAATGTAGCCCATCCTCCCCTTTTCAGGGCTGGCATGGCCACAAAGGCGCAGACCGTGGAGATCTCCGCCGCGCGACATTGTTGCCATGCCATCCTCGACACCATCACGCAAAGCGGAGTCCTGCTCCCACGACGGCCTATCTCAGATGGCTCCAAGGACGATGGCCCCACCATTCAGCGAGAGTCCGTAAGACGGCGAGAGCCTTACGAGTCGGACCCGAGGGAGGTCGGCCCCCAGGAGTCGGCCCGCCCCTTCCTTGGGCCCCACGCGCCATTAACCAGATGAGACAGGGAGTGGCTACAGTAATCGCCCTCTAGGCGGCGGAGCTGTAGCCATGACCCCCTGACCAAGCCCTGGCCATCGAGACACGACAACAAAGGATCACTGCCGACAGACCCGGGAGCGGTGGTACGGCCTGCTGGCCCTCAGACTAACCAATGGCGGGGCCCACCAGCGGCAGCCCCAAAGAAGCGGGCTGAGAAGCCGCGGCTGAAGAGGCCGACGGCCGGGCCCTACAGCCGGCCGGATTACTCAATGTACCCGGGGTAGGCCTATAAACCCCTGTGGCACCCATGCAAAGGGTTCCAACCTGTTAGACTAGACCAGATCATAGAGGAAGGAGAGCTAGCCTTGCCTTCTCCTACCTCTAGCATACAAACTCAAGGAGCACCTTTGTATTCACTTGTGCCTTAGTGATCATAAGACCCGCAGAGCAGGACTAGGGGTGTTATCTCCCAGGAGAGCCCCGAACCCTGGTAAAAGCACGCCGGCTCGTGTTTACGCCTCATTCCGGCTCCGGCATCGCGACGCTCTACTCGGCCCACCATGATAAGCCATCCTTGGCATATGTCGCACCCAACCCCCGACAAAACGCCTTTTCCTCATTAAGTACATGCCACATAAGCATAATTTTTTGAAGTGCGCTATGTTACTATCTAAGTTACTCCCACTATGACTAGCCCTAGGCATTTTAGAAGGTGCACCGCAACCTAGGCGCAAAGAGATTAGACTAGGAGAAAAATTGAATGGCGAATAGCCAATCACATCATTCCTTTCTCAACTAAAAAATGCTATTAATTAGGAGACCTCTTTAAATAACAATAGTGTGCCACTGTAAATTGCATGCATTGGCCCTTCAATTAATAGATGAGGTCTAATTAATATGCATACAACTAGTACTATTGTTTCCCACCTTAACGCTTTGGGATAATTTGATTTTGTTAGATGCCTAATGGACCGAGACGGAGGTAGTAGCGTGAGTTTTTTACGGAAAATTGCACTTACGTAATTGTATGGATTTGCCTAGCACGATGTCAAGCAACACAATAAGTTCTAGGGCTCGCATGTCAAACACCGTCAGCTTAAGTTTTTACCATATCAAAATGGTGATGCACGACGACTACAAAAAATACACTTCCGTGATGATACGTGTTTGTCACAAGAGGTCGCGCTTTTTGTCATGCATGTACATCCATGCCAAATTTATGATGTAATCAAGATAGTCATACTCGCGGCAGTCAGAGAAGTGTTCCATGACATTACCAAAATTATCATCACGGAAGTGTCCACTTCCATGACGATAAATCGCGTCACGTAAGTGCGTTTTCATTAAGGGTGACCGACGCGGTATCCACCGTGAACGAACGCCGTTAAGCTTATCGGGTCGGGTTTTGATCCGATAACTCGTTAACAGCCTCGACCAATGGGGATTTTCCACGGTAAAATCATCATTGGCTGGAGGAAACACGTGTTGGCTCATTGTTGGGACAGATGTCATCCACTCATTGGATGTATACGCCTATGATACGTCGACAGTGGGCACGCCCAACCGAGGCCCATTCTCTGTGAAAAGGTCGGCCCGCTTGACTTGGTCAAAGGTGACGGGCCGCCCATGGAAAGCCCGTTAACAGCCTCTGCTCAAGATATAGCCCATTTACAACCCGCTAACCCAAGGCCCGCTACGCCTATTCAATTAGGCCTAATAGCGCTATCCGCCATTCAATATGATTCCAGCCCGCTTTCACTTCGCCCATGACGCCTTTCGCCCATATGAGGCCCTATGTAACTCTTGGCCTATTAATCGCCTGTGGTGAAACTGGCCCGCAATGAACAAAGGTATCACTTTAGACCCATTAACGGCCCATGGTGAAACCGCCAAGAATGAACAAAGTATCACTTTATACCCATTAAGGGCCCGTTATTCAGTTGGGCCGCTTCCGGCCCATGTTATCTTTCGGCCTTCTCAGAGCCCATTTATTCTTGGGCTCATTTCAAACATTCGCTTACTTACGGCCCACATCGCTATTTTTGCTTTGGGCCAAATTCAGCCCGTGGTTAATCGGCCTGTTTGTGGTCCGTTAATACATTGGGCCGCTTATAGCGCCATCAAATACAGCCTATTAACGATGGCCCGCTATGGTCGGCCCATGAATGGATGATTCCAACTTATTAATTAACAATCTCACATCTGTGAATATCTCTCAAACCCAAATCACGTCTCTGAGCATAGCATAGCAATATAAGCAACACATAGAAGTAACTCCCAAGGGTTTGATAGTAACAGGCAATAGGTTCCTACCTCATCATCTACTTCCCAACCCACAAATTAATGACATCCTAACCATGCAATGTTTGAGGTTGAAACTAATGCATAAAACTGGGTATGAAAAGATATGATCAAGTGTTACTTGCCTTGCCGATGATCCGTGAATCCTAGAGACTCGTAGTAACATGCTTCGCACTCGGAATTCTATCGCAAGCAAACAATACATACATAAGCAACAAACAAAGATGCACAAACGAAACTTCAACTCAAAGAGGTTGACCGAGAGTTCAACTTAAGAACTCCGGTTTGCAAAAAGAATCAAACCAAAGCGAAACAACGAAACTCAAGCGGCGAGAGAAACAAGATCCGTTTACTAATCTGAACTAGAGTCAAATTTTACAAAGACAAAAACTGGTTTAACTTTGGCTATTCGGAAAGAGGGTTTCGAGATGAAACTCCAGGCGCTTGAATCGCTGATTCCGATAAGCGAGCTAAAAGTTATACTAATTTGAACATTGGTTGAAATCAAGTCGGAATAATCGCGGAATAAAACCGATAAAGGAAAAGCGACGAGCGGCTAAGCGAGCGAGCGTTCGTTAGCGGAAACTAAGCGACGAACGGTTCGTAAAAACGAACGAACGGGTGAACGTTCTCAAATAAATAAACCGGGAAATAAAACCGATCTAATATAAAAAAACGGGCTAGGGTTTTACAAAAAAACCGAAGGGTTATTTTTTAAAACAAACCTGCGAGTAGGCGGGCGGCGGGGAGGCGGCGAAGCGGCGCGGCTCGGCAGCCTGCCCGGGTCGGGCAGTGGTGGTGGTGAGTGGTGTTGGCTAAGGGAGAGGGGGGTATATAAAGAGGGGGAGGCGGTGGCTTGGACGAGGCAAGGCGGCGGGAGGAGGAGTCGGGACTCGGTCGTTATGCAAGGCGGGCGGTGAGCTGCACAGGCGCGTGGCACTTGGGCGGCGCTTTCGGCTGGGCCGTGCTAGCCCACATGGTATGATTCTTTTTTAAAAAACATTCACTGAAATTTATAAAAATCCTAGAAAAATAAATAAAATCTAAAAATGCCAAAACAAGTTTTCTTTGCCTAAATAAAATATTTAGAACAAGATGAACTTTTCTTGACCCCTAAATGCAAATTTTAAATATATGCAAATTTTCTCTAGGCAAATAAAATTCCAAATAAGTGAAATAAAATCCCAAATAATGATTTTAATATTTTTCCTCCGGTATTTTAATTATTTTTGGAGAAGTCATATTATCTCCTCTCGTTTATTTTAAACTTGAAATATTTTTCCAGAGAGAAAAATAATAAAATCCAAAATCCTCGTCTTCATTATTTGATAAATTTCAAATATGAAAATCGGAAAATCCCCAACTCTCTCCGAGGGTCCTTGAGTTGCTTAGGATTTCGAGGATGGTAAACGAGAATGCAATAAAATATGATATGCATGGATGACCTGTGTATAACATGCCAAATTGAAAATTTGGGATGTTACATGCAGGCAGGAGTCGGTCTACTTGTCTCGGACGTGATGCCTATATATATGATCATACCTAGATATTCTCATAACTATGCTCAGTTCTATCAATTGCTCAACAGTAATTGCTCACCCAACCGTAAAATACTTATGTTTGAGAGAAGCCATTAGTGAAACCTATGGCCCCGGGTCTATCTTCATCATATTAATCTTCCAATACTTAGTTATTTCCTTTGCTTTTATTTTACCTTTGCATCTTTATCACAAAAATACAAAAAATATTACCTATCATATTTATCGGATCTCACTCTCGTAAGTGACCGTGAAGGGATTGACAACCCCTTATCGCTTTGGTTGCAAGGAGTTATTTTATTTGTGTAGGTACGAGGGACTCGAGCGTAGCCTCTTACTGGATTGATACCTTGGTTCTCAAAAACTGAGGAAAATACTTACGATACTGTGCTGCATCACCCTTTCCTCTTCAAGGAAATCCAACACAGTGCTCAAGAGGTAGTAGTGATCACGGTGAAGGCCGGCTGAGAGGAGGCGCCAAAGTTGCCTCTATGTTTTTTGCCTCCATGGGAGCCGCGAGCAAGATCGCTGATAGCCCAACCGCCGCCATGCCTAAGCGCAAGGAGCCGTGGAGCTATCGTCAAGACAGCCCGACCAGCCGCCATGGCCAGCGCGAGAGCTACGCCACCAACGCTGTAACTACAGGCTGGCAGAGTGTGGCAGCAAGGAGCATGCATGCTCACAAACACCAGACAGCGACGGGCACGCACACATCAAGCTAGAGCACGATGCACACAGAGAGAACTCGCTGGTCGTCCAAATTGAAGCACGCCGAGCATCGTAATCATGGCTAGACGCTCAAATTGAAGACCGTGTGCTCCCATGGCTAGAGGCCTCGTCTCGTCCCGCCCAATTTCACCTACTTGTCGACGCGGCCGGAGACATGCGGAAGATGCGCCACCGCTCGGCTCGTGAAGATCAGCGGGCCCGATCTGCTGCTCCCATGGCCGGAGAGGTGGCAACCACTTGCCTGCGGCTCCCATGACCGGCTCTCCGGTGCGCCGACGCTCGCCGCCACACGGCATCGCCTGTGCGGACAACGTCGGGATGTCAAGGGGTCCTGGATCCGACGAGATGGTATCCAGTGAAGCCACGTCGCAGAGGAAGGATGGGCAATGTGGGTCAACTTGGGAGGCGGCAACGGTCGAGATCACCGAATACCTGTCATCTGGGGAGAGAGAGATGAGGAGGAGGAAAAAGAAAATAGGAAAAAGAAGATGGAAGATGACAGGTGGGACCGCATCCACATTATTGTCCACATAGGTATGCCAAGTCAGCCCGACAGTGGGGCCAATCTGCCGCTTTCCTGTTTTCAGAGCAAATCAACAATCAAGGCACCGTGTTACAAATTACACACGAGTTGATGGTTTCTTGTGCCCTGCCATAAATGTGGTATTAAGTTGTTACCCTAACCCTAAGTGTGGTGGTTTACGTAAATAACTCTCCAAAAGTATGTATAAAAGCACCTGATGGAAGATGGACAATATTTACATTTCAAAGGCGCTTAGTATAACAAAGACAAAAATGCAAAAGAAGAAGAAGAAGAAGAAGAAGAAGAAGAAGTAGTAGTCTAGCTGGAGACAACTATCTAAACAGAAGAAGCATAAAACTGTAATTTGGAATTAGCAACAGTAGTATGATGCACGATTTTTTTTATCTCAACCTAACTCATATTAGATGGAAGCATATAAATCTGAACTGTCAGATCAAGATGAAAAATGAGTCATAAGCTAGCGGGGGAGATGAGGAGAGGTGAGGGAAGATTTCGAACAGAGTGGAGGGTATTCCTCATTGCGATGAAAAGCCGTCATCCAGATACCATGCCGCTGGTGAGCCTCACCTCCTCCTTGTGCTTGGTTGTTGAAAGTCAACGAAAACTCCTAGAGCGGTGACGATGCATCAGCAATGTGGGGATGAAGGAGGAGGATCTCGGCAAGATCCCTACCAGGGATTTGGTGGAAGAATGTACTGCTGAGAACGGCGGGGAGGTGGCATCATCTACGGCTCAAGGAGAACGGGCGCATGTGATTCGGATCGAAGAACAGAGAGACGGAGAGACAAGAGAGGAAGAGGATGCGGGATTGGGGGCGGTGGGTGGGGTGTTTCAAAGCTATGGATTAATCAGGGGAGCGTAAGAACAGGACGAGAAAATATGGGAACTACAATGGATTTGCTACACATCACAGCATGAAGTTGGAACAGGAATCAACGGCATAGGAGTGGATCGGGCGATCTCTTTCCTTCGTATGTATGATAGAAAGTGTTTCCTATATAGTACAAAAGAGAAAACGGCTCCGCACTCAGTTTGTTTACTTAATCTCGACAAGATAAATTAAGGAGCTCACCTATGAGCGACACGTACACAAACGTATGGACTGAAAAGTCCTGCTTTAAATCCCCTCGCAGTGTTCAGAATGGGGCTGGTCGCATGGCATATACGGAATCTTGTACCCGCTGACAAATCGACAATCACTTAAACAATAGTTACGTTCATTAAAAAAACACTTAACAATGGTTACGAGCACCGGTGACTTAAAAGGAAATTGTTTAAAACAGCCGTTGATTACAACACGGCGTAGAAGCCTCCTCCGACCGCGACACGCTGCCCCGGTGGGGACCCGCACACCGCTTCTCCACGCCGCCCTTATCCCCACTCGAGGCGCACAAAGAAGCAACCGGTCGAGTGGTCATTGACCCAACTCTCCCGTGGCTCTAGCTCTACTTTCCCCTGGTCGGTGCTCTTCCTCTACATCTTGCCCCATCTCTTTTTTCCCCAGTGAAATCGGAAGCCCGCTGCAAGCCATCCATGTGCTGCCGTGGCCAACTCGGAGGCAACGGCCGCTGCAATCCACCCATGGGCGCTGGTGCGGGGGGGGGGGAGGGGGTCGCTGATGCTGCAATGGGGGTCGTGCCGCGGTGCTGCAACAGGCGAGGGGCACGCGGCGGCGATGCAGTGGAGCTTTGTCGATGGTTCCAAGATGCGCACCAGTTTGGAAGCTGGCATCGTCCTCACCTCTCCCAAAGGCGACAAGCTCAAATATGTGCTGCAAATCCATTTTGCCGCCTCCAACAACGTCGCCGAACACGAGGCACTCATTCACGGGCTCCGGCTTGCCAAAGAGCTCGGTATCCGCCGGATCCTGTGTTATGGTGACTCTGACTTGGTGGTCCAGCAGCCGTCAGGCGACTGGGACGCCAAAGATGCAAACATGGCGAGCTACCACTTCCTCGTACAACATCTCAGTGGATATTTCGAGGGGTGTGAGTTTCTCCATGTGCCAAGGAACGACAACGAGCAAGCAGACGCCTTGGCAAGAATCGGCTCCACCCGTCAAGCAATACCGACCGGCGTCGCCCTTTAAAACCTCCTCAAGCCGTCTGTTAAGCCGTCGCCAGAATCCGATTCTATCTTCGTGTCGGCTCCTCCTGAAGCAGTAGGATCCGACTTGAGAGCTCGGCAGTCGCACCCGGCCAGGGGACTTTAGAACCCGGCCTGGGGACTGCAGCGGCCAGCCCGGGGACTTCAGAGCTTGGCCCGGTGACTGCACCAATTGGCCCGGGGACTTCATCGACCCAGCAAGGGGCTGCCGACTCCAACCCGCCGCCTCCCGGCCCAACCGCCCTCATCCAAGTTGTGGCCCTAACAGTCGCAGAAGTCGCAGCACCTTCGTGGGCCCAGCCCACCCTCAATTTCGTGGTGAACAAAGAGCTGCCGACTGATGTGGTCACGGCTCGGCAAGTGCAACGCCGGGCAGCAGCCTACACCATAGTCAACAGAGAGCTTGTGAGGCGTAGTGTCACTGGTGTCTACCTGCGCTGCGTGGAGCCGGAGCAAGGCCAAGCGATTCTCAAGGATATCCATCATAGGCAGTGTGGCCACCATGTGGCTTCAAGAGCACATGTCGCCAAAGCCTTCCGCCATGGTTTTTTCCGCTCACCGCCTAGAAGACGCCAAAGGGTGCCGGTTCCGCTCAAGCCACATCAGCCGCTTCGACTCAAAACTATTCCCATTGCCCGGCCCTTTGCCGTCTGTGGCCTGGACATGGTGGGACCATTCAAAACAGCGCGAGGCGGCATGACTCATCTGCTTGTCGCGGTGGACAAGTTCACCAAGTGGATAGAAGTAAAACCAATCAAGAAGCTGAATGGTCCAACAGCTGTAACTTTCATCTCCGACATCACCATCCGGTATGGCATACCGCACAACATCATCACCGACAATGGCACAAACTTTGCCAAAGGCGCCTTGGCCCGTTTCTGCGCGACGCAGGGCATCCCACTGGACTTAGCGTCCGTTGCCCATCCGCAGTCAAACGGCCAGGTGGAGCGAGCAAACGGCCTCATCTTGTCCGGCATCAAGCCCCGACTGGTCGAGCCTCTGCAGCGTTCGGCCGGCTGTTGGCTCGACGAGCTGCCAGCCGTCCTCTCGAGCCTGCGCACAACTCCAAACAAGTCAACCGGCTTCACGCCTTTCTTCCTCGTCTACGGTGCCGAAGCCGTCATCCCAACGGATATAGAATTCGACTCCCCTCGAGTCACCATGTACACCGAAGAGGAGGCGGAAGAAGCACGACAAGACGGCGGCGATCTACTGGAAGAGGGCTGGCTGTTGGCACTCAGCCGGTCCGGTATCTACCAGCAGAGCCTGCGCAGATACTACAATCAGAAGGTCAAGCCAAGATCTTTCCAAGAGGGAGACCTTGTACTCCGGCTGATCCAGCGAACAGCCGACAAAGCACAAGCTCTCAAATACTTTGGGAAGGCCCCTTCATCATCAGCAAAGTGTTGGGCAACGATCAGATTACCTGATCGACGCCGAAGCCTCGGGCAAGAATGTAGATGACTCCGGCAACAAGACTGAGCGGTTATGGAATGCAAATCAAGATTTTACGCTTGATGTAGTATGTACCACGCTACCTTTTGTATTAAAGTACGAAGACTCCGGGTCCCCGAGAAGAGCTCGGGGACTGCCCTCTTTTATCTATATGATAAGAATTATGCCTATGAGTATGTTATTTTATGTTATACGCTTGGCACCGGGTCCGACTAGTCGGCCCGGGACTTGCTGAAATCTTGTACTATGAAATGCTTCCTGCAGCCGGACAAGTAGTGTGTGGCACTTCAGCCGTCTCCTGCCAGAAGCCGCACCTTGCAGAGCGACTGTACGGTGGGCAGGAGTAAGGTAGAAAGGGTGCCCACATGAAAAATGGCTAAGGACTCAAAGCATGTGCATAGTTTAAGCCGGCTTGCCGCTTCTTACGACCGACTGTTGAGCAGCTGGTCCGCCATTTTCTACTTAACTTGCTAAAGAACTCTAAGCGGCTAAGTACTTACCTTCCCAAAGTAGCTAAGTACTTGACCCAGCATCAGTCCGTAGAGCGGCTGTGTGGCTGGCAAGACGGCAACCAAGGGAAGGCGACGAAGGAAAAAGCCAAAGAGCAGTAAGCAAGAAAAAGATAGAACTCGAAAAAATATTTACATAACAAAGGCCCTTGGCGATCTTCAACAAAGTTCAAGATACACCCCGCGGGTGGAATTGTGAAAAATTAGCAAAGTTCATCGAGACTAACAGACATGTGAAGTAAAAGATAAAATGGCGGCCTAGGAAGCGGCAGAAGGGTTCGGAGGATCGGAGGAGTCGGCGGTGCCAGTTGCCGGAGCGGCCGGCTGGTCGGTCTCTGCTTGTTCGCCTCCGGCGTCAGCTGGCTCAGTTGGGCGCGGTCGAGGTAAGGTTGGCCATCCGCTCTGACCTCTGGCGCCTTCTCTTTGCCTCCCTCCTCCGCCTCGCCTTCTTCCTCGCCGCTGTAGTCGATCACCTCCGCCGAGTCCTCGCCATCGTCCGGGTTCAGCCCGAACCATTCCGGTGGCGCCTCGTCGCCAATTTCAACCCGCTCCGGGACGAAGATGCTGGTGTCGGTGTACTCGACGATTGACGCCTCGCGCTTGACGAGATCGTCTTCCACGACCGCCAACTCCTCATGAGCCTCCAGCCGGAATGTGGCCAGCTGGGCCAGGCTCAGCCTAGGGTACCATGCCTTGACAAACTCCAAGGCCCGACGCGCTCCAGCCCAGGCCGAAGAGCCCTTCCAGGCCTCAAGACGGCCGACCGCTACCTCCAGCCAGTCGGCAGTCCGACTGGGGGTGCGCGGTGCCGGCATGTCCGGCCACAGGGCGGCGATCGCCTGGCACCGACACGCTGAAGCCGGCGAAGCATGCGGTGAGCCGGCCGAAGACGGGCCTCGATGCTCAGGATCTGTTCGTTAAGGGTTCGGGGGGCGTCGGCGGCGATCTTCGCGCCGTCGCCCTCCGCCCGCCATTGATCAACCGATGGCCTGGTTGGCGGCGTCCGAGTGGCCAGGGAAGAAGTCTGCCAAGACAGAAGCAAAGAACAAAATTAAAGGCAAGAAGCCAGCTTGACCAACAGCCGGCAGCGCAAAGAAGAAAAATGAGGGAGGCTCACCATCGACTATACCCTCGATCTCGTGGAAGCCGGAAGTCAGCATCGCCTCCTTGTCAGTCCACGAGGAGCGTTCGCTCGCGAACTCAGCAAGGAGGCTGGTCTCCTTGTCCTCCGCCTCCTTCTGGGCCTTCTTGAGGAGCTCCTTCTGTTTTGCCAACTGCGTGGCCAATCGGCCGCGCTCTTCAGCCAGCTTGTTGCACTCCTCCTCCTTGGCACGCAGTGCGGTGTTGGCTTCGCCCAGCTGCTGCTGCAAGGTGGCGTTGGCTTCTGCGGAAGAAAGAAGAAAGCAAGGTGTCAGTAGCCAACAAAGAAGAGTAGTGGCCGGGGAGATCCGGCCTGACAGCTCAACTGTCGGCCCAAATCTCGGGGACTACAGCCCGCGGGTGCGCCAGTGCGCCCCCGCGAATAAAGAAGTCATCGACAGAAAGAATAATAGTAGCCGGGGAGATCCGGCCCGACTGCTCAGCAGTCGACCCGAATCTCGGGGACTACAGCCCGCGGGTGCGCCAACGCGCCCCTGCAGAAAAAGAAGAGGACTTACTCCGGCTTTCCGACAAGTCGGCAGTCCGCTGAGCCAACTCCTAGACGTTGGGGTTGAAGGCGGTCACGCGGAGATTGTGGTAGTCCTACGACAAAAATTTCAGACAAGTGTTAGTGCTTGGAACTCGTCGATTAGAGTTCCGAGCCGCCTGCTCAGCAGCCGCCCCGAAACTCGGGGACTACACCCAGTGGGTGCGCTGGCGCGCCCCCACCGAGAAGCACAAGAAAGAGAAACAAAGAATAAGGCAACATACCCGGACGGCCTATCGCGCTGCCAGATGCGCCTTGTTGCAGTTCCTGACGGCCTCGCCCTAGGCTCGGATCTTGGCCTGGACGTCCAAAAGCGCTGGATTCAGAGGGCCCGTCCCGCCTCCTCGCACCCACCCAGTGGGCGCAGCGCTCGTTGCCTCGGTGCCCGGGATCGCGGAGCTCGCGGCGCCCGGTCTGTGAAGAACGCAGCGCGAAGCTGCCTTTGAAAAGCGGCGGCAGCGTGGGTGTGCCAACCTCGAAACCAGGCCCGCCACCACCTCGTCTTCAGTTGGCGGCACTGGCGGTCCGTCGGCTGCTTGCCTTGCGCATTCCCGGACAGGGGCGGCGGTGGCACGATCACGTCCGGCATGGCGGTGTCGCCGCTGTCCCTCTCCATGATCGGGTTCTCGCCGCCGGCTTCCCCAGTCTGCGCCGTGAACTCCGGAGGTGGCGGTGCGGAGTTTAGAGGGATGACAAAAACCGCCGATTGGCGGCGCGCGGCTTCTTCAGCCTGCTTCTTTGCCGCGTTGGCAGCCTCGGCCTCCGCCAGTTTCTTCATGGCGGTGGCCTCCGCCTTCTCGGCCTCCGCCTTCTCTAGGCGGGCGGCTTCCTACTCTTCACGCGCTTCTCGCGCGTTCCGCTCCCTCGCCTACCGGAGGTCGGCGGCTGGTTCGATCCGCCGAGTGGTGGCAGAAGTCTCTGCCGACCCCACGACGGTGGCGGCAGCCACCTTCTCAAGAGAGAGGGGAGCCCTGACCGAGGGAAACAAGCAAAATGACTCAGACAAGATCAACAAAGAAAAAATGAAGACACAAAGGAAGGTAGCACTTACGCAGAAACCAGCTACGGCGTCTTCACCTCCCTGCGGAAGCGGTTGGCCTTCGCGGCCGCTTCGTCCCGCTTGGTCGCCGCGGCCGAGCCCTTGGGCTTCTTCGGCCGGCTGCCGAACATGCTCGGCACGGCCCTGCGTTTCTTCGTGCCAACTTGGGCGTCCGGCGCAGTAGAAGAGCTCGCGCCCGGCTGGTGGCGCGGGGCGACTTCCCCCGCGTCGTCGTCAGGCCAGCCCTCGAGGCTGGCTCCGAGCCTCGAGCTGCCTGCCTCGCCTCCTCCTCCCTCGGCCTCGTCCTCCAAGGCCGCCACCCCCACGTCGGGGTCGTCGACGTCGCTCTCCGCCCGCTCGGGGAGGAATTCTCGGTCCGGCCCCGCGGAGCCGGCTGCTGGCTGGAGGAGGGGGCTCTGTTCAAAGGCCGATTGGTCAGACTGGACAAGACGGACTCGGCGAAAAAGAGTCAGAGGAAAAAGAAAAAGAGATAACTCACCATGGGCGGAGGGTTGGCGCGTGAGTACGGCTCCTTGCCGAATTGCCACTCTTCCGAGAGCTCGTAGTTCGCAAGATAGTTCACCATGCAGACTACCTCTCGTGAGGCATCTCCTTGGTGCATAGACGGCTCGGGTCCCGATGTCCGCTCATCTGGCAGATCATGTGAGGGCGGCCCTGGAGCGGGAGCACTCAGCGTGCCATGAAGGCGGCCAACAAATCAGGCCCGGTCAGGCCCTCCCACTGCGTCAGCACTCGGAGCCGCGCGATGGCGGCGGCTCCAGCAGGCGTCAGCGTCCTGGCCCGGTACGACTAGTTGGGCTTCCTTCCAGCTGGCGGGCCGGCTGCGTAAGCCGGCAAGTTGACCCAGTCGCCCTCCGCGAAGACGCTCTTCACGTAGAAGTACGACCGCTGCCATATCTTCACCGATTTTATCAGCGTGACTGGGGGAAACGGATTGTCGGCCCCCGACCTCCGCTCCGCGATGAAGCACTGTGCATGCACGCCTGCGACGTGGGTGCCGAGCTTGGAGTAGAAGAACTCGCCCCAGAGCTTGATGGTGGGGAGGACACCGAGAAGCCTTCGCGAGAAGGTGCCAGCGGACAGCACCACCGTGTTGGGGTGAGGTGGTGCGGCTGGAGGCCGTAGAAGTCGAGGAAGGACCGGAAGAAGCCGCTCGCCGGCAAGACAAGGCCGCGCAGGCAGTGTGAGCGGAAGACGACCCGCTCGCCCTCCTCCTGCGCCGGCGAGATTTCCTTCTTCAGCGCAAGGCGAACCCTCACGAAATCCTCGCCGGGCAGCCGCCGCGTCTTGCGGAGGAAATCGACGTGGTCGTCGTGAACCTCAGAGCCATCCCATGCGCCGGGCGCACCTGCTGGGGCGGACGGGAAGAGGAGCTCGCCGGAACGAAGCTCCGCGGTGCTCAGCGTGGCGTGGAAGCGCGTCGGCAAGAGGAAGAAGAAAGAGGAAGAGGTGAGGAAGAGGGGGGCGCGTGCTCTGCCGCTCCCCCTCCTCCGCCTACTTATAGGCCTACGGGCTGCAAAGCCGAGGGGGCGGTCGTGGGATTTACTGCGCCCACTACCCCACGCCCCCATGTTTTTTCGCGCGAGTTACTGCGCGCAGTAACTCCACGGGAACCTCAACTGCCCACCTCGGCCGCAGCGGATCCGCTCAAGTGCCGAGGCATGGTAGTGGCGGGCCCCTCCTGCAGGCGCGTCCCGTCACGCGCGTGGGTGGCAAGGCTGGCCCGGCCGCTCGTCGCCACGTGACAGGCCCGAAACGGGCGGCGGCCTGGAAGTTTAGCCAGCACGCCACTCGGATTCCGCTGAGGCGTTCAAATTTTTTTGGACAAGTCAGATTGTGCGAGTCCGACCCCCACCAGTCGGCCTGGCGGAAGACGGAAGAAACTCTATCTCAAACACTGGAAGATGGAAACTATTGAGGCTCCTCGACCAATCGCCCGCGGCGCCTCACCAGCTTCGGGGACTACTGTCGGAGTAATGGGCCACGGGTAAGCTAACCCGGAGCCCAGATCCTTTCAAGACATCGGGGCTGGTTGCGCCCCTCAAGACACCAAGATGAAGAGCCGCCTCCTGGAGGCCGGCTGCCCGTAAATGGCCGAGTCCTGGAGGCAAGGCCAAGTCAAGCCGACTCCTATCGGGCAGCTTCTAGAGAAGCCGGCCCCGAGGAGTCGGCCCGCGACAACAACAAAGCCCATGCCCTCATTGGCCGGACAGGACGGGGAATGGCTACAATGTAGCCCATCCCCTCCCCTTTCCAGGGGCTGGCATGGCCACAGTGCGCAGTACCGGTGGAGATCTCCGCCCGGCGCGACATTGTTGCCATGCCATCCCTGACACCATCACGTGCAGGCGGAGTCCTGCTCCCACGACGGCCTATCTGTATGGCCCAAGGACGATGGCCCCACCATTCAGCGAGAGTCCAGAAGACGGCGAGAGCCCTACGAGTCGGACCCGAGGGAGGTCGGCCCCCAGGAGTCGGCCCGCCCCTTCCTTGGGCCCCACGCGCCATTAACCAGATGAGACAGGGAGTGGCTACAGTAATCGCCCTCTAGGCGGCGGAGCTGTAGCCATGACCCCCTGACCAAGCCCGCGTCATCAGAGACACGACAACAGTGATCAGCTGCCGACAAGACCCGGGAGCGGTGGGTACGGCCTGTTGGCCCCGTACCCAACCAGTCGGCGGGGCCCACCAGGCGGCAGGCCCCAGCAGTCGGCGGAGAAGCCGGCGGCTGAAGAGGCTGACGGCCGGGCCCTACAGCCGGCCGGATTACCAATGTACCCCTGGGGGTAGGCCTATATAAACCCCCAGGGCACCCATGCAAAGGGTTCCGAACCTGTTAGACTAGACCAGATCATAGAGGAAGGAGAGAGCTAGCCTTGCCTTCTCCTACCTCTAGCATACAGCTCAAGGAGCACCTTTGTATTCACTTGTGCCTTAGTGATCATGCGAAGACCCCGCAGAGCAGGACTAGGGGTGTTATCTCCTAGGAGAGCCCCGAACCTGGGTAAAGTACGCCGGCGTTCGTGTTTACGCCTCATTCCGCTTCCGGGCACTGGCGACGTTCTACTCGCTCCGACCATGATAAGCCATCCTTTGGCATATGTCGCACCCAACCCCCGACAAAACGCCTCTTCCCTCATTAAGTACATGCCACATAAGCATAATTTTTTTGAAGTGCGCTATGTTACTATCTAAGTTACTCCCACTATGACTAGCCCTAGGCATTTTAGAAGGTGCACCGCAACCTAGGCGCAAAGAGATTAGACTAGGAGAAAAATTGAATGGCAGAAGAAGCCAATCACATCATTCCTTTCTCAACTAAAAAAATGCTATTAATTAGGAGACCTCTTTAAATAACAATAGTGTGCCACAGAAATTGCATGCATTGGCCCTTCAATTAATAGATGAGGTCTAATTAATATGCATACAACTAGTACTATTGTTTCCCACCTTAACGTTTTGGGATAATTTGATTTTTGTTAGATGCCTAATGGACCGAGACGGAGGTAGTAGCGTGGAGTTTTTTTACGGGAAAATTGCACTTACGTAATTGTATGGATTTGCCTAGCACGTATGTCAAGCAACACAATAAGTTCTAGGGCTCTGCATGTCAAACACCGTCAGCTTAAGTTTTTACCATATCAAAATGGTGATGCACGACGCACTACAAAAAAATACACTTCCGTGATGATACGTGTTTGTCACAGTAGGTCGCGTTTTTTGTCATGCATGTACATCCATGCCAAATTTATGACAGAATCAAGATAGTCATACTGTCTTTGTCGAGAAGTGTTCCATGACATTACCAAAATTATCATCGAAGTGTCCACTTCCATGACGATAAATCGCGTCCGAAGTGCTTTCGTCAAGGGTGACCGACACGTGGTATCCACCGTAACGGAACGCCGTTAAGCTATCGGGTCGGGTTTTGGATCCGATAACCTGTTAACAGCCCCGACCAATGGGGATTTTCCACGTGTAAAATCATCATTGGCTGGAGGAAACACGTGTTGGCTCATTGTTGGGACAGATGTCATCCACTCATTGGACAGAAGGCGCCTATGATACGTCGACACGTGGCACGGCCCAACTGAGGCCCATTCCTGTGAAAAGGTCGGCCCGTTTGACTTGGTCAAAAGGTGACGGGCCGGCCCATGGAAAGCCTGTTAACAGCCTGTTCGCATATAGCCCATTTACAACCCGCTAACCCAAGGCCCGTTACGCCCTATTCGAATTAGGCCTAATAGCGTCATCTGGGCCATTCAATATGATTCCAGCCCGTTTTCACTTCTGGCCCATGACGTCTTTCGGCCCATATGAGGCCCTATGTAACTCTTGGCCTATTAACTGCCCGTGGTGAAACTGGCCCGCAATGAACAGTGTATCACTTTAGACCCATTAACGGCCCATGGTGGCGGCGATAATGAACAAATGTATCACTTTATACCCATTAAGGGCCCGTTATTCAGTTGGGCGTTTCAGCCCATGTTATCTTCGGCCTTCTCGAGCCCATTTATTCTTGGGCTCATTTCAAACATTCGTTTACTTACGGCCCCACATTGTCATTTTTTGCTTGTGGGCCAAATTCAGCCCGTGGTTACAGTCGGCCTGTTTGTGGTCCGTTAATACATTGGGCCGTTTTCATAGCGTCATCAAATACAGCCTATTAACGATGGCCCGTTATGGTCGGCCCATGAATGGATGATTCCAACTCTAGCCCGTTTACGGCCATAATGCGGCCTGTTATTGGCCCATGTTTGGCCAATCGATCATACGGCCCGTATAAGGCCCATTGATGATCTGGCCCATAGAAGGCCCATTGTTTCTATGGCCCATAGAAGGCCCAATGTTTTCTGACCCGTAGAAGGCCCTCGCTTTCTGACTGTAGAAGGCCCATTGCTTCTCTGCCCGTAGGAGGCCCTTGTCACTCTGGTAAATATTAGCCCATGGTTATTGTGGCCTAGTTTCAAAAATAGGTTATTGCAGCCACTAGCAAACCGCGGAAAAGAACTGCACTGACGAGAAGCAAACAAATAAACAAGACAATAAGGAAATAAATAAGCAAGCAGCTTATGCTAGGCTATCACGGCTATTACACATATTACATCCACTGGGCATCAAAGTTCACTACCGATTGCAAATATAGGGAACACAGACAGATATAAACGCATGACAAAACAAGTCCAGAACTGAAACCACTTCAGAAGAGTTCAAGAAACAATATCCTGGGTACCCATAATGCTGGCAAGATGCTTAGCAAGCTTATTAACTTTCTCTTGTTTGGCGCTTAAATCCTCCAGCGTTCGCTGTTGCACAAGAAAGTACGCATCTGAATTCTGCAGGGACTTCCTCAGTCCTTCCGCTTCTTGCCACAGCACAGCTGACTGATGCCTTTCAGCCTGTAGCTGAGACTGAAGAAGCCGAAGTGATTCAGGCAGCGAGTTCAAAGAGCTTGTGCCAGCGGTACTGGCCAGTAACTCGAACACTACATCAACGCAGGACTATGGGGTTTTCTCACTGTCTAAAAGATCGTTTTTATCACCTTTCTTGGAGAACAACAGGGTTGTCTCACTATCTTGAAACTTATTTGCATTACTTTCTCTACCATTGCATAGTGGGGTGCTCTTCTCCAATATTCTGTTTGCATACTACAAGAGAAACAAGAAGACACATCACAAGTTTAGCTTGTAGTATACCAAACTCATTTTGGTAAACCGGTTCAGTAGTAAGGTGGACAGGATAACAGCATGAAACAAACATATATCTATGTACTATGGTCACTTTATTGTCCATATCATTCTAGTTTATGTTCCCTAATCAAGATAGAGACATAGTTCAACTCATATATTTTTAAGACACAGCAGCATAGACAGAATATAAGTGTGAGAAACTACACAGCATTGGCAGCACTTGTAATGTGCATCACATGAGAACATAAGTGTTTATACATCTTAAACTGAAATCAACATAGAGCAAGAAGTTAGAACAGCAATCTAGTTAAAGAAATAGGTTTAAAACATACCTGTTGCGCCATTGGAGTTTCAATTGGATCCTTCAAATTCGAAAGTAGTTGGTATGAGTAAATCTGATGATGCAACAGCAAAGGAGTATGGACCATAGCTACGGAATCGACACGAGAATAGTTTCTCTTCTGCTTTAAACGTGGAGTTTGGGTTAGCTGTGGTGGTCTTCGTGCTTTGGGCACTGCAGTAGCTTTACAAACTGCTCGTGTGGGGGTACTCTGTGGTGGACATGGTGCTTTGTCAACTATAAGTGGGTTACTATCCGCTGGGGTTGCGGTTAGGTGAGTTGTAGCTGGTTCTCTGCCCAACGGTGTAATTATGCAATCTGGAAGAGTCTCGATTATGTGTGGTGGGGCTAGTTTGTGGGCTAGTACAACCATGGTTCTATCTACATCGACGGGTAGCACTGTCTTTTGTGAAGAACGGGTTTATGCTCCCTTAGATACTGCCATCACCCCCTCCAATTCAAATGGCTGATAAACAAGAAAAGAAATTGAACGTTCAGACATTGTATAATAGATAGATGTGGTAATTCACATATGTTGTCTAACCAAACAGGACAGCATGACACAATTTCACATATATGATGCCTAACTAAACAGGATAGCATGACACAGTTTCAGATATATGATGGATAACTTAACATGATATAATTGCATAATTCAACATACGATGAGTACCTAAACAGGATGACATGACAAAACTATATGATGTGTTTCTAAAATAGGTTGGGATGAAATAATTCACATACATGTTGTCTAAGTATACAGGATGGCATTATATAATTGACATAATTGATTCATATACTAAGCAGGTGGCTTTTCGCATGTATGATCTCTAAACTAAGCAGATAGAATTCAATATTGTGCATATGATGTCTAAACTAAGCAATGCAAGACAACATATGCATCATATGAGAAATATAAACATTGCAACTTAGAGCATACACCTCAGGTGGGATATAGGACTGGTCATCATCTCTGAATCCTCCTCCGAGGAGCTCCCAGTAACCATCGAGATATATGCTTCAACAGTACCATTGCTCGCTCTCAAGACCTTGTTTTCACTCCAGATTTTCCATAACCGGCTCAAATGGCTGATATACATGAAGAGTAGTTCAATATACATGGATTGTCGACAAATGGAATACGTAATGAAAAAAAAGATGGCATGAGATAATTCACATATATGATGCCTGGCTCCATGGCGGTGCATAATTCACATATATGATAACTGGCTGAAAAACATGGCATTGCATAATTCACATATCTGATATAGAAAGCAAACAAGAGGCATTCACACAAAGCATGTCTAATCTAAGCAGATGGCATGGCAATGCAAGACACCATATGCATGATATGAGCAATATAACCCAGCCAAGTTAGAGCATGCACCTCGGGGGGGATACGACTGGTCATCTCTCTGAATCCTCCTCTGAGGAGCTATCTGTAACCAGCAAGAAATCTGCATCGACAGGTAGCACTGACTGCTTAGAAGACCTTGTTTTCCTCCAGATTTTTCCATGATCGACTCAAATGGCTGATGCAGGGAAGAGTAGATGAATGTATAAACATTGTTGACAAATGGAATACATTATGGAAAAAATATGCACGATACAATTCACATATCGATGGTGGCTAAACAGGATGGCATTGCATGATTCACGTATATGATGCACAGCTAAAGAAGATGGCATTGCATAATTCCCATATACTCCTCCGTTCCTAAATATTTGTCTTTTAGAGATTTCAAATGGACTACCACATACGGATGTATATAGACATATTTTAGAGTGTAGATTCACTCATTTTCTTCCGTATGTAGTCACTTGTTGAAATCTCTAAAAGACAAATATTTAGGAATGGTGAGATATGATATAGAAACCAAATAGGTGGGATTCACACAAAGCAAATCTAAACTAAGCTGATGACATATAAGATGTATAATGTAAGCAATGCAAGGCGCCGGATGCATGATATGACCAACATTAGCATGCGAGTTAGAGCAAACACCTCGGTGGTAAGCGGCATGGTCGGCTCCTTCGAATCTCCATCGAGCAGTTATCTTCCTCTAGAATACAATCTGGAAATGCGAGAAGGGGGGGCACTTCGCCCACCATGGAGCAGCGTCTGCATGACATTATATTCATGCATAACGGTCTTCTCTTTTCTCTACATGTTGAGACGATTGTGTACAATATCTGACATGCATAATAAAAAAATAGTTAGATTTTGTAAGGCCTAAGGGGTGCATGCAAAAATCAAGACTAATGGTAGCAAATGAGTGGATGGGTCCAAAACTAATGGTAGCAGGTAGATTATAGCTTCAGTTTAAAAAGATAGACAATGGATCATCTATTGTTTGTTGCCCACCCAACATGAACCACATAGAAGACCCCAGATGAACCAGATAGTAGACAGATACTATTCGTTGCTGGCTCGATATGAGACCCATGGGCAATTCAAAACTCAAGATTGAACGATAAAGTAGCGAGGTAATAATAACCGATGTATAACGTAAGCAAACACGAAGACTGCGACCTCTCTTACGGAACTGTCTAGTCCTCGGGTTCATCTGCTTTCGATCGATGATGGTAACGCAGTTGGCGCGGCTGCCGGCAACGGGGAAGATGATCTGAGGAGGCGAAAGAAAGTCTGCAGGGGGATCTCCGCTGCAGTGAACGCTTCTGTCGATGGCACCTCCGGTGGGGTGGATGACGGCACGGCAGGAGCAGGACATAACACAAAGAGTTTTCTTTGACGCCAATATGAAAATGAAGTAAATCTGTAAGGGCTCCTTAGAATTGGAGGATTCTATAAACGCAGGGACAGGAAAAACATAGGAATAGGATAGGAATGCACGTGCAAAACAGAGCATTTGGAAACATAGGATTTCAGTCAACCTGGGTGTTTGGATGACATGAATTGGAAGAACAGAGGAATGGAGAAACAAAGTGATGAGACGAGTGTACAACCTCTTTGGCATAGCCTTGTGGACCTCATCATCATTGGGTTGGACGTGGAGGATGGTGATGATGCTGGTGTGACTGTCGGAGGCAGGGAAGAGGATCCGAGGCCTCTAGAAACGGCGCCGAGGGTACTGCTCCGCTGTGATGGACGGTTCCGTCGTTAGAGCAGCTCCGCTAAGGTGTACAGCGATGAGGCTGAAGCATGACAAGACAGACAACTTTAATATGAAGTGGGACCCTAATATCATCTGCAATAGATGATGTAAAATACATCTCCAAAAAGTACTAGATGTAAAACGCATCAGCCGTGCCACGGCTGCTCTGACAGATGCTGTAAGTACTGTTCACTCTGAATTTAACTGAAGAAAATGAACTTCACAGTCGAAACTGAATTTTACTGTCGAAACTGATTGAACTAGTGTGAGCATTGCAATAGATGTTTAGGCGTTCGAGCACTAGTAGCGAGAGAAGCGATGATCTAAATCAGCAGACTTCGGCGAGGAAGCGCACTAGCGAGAGCAAGTCGTGCAGTAGCACCGCGAGCGAGTGCTAAAGCAACAACTCCTGTAACTGCCGGAGGTCGTGCAGCAGTAGCAGCAGCAGCGCAAGCGAGAGCAAGAGCAGAGCAGCAGCACGAACGAAAGCATGAGCAGTGCAGCAGCGCGACCGACAACAAGAACAGAGCCGCAACGCGAGCGAGAGCCGGAGCAGCTGCAGCTAGTGCTGTTGTGGAAGTCGCCGCCGAGGAAGCAACGACATGGGGGAGAGACGCCGTGGATGATGTGGCCGGCAACGGCGCCGTCGATGGAGACGCCATGTCTGCTCGGTATCGAGCACCGGCAGCCCCGTGAGATCGAATAAAAGATAAAATGCAGCGGTGAGTGCAGAACCTCCTTGGTGGCGCCGAGTTGGCCTCGGCTTCGTCGGAGGAATTGTGAGGGTGCTGCGGTTCCGGTGGGGTAGGTCAAGACGGTGCTGTGGGGATTGAGGTGGCGCGATAGACGAGGCGAACATCGGGGAAACTCCTTGGAGGTGGAGGACGGGGCGGCTGATCCGGCGGGACGACGAGATCGACAACGGATCCTCATCCGGTGCGGTGGATGAGGGACGGCGAGCTGTTGCGGTGGACGAGTAGTCGGGGAAGAGTCTCTGGTTGGGCGGCGGCCGGGAGGCCGACGGAGGAGCGTGGGGTTTCGCAGGTTTTGGCGGCCTCGGTGTACGAATGGGGTGGGGGCGAAGGGGGAGGGGGGAGCCAAGCTTAGGGACGCGCTTGTCCAAAATGTAGGGTAAGTTATGTTGGGGAACGTAGTAATTTCAAAAAATTTCCTACGATCACGCAAGACCATGGTGATGGCATAGCGAGAGGAGAGTGTCCGTCCACGTACCCTCGTGAACCGAAAGCGAGCGTTATAACAACGCGGTTGATGTAGTCGACGTCTCCACGATCCGACCGATCCAAGCACCGAGCGACGGCACCTCCGAGTTACGCACACGTTCAGCTCGATGGCGATCCCGGACTCCGATCCAGCAAAGTGTCGGGATGAGTTCCGTCAAGACGACGGCGTGGTGGCGATGTTGATGCTCCACCGGCGCAGGGCTTCGCCTAAGCTCCATGACGATATGACTTCTCGGCGCATGGCTTCTCCTAAGCTCGCAACGATATGACGAAGTGGAATATGGTGGAAGGGGCACCGCACACGGCTAAGGCAAGATCCGTAGATCAACTTGTGTGTCTTGGGGTGCCCCTGCCCCGTATATAAAGGAGCCAAGGGGAGGTGGCGGCCCTAGGGGAGGCGCACCAGGAGGAGTCCTACTCCCCCGGGAGTAGGACTCCCCCTCCTAGTTGGACTAGGATTGGAGGAGGGAAGAGGGAAGGCGCCGCCCCCTTTCCTTGTCCTATTCGGACTAGAGGGGGAGGGCGCAGCCCACCTGGCCTGCCCTTCCTCTTCTCCCATGGCCCATTAAGGCCCATGGACCTCCGGGGTTCGGTAACCTCCGGTACTCGGTAAAATCCGATTTCACCGGAACACTTCCGATGTCAAATGTAGGCTTCCAATATATCAATCTTTATGTCTCGACCATTTGAGACTCCTCGTCATGTCCGTGATCACATCCGGGACTCGAACAACCTTGGTGCATCAATACTTATAAACTCATTATGAGCTGTCATCGAAGCGTTAAGCGTGCGGACCCTACGGGTTCGAGAACTATGTAGACATGACCTAGAACCATTCTCGGTCAATAACCAATAGCGGAACCTGGATGCCCATATTGGTTCCTACATATTCTCGAAGATCTTTATCGGTCAAACCGCATAACGACATCGTTGTTCCTTTGTCATCGGTATGTTACTTACCCGAGATTCGATCGTCGGTATCAATACCTAGTTCAATCTCGTTACGGTAAGTCTCTTTACTCGTTCCGTAATACATCATCTCACAACTAACTCATTAGTTGTAATGCTTGCAAGGCTTAAGTGATGTGCATTACCGAGAAGGCTGGAGATACCTCTCCGACAATCGGATGACAAAACCTAATCTCGAAATCGCCAACCCAACAAGTACCTTTGGAGACACACTGTAGTACTCCTTTATAATCACCCGATTCGTTGTGACGTTTGGTAGTACCAAAGTGTTCCTCCGGTGGCAGGAGTTGCATAATCTCATAGTTATAGGAACATGTATGGGTCATGAAGAAAGCATTAACATACTAAGCGATCAAGTGTTAAGCTAACGGAATGGGTCATGTCAATCAGATCATTCAACTAATGATGTGACCTTGTTAATCAAATAACAACTCCTTGTTCATGGTTAGGAAACATAACCATCTTTGATTAACAAGCTAGTCAAGTAGAGGCATACTAGTGACATCTTGTTTGTCTATATATTCACACATGTATTATGTTTCCGGTTAATACAATTCTAGCATGAATAATAAACATTTATCATGATATAAGGAAATAAATAATAACTTTTATTATTGCCTCTAGGGCATATTTCCTTGATCTCCCACTTGCACTAGAGTCAATAATCTAGATTACAAAGTAATGATCCTAACACCCATGGAGTCTTGGTGCTGATCATGTTTTGCTCGTGGAAGAGGCTTAGTCAGCGGGTCTGCAACATTCAGATCCGTATGTATTTTGCAAATCTCTATGTCTCCCACTTGGACTTGGTCCCGAATGGAATTGAAGCGTCTCTTGATGTGCTTGGTCCTCTTGTGAAATCTGGATTCCTTTGCCAAGGCAATTGCACCGATATTGTCACGAGAAGATCTTCATCGGTCCCGATGCACTAGGTATGACACCTAGATCGGAAATGAACTCTTTCATCCAGACTCCTTCATTTGCTGCTTCGAAGCAGCTATGTACTCCGCTTCACATGTAGATCCCGCCACGGCGCTTTGTTTAGAACTGCACCAACCGACAGCTCCACCGTTTAATAAAAACACGTATCCGGTTTGCGATTTAGAATCGTCCGGATCAGTGTCAAAACTTACATCGGCGTAACCATTTACGACTAGCTCTTTGTCACCTCCATATCGAGAAACATATCCTTAGTCCTTTTCGGTATTTGGGATGTTCTTGACGCTGTCGATGATCCACTCTGGATTACTTTGGTACCTTCCTGCCAAGCTTACAGCTAAGCATCGTCGGTCTGGTACACAGCATTGCATACATGATAGAGCCTATGGCTGAAGCATAGGAACATCTTTCATTTCTCTCTATCTTCTGCTTGTGGTCGGGCATTGAGTCGACTCAATCTTACACCTTGTAACACAGGTAAAAACCTTTCTTTGCTGATCCATTTTGAACTTTTTCAAAACTTTATCAAGGTATGTGCTTTGTGAAAGTCAATTAAGCGTCTTGATCTATCTCTATAGATCTTGATGCCCAATATGTAAGCAGCTTCACGAGGTCTTTCATTGAAAACTTTTATTCAAGTATCCTTTTATGCTATCCAGAAATTCTATATCATTTCCAATCAATAATATATCGTCCACATATAATATTAGAAATGCTCTGAGCTCCCACTCACTTTCTTGTAAATCAGGCTTCTCCAAAAGTGCATACAAACCCATATGCTTTGATCACACTATCAAAGCGTTTATTCAACTCGAGAGGCTTGCACGGACCATAAATTGATCGTTGGAGCTTGCACACTTTGTTAGCACCCTTTGGATCGACAAAACCTTCTGGTTGCATCATATACAACTCTTCTTCTAGAAATCCATTCAAGAATGCGGTTTTACATCCATTTGCCAAATTTCATAATCATAAAATGCGGCAATTGCTAACATGATTCGGACAGACTTAAGCATCGCTTCTGGTGAGAAAGTCTCATCGTAGTCAACCCTTGAACTTGTCGAAAACCTTTTGCAACAAGTCGAGCTTTGTGAACGATTACATTACCATCGGCGTCAGTCTTCTTCTTAAAGATCCATTTATTTTCAATGGCTTGCCGATCATCGGGCAAGTCAACCAAAGTCCATACTTTGTTCTCATACATGGATCCCATCTCAGATTTCATGGCTTCCAGCCATTTTGCGAATCTGGGCTCACCATCGCTTCTTCATAGTTTGTAGGTTCGCCATGGTCAAGTAACATGACTTCGAATAAGATTACCGTACCACTCAGTGCGTATTTTACTCTGGTTGACCTTCGAGGTTCAATAGCAACTTGATCTGAAACTTCATGATCATCATCATTAGTTTCCTCACTAATTGGTGTAGTTGTCACAGAACCATTTCTTGTGATGAACTACTTTCCAATAAGGGAGCAGATCTGATTATCTCATCAAGTTCTACTTTCCTCCCACTCACTTCTTTCGAGAGAAACTCCTTCTCTAGAAAGGACCCGAATTAACAGCGAAAATCTTGCCTTCAGATCTGTGATAGAAGGTGTACCCAACAGATCTCCTTTGGGTATCCTATGAAGACACATTTTCCGATTTGGGTTCGAGCTTATCTGGTTGAAGTTTCTTTACATAAGCATCGCAGCCCCAAACTTTAAGAAACGACAACTTTGGTTTCTTGCCAAACCACAGTTCATAAGGCGTCGTCTCAGCGGTTTTGGCGGTGTCCTATTCAACGTGAATCGGCCGTCTCTAAAGCATAACCCCAAAGCGATAGCGGTAAATCGAAATAGACATCATAGATCGCACCATATCTAGTAAAAGCACGATTCTGACGTTCGGACACACCATTTCTCTGTGGTGTTCGGGTGGCGTGAGTTTGAAACTATTCACATTGTTTCAAATGTAAACCAAACTCGTAACTCAAATATTCTCCTCCACGATCAGATCGTAGAAACTTTATTTTCTTGTTACGATGATTTTCCACTTCACTCTGAAATTCTTTGAACTTTTCAAATGTTTCAGATTTGTGTTTCATTAAGTAGATATACCCATATCTGCTCAAATCATCTGTGAAGGTGAGAAAATAACGATACCCGGCGTGCCTCAACATTCATTGGACCACAAACATCGGTATGTATGATTTCCAACAAATCAGTTGCTCGCTCCATAGTTCCGGAGAACGGCGTTTTGTCATCTTGCCCATGAGGCACGGTTCGCAAGTACCAAGTGATTCATAATCAAGTGATTCGAAGCCCATCGGTATGGAGTTTCTTCATGCGTTTTACACCGATATGACCTAAGCGGCGAGTGCCACAAATAAGTTGCACTATCATTATCAACTCTGCATCTTTTGGCTTCAACATTATGAATATGTGTATCACTCTGTCGAGATTCAACAAGAATAGACCATTCTTCAAGGGTGCATGACCATAAAAGATATTACTCATATAAATAGAACAACCATTATTCTCTGATTTAAATGAATAACCGTCTCGCAATAAACAAGATCCAGATATAATGTTCATGCTCAACGCGGCACCAAATAACAATTATTTAGGTCTAAAACTAATCCGAAGGTAGATGTAGAGGTAGCGTGCCGACTGCGATCACATCGACTTTGGAACCATTTCAACGCGATCGTCACCTCGTCCTTAGCCAATCTTCGCAATCCGTAGTTCTGTTTGAGTTGCAAATATTAGCAAGAACCAGTATCAAATACCAGGTACTCTGCGAGTATTAGTAAGGTACACATCAATAACATGTATATCACATATACCTTTGATCACCTTGCCATCCTTTTATCCGCCAAATACTTGGGGCAGTTCCGCTTCGATGTCGATCGCTTGCGGTAAAAACACTCGATTTCAGGCTTAGGTCCAGACTTGGGTTTCTTCTCTTGATCAGCAACTTTCTTGCTGTTCTTTTGAAGTTTCCTTCTTCTTCCCTTTGCCCTTTTCTTGAAACTAGTGGTCTTGTTGACCATCAACACTTGATGCTCTTTCTTGATTTCTACCTCCATGGCTTTTAGCATCGCGAAGAGCTCGAGAATTGTCTTAGTCATCCCTTGCATATTATAGTTCATCACGAAGCTCTTGTAGCTTGGTGGCGATGATTGGAGAATTCATCAATGACACTATCATCCGGAAGATTAACTCCCAGCTGAATTAAGTGATTGTTATACCCGGACATTTTGAGTATGTGCTCCTTGTGAGAACTATTCTCCTCCATCTTGCAGCTATAGAACTTATTGGAACTTCATATCTCTCAATCCGGGCATTTGCTTGAAATATTAACTTCAACTCTTGGAACATCTCATATGCTCCATGAGCGTTCAAAACGTCGTTGAAGACCGGTTCTAAGCCGTAAAGCATGGCACATTGAACTATAGAGTAGTCATCAGCTCTGCTTTGCGGCGTTCACAACCGGCTCGGCATCTGCAGCAGGCCTGTCACCCAGTGGTGCTTCCGGGGCGTAATTTTTACGTGCAGCAATGAGGATAATCCTCAAATTACGGACCCGATCCGTGTAATTGCTACCATCATCTTTCAACTTTGCTTTCTCAAGGAGCATTAAAATTCAACGGAACAACAGCACGAGCCATCTATCTACGATAAACATAGACAAGCAAAATACTATCGGTACTAAGTTCATGATAAATTTAAGTTTAATTAATCATATTAAAAACTCCCACTTAGGCAGACATCTCTCTAGTCATCTAAGTGATTACGTGATCCAAATCAACTAAACCATGTCCGATCATCACGTGAGATGGAGTAGTTTCAATGGTGAACATCACTATGTTGATCATATCTACTATATGATTCACGCTTCGACCTTTCGGTCTCGTGTTCGAGGCCATATCTGTTATATGCTAGGCTCGTCAAGTTTAACTTGAGTATTCGCGTGCGCAACTGTTTTGCACCCGTTGTATTTGAGCGTAGAGCCTATCACACCCGATCATCACGTGGTGTCTCGGCACGAAGAACTTTCATAGCGGTGCATACTCGGGAGAACACTTCTTGATAATTTTAGTGAGAGATCATCTTATAATGCTACCGTCAATCAAAGCAAGATAAGATGCATAAAGGATAAACATCACATGCAATCAATATAAGTGATATGATATGGTCATCATCATCTTGTGCTTGTGATCTCCATCGCCGAAGCACCGTCATGATCACCATCGTCACCGCGCGACACCTTGATCTCCATCGTAGCATCGTTGTCGTCTCGCCAACTATTGCTTCTCGACTATCGCTACTCCTTAGTGATAAAGTAAAGCAATTACATGGCGTTGCATTTCATACAATAAGCGACAACCATATGGCTCCTGCCGATTGCCGATAACTTCGGTTACAAAACATGATCATCTCATACAATAGCATCACGTCTTGACCACATCACATCACATCATGCCCTGCAAAAACAAGTTAGGCGTCCTCTACTTTGTTGTTGCAAGTTTTACGTGGCTGCTACGGGCTGAGCAAGAACCGTTCTTACCTACGCATCAAAACCACAGCGATACTTCGTCAAATAGACTCCGTTTAACCTTCTCAAGGACGGGCGTAGCCACACTCGATTCAACTAAAGTGAGAGAGCAGACACCGCCGGTCACCTTTAAGCAACGAGTGCTCGGGCGGTGAAACCAGTCTCGCGTAAGCGTCTGCGTAATGTCGGTCCGGGCGCTTCATCTCACAATACCGCTGAACCAAAGTATGACATGCTGGTAGGCAGTATGACTTGTATCGTCCACAACTCACTTGTGTTCTACTCGTGCACATGACATCAACGCATAAAACCAGGCTCGGATGCCCTTTGTTGGGGAGCGTAGTAATTTCAAAAATTTCCTACGATCACGCAAGACCATGGTGATGGCATAGCGAGAGGGAGAGTGTCCGTCCACGTACCCTCGTGAACCGGCGAGCGTTATAACAACGCGGTTGATGTAGTCGTGCGTCTCCACGATCCGACCGATCCAAGCACCGAGCGTCACGGCACCTCCGAGTTCTGCACACGTTCAGCTCGATGGCGATCCCGGACTCCGATCCAGCAAAGTGTCGGGATGAGTTCCGTCGACACTGACGGCGTGGTGGCGATGTTGATGCTCCACGGCGCAGGGCTTCGCCTAAGCTCATGACGATATGACTTCTCGGCGCAGGGCTTCTCCTAAGCTCCGCAACGATATGACGAAGTGGAATATGGTGGAAGGGGCACCGCACACAGCTAAGGCAAGATCCGTAGATCAACTTGTGTGTCTTGGGTGCCCCTGCCCCGTATATAAAGGAGCCAAGGGGAGGTGGCGGCCCTAGGGGAGGCGCCAGGAGGAGTCCTACTCCCAGGGAGTAGGACTCCCCCTCTCCTAGTTGGACTAGGATTGGAGGAGGGGAAGAGGGAAGGCGCCGCCCCCTTTCCTTGTCCTATTCGGACTAGAGGGGAGGGGGCGCAGCCCACCTTGGCCTGCCCTTCCTCTTCTCCCATGGCCCATTAAGGCCCATGGACCTCCCGGGGGTTCAGTAACCTCCGGTACTCGATAAAATCCGATTTCACCGGAACACTTCCGATGTCCAAATGTAGGCTTCAATATATCAATCTTTATGTCTCGACCATTTGAGACTCCTCGTCATGTCCGTGATCACATCCGGGACTCAAACAACCTTGGTGCATCAATACTTATAAACTCATTATGAGCTGTCATCGAAGCGTTAAGCGTCACGGACCCTACGGGTTCGAGAACTATGTAGACATGACCTAGAACCATTCTCGGTCAATAACCAATAGCGGAACCTGGATGCCCATATTGGTTCCTACATATTCTCTGAAGATCTTTATCGGTCAAACCGCATAACGACATCGTTGTTCCTTTGTCATCGGTATGTTACTTACCGAGATTCGATCGTCGGTATCAATACCTAGTTCAATCTCGTTACGGTAAGTCTCTTTACTCGTTCCATAATACATCATCTCACAACTAACTCATTAGTTGTAATGCTTGCAAGGCTTAAGTGATGTGCATTACCGAGAAGGCTCGAGATACCTCTCCGACAATCGGATGACAAAACCTAATCTCAAAATCGCCAACCCAACAAGTACCTTTGGAGACACCTGTAGTACTCCTTTATAATCACCCGATTCGTTGTGACGTTTGGTAGTACCAAAGTGTTCCTCCGTAAGCAGGAGTTGCATAATCTCATAGTTATAGGAACATGTATGGGTCATGAAGAAAGCATTAACATACTAAGCGATCAAGTGTTAAGCTAACGGAATGGGTCATGTCAATCAGATCATTCAACTAATGATGTGACCTTGTTAATCAAATAACAACTCCTTGTTCATGGTTAGGAAACATAACCATCTTTGATTAACAAGCTAGTCAAATAGAGGCATACTAGTGACATCTGTTTGTCTATATATTCACACATGTATTATGTTTCCGGTTAATACAATTCTAGCATGAATAATAAACATTTATCATGATATAAGGAAATAAATAATAACTTTTATTATTGCCTCTAGGGCATATTTCCTTCAAGTTACCAGCGTACCCCCACCGGTTTTGACACCGCGACGTGGAGCTTCATTTCCGGCTGAGGGGTAGAAGGGGGATTTCGCGTGTCTAGGCTGCGGGAGCGATTTCGGATGAGGAGGGAGTTCTCGCGCGCGTCCAAATTTCGAGATAACAAGGCGCGGCGCGGGTTGAAGAAGCGGGAGTTTCAAAGCAGGTGAGACAAAAGATACTCGAGCTTGAAAATTTCGGGATAACAAGGTGCGGATTCCTTGTTCGGCAGGACAAACTTAACGTGTAAAAAAATCATACAAGACACAAGAGAGTCATGTCCCCTTTTACTATATTGCTATAGATGCCATTGAAAAAACTACAAGAAAAATGTAAAAAAATCGGGAGAACAAGATTACCCTACACAGTACCAAATCGATTCGCACTTCCTCAACAACAACAAAAACAAATCAATTCCCACCAAAGAAAGAGTAATGTCCCTTTTTATATGATTAGAGATGCCATGATCTCGAATTTCAATTTTTGAATCCACGTTATGTTGAATTCGAATATATCATTAGGTGACCTTGCGGTTTATAATTGATGTAGTCGTACATTTTGATCTTCCATCATATATGAACATTTTATTCCACCATGTGAACATATATATTGTCGTCTACCATATGGACTAAATTTGAATCAATTTTCCTTATTTGAATATGATTGTTGTCAAGTTATACAATAATTTAAATATTATCTTGATAACAAAAAGACATGCATATAGCAGTAATCATATTTCACTATGGACTACATGTACCATATGCTCTCCAATTCAAATATCTGTATCCATTTTATGTTGAATTCAAATCATAGTACAGTATTGGTCTAGGTAGCGAGATGTTCGGGATAATCTAAACCCTGTTTTCATACTTATAATTTTTGGTTGCATTGGGACAAGTTTTGGTATAAGCCTCTTGCAAAACCGGATATTCTCTCAACAAGCCTCGTGGTTCCGAGAGGGAACGTGTCACCTTTGTGTCTTGAAGCGATATCGTGCCTCCCCTGATTTTATTTACAAAGGCAACATAGAACTATATGAGTGCCCTGTTAAATTTTGGAATTATTTCGGGTTCATTTGGCCTTTTATACATTAATTGAGTTTCGGACTTTTAATGTGCATATTCTAAATATGAATTGCATGCACATGCTCCGGTGCACCAAAGTGGGTTGAAAAATCACATGTGTGTCCTTGGTTGAATTTCTAGGTTCCATGAAAGAAATGAGAATGAAATTCAAACATCTGGGCGTCATGACTCTGCCAAGAACATCGAGAAACTTAGATTTTAAATTCATGTAAATCCAAAACTCGGCTGGAAATCATGAAACTTGGCATGGTGTCATGTCATGGCACTAACATGTTGTGGTAAAAAATTGGGCTGATTTGGAAGCTCGTGGTTCTAAGCGGGAATGTGCCACCTTTGAGTGTGAAACGATATATGATGCCCCCCCCCCCGCCCTTGTTTCTTAACAAAGGCAACATAAAAATACATTAGTGCCATGTTAAAATTTTGAATTATTCCGGGTTCGTTTGTCGTTTTTTATACATTAATTGAGTTTATGGTCATTTAATGTGCATAAGTCAAATTTGAACTACAAGCACATGCTCTCGTGCACCAAAGTTGGCTGAAAAATCACATTTGTGTCCTCGGGTGAATTTCTAGGTCCCATGCAAGAAATGAGAATAAAATTAAAACATCTGGGCATCGTGGCTTGGCCGAGAACATTGAGAAACTTGGTTTTAAAATTGTTGTAAATCCAAAACACGTCTGAAAATCATGAAACTTGGCATGGATGTCATGTCATGGTACTACCATGTTGTGGTAAAAAAAAAGGCCGAATAGGAACAGATTTTGGTATAAGCTTCTTGCAAACCGAAGCTTCTCTCAAGAAGGCTCGTGGTTACGAGAGGAGCGTGTCACCTTTTAGTGTGAAGCGATATCGTTATCCCCTTGAGTTTATTTACAAAGTCAACATAGAACTACATGAGTGCCTGTTAAATTTTGGAATTATTCCGGCCGTTTGGCCTTATTTACACATTAATTGAGTTTTGGTCATTTAATGTGCATAATTCAAATTTGAACTACAAGCACGTGCTCCGTGCACCAAAGTTGGTTGAAAAATCACATTTGTGTCCTCGGGTGAATTTCTACTCCCATGCAAAAAATGAGAATAAGATTCAAAAGTCTGGGCATCGTGGCTCGGTCGAGAACATTGAGAAACTTGGTTTTAAAATCATGAAACTTGGCATGGTGTCATGTCATGGTAGTACCATGCCGTGGTAAAAAAAATTGGCCAAGTAGGAACAAATTTTGGTATAAGCTTCTTGCAAATCGGAGCTTCTCTCAAGAAGGCTCGTGGTTCTCGGAGGGAACGTGTCACCTTTGTGTGCATAATTCAAATTTGAAATACAAGCACATGTTCTAGTGCACCAAAGTTGGTTGAAAAATCACATGTGTGTCCTCGGGTAAATTTCTAGGTTCCATGCAAGAAATGGGAATGAAATTCAAAATTCTGGGCGTCGTGGCTGGGTTGGAAACATTGAGAAACTTAGTTTTTAATTCCTATAAATCCAAAACACGCATGAAAATAATGAAACTTGGCTTGGTGCCATGACATGGCACCAACATGCTATAGTAAATTTGCGATCCGATTTGCGAAGGCACACATTAACAATCAACAAAGTCATTTTGGAACAAGTGATGTCACGTTACAATCGGAAACACAAGTATTATTGAAACCGTGGGCGTTCTACTTACTAGTACCATTTACGTGCCGCCATGCGTCCCCATTTTTTATTAGCTAGGAGGCGCCGTGCAGGGTAGCTATTTGAGTACGAGAGGCGTGTGATCAGACCCCTACGCGTGCTTATCGGGAGGAGAGCCCTTTGACCTCCATCTGCCGTCCACCTCTCTCCCAAGGTCTCCATTAATGGCGCCCGAGCCTCTGTTTAATGGCGTGGCTATGTCTCACTCGACTAAGATTTAAGAGAGAAAAAAGAAAATCTAAAAGCACGGATCTTCATGTAAGATCAGACGGACCTATATAGCATCTACTGCGACTTATAGCAAGACTGATGAATATATAAGGACGATTTTTTTGATCAAAGAAGGGCTTGCCCTTCGATTTTCATTCTTGAAAACCACCACAATTCACAAGAAGTTCAGCACAACTCCAGCCTAACACGAAGGACTAAAAGCTACGTACCAGATTGAAATCGCAACATCCCAAGAGGCCAACAAAGGCCAAACATCCGCGCTAGAACCCAACATTTCACAATCTACGACACAATCCACGTCCTAAACTGATTATTACATCAAAAGAAACCAGGAAACTGAAGGAAGCCCAGCAGCAACTAGAAGAACAGCAATGCCAGGGTCGCCACAGCAAGAGTTTTCTTCATTCCAGCCTCGCAACATTGATCTTCCCCAGCTTTCAGAAAAAACATTGATCTTCCATAGAAAGATAAGGACGATTAATTGTCTTACATAATTAGAAAGATAATTAAAAGAGCCAGATGCGGCTACGCCCGAAATACACAAGGGCAAAAGAAGAAGGAAGACAAGGATCTGGCTCGCTGATCTCTACTTTCTTGATGCGTTGCTGCAGGCCGCGGGAACTAGTCTCCGCGGCGAGCGGCGATGAGCTCTTTTGTGTCCTCAAGACGCTGCTTGAGAACATCCACGGATTCCTCCACCAGCCTTTGGCGCTCGTTGCGGAGCATGTCATTCTCGTCCATAAGTTTCTTGGCGATGGCGCGGTCCTCTTCAACAAGGCTTTGGTCTCCTCCTGCTGGTACGCACTTGGACGATCTTCTCCCTCGGCAGGTCGCGCGCCCGAGCCTCTCATTGCCCTCCCTTAGTTGCGGATGGCGCGGTAGCCTGTTCAAGCGAGGCTTTCCGTCATCCTGCAACCTCGCCAAGCCGGAGATCTAATCCATCGGCTATGGAAGATCACATGCATGCGCTTTGTAACGATCGTCGCTGACCGCGATAAATTTTCCCGAGCCGCGCGGCGGCGCGTGGACATCTCTGCTGCATTCGTGGCGCGGCGGGATATCTCTGCTGCTTCATGGCGGCGCTTCAGACCGATCTGCTGCATCGACGGCGTGGCGGGACCTCTGTGCTGCTACTTCCAGCGGCGGGACATGTCGGCTGCTCTCGCAGCGGCGGGACATCTCTCGTGCTTCGCTTCCATGCTCGCCTCTCCTGGTGGCAATCTCTCGACCAGAACTCACGCTGGCCATTGCGAGGCGCAAGGGAAGGATGCTGAATGACTTGTTTGTTTTTGTGGATGAGGAGTTGAGGAGGAATGTGCAGTCATCTTGGCATACTAGTATTTATAACCGAGTACTAATACGCTCCTGAGTGGGAAACCGTTTAGGTTGTGACCGGTGTGAACAGGTTTGGAATTCCATATAGCGTGGTACTAATACGCCCCTAAGTGGGAAACCGTTTAGGTTGTGATCGGTGTGAACAGGTTTGCAATTCAATATAGCGTGGAGTAATTTGGAATGTGATGAGACGCAAGCTCAAAATTTATTGACGGTTCTAGTATCGAAGTGCGGCACTATTCCCGGATGGAGTACTTCTTTTTCTACTCCCTCCTTTTCGGTTTTATAGGGCTTATCTCAAAATTTTAGTTTTTCCATTTTATAAGGCTCAATTTGGTTGTTCCCCAACACATGTTCAGATTCCAAGGTGCATTAAATCATTTCATGCAAGTATTAAGAGAAAATTGACCAATGCATGTACTTTATGCATGCATGCATTACAATTAATGCATTGATAAACATAATTTTTGAGAAAAACAAGAGCATTAATTAGGTGCTTTTGCAAACTACAAAAATATTCCACCACTCACCATAAACCGGAAAGGAGGGAGTACTGCTGTATGCGTGCAATAAGCGGCACCGTCGTATACATATCTTACGGTTAATGGGGCGTTCGACAGGAATAGCAGCGTGGCGAGCTCTAGGCTAGTCATTTTTCAGACGCATTAAACCTATCTCGGGACTTCTCATACGCACCATCGTGCCACCCACAAAAACTTGTACTCTGAGTTTAGTAGTACGTTATACAGGAAGAAAGAGGTGCATGCACGCACTCGTCCTCTCAAACACGCGTCTGTTTTTTCCCAAAAAGGAGGATGATGTCCCCCGGCCTCTGCATCTGGGAGTCACACACGCATCTGTAGCTACAAATTGTAGTGTTCTCAACCATCCGATTGGCTCTATCATGGATGTACCTATATACAAAACATGTCTAGATACATCTATATTTTGACAAATGGAAGGCATGTATTATGGAACGGAGGGAGTGCTTGTCATCAAAATGGATAAAAAGGGAAGTATCTAGAACTAAAATACGTCTACATACATCTCCTTTTATCCATTTTGATGACAAGTAGTACTTCTTACCCAAAGGAACTTTATATTCAACAGACACAAAATATCCGTTCGACTGTTGGAAATTACTGATCTAATGTCGAAGTAATTGCTGTATCGCCACCAAAACCCACCATTTCTTAAGCTAAAGTAGACCAAGGTAGTCCCTATATTAGCGTATTACTAAGATAAACAGAAGGCACTGTCGAAACATTTAGGGCGTGCGCTTGTCAATCTGAATGTGGAGGGACACAAGCTTAGCCCCGGCCAACAGCTTGGGCGGAACTGTCAAGAAGGTCAGCTCCTGCACGTCGACGTTGCCGGGATCCTTGCTGCTTGTCACCTCCATTTCCACCTTGACGGCGTCGGTCATGCCTTTGGGCTCCCCCGGCAGGCCGTTCACCCATAGCTTGGCCAAATAGTGCGGCAGTGGGGACGCCCCCGCTCTGATGCAGACGACCGACACGACGATAGGCGTGTCGATGTCGAGCACGCCGCTGACCAAGAAAAACGCGCGGCGGTCCTCCTCCGCGAACAGCAAGAGCCGTGGCTCCGACAGTGGCACTAGCAGCTGGAGCACCTTGCCGTCTTGGATCTGTGCGGGCATGGGATGCGCGGTGCTGATGTGGTGGTAGCGCCCGGCGGCGGGCCTTCGAGCCGCAGACCGCGCGGGGCATTTGCGTGGCGCGAGTGGACACATGCTCGGTGATCGGCGAGCTTGTGGTAAGTGGCGTAGAGCCCACGGCCGTGCGGGCACTCCACCCTCATCGGCGAAAGGGCGGAGTCCACCGCCGTGTTCCACATGTCGAATCCACCCCGCGCTTCGCACTTCCGCCTTGCCGCTGGTTCCCGGCGCTCGACGCGGCAATCCGCGCAGGCAGGTGCCCTCCTTGCACCGCAGAAATCAAACCAACAGCACATCAATCAAGAAACCTGCACCTTGCTCAATCAGCGAGCAGACGAGGTGTATTGAACCTCATACACTTTGGAGGCATCAAGGCGGAGGCACAAGGGCGTGGAGCACGGTGAGGTCCATCGAGACCTTAGAGAGCTCCATCGTCGGGTCCTGTTCTGTTGGTCTGCATGATCTCGCCCTCCTCGTGCACAACCATCTCTCGACTTGGGCCGGGTATTACAAAGCTTACCGTCACATATTTTATACTCCTCCGTTCCTAAATGTACTCCCTCCGTTGAATTACTTGTCTCGAAATGGATGTATCTAGAACTAAAATACGTCTAGATACATCCATTTTCATGACAAGTAAAACTAACCATAGTGGGAGTAACATAAGTAGTATCATGCACTTGGGACTGCAAACATGCTTATGTGGCAGGCAATTAAAGAAGAGAGAGATGGTTATAGTAACATAGGTGAATCTTGTAACATAATAAATATGGTGCTACTATGTGTCATGCATGGCAATAAATGGGACCACCTATGATACTAATCTATGATACTACTAATCTAGCATTATGCATGTTACTAGTCTAAGTTACTCCCCACTATGACCAGCCTAATTCGAGCGGAGGAGTAAGTCTTTATAGAGATTTCACTAGGTGGACTACATACGGAGCAAAATGAATGAATCCACACTTAAAATGCATCTATATACATCCGTATGTAATTCATAATGGAATCCCTACAAAGAAATATAATTTAGGAACGGAGGGAGTACTAATTCAAGGTGCATTAAATCAACACATGCAAGTACTATCAAAAGAAGAGTCACGGCATGCATGCATGCGTTGTAATTAATGCATCGGTAAACGCAAATTATTGAAATATACCGAGTGCAGTGTTTTGATGTGTCGCGCCAACTCGTACATCAACGAGAAATTTGATTATCCTCTCCCTCGCGGACTTAACTGCACCTGCCTTTGGCTGTATGACAGGTTGGCCACACACCTGTCGGGCCCACCTGTCATACATGCAAAGACAGGACCGTCCCTCCCTCGCCCATGAGCATGGTGGCTGGCAAGAATAGGAGAAGCTTTCGCTACACGCTCTCCCTCTCGCACGCGGTGGACATGCAGCAGTTCAATCGGTGTCAGATGGCCAGAAGCGTACTGTAGTACTCCTCCAGTGCAGTAGTACACCATCAGTGTTCGACTTCCCAAAGAGGCGAAGAGCCAAGCGCAGCCTGGACGCTCGTGTGGTAGTTTCATGTGTAGAGTAGTCTAGATAGCGTGTACCGTGCCTGTAAGCTTAAAATCGTTGGGGTCGGCTCCATGCTATGTGGCCGTCTTGAAGTTTTTTTAAAATTAAAATAGTCTTTTGGACCTACGTTTCACCCTGGTGATTGTAGTTTGCACGCTCATCTGGTCAAGACAGGAATATCTATTTTAATTTGTTTTTTTTTCGAAAAGGGGGGACTCCCCGGCCTCTGCATCAGAACGATGCATACGGCCACATATATTTTGATTTGTGGTGGGTAAATGTTAGAGGTTGCGGTAAATATATTGTACACTGCGGGTCTTTCAGCCAAGTTTAGAGGCAATCATGTGGGGCCAGTGCTATTATGTATCGCGTCAACTCGTAGAACGAGGAGAAGCTTGATTTTACTACACGCCTTCTCCCTCGCCCATGCGCGCTGTTGCTCGCAATGAGGACATGCTTTTGCTTAGTAGTACTTCTACAACAAGCTATCCATCCTGCTTTCGCGATGGGACGGACATGCAGCGATGTATTCGACCTTTGTAGAAGCGATAGTAGTAACATCATTGTTCGTCTTCTCGAAGAGGCGAAGAATAGCGCAAACCGAGCGTTGCGATTTGCGAACATTGAGCACGCATATAGCCAGGCTCTTGCATGATACAAAATTGCTATGTGAGCCCACTATTGTACTAATACGTACAACTACTTACTAGTATAGCCACAGTAAACCAGAAAGGAGTATTTGCCCTTCTAGAGATTTCAACAAGTGACTGGACTACACGAGGCGGAGTACATATGGAGCAAAATGAGTGAATCTGCCCGTAAATAAATCGTTACTAGTTCTATCGTTTCCTCTCCGAGGTGCACAATATTGAGTATCTTGACTAGTTTCTTTTTGACACGCATTTACATTGTTTTTTTGACCAAGATCTGACGCAAGCACTCATATACGCGCATACACTCACCCCTATGAGCACACACGCATACGACACTATCATCTTGAAATTTCTGAAGTCACCATAGGCACCTCGTCGTTGATGGGTCCATAGGTGCTTGAATGCCAAGGAGGAAGAGGGTAGCGGTTCCGAGGCGTTGAGCAGCTCAATGATGCGTCCTCAATTACATGCAGAGGAATTAATTGGAGAAGCAGACTAGATCCGCCACGATGTGAATACAGCGAGTTTGGACTCTCATATAATAAAGCGCCCACCACTCCAATCCATCTACTTCCAAGTCTCTGCGCAACACTGCTCACTCCAATCCAAGACCAAGTGACCAGAAGCCACAAGCACCTATGGAGGCGATGGACGCGAGCGGCAGTCGGCTGTGCCAAATCATCCAAGGCATCGGCCTGCGGCCCCGCACCGTGCAGCGCTTCCAGATGGTGCTCGCGATCACAGGCATCGTAGCCCTCGCCGATGCCGGCTTCGCCTCTCGCATGGACGACATGATGGTCAACTCCATCCGCAAGTTCACCACCGTCAAGAAGCGCACGGACGACCTTGCCGTACTGCTCCAGCCCGCGCGCCCAGGCTCCTCATTGCCTGCCACCCTCATCGGCCTACATGGTGACGAACTCTTTGAAGCCTTGGTGGCCCTACTGGTGCCGAAGGTCGCGATGAAGAATGTGCACCTCGAGGCCAAGCTCGCCGCGCAGCGCCTCGCCATGCAAGAAACCGTCGACCTGCACATCCACTTCTACGAGGAAATCGTCTACATAGGCCACTACAAGGGAAGCGATGACAGAAAGACGTTGGCCTTCTTCCAGCGGCTGGAATCTTTGGACACCATTGTTCAGAAGCACGTCGACATGGCCACAAAAGCCGCTGCTACTTAGGCGCCGTTCGGTGGGCCGGCGCCCTGAGTCGAGGAGGTGGACGTCGTCGATGGGTGCATCTCTTCTTCTTGCCTCTTATAACCAACACTGTATCGCCTCGTGGCCTTAATGTTTTATTAGTATAGTACAACCTCCGTTCCCAAATATAAGTGTTCCTAAAGATTCCAGCAAGTGACTACTACATACGGAGCAAAAATGAGTGAATCTACACTCTAAACTATGTCTTCATACATCTGTATGTTGCATTCCATTTGAACTAGTATCTAAAAAGGCTTATATTTATGAGCGGAGGAGTATATGGCATTTTATTCAGTCATAACGTTTTCCTTTGTGAGGTGGGGCGCGATTGAGCAAACCCACCCCACCCCTTGGCGTCGGCCGAGTTTAGAATTAGAAGAGAGAAGCGAGGGAGGAGAGCTAGCTGTAGCACTAATTTGTTGTCGAGATGGGACTCGTGTTTATAGAATTAGAGTCTTGAGCACTCGTGCCCTTTTTTGAGGAAAAAATTAGTCGTATGTCTAGTACCACTAGTTGGGTGCGTCGACCTATAGCTATCTTCACTTTAGGTCTCCTTTTTGAACTATGCTACGCTTCACAGTACATATTTTTCACGCATTTATCCTCCTATATGTACTCCTATGCTATTTCCACGTGCTCCCATTCGCCGACATGTGGGACATAGAACATCTGGGTCGTAGTGCATGCGACTCGGGGCATATGCCGGGTACTTTACATTTCAGACCTCACAATTACATACAAACCCCATGAAGAATAAATAAATCAATGAATTACTACATGAAACCGGATTATTTTCGTGGAAACTGGAGCACGTTTATTAAATTTTGGACATAACACGTTTATAAAAAATGACCGGGCCTAAACCAGTCTAAGGGCCTTTTTGATTTTTCCCGAAGAAAAAGGGCCTCTTTGATTCGCAGGATACTGAAAACACAGGAATGGGGAAAGTATGATGGCGATGAACCGAGACGAGGAGAACTCTAGCTCAGTTAGAGGTTAGAGTTAGATTCTAACCCTGAACTAACTCTAAACCAAAGAGGTGTATGGATGGCAGGGTTAGATTGACAATAAATGATCTATCTCAATCATTTGACTACTTTGGACCCTATTTTTAGTCAGACTAAAATAAGTCCCTTGGATCCAAGCACCCTCTTGGTGTGGCCGGCTCTTCTGTGGCCTCCACCCGCTCACAATTGACATAAACGAACCATCTATACAAATCAAGCATGCAAAACATGATAATTTTTTACTTTGTCCATACAAATGAGATATCCCACTTAAACATACAACTCGTCAATCAAGCTTCATGCCAGGACCCCGATTCCAAGTCACATCGATCTAGCCGGTAACACCTCATATCACTTTGCGGCCTCACGCATGGTATTCCCACGGGTGTCGCCTTACCATGGCCCGGGACCGTTTGCGCCTTTTGGCTCACGTATATGATAGTGTCGCTAGCATCCATATGATGAGAGAACCGGGCCGACATGGCTAGTCGTGAACAAAGCGGCACTAACCCATGGAGAGCAGGCATACATGAATCACATCGAGCATGCGGTCACCGGCGTGTGAATCCGGGCTGTAGCAGTGGGCTAACAGGACTCCGGGAACCCGGGCTATAGAAGGCTAGGCAGGAATCCGGATGTCATCGCGTGACATTTCCCGAAGGACAGACACGAAGCGAAGTGAAACACATGCCGGCCGATCAAGTGTCTGAGCGGTATTCTTTGGGCTAGCGAGGACTCCGGTGAACCGGGCTGTAGCGGACTACTATGGCTCAAGGAAGCACTAGACTACATTTCCCCATAAGAGGCTACCAAGGATAAACAACTAGATTGTCGGATCCCACACATACCGGTGAGGAGTCACTGGAATAGGGGTGTCGAATGGCGAACTATCATCACGGCGGACTCCAAGACTATGAAGATACAAGATTGAAGACTTCGTCCCGTGTCCGGATGGGACTTTCCTTGGCGTGGAAGGCAAGCTTGGCGTCTGATATGTAGATCTCCTACCATTGTAACCGACTCTGTGTAACCCTAACCTATCCGGTGTCTATATAAGCCGGAGGGTTTTAGTCCGTAGGACGAACAACAATCATACCATAGGCTAGCTTCTAGGGTTTAGCCTCCTTGATCTCGTGGTAGATCTACTCTTGTACTACCCATATCATCAATATTAATCAAGCAGGGGTAGGGTATTACCTCCATCGAGAGGGCCCAAACCTAGGTAAAAACATCGTGTCCCTTGTCTCTGTTACCATCCGCCTAGACGCACAGATTCGGGACCCCCTACCGAGATCCGCGGTTTGACACCGACATTGGTGCTTTCATTGAGAGTTCCTCGTATGCGTCACCGATAGGCCCGATGGCTCCTTGATCATCAACAACGAGCGGTCGGTGAGACTTTTCTCCCGGACAGATCTTAATATTGGCGGCTTTACCTGCTGGGCCAATTAAGCAGCCATCTGGAGCAGATCGAAAGCTCGCCCCTGGCCATCAGTCAGATTTGGAAGTTTGAACTATCGGCCGATATCGCGGGGACTTGATCTTGACGGATTGAGCCACAATAGCGTGCCGCCTTGTCTCGATGGGCATGATCTAGATCTGCAGCGAGCGGTGCCACGGAGGCCGCACCGACATCCGCTCCGACCCTTAATGCGGGCGGATTCCCCGATCGAGGGCGAGTGGTTGGACACCGCCTCGGGGCTCGATCTCTATGGCGATTGAGCGAACTCCATCCCTGTCCTTTGTGAAGACCTTGACTCGGTGCGGACTCCTCTCGGGACTCCGAACCCCAGCGCCCCTGCCAATCGAATCCGATTGGGCGCGGTCATGGAGTTCACTGCGCGGACATCTTTCAGCATTTTCGCCCTTTGGTGACATCCTGAATTCACTAAAGTCTCTCTCTTTATCCGGAGAGCCCTGGCGGACTACGGACGGGAAGGTTGGGATCACTGAGACGGCGAAGAAATTCAACGCCCACCCACCACCCACTTTGTAGCCATTGCCGATGATTTGCCGACATGCCGACCGACTCCGAAGACATCGGCCGGTATGTGCGGCGGCGCGGAGCGACCAAGACCAGCGCCTACGAGGGCCTTTGGAAGGCCACCTCGTCATATGACATATACATGGTGGACATCCCAAAAGATGGGAGCAGCGATGGAATAACGGAGGATGACCCTCAGAAGCAACGAAGCGCCCGGCGTCGCGGCGCCGCTCTAAATCCGCCACAATAAAAGCGGTGATTCGGCACGAGATAATAACACCCGGACGGTGCGAAGACAACCCCTCGGCGGGACTCGGCGCGGGAGGAGGAGAAGAAAGTCCGCCTGACGGTCTGGCGAGAAAAAGGTCGAGGGCGATAATTATCGCCTCCCTCCGAAGATGAGGCAAGCCTCGGCGGACAATTTGTCATGCACGAGGATCCCTGCCGAACAGGAGGCGTTTCAAAAGCAGACTTATAGCCACGGCAAGCAGCCTCAAGAAAAGCAGCAACAACTTAGAGCTGACCAAGACCTGCTAGGCAGACGGATGGACTGAAGTCCTTGCAGCGAAGAGTATGAACTGGGCGCCCCTCAAAAGCTACCCCAAGCGCGGGCCGTTGCCTCGATCGGAGGAGGAAGCACCCAAGTCACCGGCGCCGACATGGCAGACCGGCCACCACTGTGGCCCTGACGGAGAAGCCTCTCGGCCCTCATGAAGCCACACCCGGCGCCGCTCAAAAAGTACCAAGGCAGGGAAAGCGCGGACTTGCGAGATATATTGGAGGATAAGGCAAAACATACAAGATCAATCTACAGATCGGCGTGGGCGTAGCAGACGCAGGATGATTACCGTCGCGCGGATCTGACATACCGGTCGGGCGAACACGATGAACAAAACTCATATGAGCTACGTCGTGATATAGCCCAATCTGGGCGCCGCACCCACTATGCTTCACGAGATGAAGTAATGGATAATCAAATCCCGAGGGCTTCAAACCCGTAAACATCGAATCATACGATGGTACCACAGATCCTGCGGTGCGGATCGAGGACTATCTCCTCCATATCCACATGGCCCATGGTGATGATCTACGCCATCAAATACCTCCCAAGGACCAGCTCGGCATTGGCTCAACAGCTTGCGGCAGAATCAATTGGTTGTTGGGAGGACACAGAAGCCGCATTCCTTGATAAATTCCGGGGCACATATGTGCGACCACGGACACCGATGACCTTAGCCACATAATTCAGCAGCGGAAGAATCGTCCGGACAATTACGGACACGGTTCCTAACAAAGAAAAATCAAATCGTTGACTGTCCGGACGAGAGGCCCTTGCAGCCTTCAAACATAACATCCATGACGAGTGGCTTGCACGGCACCTAGGGCGGGAAAAGCGAAATCCATGGCAGACCTCACAACACTCATGACCGCTTTTGTGCGGGAGAGGACAGCTGGCTAGCTCGAAGCAACAACAGCCCAAACACCACGATGGTTCGGATACCAAGGTCAGCAATGGCAGGTCGCGCGCATAACAAGAACAAAGCGCCACATTGCGGCGATAATCACTGAAAATCTGACCGTCGATGCGGATTCGGAGGATCTAAACCGGTCGTGGAAGAAGCCATTCAAAAGAAATACCGGGGCCCGTCCAACTTGGACCGAATACTCGATCGCTTGTGCGGATACATGGCACCCCAAAAACCAGCCAATCACACCAACAGGGATTGTTGGGTGTTCAAGCAAGCGAGCAAGTTAAGTGCGAACTCAATGACAAGGGGCTGCATAGCGACAACGAGGAAGAGCCCGACCGCCCGAACAATAGAGGCAGAAGGGTTTTCCCACACAAGTGCGGACGGTGAACATGATATCGCAACCCACATACCCAAAAGGGGCGAGCGTGCACTAAAGGGCGTATATGCGATGGAGCAGTCGCCCCAAAGTTCAACCCATGGTCTTCTGCCCGATCACCTTCGATCGAAGGACCACCCACTAGCATTAAATCACGGCGGTTTCGCCGCATTGGTTCTTGACCCAATTATTGGCGGATTTCACCTCACCGAGTCGATGAATGGCGATAGCAGCCTGAACCTGCTTTATCAAGATACGGTCGCAAAATGGGCATAGACCCTCAAGATTAAACCTACAAAGGCGACCTTTAAAGGCGTCATACGGGTGTGGAGGCCAGTTATGCGGGCTCGGTTACACTCGAAGTGGTCTTGGATCCCGGATAACTTTCGAAGCGAAGTGTTAATCTTGACATCGTCCCATTCGCGATGGCTATCATGCCTTGCTTTCGGACCAACGCATTTGCAAAGTTCAATGCGGTGCCGCTTTTCGCATACCTCAAGCTCAAGATGCCGGGCTCTCGAGGAGTAATCACGGTTAATGGAAACACGAGCGCTCCTCGAGCGGAGGAGCACATGGCGACCCTCGGGCGGAGGCACAAAGCAGCCTCTCAAAGCAATTCTCGAGTCCGGCCACTAAGCGTCGAGACAATGTCAAGCGCGCCCGAGTAACCTACAACAAGACCGCTGCACGATTCAAGCGCAGCGTAGCAATCCGGCTAACCCAGCCCTCGCGAAATTGCGAAGCTAGTACTCTGGCGTACATAACTACGCTCTGGAGATACCATGGGCATAAGGGAGGACACGACCACGGCACGCCCGGAATGCGGCTCAACCGCACTGGGGGCTCCGATTGTGTCATTCTTTTCTTTTTTTCCTTTTCTTCCTTTTCTAACTTTCGGGACTCCGTCTTTCGAAGTCTGTCAGACACTAGAATCGCCCGAACTCACGATGCAGCAGCGGAGGCGAAAGCTTCGTCAGTGTTGGTGGTCTCTATTCGAGCATTATATCTGTTTTACATACCATCCGCAGCTTACCCTGGAGAGGACATGTTAGATAGTCCCATCCCTTGCTTATCGCACTCTTTGTATCGTTCTGCTTTCATTGCAGTACCTTTTTGAATAAACAATACATAGCTTTCGCTTACTATTGCATTACTTTCTTTATCTATACATATGTTCATTTCATGACATGTTGCACCCTTTCTACTTTAGTGCAGCCAATACACGAGGGCTTAAGTACCCCAAAAGTTATGGTGTGATAAGTCCGAACACTTTCACAAGTGCGGCACCCCGAACTTATAGCATTATGTGAATCAACTCCGAATCATGTCTTGGGTCAATAGTTGGGTTTGCCCGGCTCCCGTGTTTTGGTACCTTACGTTCCGTTATATCGGCTAAGGTAGCACCGGGAGAACCACTGCGATTGTACCCCAGTTGAGCTGGGTCGAGCACCTCGGTGGAAAGCTAAAACTATTTGTCATGATAGGGCGAGCGATCGCTGTTAAAGAGCGTTTTACGGGTCCCTAAAGACTTATGCCGCTTAGGCGAGGCTGGAGTTGTCCGGCCAAGGCGTGGATAGTGCCCGAACTTCGGTCTTCGAATACTAGGGGCTTCGCGAAATTTAAAATTATAGAATTCTATGGCTAAGTGAGAGTGTTCAAGCATTATAAGTCCGGTTGCCTTGTTACGTTGTGTCGGCGCTGTAGCGCCCCGGACACACCGCGGTGGTCGTTACTCTGGCGGGATCTAGACTGGCCCCACAGATCAATACTAGTCTTTTCTGCGCACTTTGTCCTCACTCGTGCGCGCCAGGAGCAACTTCGGTCGGTCACCCATCCTGAAACTACTCCAAGCTGAGCACGCTTAAATTTGGAGTTCTGTCCGAATGGGATCCGGAAAGAAGAATTCCTTATTGATATGAGTAGTCTATCATCCCTAATAAGCCGAGCTATTACATACGGCCCCACTCGGAGGAACCGGCGTCCTCGTCGGGCCACATAAACGTTCCCTCTTGGCACAACCGTCATGCATCCGATCGGTACATGTGCCATGCCACGTGCCTTAATGGGTCACAAGCGTCATGAACAACATGACCGCGCACCTGTCCGCAACCATCCGTGTAACGCGAGGTCAGCTCGATACCAACTTATGCGCCCGGACACACCCGCGGTGGTCGTTACTCTGGCGGGATCTAGGCGGCCCCAGATCAATACTAGTCTTTTCTGCGCACTTTGTCCTCACTCGTGCGGCGCCGGGAACAACTTCGGTCGGTCACCAATCTGAAACTACTCCAAGCTGAGCACGCTTAACTTTGGAGTTACGTCGAATGGGATCGAAAAGAAGAATTCCTTATTGATATGAGTAGTCTATCATCCCTAATAAGCCGGGCTATAGATGGACCCAAGAATGGGAACAAGAGTGCTCAAGTTTATCGAACACTGACATGGGGGCTGAAATAACGACTTGCCATCTCTCAAATTTGATAAGCGGCCGCCTGAAGGTAATATTTTAAATTAACAAGCGTTGCTTAGCGCATATGAACAAGTTTTCAGCGTACGGGATAACAAATGCGAGTCTATTCAAAATTACATCTTTGGAGCACTCATCCGCTATTCGGAGGCACCCTTGAGAGGCCCTCATAGTACATTTGAGGCGTGAGATGCTCCTTGCCCTTGGTGGCCCGTCCGTCACAAGCTTCTCTGCATCCAGCTTGCCCAAGTGCACTTTAGCAGGCAAGGGCCAACGGACACCTTCAATGCAGAGCGGGCGCTTGATGACTTCAATCCGTGGACGAGCATCCACCAGCCGCCGCACTAGCCCAAAGTAGCTCCGGGCATGGCTTCCAATGGCCACGGCCGAACTATGAGGCCCTTTATGGCCTGTTGGCGACCTTGTGGAGCTCGACCAGCTGCTTGAGTTGGTCGCTTAGGGGCACGGATGTCGGCCTCGGCATATTGCGACGAACACCTTCTCCGTTGAGCTCCCTCCTTAGTGCGGTAGAATGCGGCAGCATCGGACACACTACTGGGGCAGATCTGCGAATGCTCTGGAGAGCTCGAATCCGGGCAAGTAATAGGTAATTCACTTTCACATGCTTGCTTTGCATAAGAATGCCTTACCCACCGCTGTCTTCTTTAGCGATTCAATTTCTTGGAGGCTTTTTGGGCCTCGGCCTTAGCAGCTTTGGCACTCTCAAGAGCGAAGCAAGCTCGGACTCTCGGGTCTTGAGTCACGCTCCAAACTCGTGTTTTTCCACGAGAGCACTGGTGCTCTTGCCGCACCTTCGCCAGCTCGCCTCCCCTTCTCTCGCTTAGTGCGTTCGCAGCCGCTTTGTTTTCGACCACGGACACGCCTCCTTGAGTCGCCACCTCGTTGGGGCCCTGCGGTACCCATGTTATTCTGTTATTTTTGCAGCAAAACCTTTTCTATAAGGTATTTCTTTAATAAGGTATTACTTACCTTCCTTGTCCTCGAGCTGCTTCTTGGCACGGCCGAGCTTCGTTCTCGAGACCGCTTGAGGTTACGCTTCAATCGATGACCTCCATGATCGGTCTGGCGGAAGGTCAGGCGTAGCCTGCATTCCCATATTGACATACTTATGTTAGACTCCTGCGTATATCTTTTTAGATCCTTAGTCCGGCTTTTCTTTCCGAACACGAACTAAGCATCGAGAACTCTTGTCTATGCGGTAATATTTTTACATATTCTAAACTTACCTCAAAGCCTATTAGAAGGCGTCTGAGGCTTGAGTCAGCCCGCTCTTGGCGGGTGAACTGTCCGGATCACCGCACTCATAACAGTGCGGTGCTCCTCCTGATGGAGAGTGCTGTTCAGCGCCTCGATGGCTATCCGGTGCCTCGGTTGGGCGGAGGACACGGCGTCTTCCCTTCTTCTGAAGGACCGCTTGCCGGACTCTGGAACGCTGAAGGTTCGGCATGGAATCCGGACAAGGGTCGGGCTTAGAAGCCTGAGGGGTCTTGCCCCCCACGCGCCTCGAGTCCGGGAGGTTGCCTTGTGCCGCCTCCTGCGCCACCTCCTCTTGACCAGGCCCCCCTTGGGGCACCACCTCGGCGTCGTCCACAGTGTGAGGCGAGGAGGCGGTCGGAAGCGAAGTACTCTCCATTTCCGACGAACCCAGGGACCCGCTCGATGAAGTGGCGAACTCACCCTTGGGCGGGCTGCATGATTGTCCGACATTAGAGAACACTCTGCAATAATAAAAAAGCCATGGGTATCCGGACACTTACGATCTCGCTAGGGGCTTGGCCCTTGTCGGCCAATCCTCCTCATCGTTGTCGACGTTGGTGGAGAAGTCCGGAGGAAGGGTTCTTCCCTTCTTGGACCCTCGGCCTCCCGGTTAGGCGGCCTTCCTTTCCTCTCCTCCCCGGCTGGGGAGAAGCTTCTTTCCTCCTCCTCGTCCTCGGGAGAAGATTACGCTTCAGAATCGGCAGCACTGGCGTCGGGAGCTCCTTGAGTTCCCATGGCCTCCTTCTTGGCCTTCTTCTCCGGAACCACATGGGGTACAGCCAGCAGCCCGTCAATCGAGGCGTCCGCTGGTCTTCGGCAAAAGGCAGACGATTAATCTGTCCGGGCGTCTTCAACCGATCTGTCAAAAATTAGGAGTTTTAGATCCCACATAGAGTCAATCTATGAAAAAAGAATCCCATAAAGGGTAAAATAACATACCTCGCCCGGCGGCGCGCGAGCTGTATCCACGATCCTTGTTAGCGGGCGGGGCTTGGCGCCCTTGAACAGCACCTTCCGGGCATCTTCGTGCGTAGTGTCGAAGAGCCCGGCTAAAGTTCGGTCTTGTGCGGATCGAACTCCACAAATTAAATGCCCATTGTTGGCATGGGAGAATCCGGCGGATGAGCATCACCTGGATTACGTCGACAAGCCTGAGATTCTTGTCCACTAGGTTTCGGACGCATGCTTGGAGTCCGGATAGCTCGTCCGAATTCCCCCACGTCAGGCCCGTCTCTTTCCATGACGAGAGCCGTGTGGGGAAGCCAGATCTGAATTCAGGGGCCGCCACCCATTTGGGGTTTCGTGGCTCGATGATGTAGAACCACCCCGATTGCCACCCCTTCATTGTCTCCACAAAGGCGCCCTCGAGCCATAGGACTTTGGCCATCTTGCCGACCATGGCGCCTCCGCACTCCGCTTGACGGCCGCCCACTACCTTTGGCCTGACATTGAAGATCTTCAGCCATAAGCCGAAGTGGGGCTGGATGCAGAGGAAGGCCTCGTACACGACGATGAACACCGAGATGTTGAGGATGAAATTCGGGGCCAGGTCGTGGAAGTCTAGGCCGTAGTAGAACATGAGCCCCCGGACAAATGGGTGAAGTGGAAAACCTAGTCCACGGAGGAAGTGGGGGAGAAACACCACCCTCTCATGGGGCCTGGGGGTTGGAATAAGCTGCCCGCATCGGACAGCCTGTCTTGGCGATGTCGCGGACAAATATCCGGCCTCCGCAGTCTTGTGATGTGCCCTCCGTGGCGGAGGAGGCCATCCACCTGCCTCCCGCTCGACATGGTCGGAGAAGGTTGAGGTGGGATGTGCGGACTTAGGCGCTGGGCTCGAGTCTTGAAATGGATGAGTAAAGGAGGAAGAAGGCGTGGGTGAAAAGGTGGATCCTGATCCCTTATATGGATGGGACGAAGTTATCGTCCCCACCAGCTGGTAAAACTTCGCATATCTCCCAAGCGCCATAATCAATGGCGGCGGATGGTTATCTACGTCCGTATTGTTGGGAATCCCGGAATAAGGGGCATGATCTATGCTTTGATAAGGCGTGCCAAAAACCGCCTCGCTAACGCACTAAGGTGGAGCGGTGAAAAAGCGATTCATATAAAGGCCTGGTGGTGGTGTGATGTCACGCCCTTGAATCGTCGGCAGATCTGTGCAAAAGTAATTCTCTCTACGGTGGTATGTGGAACTTGTTTTGCGAGCGGACACTATCATGGTGTTCAAAACCTTCTATGAAGTATTCGGAGGAGGAACCCGCCTTGCAATGCCGAAGACAATATGCGCGCGGACTCGCCGACATTGGCCTGGTTCAGGGAGCTCTTGAGGAGTCTGGACTAGGGGTGTCCGGATGGCGAACTATCATCACGGCGGACTCCAAGACTATGAAGATACAAGATTGAAGACTTAGTCCCGTGTCCGGATGGGACTTTCCTTGGCGTGGAAGGCAAGCTTGGCGTCTGGATATGTAGATCTCCTACCATTGTAACCGACTTTGTGTAACCCTAACCTATCCGGTGTCTATATAAACCGGAGGGTTTTAGTCCGTGGGGCGAACAAAAATCATACCATAGGCTAGCTTCTAGGGTTTAGCCTCCTTGATCTCGTGGTAGATCTACTCTCGTACTACCCATATCATCAATATTAATCAAGCAGGAGTAGGGTATTACCTCCATCGAGAGGGCCCGAACCTGGGTAAAAACATCGTGTCCCTTGTCTCCTGTTACCATCCGCCTAGACGCACAGTTCGGGACCCCCTACCCGAGATCCGCCGGTTTTGACACCCATACCAAGCATTACAAATATACACACAATATGCTCGATATGTGTAAATACAACATGGCATCACAACATAACTCTATGACTCAAGTATTTATTCATTAGGCTCCGAGGAGCGAGATATTACAAACATGGGTCTCATGAACCAACATTCAGAGAATACAAGTCAAAGCACAAGCGGAAGCTTAACATGTCGAATACGAGACATCTACAAATGAAAAAAGGTGAGAAGCGACTATCGACCAGATCTGCCGAGGGACAAGATCGTAGCTGAGGTAACAAGCTAAGCGTCGAAGTCCACGCGGAACTACTAGTGAGGCTGAAGTCTCTGTAAAAACATAAAATAGGCAAGCGTGAGTACAATTGTACTTAGCAAGACTTACATCGAACTAACTACATATGCATCATTATCAACAAAGGGGTGGTGGGGTTTAAGCTGCAGCAAGCCAGCTTTGACTCGGTGGCTATCTGAACTACATTGCAAGTAACTCTTTTGAGGTGGCGCTACGAGTCCACATATTCACCATATCAATACACCACTATGGATCGCTCTCGTCTCCCTCGAGCGCCATCCATAACACTCACGCTTATCTTGCACATTTTAGAGTATCCACTTTCACTTGTCTATGAACTATGCATGAGCAACCCGAAGTCCTTTACCGTGGACACGGCTATTCGAATAGATGATGTTAACCCTGCGGGGTGTACTTCTTCACACGCTCTCGCCACTTACCACCATGTACCGTCGTGTATCTCGGCAACCTTCAAGCGAAGCTTTGGCGAGGAGTCGGCCATGACCTGACTAACCACACAAGTCTCTAGTCAGGTTTATCGCCTATTCGGGTTCCACCAGCGAGGAGATCCGGCGGGGTGTCGCTCACGGCCCCAAAGCGATGGCCTTGAGGGTTCCCGAGGCACCAAGCGGGAGTCGGTACACCGTGCCTCGTGTCTCTACGCAACATAGCCCACCCCTAGGGTCAGCGCTACATACGGCCCCCAACACATATCCTACAAACACGAAACTAGTTGCAACTCACGGGCCAGAGATCGAGGCGATTAATAAGCCGAGAGGGGCAGTGCGGAACACAATGTGGTAGTAACTGTTTCATGGATCACAAACACAGAACTCAGTTCCTAAGGCGGCTGCAATGAGACAACCCACCATGTACTCCTACATGGCCTCTCACCGCTACCTTTACCAAATCATGTTCACACACTTAGCATCACTTGATAGGACATGTTCACACACCTCCGATTCATCCCGATGATTCAGACTGACTCAACTCTAAGCAGTAGCAGGCATGACAAACAAGCATGTATGAGTAGGCACATCGAGGCTCAAACAACTCCTACTCATGCTAGTGGGTTTCATCTATTTCTTGTGGAATGACAGGTCATCACGAGAGGATAAAGGGGTTCAGCTACGCAGACAAATAACAGATAAATCGTTGTTGTCCTAATGCAGTAAAAGAGAGCAGGAGCGAGAGAGTGGGATTGTATCGGAATGAACAAGGGGGTTTTTCTTGCCTGGCACTTCTGAAGATAATATAGTTCTTCATCGGTGTCATCGAACTCATCGTCGGAACCACGTCTATCGAGAGGGAACAAACACTTACAAACAAAGGAGAAGCACAATAAATGCCATGCAACAATATGATGCATGAAGGTGACATGGCAATATACTGTTGATTGGCCTAATGCAACTAGCAACAAGTTAAATGGGGTTGCTTTGAACACTAGGTTCAAATTCAAACTCCATATGTGAGAGTTTAAATGCCATTTAATTGATTTGACCTGATCAGCAGGTATAAGTTGTTGTAACATGCATGAAAATGGTACAGATGGATCGATTGGATTTTTCTGATCATTTTTCATATATAAACTATTTAATTTGGAGTTACGGTTGAAATTCTATGAATTTTAGAAGTTTGTACTATTTTCTGGAATTTCCTGTATAAGAATAATTCCGATGAATCGAATAATCGTCGACCTTTGCGTCAGGTGGCGTCAGCGGTCAGCAGGCGGTCCAGGTCAAACTTACCTATGGGTCCCGCGTGTTAGTAGTTTGTTCAACTAACTAAATTTAGTTAGCGCTAATCCTGGGTTAGTTAGTAGGGCGGGCCCCACCTATCATAGACCCAAGGGTTAAACTGGGCCCACCAAAGTCAACAGTCGCGAGTCAAACCCCGCCGCGACTCGGCGCCAGCCGAGGCCGAGGCAGCGGAGGCGTTCGGGTTTCGTCCTGGCGACCAAATCGGAGGCCGAGGCCATCTACGAACGAGGAGACTCGTCCGCGTCTAGTGGTGCGGCGGGAGGAGCTAGGGTGGAGTGAGCTCGCCGAGTCGAGCTGCATGGCGGCGAGCATTCGGCGTTAGCGGGTTAGGCGCTTCTGGCGCATCTCGGACAGTGGTGAGGTCCACGGCTTGCTAGGAGTGCCACGAGTGCGGTGCGCTTTCGGTTTGGACGGAGACAAGCCAAAGCAGCAGCGGCGACAAGTCCGGCGCCGGCGAGTCTCGGCCTCAGCGGAAACAAGGACTACGCTGCGGTATTGAGCATGGGGGCAGGGGTTAGGTAGAGGAGCTCACGGCGAGTCGGACGAGGTCTCTTGAGCTCGGGAAGGTCTGGAGTCGTCGGGCCGGCAGACGCGATCTCCGTCGTCCGAGCTTGAAGGCGACGAGGATGAGGACGTTGCGGCCCGTCCGGCGGCATGCGGCTCGTTGAGGAGGTCGAGGGAGTCAAGGCAGAGATCATGGATCGTCGGCAAGGCGAGGGAGGCTGTGGCTCGGCAACTTCTGACGGCGGCAAGCGATTCGGCCGTGGCGGTCTTGAGAGAAGCAGAGGTGGGGAGAGAGCAGCGGGTGAGGGGAGGAGAGAGCTCAGGCGTCTCAGTGGCGCGAGGAGGAAAGGGAGAGCTTCGCCCGGTGAAGCAGGAGGTGGCGCCCGGGCGTCTTGCTGTCTCCCTCCTCTGAATCTTGGCGAGTAGGTGATGGCCTGCACGGGCAGGTGGGCGGCTCAGCCTGTAAGTGGCTGTGGCCTCTCTCTCTCTCTTCTTGTTTTCTGCTTTCTATTTTTTGCAAATGTTTTGGCTTTATTAAAAATGCGAGCATTTTCAAAAATCCTTAAATATTTGTGGGCACTGTTGAAATTATTCCCAACAGCCCTCAACTAGTTCCAGAATTATTAGAGCATTTAAACTATTTATAGGATTTAAATGCTCCAATTCAAATACAATATGAGTTAATTCAAAAATCCATAAATGACCTAGAAAATTGTGCACCATTTTTGGCAGAGGTCCTAGACCAATTCAAAAATGATGAACATTTATGAAGAGCATTTTGGGTTCGATGAAAAAGATTTAATTCGACCCTAGTTGAATTTCATTTCTTGCTAGGGTTTAAGGTCCCCATTTCAAGTTCATTTGAAATTTAAACATGATGACATGAATGCTTGTGCAACTGTTTGCAATCAAATTCTAGGGATGTGACACTTCACAAAATAAAAAAACACTTCATGAAACAAAGAATGAGCTAACTCATCACGGAAGTCGTTGGCGATAGGGAGGAGCAGGAGCCCCTCACGCTTCGAGGGAGGAGCTTCGCCATCGTCGCTCAAGAGGAAGGCTCTGTAGAGCCCAAGCCAGGAACCCCTCGGCCTTGGCCCTTGCGAGTTGAGGTCGACACCGGCATGGGTAGCAGGGCAGCTTGCATGGCCATTGGGAACTTAATCTTTGGGCCTCTAGAAATAATGCAAGCCGGTAACTAAAATACCTAGAAAGGTGAACCGAATCTTTGGGCCTCTAGAAATAATGCAAGCCTAAAACTGAAATACCTAGAAAGGTGAACTGAATCTTTGGGACTCTAGAAATAATGCAAGCACTGAAACTTAAATACCTAGAAAGGTGAACTGAATCTTTGGGCCTCTAGAAATAATGCAAGCCTGAAACTGAAATACCTAGAAAGGTGAACTGAATCTTTGGGCCTCTAGAAATAATGCAAGCCTGAAACTTAAATACCTAGAAAGGTGAACTGAATCTTTGGGCCTCTAGAAATAATGCAAGCCAGAAACTGAAATACCTAGAAAGGTGAACTGAATCTTTGGGCCTCTAGAAATAATGCAAGCCTAAAATTGAAATACCTAGAAAGGTGAACTGAATCTTTGGGCCTCTAGAAAGAACGCAAGCCTGAAACTCAAATACCTAGAAAGGTGAACTGAATCTTTGGGCCTCTAGAAACAATGCAAGCCTGAAATTGAAATACCTAGAAAGGTGAACTGAATCTTTGGGCCTCTACAAATAATGCAAGCCTGAAATTGAAATACCTAGAAAGGTGACCAGAATCTTTGGGCCTCTAGAAAGATTTATTACCTCCTCAAGCAGCATCAAACAACTCCATGCGTGCACAACAAATCTATAGCAAGTTTGATCAGGATCTACTTTTCCAAATCAGAATTAGCGCTAGAGCAAGCAAGATCAATGATATGGCCGTGAGACAGAGAAGAACGAACAAACTCACCCCTCTCGCGGCCTCCCTGGTAGATGCACCGCCGCCGCGCACGACAGAGGGAGAAAAACAACTGGTGAAGGGGGAGCAGGCGACCTTCGAAGGTCGGAGGGAGAGGGCGGCCGGAGTAGGGCGGCGGAGGCCGGAAGGAGAGGGCGGCCGGAGGAGAGAGAGGGCGAGCGGCGCTTGGGCGGGCGGCCCTATGGGGAAACGAGAGGAGTCGTGCGAGAGGGGGGGAGCGATCTGGTGCGGGCAGGTGAGATTTTATTAGGGGACCGATCTGGTGCGGGCAGGTGAGATTTTGTTAGTTCTCTTTTAGTGGGCCCGAGGATAACTAACCCAATTGGAACCTCTCTACCGGGCTAGTTTTTTTAGCTGGGTTAGAGCAAACTAGCTCAAACTAACCCCTCTTTTTTCGATAATTTGAGGCTATTTCAACCCAAACTAGCTCTAACTCTGGGAACCAAACAAAGAGGAGTGTTACTGTACATGCTACAGTGTGGACCGTAGCACATTGTTTTTATGGCCATATCACCACATTGTTTTCTCTGCTGGTTCACTGGGCTACCGTGGTTCGCATGGTGGTTCCTTTGGCTGCCGTGGTTCGCACTCCTCCGACTGAGTAGTACTCCCTCCGTTCCTAAATATAAGTCTTTGTAGATATTTCACTATCGACCACATACGGATGTATATAGATGCATTTTATGTGTAGATTCACTCATTTTTCTCGTATGTGGTCCATAGTGAAATCTCTCCAAAGACTTATATTTAGGAACGGAGGAGTAGTATATATACTGCATCATTCTTTGCTCCTTCTTACTACTCCGACATGTGGGAGAGTCAACATCCGGTCGACGTGTCATGCACCAGATTAGGCGTGGAGCGGAAGGGGGCATCACCCGGTCGGGCGCCGATAATTCATGACTATAGTGAGTGGTCATATCACAAGTCTTTCCAGCAGTAACACGCCGTCAAATTGCACAGCCCCACTCGCTCACCCTCCTCACCTCTCTGTCAAACCGCCAACCCGAAAACTGCCGCGCGTACTACCCGGCAAAAGTCCCTTCGTTCTATATAAATATAGTACTTATTGTATGTTTATTCACCCGTGGGGTTGTTCAATGAATGGAGGGGCGGGGAGCACAAGTGAACAATACTACCTCTGTCCGGGTTTATTGGTCCCCATTGTATTTCGTGCCAAATTTTGACCATAGATTAAACTAAGAAAATGTTCACGCATGTCACCAAACATTATATTTTTCAAAACTATGTTCAAATACGAATCCAATGAGATAATTTTTCTTGACATGCATTAACATTTTGTTAGTTAAATCTTTAGTCAAAATTTGGTACAAACTATAAAAGGGACCTATAAACCAGGACGGAGGTAGTACTGTAGTAGTAAGTAGGAGTCGTAGAATAGTCACCTTAAATAGAGAGTTTCTTTTCTTTAATGCCACGTACACAAATTGAAACGCTTGTTGTGGAGAGAAAAAAGATAATAAATCCACTATATATGGCCTTGAGGGCACGGCGCTTGCTTTACTAGGTTGCTCTCTTCATTCTCTCATCCTCTCGAGATATAAACAAGACAGCGGTAGCGACATTTTCTCTCTGCTCACCGCTGGTCACAGATCCGGCGGATCCTTGGCGGTGTGTGTAGAGGACTAAAGGTGCATCGTTCACACGGTCATCGCCGCCGAGGGAGGAAACCCATGGCTGCCGGAGGGGCCCGATCCTCTGCCCGTGTCGTTCTCTCCGACACAGCGCCGGCTCGGGAGGTCCTCCGACCCTTCTTCCTCCCTGCCGTATTGTCCGCAGATCCGACCTGCCGCCGCCTACATCCCGACGACCCTCAGGTATAAGTTCTTCGAAAGCGGCCTTGCTCTACTGCCCCAGCTCCCCACGTGTCTGCATGTGCATCTTTTTCTACTCCCATCAGCTCTTCCAAAGCCACCTGAAATTTTAGTATTATTAGAGGTAAAGCTACTTCATGCATTCGAATCTAGGGCTTTGTTCAAACAACGAAGAAAGGGGGGAAAGTTGTAGCATGAATCTAGGACTTGAATCAAAGAGGAAATAATATGGTGAAAGTAGTAGAGACCGGATACCCAACCGGTCTCTTGGTTGAAAAGGGGAATAATGGGAAAATGCAGTACAAACTGGATAAGGAACATATCTATTATTGGTTGAAAAAAGGATAGAAAGTGGCGGTGGTGGACAAGTCAACAGAGTATGTCCAGGATTAGATTTGCTGCCATCACATAGTAAAAGGTCTCCAGGATTATATTTGCTGCCCTCACATAGTAAAAGGTCTCAGGATTAGATTTGCTGCCCTCACATAGTCAAAGGTCTCAGGATTAGATTTGCTGCCCTCACATAGTAAAAGGTCTCAGGATTAGATTTGCTGCCCTCACATAGTAAAAGGTCTCCGGGATTAGATTTGTTGCCCTCACATAGTAAATGGTCTCTAGGATTAGGTTTGCTGCCCTCACATAGCGTGAACAAGCTCGACATCACCACTTTATAACTCCTTGTAGGTACATTGTGCTAATGCGTCCACTGTCGCATGTCCTTATACCAACCTTTTTCCCTTGTTAATGTAAGGGCGCATGTAAAATGAAGCGATCACACTGTTACCTTAGGGACATGTCTAACCAGTGTTGTTGTTAATCTAATGCCTCCAGTGATAAGATGCAATTAAACTGTGTTACAAATGGCACTCCTGCTATTTTCCCCAGTATGATAAGTAAGTTGCTCCTTTACGCTGCTTAGTGTCCTGGTGTCCTCACGGTCCCATGCCCTTAAACCAACTCTTTAGCTCCTGTTGATTTACTGTGTCTGGTAAACAAGCAATGCCACCATTAAAGTTATCCCATATCTCAAGAATCTCATTGTTGATCGTAATGCTTCTGGTAACATGAAGCATTGCTGATGTTTTAAAATTTCTACTGTCCTTGCGTGATTGCCATGAACATAATTAAGATGCTTCATTTCATTTTGTATATGTTTAGTATATACTTATTGACCAGCAACTGTTTACTTTCTATCATTTTGTGCAGATAGGGATATCCATTTCACCTTGTTGCTATTGTGACCGTTTGGTGAACTGCACAAAACACTTTTTTTGGAATGAGTGTCTTGTGCAGTTCAACTAAAATGTCACGTGGGCAACATCTCTCAATTTTGGTGGAACTGCACAAAATGGTGATTGGAGTTTCCAAAATCTCCATCAAGTTCTGCTGGTAATCTCGTGCAACATTTTATTAGCCTTTGCAAGATGGAGCCGTCACTGTCACCACAATGGCACTTTATTTTAGTGGAACTGCACAAAAGGATAAGAAAATTATAGTTGCACCTTACATGAGCCGGACAGCCAACATTAATGTTCCTCAATTTTAGTGCAACTACTAAAGAAGAACCTGCCAACTCACAAGAGCAAGTACTTCTTGCTAGCTGAAAGATGCAATCTTTGCTTCATTTCAGGTGAACCGCAGAAAAAGGCGCATGAATTGAATCATGGAACTCCTGGCAGACCTCATCCTAGTGGAGCTGGAGGTTGAGTTCAAGGAGGCCGCTATTAAAGTGAAATCATGCTCTCCTGTCTCCTTGTTTGTGCTGTGCAAACATGCTGTGCAAACGGGAATACTCAACTACAGATGTTGTGACGGTCAAGAGCATTCGCCAAGTTCTTCGATTGTATGACATGGCTAGCCAAGATGGATTTAATCCCGATATTCACTTTATCAAAACGCTCTAATGGGTTGGTTCTGAATCTTGCAAGATGGGAATCAATGAGATGTGTAGGCATCTTTGTTGTACTTATTATTTGAATCTTATTTGTTGGTTCTGAATCTTGCAAGCTGGGAATCAATGAGATGTGTAGGCATCTATGTTGTACTTATTATTTTGATCTTATTTGTTGGTTCTGAATCTTGCAAGCTGGGAATCAATGAGATGTGTAGGCATCTTTGTTGTACTTATTATTTGGATCTTATTTGTTGGTTCTGAATCTTGCAAGTTGGGAAACACATCATGATGATGCAGAGGACAGCAACCATAACAAACAGTTCAAACTTGGTAGTATTATCTTTGTGAAAGTGCGACAAATGTGCTGATCGTGTGCGTCCTGAGAATAATAATTCTAATTGTTGTGCATGTTGATCCCGTGGCACTGATAGAACAAGCCAATGCATTGCTTGTTTTAAGTATAAATTTCTATCAAAGCTAATTAAATTTAAGTAAAGTGACCACTAACTCCTGTTATTACAGTACCAATACAGACCCGCTCATGAACCGACGTGTGGCCGGAGTAGGTTTCTTAATGAAGGCGTTTGAATGCGCCGAGGGTGCATCTTCTGCTGGGCGTGCAGCGGACGAGGGAGGGGTAGTAACTGTTGTCGCCTGTACACGCTCATCTTACTGTTGAATCCGGTTCCCCAAGAGCTGATAAACGAACTGCTGCCGCCACCTACACACTCGTTCACTCGAAGAGACTCCAATGGCGATCCGAGGGGTGAGCCTGCTGCATATGGACTTCAGCAAGAAGTTAGTTCGCCGTTCAGTCCTATGGCTGCATCAAGTTGAATGTGATGTACACCAATGATACAGACTCGGTGAAGCTCTGCCTCGCCTCAGTCCAATGGCTGCACCAGGTTCTGGAGCATTCGCTCGTTTCATCGCCAGCGCCGATTGCACCTTCGCTACGGTGGAGAGAAGGAAGAACGCGACGATTCGGCCATCTGGTGCAACAAGCTTGTCGACATCGAGAAGCAATACAAGATCATAAGCAACGGGCAGGAGAAGGACTCCGTGGTTGACCTCGCTGAGACCATCATCGACCCCTGATACGCCAACATGATAGAAGACGACCTGAACATGTGGGAGGTACCTCTGAATCTAGCCTACATAACCTACGTGGCCAAGGACGCATACGCATGCTACGACATGTAAAGGAAGATCTTGGACATGAGGGCGTGTCTGCTTCCTGTAACCGACGAGTACACGGACAGCCGCAGCGTCATGATCAAGCGTGCCAGGAAGGTCTAGATGTTGTACTTTATCTGTTTATAAGCACCTTTATCATCTGAGTGTTTCATGCATTAGCCTATGTGTCGTAATTATCTGTTTTGTCCGAAATATTTCTTTTAAGAACTCATTAACCTGATTGCTTTTTTTAGTGGCAATTTGCTTATGCATGTAGACTAGTTCACTTGTCCGTAAAGAAAACTAGTTCACTCGCTGCCGTGCTTTGAATCTCCTTCCTCCCAACATATTACTCTCCTCAGGTGGACCCAGCAGGTCTCTGAATTTTCTCCCACTTTCTTTTTCGATGTAAACTGAGTTTTCTCCCAGTACTTTCTCCTAGAACCAACTCAACTGTCCCACGTCTAGCCTAAAAAATAATAATTCCCCACGTACTATTAACTCATCAAATTAAAATGATATTTTATTTCGTAAGTTGAAAGTTCTTACAAAATAATAATAATAATTGTTTATATATAACTAGTCAAGTTAACTCCTAGTGATTGCGTACATAAGCTTCCAAAGATTTTACTAACGTGCAATCATGTGTTTATGTTTTTATAACATTTCTCCGTCTAGCCCAACATGATATTTTCACCCAGCCCAGCAAGTCCATGGATTTAGAGAAAATGCAAATGGGATTTAAGCGGGCTGCATAGGTCTTGACATCATTGTTTCACCCAGCCCACCAAATGGACTAAAAAAACAAATGGACTGGCTGACATGTGGGCCAGTAGGTCGAAGCCTAAGAAGGCGTTGGATTTACATCCAACGGCCAGCTTTCTTCTTCAATCTCTCGTCTTCTTCCTCCAGCGCTGCCGGAACCGCCTGCTCTAGCCTTCAGCGTCCAGCGGCGTTGTTTTGCGCTCCGCAAGGAAACGCTACCCCGCCGACGGCCAGGCCATCCCTCCACTCCGCTCATCCTGTTATTCTCTGCCGAGTGTAGGCCCACCCCGCACCCAAACCAGTCAAGTTTCCCACTCCTCTCTGTCTGCGACTCCACTGACGCGTCTTCCCCATCTCCGAGTCATTCCAGTCTGGGGCCTTGCTGTCGTCCACCGCCTCGGTTCGCTCGGCGCGGCGTGGTCAACATAAGAGAGTCATCGGAAGAGGACTGTACGTGGAGAGCCTGACGGCTGGGACCCACGAGGTCCATGGTCACACGCAAGGAAAGTTCCTCCTTATTACGCACTGTACATGGGAAGGGCTTCTTTTTCAAAAAACGCCCCCGCCGGATGTGTCGGACCCACCAACTATATCTTCGCACGCAAGGAAGTGCCTCCTTATTACGCACCAAAAAATGAATACCCCCTGATAGCTGGGACCCACCATAGTGGGTGGCTGACTTGTGGGCCTACTAAGTTGACGAGGACGGAGGGCTTTGTCAACTTAGTCAATATGAACGATTATAGCTCCGGTGACCGTACGATGTCCATCCAATGGCCATAGTGCTTCTTCAACCTCTGGTCTTCTTGCTCCAGCCGCCCAAAGCAGCCCCGGTCGTGCCACGTGCTCCTGCCTCTCGTGGCCGGCTGTGATGCCGCGGAGGCCTCACCACCCCCTACTACTCCCACCGCTGGCCTGGGTATCCTCTACTCACCCACACCCCTGTTATTCTGCGGCGACAAAGACCTCACGCCGCAGCCAAACCAGTGAACCCTCGTACTCCTCTCCGCGTGGGCAGCCACTGCCGCGTCTTCCCCGGCTCCGCGTCGTCCCCACCCTAGGCCTCGCCATTGTCCACCGCCTTGGTGCTCTCGGCGCGGCGTGGTCAATGTGGTCAGCGACCGACTTCCATCGGAAGAGTAATGTACGTGGAGAGGCTGACTGCTGGGTCCAAGGCCACAGCCCAGTTTTTTTGTGATTTGCCAAGTAAGTCGTTTTGTTAGGCCTGTTGGGCTGCAAATATTTCAAGACGAGGAGAGCTTCATTCGGCTGGCCGAGAAAATGGCCTATCAGTAATGAGAAATGGGCTGTACATTTTTAAAACACATCAAACCGGCAATTAGTCTCAAATATCTTTTTTTTCATTTCGAGATTTTAAATTACATTAATTTTTATGCGTGGAGAATTTGTTGGATTTTATATTGATATACATTTATTTTTAAAATTAGATTGAATGTGAGTCGAAATTTCGGGATTAAAAACAGTTCGGACTGCACCGAAATATGCAAAATTTCGTATAATTTTTTAACCGTGGCCACAATATGGGTTGTAATGCCAACAGAAAGAATATGGGCTCCAAAAAAACCTTAAGAATTAGCAAATGGGCTGTAAATTATTATAAATAATGGCAGATGGGCTGTATGCTGTTTTCCACAGATTTGAGGCTTTCCTAAAAAGGTTGGCCTTTCAGCAGAAAGGATCGTTGGATGTCCATCCAACGGCCGTCGTGCTTCATCAATCTCTGCTCTTCCTGCCCAGCCGCTCAAACAAGCGCCCGTGATACTGCTGCTCCCTCCTCCTCATGCCGATCAGGCTTTGCAGCAGCACAGCCTCACCGCCCCACCGTACTCCCATCGCTGGCCTAGCCATCCCTCTACTCACCCACACCTGTTGTTATTCTATGGCGATGGCAGACGAACCAGTAAACCCTCGTACAGTCGTACTCCCCTCCATGTGGGAAACAACTGCCGAGTCTTCCCTGCCTCCGTGTCGTTCCCTTCCTAGGCCTCGCCGTCGTCCACCGCCCTGGTGCTCTCGGTGCGGCCTGGTCAACATGGTCAACGACCGACATGCATCTGAAGTGGACTGTACGTGGAGAGGCCTATAGCTGGGTCCACGGCCGCACGCAAGGAAATGCCTCCTTATTACACGCAAAATAATGATTCCTCCACCTGACATCAGGGACCCACCGAAAGGACCTCTGTATTTCGCGAAAAAAATGTTACCGCCGCTGACAGCTCGGACCCACCAGCTATATCTTTGCACGCAAGGAAATGCCTCCTTATTACGCACAAAAAAATGAATACTCCCCCTATCAGCTGGGACCCAGTATAGTGGCAGGCTGACTTGTGGGCCTACTAAGTTGACGGGGACGGAGGGCTTTGTCAACTTAGTCAATATGCACGATTCTAGCTATAGTGACCGTATGATGTCCATCCAACGGCCGTAGTGCTTCTTCAACCTCTGGTCTTCTTGCTCCAGCCGCCCAAACCAGCGGCGCTCGTGCCTCGTGCTCCTGCCTCCCGTGGCCGGCTGCGATGCGGCGGAGGCCTCATCGCCCCCTACTACTCCCACCGCTGGCCAGGCCATCCCTCTACTCACCCACACCCCCTGTTATTCTGCGGCGACGGTAGCCTCACACCGCAGCGAACCAGTGAACCCTCATACTCCTCTACGCTTGGGCATCCACTACCGCGTCTTCCCCGGCTCCGCATCGTCCCCTTCCTAGGCCTCGCTGTTGTCTACCGCCCTGGTGCTCTCGGCGCGGCGTGGTCAACATGGTCAAGGAATGGCTTCCATCGGACGTGGACTGTACGTGGAGAGGCTGACAGCTGGGTCCACGGCCGTAGCAAGGAAGTGCCTCCTTATTACGCGCAAAATAATTATTCTTCCACCTGACAGCGGGGACCCACCGGACGGGCCACCGTATTTCGCAAAAAAAACGTTTCCCCCTGACTGCTGGGACCCACTAGCTACATCTTCGCATGCAAGGAAGTGCGTCCGGGCAAAAAAAACGATTCGCCCCCTGACTGTTGGGACCCACCAGCTACATCTTCGCACGCAAGGAAATGCCTGACAGTCAGGACCCACCTGGTCGAAGCGTACGTAGGGTTGTCATTCTGGTCGGGAACGTGTATGTACATACTGGTCGTTGTAGAGGCGCGCACGTGTTGTAGTAGAGGCGCGCACGTAGCATGTACACGTACGTACATCGGCGAGGGTGCAAGAAAGAAAATACGGCCACGTACGTACATACGGGCAGGGTCTCGAATGCCTACTCGCGCATATGTACATGGCTGGGTCGGAACGGAGAAACAACATCGTCGTCGTGTTCATGGGGAGCCAACCGGCTGGGTCGGAACGGAATGCGTGGTCGTGTTCATCGGGAGGGCTTGGATGGAACAAGCGATGGAAACGAGGTCGGGCGTACAGCACAACGGAGGAAACGGCCTTGTGTTCGACCGGCCACTTTCGAAATGGGATCCTGTTGATCGGGAGGGGCCTGGCGTACCGCACAACGAGGAAACAGACCTCCTACGGTCGAAACGGGGGTCCTGTTGATCGAGAGGGGTGTGGCGTACCGCAAAACGTAGGAAATGGACCTCCTACGGTCGAAACGGGGGTCCTGTTGATCGGGAGGGGTGTGGCGTACCACAAAATGGAGGAAACGGACCTCCTATGGTGTAAGCGGGGTCTGTTCGCCGGGAGGGTGTGGCATCTCGCAAAGCGAGACTCCACGGGATCTGTTCATCTCCACCGTCGACCTCCTCCAGCCTCCACGGGCTCCTGTTCATCCAGCCTCCACCGCCGCTTACTCCACCGACTACTATTCAACCACCCTCCACGGGCACCCCTCCACCGTCTCTGTTCATCCAAACCCCATAGCGCTCCTTTGTTCATCCAGAGGCAGCATCGATCGGCTTGATTAGCAGCAGAGAGAAGAATCACTCCATCGGGTTACATTAACAGCCATCGATCGATCGCTCGGGTTCGATAGCAGCGTAACTGCAGTGCAATCCTCGGGTTTAGTTAGAGCCCAATGCCTCGCTCGGGTTCAGTTAGAGCCAACGCCTCGCACGTGTACGAGAAAGCAGCGCATCGCCGCCCCCAACCTCCCATCAGAACCGCAACTCCCGAAATTTTCCTCCCCTTGCTTCTACCACGGTTTTTTCCGTCATGGACGGCCCAAAGAATGTCATGCAGCTGCGTCTCCGGCCCGCCCAGGACAAAAAGCCCATTTTCTGTCATGATTTTTTGTCATAGAAGTAGGAGCCCACCACGTCTATGATGATACGGGTTTTGTCACACTTATCGTCATAGAAGTGTCATATGTATGACAGAAAAAAATTCGTTCGGTCCAAAATGTCACGGATGTGTCTTTTTTTTGTAGTGACGTATATACACTTAGTTGGTGCATGAGTTGCCGGCATCAGACCCCTAGGGTCTCGTGCTGTGCCGCCATGCTTCATCGATCCATCGACCTCTTGCCCCTCTCGCTTGACAGATCACGGATGCACCGTCTCCTCACGCCCTAGCTACTACTCCCTCTGTATCGTAAATATTTGTCGTTGGAGTAGCTTCACCCGCTCCGGGTTTGAATGGAAATAACTGTGCCATTGGTCGATAGGCCACGCCACTAGCTACATTTGCGTCCCGTTCGAGTCCGGCCTTGACGTCGATGTGTCTAAGGGCATCTACAATGCCAGCTGCTTATATTGGCGCTTACCAGCAAAAAAATAAAGATAGTAAAAATAGAAAAAGCACCTAAGCGCCCTCGCATGCAACGACATACGCTAATTCTGTTGAGTAAATTAAACAGCCGAGCGCTTCCAGCGGGCGGAAAAAGGAGCAAGCTCTCGACGCAACACCTTTTTTTAAACGAGGCAAAAGATTTGCCATTTTCATTGATTAAGAAGAAGAGAGTTGCCCGATTAATTAGAGAAATCCAGGCAAAAACCTAGATTACAAACCCCACAAGGGGGACATGCGGACGACCTGGCCACAAACGCTAAACAGTCGACCGAAGCATCAAGGACAAGGCAGTTCCAATTTTGCTAACGAGCTTCAAAAAGAAAGTTGCAAGCCTCACACCGACCTACTCCAGCGCAACATCCACAGAGCACCGCCCTCATGGAGTCATCGTTGCCGCAGTGGCCCCGCCGCCCGCAGCTTCGACTTCTCTATCACAGCTAGAAATCAGCATAGACGCACCCATTGACGCATCGAATCATCGACATTAGAAGGACATGCCGCGACTCGGCTCTACTCGCCACCATAGTCGTTGCCACACGTGTCGGAACGCCACACCAATCTCACACCGCTGGTCGGGCACCTGTCGACCGCGATGTTGTGCTCGTCCGGCCCTTGGAGAGGCGCGTAGGAGACCATGACCTTCAAGGCGACGCCCCCAAGGGGGAGCGACGTTGAAGCGACGTCGTCACCTGACTCACGCGGAGCCTCGAGCTTTTGCATGAAGGACATGACTCAGGGTGGAGAAGGGGGAGAGCTCCACAAGGACCCTCCAGCTAGGAGAACGACGCCCACGGGCGATGCGTCATCGGCACCAACAAAGCCGGGCAGATTCTCATCCGAAGCATCCCAATCCTCTCCAACCCACGAAGCCAGCGACAGTAGAGACACAGGCCCGCACACCCGCTGGTCCAAGCACCTCAGGCATGGAGATGACGATATCCCATGCAAGAGCAACCACCTCGCCGCCGACATACACCGACGAGCCGGATTCGGAGACAGATCCAGCAACCTCCTGCTGCAGCACCAACGCACAGGCCACCAGAGATCGGTCCGCGCTTGGAGGCCTCCAAGACATAGGCAGGGGGCCGCCACCTCGCCCTGACGTGCCGGTGAGAGCACCGAGCCATAGCCCAGGAGCTCGTCAGCACCGTCACCATGGCATCAGCCGCTAGCGACGCAGCACCATCCTAATTACACGTGCGGAGGAGCCTGTAGATGGCTAGAAGGGGGGCCGCCACCCTGCCCCGACGCACCGGCGAGAGCACCGGGCCGCAGCCCAGCGACACGTCGACGCTGTTACTTCGGCAGCTGCCGCCGGAGACGCAGCCCTGGAGATTACCGCTACTACTTATTTAGCTTGCGTTGGTTTTTCCCTTGAAGAGGAAAGGGTGATGCAGCAAAGTAGAGATAAGTATTATCCTCACTTTGAGAACCAAGGTATCAATTCAGTAGAAGACAACGCATAAATCACCAATATCTGCACAAGTATATGGGATCAATTGTAGCTCTTTTCGATAAGTAAGAGTGTCGAACCCAACAAGGAGAAGAAGGAAATGACAGGTGGTTTTCAGCAAGGTAATGTCTACAAGTGCTCAAATTGTAAGTAACAGAGTAGTTTGATAGCAAGATAATTTGTAACGAGCAAGTAATGATAATAGTAGCAAACGAGCAGCCAAGTAGCTCAATCCTTTTCAGGCAAAGGACATTCCAAAACAATCTCTTATAATAAGCAAAGCGTTCTTGAGGGTACACGGGAATTTCATCTAGTCACTTTCATCATGTAGGTTCGATTCGTGTTCGCTACTTTGATAATTTGATATATGGGTGGACCGGTGCTTAGGTGTTGTTTTTACTTGAACAAACCTCCTACTTATGATTAACCCTCTCGCAAGCATCCACAACTACGAGAAAGTATTAAGAATAAATTCTAATCATAGCATTAAACTTTTGGATCCAATCAGTCCCTTACGGATAGCGCATAAACTAGGGTTCAAGCTTCTGTCACTCTCTCAACCCACCATCTAATAACTACTCCACAATGCATTCCCTCAGGCCCAAATATGGTGAATGTCATGTAGTCGACGTTCACATGACACCACTAAGGAAATCACAACATACATACTATCAAAATATCGAACACATATCAAGTTCACATGATTACTTGCAACATGATTTCTTCCGTGACCTCAAGAACAAAAGTAACTACTCACTAGTGATAAACATGCTCAAGATCAGAGGGGTATTAAATAGGATATTGGATCTGAACATATAATCTTCCACCAAATAAACCATATAGTAATCAACTACAAGAGGTAATCAACACTACTAGTCACCCACAAGCACCAATCTATAGTTCTAGTACAAAGATTGAACACAAGAGCTGAGAGGAGATGGTGTTGTTGAAGATGTTGATGAAGATTGCCCTCTCCAAGATGGGAGAGTTGTTTGCGATGATGATGACGATGATTTCCCCCTCTGGGAGGGAAGTTCCCCTGGCGAAGCGCTCCGCCGGAGGGAAAAAGTGCTCCTACCCAAGTTCCACCTCGAGATAGCGACGCTCCATCCTGAAAGTCCTCTCCTTATTTTTTCTAGGTCAAAATGACTTATATACCAGAAGATGGGCACCAGAGGTGGGCCAAGGGGAGCACAAGCCACCAGGGCGCACCTGGGCTCCCCGGCGAGCCTAGGTGGGTTGTGCCCACCTGGTGGGCCCCCTCTGGTACTTATTGGCTCCAATATTCCTCATATATTCCATAAAAATTCTTTGCAAAGTTTCAGGTTGTTTGGAGTTGTGCAGAATAGGTAGCCCGACGTAGCTTTTCCAGGTCCAGATTTCCAACTGCCGGAATTCTCCCTCTTTGTGTGTACCTTGCATATTATGAGAGAAAAGGTATTAGAATTACTCCAAAAAGCATTATTATTCATAAAAACATCATAAATAACAGTAGGAAAACATGATGCAAAATGGAAGTATCAACTCCCCCAAGCTTAGACCTCACTTGTCCTCAAGAGAAAACCGAAATTAAGAAAGATGTCCACATGCTTAGAGAGAGAGGTGTCGATAAAAAAAAATACGAACATAGAAGCATCATGTAGATTATTATAACAACAACAAATTTGAACATAAAACTTTTATCATAGACTTCTCATGAATAAGTAACAATTCATCACACTATCGAAGTATAAAGCATAAACTCTATTAGAAACTAACAAACTATGTTCTCAGTCAACTTTGCCACTACAATTCATCATCTTTTCAGGAAGGGTCACGTATCGGAGCATTTAGTCAAGTCCACATACTCAACCATTATATAGTCTTGTATGATTTCTAACACTCACCGCATACACATGAAAAAACGTTTCAATCGAACACATAGAAAGATAGGGGCTTATAGTTTCGCCTCCCAACGTATTCACCTCAAGGGTGATGTCAACAATAAAAACTCATGCTACCCATATTCAACTGGACATATGTGCATAGATCTTTCCTCACCACATGATGCTTGCCAAAGGAGAAAAATAAAAAGGAATAGAGAGAAAATCTTTGACTCCGGCATAAAAGTAAATACATACAAGTAAAAGATAGGCCCTTCGTAGAGGGAAGCAGAGGTTGCCATGCACTTATTTGTTTGTATGCTCAAACCCTTAGTGCAAAAGAACGTCACATTGTATTGCCCCTTGTGATGGCAACCTTTATTATGCAGTCTGTCGCTTTTATTCTTCACCATCACAAGTTCGTACAACGCTCAATTTTCACTTACACTAAATGATCTCACACTTTTAGAAGCAATTTTTATTGGCTTATTGCACCGATGACAACTTACTTGAGGGATCTTTCTCAATCCCTAGGTAGGTATGGTGGACTCTTGAAAATAAGATTTGGGTTTACGGGTTTTTGGATGCACAACTAATATCTCTACTTGATGACCCACAAGTATAGGGGATTAATTGTAGCTATTTTCGATAAGTAAGAGTGTCGAACCCAACGAGGAGCAGTAGGTAATGACAAGTGGTTTCCAATACGGAAATGTCTGCAGGTGCTGAAATTGTAAGTAGCGGAGTAGTTTGATAGCAAGATAATTTGTAACGAGCAAGTAACGGTAGTAGTAACAAAAGTGCAGCAAGGTAGCCCAACCCTTTTGAGGCAATGGACAGGCCAAAACGGTCTCTTATGATAAGAAAAGCGTTCTTGAGGGTACACGGGAATTTCATCTAGTCACTTTCATCATGTTGGTTTGATTTGTGTTTGATACTTTGATAATTTGATATGTGGATGGACCAGTGCTTAGGTGTTGTTCTTACTTGAACAAACCTCCTACTTATGATTAAGCCTCCCTTAAGCATCCGCAACTATGAGAAAAATATTAATAATAAATTCTAACCATAGAACTAAACTTCTGGATCCATTCGGTCTCTTATGAAATAGCGCATAAACTGGGGTTTAAGCTTCTGTCACTCTCGCAACCCACCATCTAATTGCTACTCCACAATGCATTCCCTTAGGCCCAAATATGGTGAAGTGTCATGTAGTTGACGTTCACATGACACCACTAAGGGAATACAACATGTTAGGGAATGTAGTATTTCAATAAAATTCCTACGATCACGCAAGATCTATCTAGGAGAAGCATAGCAACGAGCGGGGAGAGTGTGTCCACGTGCCCTCGTAGACCGAAAGTGGAAGCGTTAAGTAATGCGGTTGATGTAGTCGAACGTATTTGTGATCTAAACGATCAAGTACCGAATGCACGGCACCTCCGCGATTTGCACGCATTCAGCTCGGTGACGTCCCTCGAACTTCTAGATCCAGCTGAGGTCGAGGGAGAGTTTCTTCAGCATGACGGAGTGTTGACATTGATGATGAAGTTACCGAAGCAGGGCTTCGCCTAAGCACTACGACAATATGACCGAGGTGGAAATATGTGGAGGGGGGCACCACACACGACTAAGATCAACTTGTGTGTATATGGGGTGCCCCCTGGCCATGTATATAAAGGGGGGAGGGAAGAGGTAGCCGGCCCTAGGGGGTGCGCCAGGTGTGGTGAATCCAACTAGGACTCCCCAGTCCAAGTAGGATTCCCCTCCTCTTTCCTATTCCTAGTAGGAGAAGGAAGGGAAGGGAGAAGGGTGGAGAAGGAAAGAGGGGGGCGTCGCCCCATCCTAGTCCAATTCGGACCAGCTCATGGGGGGGGGGGCGCACGGCCACCCCTTGAGGCCCTTCTTTCCTTTCCACTAAGGCCCAATACTTTCCCCGGCGAATTTCCGTAACTTACCGGTACTCCGAAAAATACTCGGACCACTCAGAACCTATCCGGTGTCCGAATATAGCCTTCCAATATATCGATCATTACGTCTCGACCATTTCGAGACTCCTCGTAATGTCCTTGATCTCAACCGGGACTCCAAACAAACTTCGGTCATCAAATCACATAACTCATAATACAAATCGTCATCGAACGTTAAGCGTGCGGACCCTATGGGTTCAAGAACTATGTAGACATGACCGAGACACATCTCTGGTCAATAACCAATAGCGGAACCTGGATGCTCATATTGGCTCCTACATATTCTACGAATATATTTATCGGTCAAACCGCATAACAACATACGTTTTCCCTTTGTCATCGGTATGTTACTTGCCCGAGATTCGATCATCGGTATCATCATACCTAGTTCAAGCTCGTTACCGGCAAGTCTCTTTCTTGTTCCGTAATGCATCATACCGCAACTAACTCATTAGTCACATTGCTTGCAAGGCTTATAGTGATGTGCATTACCGAGAGGGCCCAGAGATACGTCTTCGACAATCGGAGTGACAAATCCTAATGTCGATCTATGCCAACTCAACAAACACAATCAGAGACACCTGTAGAGCATCTTTATAATCACCCAGTTACGTTGTGACGTTTGATAGCACACAAGGTGTTCCTCCGATATTCGGGAGTTGCATAATCTCATAGTTAGAGGAACATGTATAAGTCATGAAGAAAGCAATAGCAATAAAACTCAACGATCATAATGCTAAGCTAACAGATGGGTCTTGTCCATCACATCATTCTCTAATGATGTGATCCCATTCATCAAATGACAACACATGTCTATGGTCAGGATACATAACCATCTTTGATTAACGAGCTAGTCAAGTAGAGGAATACTAGGGACACTCTGTTTTGTCTATGTATTCACACATGTACTAAGTTTCCGGTTAATACAATTCTAGCATGAATAATAAACATTTATCATGATATGAGGAAATATAAATAACAACTTGATTATAGCCTCTAGGGCATATTTCCTTCACAACATACATACTATCAAAATATCGAACACATATCAACTTCAGATGATTACTTGCAACATGATTTCTCCCGTGACCTCAAGAACAAAAGTAACTACTCACAAATGATAAGAATGTTCATGATGAGAGGTGTATTAAATAGCATAATGGACCTATATAGTAATCAACTACAAGATGTAATCAACACTACTAGTCACCCACAAGCACCAATCTATAGTTTTGGTAACAAGATTGAACACAAGAGATGAACTAGGGTTTGAGATGAGATGGTGTTGTTGAAGATGTTGATGAAGATTTCCCGCCCCAAGATGGGAGAGTTGTTGGTGATGATGATGACAATGCTTTCCCCCTCCGGGAGGGAAGTTCCCCCGGTGGAATCGCTCCGTCAGAGGGCAAAAGTGCTCCTGCCCAAGTTCCGCCTCGAGACGGTGGCGCTCCATCCCGAAAGTATCCTACTTATTTTTTTCTAGGTCAAAATCACTTATATACAAGAAGATGGGCACCGGAGGTGGGCCGAGGAGGCCACAACTCTCCAGGGTGCGCCTGGGGGGCCTGGCGCGCCCAGGTGGGTTGTGCCCACCTGGTGGCCACCCTCTGATGGTTATTGGCTCCAGTATTTCTTAACTATTCCATAAAAAATCTCTGTGAAGTTTCAGATTATGTCGAGTTGTGTAGAATAGGTGGCCTGACGTAGCTTTTCTAGGTCCAGATTTCTAGCTACCGGAATTCTCCCTCTTGGTGTGTACCTTGCAAATTATGAGAGAAAAGGCATTAGAATTACTCCAAAAATCATTATTATGGATAAAAACTTTATAAATAACATTAAGAAAACATGATGCAAAATGGACGTATCAACTCTCCCAAGCTTGGACCTCGCTCTCCTCAAGCGAAAACCGAAATCGAAAAACATGTCCACATGCTTTGAGAGAGAGGTGTCAATAAAAACAAAATACGGACATAGAAGCATCATGTTGATTATTATAACAGCAACAAAATTAAACATAGGACTTTTATCATAGAACTTTCATCATATACTTCTCATGAATAAGTAATAGTTCATCACACAATTGAAGTATAAAGCAAAAACTCTATTAGAAACCAACAAACTATGTTCTGAGTCAACTTTGCAACTGCAATTCATCATCTGTTCAGGAAGGGTCACGTGTCGGAGCCTTTAGGCAAGTCCACATACTCAACCATCATATAGTCTTAACAGTCACCTCGTACCCATGAGCAAAACGTTTCAGCCGGACACATAGAAATATAGGGGCTTATAGTTTCGCCTCCCAACATACTCACCTTAAGGGTGATGTCAACAATAATAACTCATGCTATCTATATTCAACTGGACATATGTGCCTAGATCTTTCCTCACCACATGATGCTTGCAAAAGGAGAAAAATAAAAGGAATAGAAGAAAAACTTTGACTCTATGCATAAAAGTAAGTGCATAAAAGTAAAGGATAGGCCCTTCGCAGTGGGAAGCAGATGTTGCCATGCGCTTATTTACTTCTATGCTCAATCCCTTAGTGAAAGAGAACGTCACGTTGTATTGCCCCTTAAGATGACAACCTTTATTATGCAGTCTGTCGCTTTTATTCTTTTTCATCCAAGTTCGTACAACGCTCAATTTTCTCTTACACTAAATGATCTCACACTTTTAGAAGCAATTTTTATTGCCTTTTTGCACCGATGACAACTTACTTGAGGGATCTTTCTCAATCCCTAGGTAGGTATGGTGGACACTTGAAAATAATATTTGGTTTTAAGGGTTTTTGGATGCACAAGTAGTATCTCTACTTAGTGCAGAATTTTTGGCTAGCAAAGATAGGGGGCAAGCACCACATGTTGAAGGATATATGACAATATGACTTCTACGTGCATATAAACAAACATAAGCCATTAAGTTGTCTTCCTTGTCCAACGTCAACAATTTTGGCATATAATATTTTGACGAGGGCTCACAATTACAAAAGATTTCTAGGATAGTATATCTATATGTGGATCTTCTATTCCCTTATTAATTCTTTCATGAGTGGCATCATTGACTAATGCTATGTTTGCCAATCCCTAATAAAATTTCCTACTTATACCTTTCCTTATGTGGTGCTATCACCTACTATAGGATTAGTATATGATCTTATTGATTTATTTCCTTCCTCCTTTATATTTCCTTTCTCTTTTTCTTTCTTATTTCTTTTCTTTATTTCCAACATGAAAGTAAAGAAAGCAAAAACTCAAACTAAACTTCATTATGTAACTTGCACATGATTACAAGGATAGATCACTAAGCAAACTCTCAATGAAGAAAGGATCGAACTAAACTTTATTTCATCTAAAAGCAAATGATCAAACTAAGATAAGTAAAAGCAAAAAGATAGTGGGATGATACGATACCGGGGCACCTCCCCCAAGCTTGGCGAAAGCCAAGGGGAGTTCCCATACCTGATACTCAGTTCTCCTTTGGTGGTGAAGAAGATGGTGGTGGTGAAGAAGTGATCTTGTCCTCAGATTTCCATGGCAATGGTCCACCATCATAAGAGGAGGATTGAGTCTCACGGGTCCTGCAACTAGCAGCCAAACTCATACCTTTGAACCTTGCCTCATATTCAAAGACTTGGTTTTGGAGGTCATAGATCTGGCTTTGGAGGAAGTAGATTGGCTCGTTGAGGGTGAAGAGGATGTCCTTCATGGGCTTTCCATCCACTTTGATATCACGGGAAAGGTCCGCGATCATAAGGTGATTAGCGTTGAGCCCACGCTCCACCATCCCCTTGCACGGGAAGACTTCCTGCTCCATGGCTTCAAGCCTAGCCTCCAAGGTTCCCGTGCCCTTGGGACCTTGCTCATCGCGAATATACATCACCCCCTCCGGCATCTGGATGGTTTGAGGGTGCTGCACCGCCTCCCGAAGATAAGGGTTGGTGACGTTCTTGAAGAACTTGTCCTTGGAGGAGCTTGAAGAGGCCATGATAGATGGGATCTGACAGAAAACAACAAGGGAAAAAGAGGACAGAGGATTTCTTCGCGATACGGTGGTTAGTAGGTTCGGGAAGAATATATAGATTTTTTTATCTTGGAGGACAAGCACAAGGAAGAAAAATAGAGTACGGAAGGTGTCCCAGGTGGTCACAACCCACCTGGGCGCGCTAGGCACGCCTGGCGCGCCCTAGTGTCTTGTGCCCACCAGGGGACGCTTCCTGGGAGTTTATTTATTTCCAAAATTCTAAAATATTCCAAAACTGATAAAAAAATATTTTTGCGGATTTTTCGGAGTCTGTTTACTTACCTTATCACGTACCTCTTTGTTTTCACGATTCTGGAGTGTTCCGGAAGGACTCTTTTATGTGTTCTTCCGGTGTCAAAGTTTGGATGATATTACTTTCAACATTAATAGGCGTACCTGAGATATAATGCTTTATTCGTTACCCATTGACAACCTTCGGGTTAGTACCTTCGGAGTTATTTATTTTGATGGCTCCAGACCGGTAAACCTCCTCGATGATATATGGGCCTTCCAATTTTGAAAGGAGCTTTCCGGCAAAAAATCTAAAACGAGAGTTGTACAAAAGAACATATTCTCCAACTTTAAACTCATGCTTTTGAATTTCTTTTGTCATGCCACCTTTTAACCTTTCTTTGAATAACTTTGCATTTTCATAAGCTTGGGTTCTCCATTCATCTAAAGAACTTATATCAAATAACCTCTTTTCACCAGCAAGTTTGAAATCATAATTGAGTTCTTTAACTGCCCAATATGCTTTATGTTCTAACTCAAGAGGCAAATGACAAGCTTTTCCTAAACCATTTTATAAGGAGACGTACCCATAGGATTTTTATATGCTGTTCTATAAGCCCAAAGTGCATCATCTAATTTCTTAGACCAATTCTTCCTGGACCTATTAACAGTCTTTTGCAAAATTAATTTTATTTCTCTATTTCTAAGTTCAACTTGACCACTAGATTAAGGATGATATGGTGATGCAATCCTATGGTTAACATCATACCTGGCAAGCATTTTATGTAAAGCACCATGAATAAAGTGTGAACCACCATCAGTCATTAAATATCTAGGGACTCCAAACCATGGGAAAATAACTTCCTTAAGCATTTTAATAGAGGTGTTGTGATCAGCGCTGCTGGTTGGAATGGCTTCTACCCATTTAGTAACATAGTCAACAGCAACCAAAATATGTGTATACCCATTAGAGGAAGGAAAAGGTCCCATGTAATCAAATCCCCAAACATCAAATGGTTAAACAACAAGTGAATAATTCATAGGCATTTCTTAACGCTTACTGATATTACCTATTCTTTGACATTCATCACAAGAAGAGACATACTTACGGGCATCCTTGAAAAGAGTAGGCCAATAAAATCCAGATTGCAATACCTTGTGAGCAGTTCTATCTCCAGCATGATGCCCTCCATAAGCCTCGAAGTGACATTTCCGTACGATTTGTCCCTGTTCATGCTCAGGTACACAACGTCTAATAATACCATCTACTCGTTGCTTATAAAGATGTGGGTCATCCCAAAAGTAAATACTTAAATCTTAGAAGAATTTTTTCTTTTGCTGGTATGTAAAGCTAGGTGGTAAATATTTAGCAACAACGTAATTAGCATAGTCAGCATACCAAGGAGTACTATTAGCAACACTTATTGCAGCTAACCGCTCATCAGGAAAACTATCATCAATAGGTAGTGGGTCATCAAGCACATTTTCAAGCCTAGACAAATTATAAGTTACGGGGTTCTTAGCTCCTTTTCTATCAATGATATGTAAATCAAATTCTTGTAACAAGAGAACCCAACAAATAAGTCTAGGTTTAGCATCTTTCTTTTCCATAATATATTTAATAGCAGCATGGTCTGTGTGGATAGTTACTTTGGAATCAACAATATAAGGTCAAAATTTATCAAAAGGAAACACCACTACTAAGAATTCTTTTTCAGTAGTAGCATAATTTCTTTGAGCACTGTATAGAGTTTTACTAGCATAATGAATAACATTCAATTTCTTATCAACTCTTTGTCCTAGAACAGCACCAACAGCATAATCACTAGCATCACACATAATTTCAAAAAGGCAAGTTCCAATCAGGTGGTTGAACAATAGGTGCAGATGTTAAGGCTTTGTTGAGTGTATCAAAGGCTTCAAGACAATCTTCATAAAATACAAAAGGAATATCCTTTTGCATAAGACTAGTAAGATGCCTAGAAATTTTAGAAAAGTCTTTGATAAATCTCCTATAGAAACCACCATGACCTAGGAGACTATGAATACCTTTTATATCTTTAGGACATGGCATTTTCTCAATTGCATCAACCTTAGCATGGTCCACTTCAATACCTCTTCCAGAAATTTTATGACCCAAGACAATGCCTTCATTAACCATAAAGTGGCAATTCTCCCAATTCAAGACAATTTTTTTTGTTCACATCGCTGCAAAACTCGCTCAAGATTGCTTAAACAGTCATCAAAAGACTTCCATAAACAGAAAAGTCATCCATGAAAACCTCAACAACCTTTTCACAAAAATCAGATAATATAGCAGTCATACATCTTTGAAAGGTAGCAGGTGCATTACATAAACCAAAAGGCATACGTCTATAAGCATAGGTTCCAAAGGGACAAGTAAAAGTGGTCTTTTCTTGATCAGGTTGAAAAACAGGTATTTGTGAAAAGCTATCCATCTAGGAAGCAAAAGTGTGTGTGCTTACATAATCTTCCAAGCATTTGATCAATAAAAGGCAAACGGTAATGATCTTTTCTAGTTAATTCTTTTAATTTTCTATAATCAATTACCATTCTATAGCATGTAATAATTATTTGTGGAATAAGTTCATTCTTATCATTAGGAACAACAGTTATACCTCCTTTCTTAGGGACACAGTCAATAGGACTTACCCATCTACTATCAGTTATAGGATAGATTATACCTAAAGGAAATATGCCCTAGAGGCAACAATAAAGTTGTTATTTATATTTCCTTATATCATGATAAATGTTTATTATTCATGCTAGAGTTGTATTAACCGGAAACTTAGTACATGTGTGAATACATAGACAAAACAGAATGTCCTAGTATGCCTCTACTTGACTAGCTCGTTAATCAAAGATGGTTAAGTTTCCTGACCATAGACATGTGTTGTCATTTGATGAACGGGATCACATCATTAGGAGAATGATGTGATGGACAAGACCCATCCATTTGCTTAGCATTATGATCGTTGAGTTTTCACTGGTGCGCGTCGGTCCTAAACAAACGTTTTTTTACCCCTTTCCGCGACGGCATTTGGAACTGTCGCCAAGTGAGTGTGGGCGATAGGGGGGCTGTCCTTCCCACATGACCCAGAAACCGTCGGGGATATGCCCTCCTGGCACACACGTTCGGCAAAATGAGGTCGTGTGCGAACGGAGATCGCTCAAATATGGAAATACGTATAGTAGAGCTAAAAAATACAATTACATGGTGAAATTGTTTCTGGTCGCAAGTACATCCCACACAGTTAGTCCCCGCTAAACGTTTCCGTTCGTATGCACATCCCACACAGTCGCTCCAAGGAAAACGTTTCCATTCACAGGTACATCACACACAATTTTTCCTGTTAAATCATTTGCGTTATTGAATGTATCACACACGGTCCGTAGAAGAAACTGTGTGGCAAAGGTTGTCCATCACACACAGTTTTTATGTGGTAAACGTTTGTGTAAGGTGGCCTAACGCAAATAGTTTTCAAGAGAAAGTCGTGTGTGATTGTTCATTGATCCAACACGGTTTATTCCTAGAAACTGTGTGCATTGTCTGAGGTCATCGCCCACGGTATTTTTTCAACAACCGTTTGCAATAGCAAAACACAATTAGCAGGCTAATTCGCCATTAGCATGCTAATTATCTGATTATACATAATCCATTTATTATCTAATTGACATTTCATATTAAGCACACAATATATTCCATTTCCATATTAAGTGTAACATCCCAAAATTCTAAATTTTGGAATGTTATATTAAATAAATAACTATGCTTGATTGTCTGATTGTTGGTTTGATGGATTGAGTGAAACTGATTGAAATTTGAAACTTTTGAAAGTTGAATGAGAGGGAATGAAATGACTTTCCCAAAACTTTCCCCTTTGCCTTTTGGATCCCAATGAATTCAAATTCATACCAACACCAAAGCCTAGAGTGAGGATGACATGACTTCTTCCATTTTTAAATGAATAGGGTTTTGGAAAAAGATTTGAATTACATTTGGGAAGTTTTCAAATCAAAGCTTTATGCAACTCAATGATTTTCATGAGGAAGATAAAATGACTTCTTCAATTATATGAAATAGGAGTCGGAAGTTATAATGAATCAAGTTGAAAATCATTTGAAAGTGCTTTGAAACCCTCTTTCAAATTTTGAGTTTTGAATTTGAATTTCAAACTTTGGCATGTGGGAAACATTTCAAAAACTAAGCCTGATAAATACTTGATCAAAAGTATGAGAGGAGCAAACATGACACTCCAAAAATATCAGAGGAAACAATGCCAAAAGATTTGGATTCAAATCTGAAATTTATTTGAATAAAAAAAAATGGATTTTCATAAAGTTTGGATTTTGCCTTTGGAAAAATGTTCAAATGAAAGGGAATATTCCCCTGATCATTTTGGTATATATATACCCTATATAAAATATTTATAGTTTAGGTTTTATTTTTGTTTTGTTTTAATTAAAAAAAAAAAAACCCCAGGCGCCAGCCGAGCCACCACCCCAGCCCGGCCAGCTTGACCCCCCCATCGCGAGCCCACCGGCCTTGACCCACCCATGCGCCAATGAGCCGCCCAGCTCCCCCTCTCTCCCCCTCGCGCCCGAAACCTCTCCCGATCGGTCGACCGACCCCCTCGCCTCTCTCTCCCTCTCACTGACCCGTGGGCCCCGCCCCTCTTCTTTCCCCCGCCCCACGCCACACCGATCTCGCCGGAGATCGCCGGATCCCGAAGGATCCGGGATCCCCCGATCGCTCCCCCGATCCCCTTCCTTCCCCGACGAGGCCCCCGCCCTATAAAGCCCCTCCCGCACCCGTTTGCCCCTCGCCCCTCGCGGACCTCCTCTCCCTCCCGCTCGTGCTCGTCGGAGCCGAAGCCCGCACCGCCGCCATTGTCGCCGCCCTCGACGCCCTGGTCCTCCCCGAACACCCCCGACCCCACCGAACTCCTCACCGGCCTCCCCCGCACCCGCACGGCGACTCGCCGGAGCTCCCCGACGCTCGGAGCCCCCGACGCACTTCCGCCGCCGCCGCCGCCGTCGCCGGACTCCGGTAAGACACCGGAATCATCCTCCCCGTCCGATCCATCTTAGACGGCCACGATTAGAACCCCAGAAGGGGTATGATTTATTAAAAGAACCGGCGGTTCGTCCGGTTTATTATTAGGGTTTTAGTCAATTAGCGGCCCGTTTTTAGTTTTAACCCGAGGCCCATTTAGACTAAATTACGCTCAGGGCACAGTATAGGCCCATTAGGCTTTTTCCTTTTATTTTGATTTTCTGTTTTAGCGAATAGTTTCAGTTTTCAAAATGTATATCTTTTATTCTGTTTAATATTTTTGAGTGATTCTTTTTTGTTGGATTGCAAATTTTATGTAGTTTCTGAAAAACATATATTTAGCTATGTTAAAAATAATTAAAAATGCTTTAATATTGTTTTAGTCAGAATAGCAAATCTGCTATAGTTTTAGTTAGAAAAATTATTTTGCATGATTATTTTTGCCATCACTTTATTTTGACATTTTCAAACCCTAGAAATTAATTTGGGTATTTTAGGATTAATAAATAATTAGTTTAGACAGAATCCAATTAATCCTAATTAATTAACTAGTTCTTGTTTTCCTAATTAATTAATTAGTAAATGAATTTATTTTTAACTTGTGATTAGTTATTCTAGGTTAGTTTCTGTTACTCCATTAGATGAACTTTTATTTATAATTAATAAAAGTTTTAAATTAATTTTCTTAATGGAAATTGGATTAGGCCTAAAATGAGTTTTATAATAGCTTTTAAATTAATTCTTTTTGCTCCTAGTTGCTTAGTTAATCCCTTTCTGTTAAGTTAACCTAAAACCATGATTAGGTTATTTTAAGAAATTTTTGTTATATGAAAACTATTTTTGCTATTGTTTGGAGTAGGGAAAAACTTTGAATTGGATTTTCTTTGAGTTTTTCTTTTTGATTTGGTTTTGTTTGTTTTGTTGTGCTATGTTACTTTTGTTATGTTGTGTTTTGTGATCCTATTGCTATGAGCTTATTATAGTTATTGTTTGCCTCGGTAGAATTTCCGGAGTGCGAAGATTACTACTACGAAACCCTAGTTCTTTCGAAGATCGTCAACCAGGCAAGTTCACTTTGATCATTGCTTTCATACCTATGTTTTTATTGCATTTAGTGGCACCTTTGCAACCACCCCTCAGTAGTGTTATTGAATCCTTGTAGTTGAGTAGTATGCATGAGGTAGGAACCCACCACCTGTTACCAAGCCGGGGCGTTATTTATTTTAATGCTACGCTATAGTAGGCGGGGTTTGGTATGAGTGCTCGGGAGTGGTGTGAGAATGGAGGCTCTCGTCAATGGCGACAACTCCGTGATGGAAATCTGCAAGGACTGCATCTTCAAGACCTCAAGACTTCAAGACTCGAGACAGGTTTCAATACACACTCTTTGGGTGAAGGCGGTTGACGGGCAGCCCTGGAGAAACCAGTGGTTGGCGGGATGCATGGAGAAGCGCCATGACATCTCATGAAAGCTTCACCCAGACTCAAAGAGACGGAAGAATACTTCACGCCGGAAGCTTACGTGCAACCGCAAGTCATTATGGGCTCTGGCTTGGTTGACCTTAGTGGTGACTCTGGCTGGGACGGTACTAGCAGATGTAGAAGGACGGTAGGATTGGATGGGTGCGGACGGTGGTCGAGGAACTCTTTGGAAGACCATGTTTGGTCATCTTGTTCTCAAACACTCTGAAGTGCGAGAGCGTAAAGAGAGATCGAATCTTGCGGGTAAAGTGTACAAACCTCTGCAGAGGGTTTAAACCTAATCGATTAGCCGTGTCCCGATTACGGACAATTTGAGCATCTGGACTTGGATCTATCTGGAACTCTCAACACGGATGATAACTTAATTGTGGGCAACTTATGATGAATTTTGGGCTATGAGACATCGGTTGGCGGAACCATGTCATGATAGAAAATTCCATAGTGCAGACTTCATTTATGCCTTTGATGTAGGGAAAATAAAATCAGCTTTTATGCAAACAAAACTCGAATCTGAGCCACAAAGCCATACTGCATATAGTATAGTTTATCATCTGTTTTCTCTTATTGTGATCTTGCGGTACATTCAATGTCTTGACCTACACGGCTGCAACGTATCATGTTGCAGATATTTCCTCGACAGTAAGAGTTACGATACAGGTTACGGTCTACACTCAACCTGCCGATGGCGTTGATGGGACTCCACACCCGTTTGATTGTTTCCGCTGAGTATTATGAGGTATATATCAGTTTCGTTATTTATGCATGTGATTGCACTTTGATATATACATTGATGTCTTGTGTGTGCCAAACATCTTGATCCGAGGATGGCACAATAATACGTAGGCTTGACCGTCTCGAGGTCGGGTCGCATGAATATGGTATCGAGCACATGTTGGTGTAGGGCGTGACCTAGAAATCGGAAAGCCCTAGGACAGAAATCTCTAAAACTTTTCAAAAGGATCCTTTACTTCTCGTCTTTTCTGATTTTATCGATAGACCCTCAAATAGTTAGAATATACCCTTATCCTTTGATCACCGGAGGATCAATGAAGGCGCTCAAGAAGGATTTGATCGGAGAACCGATGACCCCTTGAGTAAAGAGGATTTCACCATTAGAATCTACAACAGTTGAAGACTCGAAGACTTGAAGGATCTGAAGAATTATTTGACCTTTAGAAGACCAAACCCTGCTATACACCACGTTAGATCACGATGATTTTGTGAGCTGTCATTTGATTGATGTTTTCCGACAGCCCCAAAATAAAAACTTGTTTCTTCAAAAACTATTGGTTGTATTGTGTGTATATCCCCCCCCATCTCTCTCACCTCACCCTAGAACCCTTGAACCCCATAGATGATGAATGAAGTTGGACTGATATTCTCTGGACCGAAGACTCAGCCGGAGGCAGAGCTGTGGATGCAGAACATGGAGAGTCACTTGGGAACAATTTGGTTTCAAGGAAGTATGAGGTCAATCGCTCTTGATTTTTACGAGAAAGTGCTGCAACCTGGTGGAAAATGCATCAAGCCATACAGGGATTTAATGGAGCAAGAACTTGGGAGGATTTCAAGAAGACCCTGTTGAGATCACGTCTTATTCGAAAGCACCATGATACACCAGGAATTAAACCTTGTGCCTGCAGGATTTGCGGAGAAATAGGACACACCCAGGAGGAACACAAGGATGGATGCCCTCATTGTGAGGAGAAACACCCAGCTGAGGAATGCCCAACTAGTCAGGTGACTTGCTTCCTGTGTGAAGGAACCACCCACTACCCGGTGCAGTGTCACATTTACTCCACGGTGCAACGAACTATTCCGAAGCAGGAAGATGGAATGAACGAAGCCCTCAAGGAAGACCTAGAAGAACCAGTAATGAATGAAAGTGTTGAAGACCTGGATGGAGAAGGTCTCAACAGATTTTACTCCAATGCCTGCTATTCATGTGGAGAAGAAGGACATTTTTCACAGTATTGCACCAAGGAAAGAAAAGAGTATCCGGGATACTTCCCGACAGAAACAATAGAGTTTGACCCACAGGGAATAGAAGGATTGATCAGAACGAGGAAACCCAGGAAGAGAAAACAAAGACACCCTCAGAACAACCCAATTTCTGCAAATAGGGACAAGAGTCATATCACCTGTTTTGAATGTAAGGACATCGGGCATTATGCCAATCAATGTCCCGAAAGGAAGCAAGGAACTCAAGCAGCAGGCACCATCTCCAAGAAGCCCAAAGACTTATCGAAAGTCATTTGTTTTCGCTGCAAGGAAGCAGGACATTATGCTACTAAATGTCCCAACAAGATGAAAGCTGTAGTTGAGTAGTTGGAATTTTGATATTGGAAAACCAGAGTAGTAGAAAGCAATTTCATTTTCATGAGCTCAATGAGTTGAGTTATGTAATAGATTACCCTGAGATTGTAATAGTTCATGACGCAATAAAGTTGTAATGTCACATGCTGAAAAGCTTTAAGGAGTTGTCATATTTTACCTTGGAAATTAATATTCTGGATGAACATGGAAGAAAGTGAGTTGTGATGCATAAACAGGAAAATTGGAATTGAGATTGAAGTTTGTTTGGATGATATGAATGTGTGCCCGGAGATAAGTACCTTATTACGAGCATCATTTCTGTTTCACAACTGCAGATGACAACCCTTCTGAGTCTTTCCTTAAAGGTCGGAAACCATCATGACCACGACAAGTGATCATGATTACCGAAGATCTGAAGGACATGATGAAGCATATTCACCTTGAAGGAGATGCAGTCTACAAAGGCTACCCCTTCATGCATAAGGGAGTGGAACTTTGGTATGTGGAGGTACACCTCCACCATGTGAAAGGAGTTTGCCCAAAAATGATGGGGCAGTACTTTTTCATTTCACGTGTGCCACAAGCAACTTTCTTCGATGCTGTTCGTGAAGCAGCCATGGAAGCCATACGTCAGATCGGAGAAATACTTGAAGCAAGACTCCGTCATACTCAGGAATACCTAAGTGAAGTGCATACGGAGATGATGGAGGTGAAGCTCAAGGCCACCACGATGAACCAGAAGATTGAAGAATTCAAGACACATGTCGCACAATTCGGTGGGATGAAGAATCCTCGAGGAGGATAAATGAATAAAGTTGGAAGTAATGTCGACCATACCGAACCATGTGGGTGGCAGCATTTGTAACAAAGTATTTTTTGGAATTTGGATTCACGAAAATGATTAAGGATGTAATGAAAGTTTGATATGAGAATAATGAGATTTTATGGATAAACTTGTGCATTCTTTTGGTCATAGTACTCTGTAAAGCCACAGGATCAATGAAGAAAAAGCGTGTTATTCATGACGGCCATAGAAGTAAGCTGGACAAAATAAGTTGGAGTTTTGTTACGATATGATGGTACGAAGAAACAGTACTCTGGATTTAAGGAGGTGTAACAAGAGAGTTACTCCAAGGATGAGTTAAAGCTGCACTAGTGTTGAAGTGGGCCATAACCCACAGGCCGAGGATTTCGAGAAGGAACCGTTGTAACCTTGATGAAGGAATAAATTGGAAGAATCAGCAGTCCAATCAGCATACGATCGTAGGAGGTTACGCAAAAACCCGAGAGTGGTGAAGTAACGATAGATGTTTGTTCAGCTTGCGAAACCATGGATTTACTCGAACCCGGTTCGAGAACAAGAGAAATTCTGCAATGCTGTGAGAATGACCGAGTGTTAGAATACGAGATTCGCTAAGCCTTATCTGAGGCAATGATCTGGTGCGGAATGGATTGATCACCATACCGACTTACTCGTATCTTTCGCTCCTGCTATTTGGAATGGTAAATCTGAGAGACTTACCCATAGTAAAGTGACGACGCTCGTTGAAGCCTTGCTTAAGCCTTAGAGTGGTATGATGATAAACCCATGTACATGGCAGTTGTTGCCAAACGTAGGTTATACGGTGAGATTCAAACCAGACCCGTTTTCTGCAGGAGAAAACCATAAATTGTAGACCACCATGAGTATTTCGATAGTTGTCTAGAATGGACACGGACCTATCAGCTAAGAAGATCCAGTCTCTGACGAACCACAACTTTGAAGAACCGACCCAAGGTTTCGAGGAAAACTTTACGCTCCTAACAGAAGAGCGTTAATGAAGGAGCTATTGTAAGATATGTGAAGATACATACCTGGTCAGCACTCCAGAGGAAGTATCTGAGTTTATTGGAACCGTAACCTTGATTTTAAGTGTGGTAGCCCACCTGACCCTTCTGACCAGAACATTTGCTAGAAGACCCCCAACCCCTAACCTTTCTTGCTAGCCTCTTCGAATCTCGAGGCGAGATTCATTTTAATAATGTAGGTTTGTAACATCCCAAAATTCTAAATTTTGGAATGTTATATTAAATAAATAACTATGCTTGATTGTCGATTGTTGGTTTGATGGATTGAGTGAAACTGATTGAAATTTGAAACTTTTGAAAGTTGAATGAGAGGGAATGAAATGACTTTCCCAAAACTTTCCCTTTGCCTTTTGGATCCCAATGAATTCAAATTCATACCAACACCAAAGCCTAGAGTGAGGATGACATGACTTCTTCCATTTTTAAATGAATAGGGTTTTGGAAAAAGATTTGAATTACATTTGGGAAGTTTTCAAATCAAAGCTTTATGCAACTCAATGATTTTCATGAGGGAAGATAAAATGACTTCTTCAATTATATGAAATAGGAGTTGGAAGTTATAATGAATCAAGTTGAAAATCATTTGAAAGTGCTTTGAAACCCTCTTTCAAATTTTGAGTTTTGAATTTGAATTTCAAACTTTGGCATGTGGGAAACATTTCAAAAACTAAGCTGATAAATACTTGATCAAAAGTATGAGAGGAGCAAACATGACACTGCAAAAATATCGGAGGAAACAATGCCAAAAGATTTGGATTCAAATCTGAAATTTATTTGAATTTAAAAAAATGGATTTTCATAAAGTTTGGATTTTGCCTTTGGAAAAATGTTCAAATGAAAGGAATATTCCCTGATCATTTTGGTATATATATACCCTATATAAAATATTTATAGTTTAGGTTTTATTTTTGTTTTGTTTTAATTAAAAAAATAAAAAAAACCCCAGGCGCCAGCCCAGCCACCCCAGCCCGGCCAGCCTGAACCCCCCATCGGCCGGCCCACAGGCGCTTGACCCACGGCTGGCCAATGAGCTGGCCCAGCTCCCCTCTCTCCCCTCGCGCCGAAACCTCTCCCGATCGGTCGGCCGACCCCTCGCCTCTCTCTCCTCTCAGCGACCCGTGGGCCCCGCCTCTTCTTCCCCCCCCACGCCACACCGATCTCGCGGAGATCGCGGATCGAAGGATCCGGATCCCCGATCGCTCCCGATCCCTTCCTTCCCAGACGAGGCCCCGCCCTATAAAGCCCCTCCCGCACCCGTTTCCCCCTCGCCCCTCGCGGACCTCCTCTCCCTCCCGCTCGTGCTCGCTGGGCAAGCCCGACCGCCGCCATTGTCGCCGCCCTCGACGCCTGGTCCTCCCCAACACCCCGACCCCACCGAACTCCTCACCGGCCTCCCCGCACCCTCACGGCGACTCGCTCGAGCTCCCGGCCTTCGGAGCCCCGAGCGACTTCCGCCGCCGCCTGCCGCCGCGGACTCCGGTAAGACACCGAATCATCCTCCCCGTCCGATCCATCTTAGGCGGCCACGATTAGAACCCCGAAGAATATGATTTATTAAAAGAACCGGCGGTTCGTCCGGTTTATTATTAGGGTTTCAGTCAATTAGCGGCCCGTTTTAGTTTTAACCGAGGCCCATTTAGACTAAATTACGCTCGAGGCGCAGTATAGGCCCATTAGGCTTTTTCCTTTTATTTTGATTTTCTGTTTTAGCGAATAGTTTCAGTTTTCAAAATGTATATCTTTTATTCTGTTTAATATTTTTGAGTGATTCTTTTTTGTTGGATTGCAAATTTTATGTAGTTTCTGAAAAACATATATTTAGCTATGTTAAAATAATTAAAAATGCTTTAATATTGTTTTAGTCAGAATAGAAAATCTGCTATAGTTTTAGTTAGAAAAATTATTTTTGCATGATTATTTTTGCCATCACTTTATTTTGACATTTTCAAACCCTAGAAATTAATTTGGGTATTTTAGGATTAATAAATAATTAGTTTAGACAGAATCCAATTAATCCTAATTAATTAACTAGTTCTTGTTTTCCTAATTAATTAATTAGTAAATGAATTTATTTTAACTTGTGATTAGTTATCTAGGTTAGTTTCTGTTACTCCATTAGATGAACTTTTATTTATAATTAATAAAAGTTTTAAATTAATTTTCTTAATGGAAATTGGATTAGGCCTAAAATGAGTTTTATAATAGCTTTTAAATTAATTCTTTTTGCTCCTAGTTGCTTAGTTAATCCCTTTCTGTTAAGTTAACCTAAAACCATGATTAGGTTATTTTAAGAAATTTTGTTATATAAAACTATTTTTGCTATTGTTTGGAGTAGGGAAAAACTTTGAATTGGATTTTCTTTGAGTTTTCTTTTTGATTTGGTTTTGTTTGTTTTGTTGTGCTATGTTACTTTTGTTATGTTGTGTTTTGTGATCCTATTGCTATGAGCTTATTATAGTTATTGTTTGCCTCGGTAGAATTTCCGAGTCTGAAGATTACTACTCTGAAACCCTAGTTCTTTCGAAGATCGTCAACCGAGCAAGTTCACTTTGATCATTGCTTTCATACCTATGTTTTATTGCATTTAGTGGCACCTTTGCAACCACCCCTCAGTAGTGTTATTGAATCCTTGTAGTTGAGTAGTATGCATGAGGTAGGAACCCACCACCCTGTTACCAAGCCGGGGCGTTATTTATTTTAATGCTACGCTATAGTAGGCGGGGTTTGGTATGAGTGCTCGGAGTGGTGTGAGAATGGAGGCTCTCGTCAATGGCGACAACTCCGTGATGGAAATCTGCAAGGACTGCATCTTCAAGACCTCAAGACTTCAAGACTCGAGGCAGGGTTTCAATACACACTCTTGGGTGAAGGGCGGTTGACGGGCAGCCTGGAGAAACCGGTGGTTGGCGGGATGCATGGAGAAGCGCCATGACATCTCGCGGAAAGCTTCACCCAGACTCAAAGAGACGGAAGAATACTTCACGCCGGAAGCTTACCTGTGCAACCGCAAGTCATTATGGGCTCTGGCTTGGTTGACCTTAGTGGTGACTCTGGCTGGGGCGGTACTAGCAGATGTAGAAGGGCGGTAGGATTGGATGGGTGCGGACGGTGGTCGGAGGAACTCTTTGGAAGACCATGTTTGGTCATCTTGTTCTCAAACACTCGAAGTGCGAGCGTAAAGAGAGATCGAATCTTGCGGGTAAAGTGTACAAACCTCTGCAGAGGGTTTAAACCTAATCGATTAGCCGTGTCCCTGTTACGGACAATTTGAGCATCTGGACTTGGATCTATCTCGGAACTCTCAACACGGATGATAACTTAATTGTGGGCAACTTATGATGAATTTTGGGCTATGAGACATCGGTTGGCGGAACCATGTCATGATAGAAAATTCCATAGTGCAGACTTCATTTATGCCTTTGATGTAGGGAAAATAAAATCAGCTTTTATGCAAACAAAACTCGAGATCTGAGCCACAAAGCCATACTGCATATAGTATAGTTTATCATCTGTTTTCTCTTATTGTGATCTTGCGGTACATTCAATGTCTTGACCTACACGGCTGCAACGTATCATGTTGCGATATTTCCTCGACAGTAAGAGTTACGATACAGGTTACGGTCTACACTCAACCTGCCGATGGCGTTGATGGGACTCCACACCCGTTTGATTGTTTCGCTGAGTATTATGAGGTATATATCAGTTTTCGTTATTTATGCATGTGATTGCACTTTGATATATACATTGATGTACTGTGTGTGCCAGCATACTGATCCAGGGATGGCACAGTAACACAGAGGCTTGACCGTCTGAGGTCGGGTCGCAACATTAAGGAAGCACAATTTCGTAACTGAAATACATCAGAGTACAAGATGATATAGCTTCAGCACTCAGCTACCCCATTACACAACTGCACCAGCAGCAAGTTCCACATGCAACATGTAGAACCTTCCTAAATTAGCATCATAGACGGTATATAGATAGATGCATCTCATCTGGAAAACTACTGAAGCGGAAGGCGAATATTGAGCCTTCATTCATGTTGAAGGTCTTTGCAACTTTAGGCTAGTGCCATTGTATGAAACCTTCCTCGCCTCCTGACCATAGAGGTGGTTTGAAAGGTAATCATCAGTGAACTTCTTTGGAAAGGCCTGAAAACAAGGATGTGCACAAATATCTTCTCTATATTGGAAATGGAGCAAAGGAATAAAAAAAGACAAGATATAATAGTTAGTACCATCTTGTAGTGAACTGATGTCTTGTTCATTGTGCAGACAAAGATCTTGTTGTTTTTTGTCGCTAATTTCTTTATCCTAACAATCTTTCTGTGTTTCTTGATTTGATTGATATTCATGGACAACTCATTTCCCCATATGCAAAAAGGGTCGAACAGTGGGTCAAAACCTCTGACAACAGGACCTACATGTGCAAGACCAAATTTTTAAAAACCAAAATATTAGAATGGTTCCTGCAATTGCACAAAATGTGATATTAGACAACGGACCATGCACGTGCTAACCTCGATTGTAAACCTCAGTGCTTCCCATTGTTTCCCTGCAACACATATAAGGTAGTTAGTCATCCGGTTAAGTGCAGCCAAATTCTATTTATTCCTCACATGCACAAAAATACAAAATTCTACCCACGACAATTGGACATCGCATTGCAAAATTGGACCAAGCAGTTAACTAAACGCCACAACAAATGAACCAAACATCAACTGAGCAACATATTGCACAATATAACATACTCCGAATAGAAGATCAAAGAGTTAACCAAACATTTAACTACAGCCAATTGTAGCAATTGTTTTTGTTTCTCATGTACTTACTATAGCCAAATTCAATTTATTCCTCACATGGTATACAATAACAGAATGCACCCACAATTTTGTAAAGATAAATTCGATTTATTTCTCACATGGAAGACAATACAAAATTGCAGCCTGAAGAATTGAACGTCACATTTGCAAAATTGAACCAAACAGATAACTGAAGACGACAACTAATTAACAAAGCAGTAAATAAGTGAGCACCACACTGCACGACATACTGAACATATAGACTAGAGCAACATATTGCATGGTGAAATTAGATAGCACAATTCACTAGAATTTGTGAAGGAAAGGCAGGAGCAGCACACGCAACGGGTAAACCGGGCATGCTTAACCGGCGTAGCTAGCAAATGGCAAGGTGCTCCTTCAAGATCTTTGGGTCGGCACGAACGGCAGCCATCGCGACCTCATCCACGCGTGCGGCCATGATTTGCTTCTCCGCTGCCAAATGCTCCTGGAGGTCCTAGATATACCGCGTGCACCATGGCTTAGGCTGGCGCTTATTTGGTGGAGGGGTCGGTGATTTGGGTGGAAGGTGTCGCGCTCGCGCCAGTGGTCGGGGCATGTGGGATGTGGAAGCAGGAGGAGAATGGGGGTCGGGTGTGGATTACCTGCCTGGATAGGCGAGTCCGAGTAGCGTGAAGGAGGGTCGCCGGCAAGGAGGCGGCGGCGCTGCAAGCAAGGAGTGAAGGTTTCAACTTGGAAAGGAAGGGGAAAAGGGGGGAAATGTGGCTTTTGGTAAGGGCGAGGGGGCGGGGAGGTAGATATTTCCGCGGAAGCCAAAAATTTGGAATCGCTTTAGACAAAAAACTGGCGCGCAAAGTGTCATCTGACACGATCCCTTATTCAGAAACGGTCCGAAGATATTTTGTGCTGCATCTCACACGGTTGGTAATAATAAACTGTGTGGGATCTACTTGGTTTTTGGTCTTGATTTGAATTACATAATGGGGTCACAGTGGCCATGGACGGTGTTTGAATTGCTAGACCTTTTATCAGCAGTGATCATAAAAGAATTGGAATTATCAGGGTTCGTTTGGACATTTTTATGCATTAAGTGAGTTTTCAATGCATTTATGTGCATAATTCAAATTTGAACTACATGCGCATGCTCCATTGCATATAAATTGGTTGAAAAATCAAATATGTGTCCTTTGGTGCATGCTTAGGTCCCATGCAAGAAATGAGAATGAATTTCAAACACCATGGCCCCGTTGATTGTCGACAAAACATTGAGATGCCTGGTTTTTAAATTCTAGTAAATCCAAAACTCGTCTGAAATTCATGAAACTTGGCATGCTATCACGGAGCGGCATCAACATGCCGTGGTACAAATTTTGTCCCATTTGGGGCAGGTTTGTGTATATGCTTCTCACAAACCGGAGCTTCTCACAACAACCATGATGGTTTTCGGTAGGGAACGTCCCACCTTTGGGGACGAAACGATATCCATTGCCTCTTATTGCTTTCAATATTTTTTCTCGTGTCAACATAGAACAACGGGAGTATTGTGTGATTTTTTTTTATTTTTCGGGGTTCATTTGGACATTTTTATGCATTAACTGTGTTTTCAATGCATTTATGTGTAGAATTCAAATTTGAACTACATGGGCATGCTCGGTGCATATAAATTGATTGAAAAATCAAATTTGTGTCCTTGGGTGCATGCTTAGGTCCCATGGAAGTAATGGGAATGAATTTCAAACACCAGGGCACCGTTGATTGCTGGCAGAACATTGAGATGCCTGGTTTTTAAATTCTAGTAAATCCAAATATCGTCTGAAATTCATGAAAATTCGCATGCTATAATGGAGCGACATCAACATGTCGTGGTACAAATTTTGTCCCATTTAGGGAAGGTTTGGGTATATGCTTCTCATAAAATGGAGCTTCTAACAACAAGCATGATGGTTTTCGGTAGGGAACGTCCCACCTTTGGGGACGAAACGATATCCATTGCCTCTTATTGCTTTCATTTTTTTTCTTGTGTCAACGTAGAACAACAGGAGTGTTGTGAGAATTTCTGTGATTTTTCGGGGTTAGTTTGGACATTTTTATGCATTAACTGAGTTTTCAATGCATTTATGTGCATAATTCAAATTTGAACTACATGTGCATGCTCTAGTGCATAATTGGTTGAAAAATCAAATCTGTGTCCATGGGTGCATGCTTAGGTCCCATGCAAGAAATGGGAATGTATTTCAAACAACAGGGCACCGTTGATTGCTAGCAAAACATTGAGATGCCTGGTTTTTAAATTCTAGTAATCAAAAAATCGTCTGAAATTCATGAAACTTGGCATGCTATCATGGAGCGGCATCAACATGCCGTGGTACAAATTTTGTCCCATTTAGGGCAGGTTTGGGTATATTATTCTCACAAACCGGAGCTCCTCACAACAAGCATGATGGTTTTCGGTAGGGAACGTCCCACCTTTGGGGACGAAACGATATCCATTGCCTCTTATTGCTTTCAACTTTTTTTCTCGTGTCAACATAGAACAACAGGAGTGTTGTGTGAATTTTTGTGATATTTTGGCGTTCGTTTGGATATTTTTATGCATTAACTGAGTTTTCAATGCATTTATGTGCAAAATTCAAATTTGAACTACATGTGCATGCTCCAGTGCATATAAATTGGTTGAAAAATCAAATATGTGTCCTTGGGTGCATGCTTAGGTCCCATGCAAGAAATGGAAATGTATTTCAAACACCAGGGCACTGTTGATTGCCGGCAAAACATTGAGATGCCTGGTTTTTAAATTCTAGTAAATCCAAAACTTGTCTGAAATTCATGAAACTTGGCATGCTATCATGGAGCGACATCAACATGCCGTGGTACAAATTTTGTCCCATTTGGGGCAGGTTTTGGTATATGCTTCTCAGAAACCGGAGCTTCTCACAACAAGCATGATGGTTTTCGGTAGGGAACATCACACCTTTGGGGACGAAACGATATACATTGCCGCTTATTGCTTTCAATTTTTTTCTCGTGTCAACATAGAACAACAGGAGTGTTGTGTGATTTTTTGTGATTTTTCGGGGTTCGTTTGGACGTTTTTATGCATTAACTGAGTTTTCAATGCATTTATGTGCATAATTCAAATTTGATCTACATGCACATGCTCCAGTGCATATAAATTGGTTGAAAAATCAAATCTGTGTCCATGGGTGCATGATTAGGTCCCATGCAAGAAGTGGGAATGAATTTCAAATACCAGGGCACCGTTGGTTGCCGACAAAACATTGAGATGCCTGGTTTTTAAATTCTACTAAATTCAAAATTCTGTTAACCATTGAGGTGATGCCACGTGTCTTGGTTTTAATGGTTGTAGGATGTGTCGTGCGGACAACTGCTTGACCTGGACTGAACGGGAGGCGTGCGAGCGCCGTCCGGTGCGCAGGCTGAACGAGAGGCATGCAAGCTGTCCCCGAGTGCGAGGCTCACCGGGAAGCGTGTGAGCTGTACGCTGCGCAGGCTCACTGGGAAGCGAGCCCTTTGACTTCCATGGCCGCCCGACTTGCTCGCATCCTCTCCATTAATGGCGCCCAAGCCGCAATTTAATTCGCTTTTTGAATATAAAACACTCATCGCAAACGTTTTAGTTAGAACACCCGTATGCGAACCGACAGCTTCCCCGGGAGGCCAAGAGAAAATGTGTCGAGCAGGATTTCTGCAGTTCTTGATCGCAAATAATTAAGATAGAACACCCGTATGCAAAGTGAGAGCAGCGCAAGATTTGTTCATCCCTACAACGCAAACGGTTGTTTTGGATGACCCGTGTGCAACCACGTACAAACAATTTGGTAAGATTTGCATCTGTCATATTGGGTATGTTGCCATTTGTCAAACTGGAAAGATTTACATTTGTTGATCTGGTAACGTTGCCATTTGTCAATCCCTGTAACACTGTGATTTGTCAAAATATGCAGCTAGAAATCATTAGCACTATGTAATTTTTGCAACTAAAAATCAGTAATTAGGCATAGATTTCATTCATAGATTAAGCAGTCGTTCTTAATTTATACAAACAGTTCAACTCGACAGCTAAACCGACCAAGATTCTCCCCAATTGTTGCTAACCACGTACTAAAATAGCTAGTTCAACTATATATACTAGCTAATTTTAAGTACGTTGTACAGTTCGACCACACATCTATAGTCAGATGAACTGAACAAAATAGCCCCTAAATACTACTACTACCGCGCAGGGGCTTTGTGCTACTTCTGGCAGCCTCTCCTCTGCCGATCGCGCTCAGTAAGAGGTAGAGGAGGAGGAGAAGCCTACTGGCGAGCTGGACAAATGCAATACGGTGCCTGCCGCTGCTGCACGTTCAGCGACGCTCGCCAGCTCGAACGCCCACTGCCGCTCCAGACGATCCCTCTCGAAGCGGGCAGACTGCTCGTAGATCTCCTGATTCCTCGCCTCTGCGTTGGCGTGTGCTGCGGCCACGACTGCGGTAAGGCTTTTTGCGTGCTTGATGAGGCGCTCCTCCTCCTCCCATAGGAACTCGATGTAGCGGGCAAGGTCGCTGTCGCACGTGCGGGCCTCCACCTCCGCCTCCCTCCTTCGGGCAGCGGTGTCGGAGCGGGAGATGATCCCGGCGGTCGACGGTGGGCTGGCAGCCAAGGTGGCTGACGATGGGGTGGCGGCCATGACCACCACCTCCCGCCTTCAGGCCGTCGTGGCGGAGCGGGTGATGGCCACGGTGGCCGGCAGTGGGGTGGCGGCCACGGTGGCCGGCAGTGGGGTGGCGGCCACGATGGCCACCTCCCGCCTTTGGGCCGCGGCGGCGGAGCGGGAGATGGCCCTAGCTTTCGACGGTGGTGTGACGGCAACGGCGGTCGGCAACAGCTGCTGACGGGTAGCGGCGGTGGAGCGTGTGGTGGGTGTTCCATGCACATCCGACAGGGACGCCACGCGCACTACACTACGCCGGGGTGTTGGTGGAAACGATACCTATGGAATCACTGGGATCCCTTCTACGGTTGGCGGGCGCGGGGTTGTGCAAAGAGCGGGTCTGGTAGTCAGCACAAGGATCATTTACCCAGGTTCGGGCCACGAAGATGCGTAATACCCTAGTCGTGCTTTGATGTATTTTTGAGTGTTCTTGAGCTCTCAAACTAGCTACGGTGCGTGCGTAGTCCAAAAGATCTGAATCCTCCTCCAGTACGCCTCGGGCCTCCTTTTATAGACAAAAGGGGTTGCCACAGCGGTACACAGGAGGTGGAAAGGTATACAGTGTACAAGCTTATCGCTTGTCATTATGGGATAAGGCACATTAAATGCGCTCCTTAGGTGTCCCGTTGCTTTATTGGGGACGGCAACGAGGCCCGTCCCGTCCGTCGCCGCCCCGCCTTGCTCCGACACGCGTCCAGGCCAACGAGGCATGCAGCGCCACGTAGGCTGGCAGGCTGCTGAGATGGCGTGGTGGTAGGGTCTTTACGAAGATCTGCATGCCACCACGCAGATGTTTGCTGAGTTGGCCTGGAGGCCGCATGTTGCCACGCAGGTGCCTGCCCAAGTGGTTGCGCTGGCAGCTGTATGGGAATGGCGGTGGAGTCTTGGCAGACATGGGTCTGGCTGTGGCCCCGCAGATGTCCTCGGCAAGGGTCTTGCCGGGGCATCGCGGTCATCCCTGACAAGGACTTGCCGGGGGTCTCGTGGATTTCCTCGGCAAGGATCTTGCCAAGGACCGTCATCTTCTGGTCTTCATCTGATCTCGTGTGCTTATGATCTTCACAAAGATCTGCATGCCACCACGGAGGTGCTTGCCGAGCCTTGGTTCTAATGTGGTTGGTGGTGTTGGAACCCTTGGGCTCAAGGGTGGCGCGCTCCGCTAACGTTGGACAAGCTGCCCTGGCAAGGCTCTTGCCGGGGCTGCGGAGGCCGCCCCGACAAGGGTCTTGCCGGGGGAGTCCACCTCGCCCTCTTGCTCTTTGTATCTCTGATCTTGGCGTTGCTCTGCCCGTCTTGTGCTTTTGGCTGGAGCGCTGCTCTGGTATTCTTGTGTTTCGGCTTCCTCCCTTTGCCCTGCTAAGTGTGCCTGCAGGTGCGGCTCTGACTGCCCGTCCACAAGTAGAGGGGTTAAAGGAGAGCCCCTACTTTTGTACACTGACAGGAGCCCCCGGGCCTGGGCCACACATAAGCGCAACGTGTTGTTGGGCCTGGCCCGAACGGTCTTGTGCACGCTGGCGGAGTTTTCTGCATGTAATTCCTCGCTCGTCAAGGCTTCCCACGACCCGCATTGAATGCGTGACGTGGGGGTCGTGCGTGGGGCGGTTGCTACCCTCATGCGTCACATCACGGTAAATGCTAACGAAGTGGCCCGCGCCTTCCCCATAAAAAAGGAGAAACCGCAGGGGCGACGAACATTTACCCTCTATGCCTTCTCCAATCTCGGAACCACCGTCCCTTCCTTCTTCCTTCTCAAGCTCTTGGTTTCACTCGCCGCCCCCTCCGCGCCTTTTGTCCCTCATCCCTCATCTCTCTCAGCCGCCATGGCATGCAAAACCAGCAAAGGCAAGGGAATGACAAATGACGTCGGGGGGAAGGAGGCGCCGGAGAGCGAGTTGGCGGTGTGGCGGACGCAGCTCGCCTACTTTCCTTCGACGGTCGATGCGGTCCACCTCCGGGACAACTTCAACCCTTGTTGGGGTGCAAGATGAAGGGGCACCCTACCACGCGCATCATCCCTGCCGGTTTCGCCGAGGCCGACCCGAACCGGTACCCCTTCTTCATCGATTACTTTTCCTGCGGGCTTTGCCCCCTTTCTCCGATTTCTTCAATGATGTCATGCACACCTATGGCTTTCACCTTCTGGATTTCACTCCAAATGCCGTGGCGTTCTTGGCCCTTTTTTCCCATATCTGCGTGGGCTTCGCTGGAGTGCATCCTAGCACAGCGCTCTTACGCCACTACTTCTATCCCCATATCCAAAAGGGAGGCGCCATTTCCGGTTGTGTCGCCTGGATCCCAAGGAGCCAGGGGACGGGGACATATCCGGAGGGTGCCCAGAAGGAGAGGTGGGAGGAGTGGCGGAGCCGATGGTGCTGGATTGTGGAGGAGGACCCGCAGGAATTTTGCCGAGTTCGCCAGGCGCCGCTGGTTTGCAGAGATAATTGGGACGAAGTCGACGCCAAAGATGAGAAGCTCACAATCGCCACCACCAATATCCATCGCCTCACCGTGGCCGGGCTCACCCTTGAGATGATTGGGGCTGATTTCCTCCATCGCCGAATTTCCCTACTGCATAACAAGGGGAGGCCGGCCTGGCTTTCCAGGAATGCGGCCGACATCATGAGGCTTCACCCTGGCTTGAACCACAACTTCGCGGTGATGGGGCACGCCCACTTTTGCTAGAGGCTTTTTCAGCTCGATGTCTACCGCGACGGCAGGGCCGAGAGGTCCGGCAAGGCCGCGAAGGCCGGCAAGGTCGTCAAGGGGCCCCTGTTTGGGTTGCCGGTGGGGGTGGTCCCGATGAGCAACAACTCTCGCCAAACCGACATCATCGCCATGATGTCGGACTTCAACACGCACGACCTTGAACCAAATTGGGCCGAGCCGGGGGCAGATCAGGTGCAGGAGTTCTTCGACAAGCTGTCGGAGAAGTACGTCCATGCGGAGCCATTGCTCATCCAGGACTACATTACTGCCAGGGCGGTGGAGGCGGAGCTCGCCAAGGAGGCTGGCAGCACTGGCCACGTGAAGCACGAGGCTGAGGTTGCCGCGGAGGAGAAGGAGCTTGTTGGATGGGCGGAGTCTGCTGGCGAGGACAGCAATGCCGACACCGGGGCCCCTCTTATTGAAGATGTGGTAGACGAGTCGACCGAGGAAGAGGCCGAGGCTGATGACCCTCCGGCCTTGGAAAGAAGGCGTGTCTTGCGGCGGGCCAGCTCCGGTGAGCCGGTCCGGCCTGGTAGGATCGATCGGCGGCAAGAGGTCCAGGGGGAGTTCATGCGCCTGACGAGTGCCACGGCAGCAAAGAAAGTGGTGAAAGCCGCCATGGCAGGGAGGAAAGCGACTGCCTCTTCTTCGTGCAAGCGTCCTCGGACTCCACCCTCTTCCCCTTCTCCCGTAGATGTCGACACGGAGGTCGTCTTCGACCTTAGGTCTCTCAGCCTGAGGAGGAAGAGGAAGGCAGCGGAAGAGGAGGCCGAGGATGAGTAAGTGTCTTGTCTTTTGTCATCTCCGTCCCCTCAGACCGTGCCACTTTTCAAGACTTCTTTTCATCTTCGCAGGGATGTGGACACGCTGGCCCAGAGCGTGGCGAAGAGAGCCAGTGCCTCGACGGGCGGCCAGCCCCCGGTGGGGACCTCCAGTACGCCGCTGGTGGTGGAGAGCAGCCCGGATAGCAGGCCCAGGCACAGCCCCCAGCGTGTGTTCATCACTCGCTCGATATCAATGTGTGTTGGGGTACGATCTCTTGGCGCTGACCTTGCCGTGGTTGCAGGAGGAGGATGGCAGCAGGAGGAGCCACTGAGGGCCACCCCCAACACACCGGCCCCATCAACCACACCGCCCCAAGGGGCGTCCCCAGCAAGGGCGCCAAGCACCGAGCCCATGCGCACGGAAGAGGAGGAGGAGGCAAACCCGGGTGCCGGCGGCTCCGTCCCGGCACCGAATGTTGGTGGGGAGGGGGCCACTTCTTCCCTGCCTCGCATGGGTGAGTTATTTGCCTTCTGTCCCTGTTCGTTCTTCTTCTTTTGATCTCTCATTCGGCTCTGCCTCATCCTCCTTCTTGGCATCTAGGCGCTCCTTCGGCGGACCAGGAAAACATCGACACTGTCATCGAGGAGGCCGCCAGGGATGCTGAGGCCGAGGCCAACAAGATTGCCGCCGAGGAGGCCGCCAAGAGTGCCGCTGAGGATGCTGCCAAGGAGCCTGCCGGGGAGACCGGCAAGGCCGCTGCCGAGGAGGTCGGCAAGGGGCCTGCCGGGGAGGCCGGCAAGGCCGCTGCCGAGGAGGGGGCGGTTGACAACCAACCTTCCTCCTCCGCTGCCTCTAGCTCGGGCAAGTACCTGAAGGTGAGTGACGACCTGTTCGTCCACCTCCCAGGGACGGCGAGCACCAGGGCGCCCACCGAGGGGGAGGTGTTTGATGAACAGGTGCTCGCCGCCACCGGGCTCGAGGTTGTTGACGAACCGAGCACCGGTGGCGGCGGTTCCCAGGAAGAGCGGCTCCTCTAGGTCATGAGCGCCAACTTCCAGAAGCTCCAGGTGCTTCACCGTGCCTGCCTGGACAAGGCCAAGTCCAGGATGGCGGCGGTGGACAAGGCGGAGGCGGACCTCAAGGAGCGCGTCGTCAAGACGCAAGCTTGGTTCCGCCAGGCCCAAAGGGAAATGAAGGCCGCCCAGGATGAGCTGGCTAAGCGCAAGCTGGAGCTTGTCATGAAGCAGACCGACATCGAGAAGGCCTAGGAGCTGGCGAAGGAGCAGGCCGCCAAAGACGAGGCCGCTCGGCACCAGCACCAGGCCGAGCCAAACTCCCAGGAGGAGGACCTTGCCGCTCGTGAGGAGAAGCTCGCCGCAACACTCCGCGGCAAGGATGAGGAGGTGGAGAAGCTTGTCGTGCAGCGGACCCACGAACTGCAGCAGAGGCACAATGAGGCACTCAATGCTCAGGCCCAGGTCCAGGCCGGCAAGGTGAAAGAGCTGGAGGTGGAGCAGGACGGGCTGAAGGAACAGGCCCTGAAGCTGGCGAAGGAGAAGGACACACTCAACGGTGCTCTCGTCGAGGCGCAGTCCGCGGTCCTCGGCAAGACTGAGCAGCTCTCCAAGGCGAACGACTCCATCAAAGACCTGAAGCTAAAGCTGGAGGGTCTTGAGGGGATGCTTTCGGAGCTCAGGGACCAGGAGGAGACCCTGACCAAGGATCTGGAGAAGGAAAAGTAGCTGCGGAGGAACGACACAGCCAACCACGTGGATTTCGTGAAGGGCGAAGACCTCTGGATCAGCCGCCTAGCCTACGTCGCCGGCAGGATCACCACGAAGTTGGTGGCCATGGGGATGCCAAACATCAGGTACGCCCCGGAGCCGAAACTGAGTCCCAACGCCAAGCTGGCCCTGTTCTTCGAGGGTGTTCTCGGGGCCCCGGAGCAGTTTCGCTCCAATAGGGCGACTTCTCTGGCCGACGAGGCCCGGAAGCTTTGCCGGGGTGCCATGACCAAGGTCCTCACCAAGGTGGCGTACTGGAACCCCGACCTCGACTTCGACGCCGCGCTGGAGAGCTTGCCGGAGGACGTGGACCTCGCGATGCTCGAGGAGCGTATCAAGCCCGTCATCAGCCGCGTCGACGGAGTTTGGAGGATAGAAGGCCATGTCAAGCGTACGTAGAGTTGTATCGGTGGTCGATAGAACTTTAGGGAATATTTGTTCTACCTTTAGCTCCTCGTTGGGTTCGACACTCTTACTTATCAAAAACTGTTGTGATCCCCTATACTTGTGGGTTATCAAGACCTTTTTACGGCGCCGCTGTTGGGAGCGATAGCGTGGGGTGAATATTCTCGTGTGTGCTTGTTTGCTTCATCACTAAGTAATTTTTATTTGCTGTTCTTAGTTGTTTTCTATCTTTAGCTATGGGTAGGAAATGCAAAATACCAAAAAAATTAGTTGTACCTACTGAACCAATGGTTGAAGAACCACTCAAAATCTATCACACTCCTGAAGCTTATTACTTGGATCATCTTCGATCCCTATGTGCTCGTGCTGAAACCCCAACTAGTTTAGTTGAGGGAACATCTTTAGATGAGCATGCTTGTTATGCGCGACACCGAATATCTGAAAAAGGGGAAATTTTATTGGGTCAAATTCATCGTTTGCAATGCTATGCTTGGAATTTATGTGAAATATATGATGTTACTTGTTGTTCTGAAAACCCTAAGAAACACCTTCCCTATCAATGTGAGTTTAGTGATAATGGAATCATATCTTCGTATGCCAAGGGTGTTTACAATTACTATGATGTTCAACAAATTGAAGAATTTGTTGCTTTTAAGGGTGCTTATGAAATTGCTTCTTTGATTGAAACGTATGATGCTACTTTTCACAAATCTGAAAATTTTGCCATACTTGAATATTGTTATGAGAATTACGCTTCTAATGCCTATGTTAAACAATTTATCGAGGAGTTCTCCGCTGTCCAAGAAGAGAATAATATTTTGCAGGAAGCTATGGAAGAAGAAATTGATGAAATTGTGAGCTCATTGGATGAAAAAGATGATGAGGAGAGCGAAGAACAAAAGGAGGAAGAGCGGATTGATCACCCGTTCCCACCTTCTAATGAGAGTAACTCTTCAACTCATACATTGTTTAATTCTCCTTCGTGCTTACCGAAGGATGATTGCTATGATGACTATTATGATTCCATTAATTCTTTTGAAATATCCCTTTTTGATGATGCTTGCTATGCTTATGGCCAAGATGCCAATATGAATTATGCTTATGGAGATGAACTTGCTATAGTTCCTTATGTTAAACATGAAATTGTTGCTATTGCACCCACGCATGATAGTCCTATTATCTTTTTGAATTATCCCGATTATACTATATCGGAGAAGTTTGCACTTATTAAGGATTATATTGATGAGTTGCCTTTTACCGTTGCACATGATGATTTTGATAGATATAATATGCATGTGCTTGCTGCTCCTACTTGCAATTATTATGAGAGAGGAACTATATTTCCACCTCTCTATGTTTCCAATACAATAGAATTGCAAGAAACTGTTTATACTATGCATTGGCCTTTACTATGTGTGCATGAATTGTTCTTTTATGACATGCCGATGCATAGGAACAGAGTTAGACTTCGCCATTGCTTGATATATGTTGCTTTGTGCTCACTAATAAATTACAAATCATTGTTAATTAAAATTGGCTTTGATATACCTTGGGATCCGGGTGGATTCATTACTTGAGCACTAAATGCCTTGCTTAATGGCTTTAAAGAAAGCGCTGCCAGGGAGACAACCCGGAAGTTTTAGAGAGTCATTTATTTTTGTTGAGTGCTTTCATATAGTTTAAAAACAACAAAAATAAAGAGGGGAACCTAGAACTTTTTCAAAAAGGAAAGTGAAAGTGAGAAAGACAAGCATTATCGAAGTGGGAGAGCTCCTTGAACTTTGTTCATGCTCACGGCAACTTCGCGAATCTTCATTACAGAAACTTTTCAAAAAAAATAATTATCCCCTTGTACAATTCCATTGTATTATAAAAATAATGTGCCAAGGTTTGCCTTTAGGATGTTTACAATGCATGTTGGTTTGTACAGTGCAGGACAGAAACTTTGGCTGTAGTGCGCGATTTTTAATTTTTTACTAGAACGTCAAATGGTTCTAATTATTTTTTGCACTGTCTTGCTGTACAAATTGTTTCTTTTTCCTAATTTTGGAAGAATTTTTCAAGTATCAGAAGTATGGTGAATGTTCAGATTATTACAGACTGTTCTGTTTTAGACAGATTATGTTTTTGATGCAAAGTTTGCTTATTTTGATGAAACTATCAATTTACATCAGTGGATTAAGCCATGAAAAAGTTATATTACAGTAGACACAATTAAAAAAACAAAATATGAATTGGTTTGCAACAGTACTTAGAGTAGTGATTTGCTTTATTATACTAACGGATCTTACCGAGTTTTCTGTTGAAGTTTTGTGTGGATGAAGTGTTCGATGATCGAGAAGGTCTCGATGTGAGAAGAAGGAAGAGAGGCAAGAGCTCAAGCTTGGGGATGCCCGAGGCACCCCAAGGAAATATTCAAGGAGACTCAAGCGTCTAAGCTTGGGGATGCTGGGAAGGCATCCCCTGTATGTTTTCAGATTCGTTTCGTTCATGCGATATGTGCAAGTCTTGGAGCGTCTTTTGCAATTAGGTTTTTATTTTTCTTTTATGCACCATGCTGGTATGAGATAGTCCTTGGTTGATTTATAGAATGCTCTATGCACTTCACTAATATCTTTGGAGTATGGCTTTATAGAATGCTTTGTGAGCTTCACTTATATCATTTGAAGTTTGGATTGCATGTTTCTCTTTACGTAGACAACCGCCATTTGTAGAATGCTCTTTTGCCTCACTTATATTTGTTAGAGCTTGGGAACATCTTTTGTAGAAAGAATTAAACTCTCTTGCTTCACTTATATCTATTTAGAGAGATGACAGGAACTGGTCATTCACATGGTTAGTCATAAAATCCTACATAAACTTGTAGACCGCTGAATATGATATGTTTGATTCCTTACAATAGTTTTGCGATATAAAGATGGTGATATTAGAGTCATGCTAGTTGAGTAATTGTGAAATTGAGAAATACTTGTGTTGAGGTTTGCAAGTCCCGTAGCATGCACGTATGGTGAACCGTTATGTAACGAAGTCGGAGCATGAGGTGTTTATTGATTGCCTTCCTTATGAGTGGCGGTCGGGGACGAGCGATGGTCTTTTCCTACCAATCTATCCCCCTAGGAGCATGCGCGTAGTAATTTGTTTTGATGAATAATAGATTTTTGCAATAAGTATGTGAGTTCTTTATGACTAATGTTGAGTCCATGGATTATACGCACTCTCGCCCTTCCATCATTGCTAGCCTCTTCGGTACCGTGCATTGCCCTTTCTCACCTCCAGAGTTGGTGCAAACTTCGCCGGTGCATCCAAACCCCGTGATACGATACGCTCTGTCACACATAAGCCTCATTATATCTTCCTCAAAACAGCCACCATACCTACCTATCATGGCATTTCCATAGCCATTCTGAGATATATTTCCATGCAACTTCCATCATCATCACATACATGACTTGAGCATTTATTGTCATATTGCTTTGCATGATCGTAAGATAGCTAGCATGATGTTTCCATGGCTTGTCCGGTTTTTGATGTCATTGCTATGCTAGATCATTGCACATCCCGGTACACCGCCGGAGGCATTCATATAGAGTCACATCTTTGTTCTAGTATCGAGTTGTAATATTGAGTTGTAAGTAAATAAAAGTGTGATGATCATCATTATTAGAGCATTGCCCCAGTGAGGAAAGGATGATGGAGACTATGATTCCCCCACAAGTCGGGATGAGATTCCAAACGAAAAAAAAGAGAAAGGCCAAAAAAAAGAGAAGTCCAAAAAAACAAAAAAATGAGAGAAAAAGAGAGAAGGGGCAATTTTAATATCCTTTTACCACACTTGTGCTTCAAAGTAGCACCATGTTCTTCATATAGAGAGTCTCTTGAGTTATCACTTTCATATACTAGTGGGAATTTTCATTATAGAACTTGGCTTGTATATTCCGATGATGGGCTTCCTCAAATGCCCGAGGTCTTGATGAGCAAGCAAGTTGGATGCTCACCCACTTAGTTTCCAGTTTGAGCTTTCATACACTTATAGCTCTTAGTGCATCTGTTGCATGGAAATCCCTACTCCTCACATTGATATATATTGATGGGCATCTCCATAGCCCGTTGATACGCCTAGTTGATGTGAGACTTTCTCCTTTTTTGTCTTCTCCACATAACCCCCACCATCATATTCTATTCCACCTATAGTGCTATGTCCGTGGCTCACGCTCATGTATTGCGTGAAAGTTGAAAAGGTTTGAGAATGTCAAAAGTATGAAACAATTGCTTGGCTTGTCATCAGGGTTGTGCATGATGTGAATATTTTGTGTGGTGAAGATGGAGTATAGCCAGACTATATGATTTTGTAGGGATGAGCTTTCTTTGGCTATGTTATTCCAATAAGACATAATTGATTGGTTGGTATGCTTGAAGTATTATTATTTTTATGTCAAAGGATAGACTATTGCTTTGTATCACTCGTGTCTTAATATTCATGCCATGATTAGACATATGATCAAGATTATGCCAGGTAGCATTCCACATAAAAAATTATTCTTTTTTTTATCATTTACCTACTCGAGGACGAGCAGGAATTAAGCTTGGGGATGCTGATACGTCTCCGTCGTATCTATAATTTTTATTGTTCCATGCCAATATTATTCACTTTCATATACTTTTGGCAACTTTTATATTATTTTGGGACTAACATATTGATCCAGTGCCTAGTGCCGTTCTCGTCTCATTGCATGTTTTATGTTTATAAAATATCCATATCAAACGGAGTCCAAACGGGATAAAAACGGACGGAGCTTATTTTTGGAAAATATGGGAAATTCCGGAAGAAAAATCCACGCGAGACGGTGCCCGAGGTGGTCACGAGGTAGGGGGCGCGCCTGGCCCCCCTGGGCGCGCCCCCTACCCTCATGAGCCCACCGTAAGGCGGTTAACGCTCTTCTTTTGCCACAAGAAAGATAATATTCCGAAAAAAATCACGGCGAAGGTTTCAGGCCAATCGGAGTTACGGATCTCCATATATACGTGAAACGGTGAAACAGAGCCAGAGAGAACGCAGAAACAGAGAGATAGATCCAATCTCGGAGGGGCTCTCGCCCCTCCCAAGCCAAGGGAGCCAAGGACCAGAGGGGAAACCCTTCTCCCATCTAGGGAGGAGGTCAAGGAAGAAGAAGAAGAAGGGGGCCTCTCTCCCCCTTTCTTCCGGTGGCGCCGGAGCCCTGCCGGCGGCCATCATCATCACCGCGATCTTCACCAACACCACCGTCATCTTCGCCAACATCTCCATCACCTTCCCCCCTCTATCTACAACAGTCCACTCTCCCGCAACCCGCTATACCCTCTACTTGAACATGGTGCTTTATGCTTCATATTATTTACCGATGATGTGTTTCCATCCTATGATGTCTGAGTAGATTTTCGTAGTCCTATCGGTGATTGATGAATTGCTATGATTGGTTTGAATTGCATGTTTTATTATTAGTGCTGTCCTATTGTGTCCTACATGTCGCGCAAGCGTGAGGGATTCCTGTTGTAGGGTTTGCAATATGTTTATGATTTTCTTATGGTGGGTGGCGTGAGTGACAGAAGCACAGACCCGAGTAAGTAACTTGTTTGCGTATTGGATAAAGGGGACTTGATACTTTTAATGCTATGGTTGGGTTTTACCTTAATGAATCTTTAGTAGTTGCGGATGCTTGATAGAGTTCCAATCATAAGTGCATATGATCCAAGTAGAGAAAGTATGTTAGCTTATGCCTCTCCCTCAAATAGAATTGCAATAGTGATTACCGGTCTAGTAACATAGTCAATTGCTTAGGGACAATTCCACAACTCCTATCACCACTTTTCCAAACTCGCTATATTTACTTTAGTTGTGTCTTTATCTAAGCATCCCCTAGTTTATGTTTACGCTCTCTTTATTTTCTTGCTAGCCTTTCCAGAAACACCTACAAAGTACTTCTAGTTTCATACTTGTTCTAGGTAAACCGAACGTCAAGCGTACGTAGAGTTGTATCGGTGGTCGATAGAACTTTAGGGAATATTTGTTCTACCTTTAGCTCCTCGTTGGGTTCGACACTCTTACTTATCGAAAACTGTTGCCATCCCCTATACTTGTGGGTTATCAGCAGGCTGCTGAGATGGCATGGTGGTAGGGTCTTCACGAAGATCTGCATGCCACAACGCAGGTGTTTGCTGAGTTGGCCTGGAGGCCGCATGTTGCCACGCAGGTGCCTGCCCAACTGGTTGGGCTGGCAGCTGTACGGGAATGGCGGTGGAGTCTTGGTAGACGTGGGTCTGGCTGTGTCCCCGCAGGTATCCTCGGCAAGGGTCTTGCCAGGGCATCGCGGTCATCCCTGGCAAGGATCTTGCCGGGGGTCTCGTGGATTTCCTCAGCAAGGATCTTGCCAAGGATCGTCGTCATCTGGTCTTCATCTGATCTCGTGTGCTTATGATCTTCACAAAGATCTGCATGCCACCATGGAGGTGCTTCCCGAGCCTTGGTTCCAATGTGGTTGGTGGTGTTGGAACCCTTGGGCTCAAGGGTGGCGCACTCCGCTGGCGTTGGACAAGCTGCCCCGGCAAGGCTTTTGCCGGGGCTGCGGAGGCCGCCCCGGCAAGGGTCTTGCCGGGGGAGTCCACCTCGCCCTCTTGCTCTTTGTGTCTCTGGTCTTGGCGTTGCTCTGCCCGTCTTGTGCTTTTGGCTGGAGCGCTGCTCTGGTATTCTTGTGTTTCGGCTTCCTCCCTTTGCCCTGCTAAGTGTGGCCGCTGGTGCGGCTCTGACTGCCCGTGCACAAGTAGAGGGGTCAAAAGGAGAGCCCCTACTTTTGTACACCAACACGGGGACTACGCCGCACTGCAGTGTAGCCTTCCAGCTAGAGCTGTCCTCTGATGACGGCGGAGTGGTTGAGCGACGACGACGGACCGGTGCCATTGGCGATTGTGGGAGAAGCAGACGAGATAAGCTACAGGGAGGGAGGGGAAAATGCGACGCAGGACTCGCAAACTGTGAGGGTTTTTATAGCAGGCCGGCAAGCATTGGGATTTTTGGGGGATTTCACCGAGTCGGGCGGGAAGCTTGCGCGGGAACCTGCGAGTTTGCGTGGGAACGGGCTCACCGACGATTCATTGGCGCCACAGTTTGGCCAAAAGAACGCCCCCGCGCGCTGCGCAAGCTTGCGCTTTAAGCCGTGTGCGGCAGCGGGGTGACAAGACGTGCGAGAGGAGGACGAGAGGACACTTACACATACAGTTAATAAAAAAATGGTTGCCATTTAATTACCTACTATACCCCCGTCCTGGTTTATATGTAGGATTTAACTAATAAAATATGAATGCGTGTTGCCATAGATTATATCAATGTAGTCGTATTTGAACGTAGTTTCCAGCTATACAATTTTTGTAACATGCATTAACACTTTTTTTGGTTAAATTTAAGGTTATACGCCAGCAAGCGTTTTCCCGCAACAAACACTGCTTATTCCATCACAAACAGCTCTGATGGATCAACTATCTACCACGTATTGCACACGCAACTCTAATCTGATTCGTGCTTGATGTCTCCGACATCGTTCGCACAGTTTGTCTTATTTGCGAATTATCACTGTGCCATCCTCTTCTCGTGTCCCTCGGCAAGATCTGCTCGTCGTTAGGCACCGCAGCGTGATGTGCTCGCCGTTAGGCGCCGCGGCGCGCTCTGTCGCGTCCGTTGGCGCGCTCTGCTCACGTCCGTCGGTGCGCTCAGCTTGTGGACAACTTTTCCTTGAGGCGACCGCGGAGCGGTCTGCTCACGTCCCTCCGCACGCGCTCTTCCAGTGGTTGGGCGTGCGCACGATCATGTCGGGGGCCCCATATGCATGCAGTTACGTGCGGCATGATGGAGTTACACGCTGCAAATTAGAACTGCCATCAGGGCTTGCCGATTTTCCTGGCCGTCCGGCTTCCACTTTAATTCCCGCAGCCATTATAACCTTAGTCTCTTCAACCTTTTCATCGCGCCCACAACACAACAAGCACACCCACCACGACACATAGAGAGGGGATGTCCACCGGCGCTATAATGGAGTTCGGCGAGCATAGAGTGGAGACCCACGCGAGGGAGATGGATCTCTCGGTGGTGTACACCATCGACCCGACCATGGTGGACGACTACATCAACAGTGTTGAGCAGTTGCTTGCTCGAGACAAGTACAAGGTGGTCGGCATCGACCTCCAGTACACCGCCGGTCATCCTGGCATAGATCAGAAGGTTGTCGTCGCCCAGTTGTGTGTGCGCCATCATGTCCTCATCTACCACTATTGCATGGCCACAGAGCCTTGCGACCGTTTCAACAGGTTTTTCAACAGCACCGACTACAAGTTCGCCACGGTGGAAACCAAAGACGATGTACAAGCGATCATTGTTACGGACTTGTGTAGGACCTTGAGAAGAGGTGTCTAGAGGGGGGGGGGTGATTAGACATTAAGTACCAAAGTTGCAGTTTTTAAGTTTCTTTAAAGTTTGAGTGGAGTTTAGGCACAAGTTTAACATTCACAACATATAGCAAGCAAGCATGCAAAGAGTATATGAGCAGCGGAAAATAAAGCATGCAACTTGCAAGAATGTAAAGGGAAGGGATTGGAGGATTAAAACGCAATTTGGAGACATGGATGTTTTTGGCGTGGTTCTGATAGGTGGTGCTATCGTACATCCACGTTGATGGAGACTTCAACCCATGAAGGGTAACGGTTGCGCGAGTCCACGGAGGGCTCCACCCACGAAGGGTCCACGAAGAAGTAACCTTGTCTATCCAACCATGGCCGTCGCCCACGAAGGACTTGCCTCACTAGCGGTATATCTTCACGAAGTAGGCGATCTCCTTGCCCTTACAAACTCCTTGGTTCAACTCCATAATCTTGTCGGAGGCTCCCAAGTGACACCTAGCCAATCTAGGAGACACCACTCTCCAAGAAGTAACAAATGGTGTGTTGATGATGAACTCCTTGCTCTTGTGCTTCAAGTGATAGTCTCCCCAACACTCGACTCTCTCTCATAGGATTTGGATCTGGTGGAAAGAGGGTTTGACTGGAAAGCAACTTGGGGAAGGCTAGAGATCAAGATTCATATGGTAGGAATGGAATATCTTGGCCTCAATACAGGAGTAGGTAGTTCTCTCTCAGAAATAGGATGCTGGAAGTGTAGGTTCAGTTTGATGGCCCTCTCCACGAATGAAGAGGAGGTGGAGGGGTATATATAGCCTCCATACAAAATCTAACCGTTACACACAATCTACCAAACTCGGTGGGACCGAATCGTTAAACTCGGTCAGACCGATTTAGCAAATAATGTGACCGTTAGGGTTTTCGGTGGGACCGAAATGCAACTCGGTAGGACCGATATGGTTAGGGTTAGGGCATAACGTAATCTCGGTGAGACCGATTACACAAACTCGGTGGGACCGATTTTGGTAATAAGCTTTCTAGAGAGTTGGTCAGGCAAACTCGGTTTGACCGATTATCAAACTCGGTGGGACAGATTTTGATAATAAGTTAACCAGAGAGTTTGCATTGTAATCTCGGTAGTACCGATTGCTCAAACTCGGTGAGACCGATTTTGATAATGGACATACACAGAGAGATTACAATCCCATCTCGGTGAGACCGAGATCCCTATCGGTGAGACCGATTTGCCTAGGGTTTGTGGCAGTGGCTAAGATATCCAAACTCGGTGGCGCCGGATAGAAAGAATCAGTGGGGCCGAGTTTGACTTTAGGTTTAGGACATATATGTGGAAGTGGGAAAGTAGCTGAGGGTTTTGGAGCATATCACTAAGCACATGAAGCAAGAGGCTCATTAAGCAACACCTCGTCCCTCCTTGATAGTATTGGCTTTTCCTATAGACTCAATGTGATCTTGGATCACTAAAATGTAAAATGAAGAGTCTTCAGCTTGAAGCTTGAGCCAATCCTTTGTCCTTAGCATCTTGAAGGAGTTCCCACATCCTTTAGTCCATGCCACTCCATTGTTGAACTTATCTGAAACATACTAGATAAAAGTGTTAGTCCAACAAGAGATATGTTGTCATTAATTACCAAAACCACCTAGGGAGCACTTGTGCTTTCAGCTTGGCCTGCAAGAACCTTTTCAAAATCTGTGACCACTACAGGGTCTGGGGCAGCACAAAGCAGGACTCCCTGGTCGAACTCGCCTCGGCCATCATCGACCCCTACTACGAAAAGATGAAGCAGGATGCCCAGAGAACAAGTCTTGTATCCTGGCACGGGGCCTGGATGCGGCAACTAGATGAACCTCAACTCAGATTTGCGGCCAAGAGCGTGTACACATGCTACGAGATGCACAGGCAGATCGTTGACATGAGGAATTGCCTCGTTACCCAAATCGACGAGCCCGGATCGAGCCACAAGCAGAGCAAGCGTCACAAGAAGTAGATGATGATCAGATGATCGTTTATGCTAGTTAATCATGCATGTAATATATAGTTTAGTTTTATTGGTGTGTGTGGAAATGTCATGTGTGTAGTAGCCACCTATGTAATTATGCATGTAATAGTTTACTTTGGTGTGTGCAAATGCCATGGTTGTAGTAGCCACCTATGTAAGTGGATGTTTAATTTGGTTATGCAAGCATGTCCTTATGTCGGTGTACAAAAGTAGGGGCTCTTCTTTTGACCCCTTTACTTGTGCATGGGCAGTCAGAGCCACTTGCCGCAGCCACACTTAGCAGGGCAGAAGAGGGAAGCCGGAGAGAAGCCGAAGCGCAAGACAACCGAGGCAACGCCAAGACCAGAAACACATGAGAGCAAAGGGGCGAGGTGGACTCCCCTGGCAAGACCCTTGCCGGGGCAGCCTCCGCGGCCCCGGCAAGAGCCTTGCCGGGGCTACTTGCCCAATGCCAGCAGAGCAGGCCACCCTTGAGCCCGTGGGTTCCAACACCAGCCAACCAACTACATTGGAACCAGGGCTTGGGAGGCGCCTCTGTGATGGCATGCAGATCTTTGTCAAGATCATAACCATGTGAGATCAGATGAGGACTAGAAGACGGCGACCCTTGGCGGGATCCCAACCGAGGGAATCCACAAAACCCCCGGCAAGCTCCTTGCTGGGGATGACTGCAACGCCATGGCAAGACCCTTGCCGGGCCCGCGGCAAGGCCCTTGCCGAGGACATCAGTGGGGCCATAGCCAGGCCCGTGTCGACCAAGACTCCGCCGCCGTTCGCATGCAGCTGCCAGCCCAACCAGCTGGGCAGGCACCTGCGTGGCCACATGTGGCTTCCAGACCAACTCAGCAAGCACCTGCGTGGTGGCATGCAGATCTTCGTGAAGGCCCTGCCACCACGCCACCTCAGCAGCCTGCCTGCCTGCATGGTGTTGCACGCATCAATGGCCTGGGCGCGTGTCGAAGCGAGGCGGAGCGGCGATGGACGGGACGGGCCTCATTCCCGTCCCTGATAAAGCTAATGGACACCTAAGTAGCGCATTTAATGCGCTTTGTCCCATAACACCGGGCGATAAGCTCGCGCGCTATACACCTTTCCACCTCCTGTGTGCCACTGTGGCAACCCCTTTTGCGTATAAAAGGAGGCCCGAGGCGACCAGGAGGGGGATTCGGCTCTTTTGGGCAAGTTACACCCCATAGCTAGCTCAAGAACACAAGAACACTCAATACATCCACCAAAGCAGGACTAGGGTATTACGCATCCTCGCGGCCCGAACCTGGGTAAACTATCCGTGTGCTTCCTGTTTGACCTGCTCGTCTCACAACCCCGCGCCCGCCAACCGTAGAAGGGATTCCAATGATCCCATAGGTGTCGTTTCCCGGACACCTTATAAATGTGTGTGTGTGTGTGTGTGTGTGTGTGTCTATATATATATATATATATATATATATATATATATATATATATATATATATATATATATATATATGTTGTTGTTATGTATGCAATCCCATCGCACAACACACACATCTTATTAGTAGTAACCATTTGTGATATTATCGGTCTTCACAGACATTTCTGATTACAGACCTGTTTGCCGAGTATCACACACATCTTGTTAAGTTGAACTATTTTTGTCCTCATGTCTCAACGCAAACAGTTCATCCGAGTGAAGCGCATGCCGTATATCGCACACACCTTGATCTGGCTGACCGTTTCTTTTGTGTTGCCTAATCACAAACAGTTCATCCGAGTGAACTGTATGCTGTGTATCACACACGCCTTCATCTAGCTGCCCGTTTCTTTTGTTCCTCCTCATCGCAAACAGTTAATTGAACTGAACCGTAGGCCCTTCATCGCACACGCAACTAAAACCTGAACCGTGTTTGATGCATCCGTCATCGCATACGTTTTACACATTTTTGACGGTTTTCATACAGGTTTACGATTATTGCATCGCACACAGTTTCTCGAAGGGTCTCTAATCGTAGTGTCACGTTAGCAGCATCCTGCAGTAGTGTTTATTGCTATTGCTTTCTTCATGACTTATACATGTTCCTCTGACTATGAGATTATGCAACTCCCGAATACCGGAGGAACACCTTGTGTGCTATCAAACGTCACAACGTAAATGGGTGATTATAAAGATGCTCTACAGATGTCCCCGAAGGTTTTTGTTGGGTTGGCATAGATCGAGATTAGGATTTGTCACTCCGTGTATCGGAGAGGTATCTCTGGGCCCTCTCGGTAATGCACATCACTATAAGCCTTGCAAGCAATGTGACTAATGAGTTAGTCACGGGATGATGCCTTATGGAATGAGTAAAGAGACTTGCTGACAACAAGATTGAACTAGGTATGATGATACCGACGATCGAATCTCGGGCAAGTAACATACCGATGACAAAGGGAACAACGTATGTTGTTATGCATTTTGACCGATAAAGATCTCCATAGAATATATAGGAGCCAATATGATCATCCAGGTTCCGCTATTGGTTATTGATCGGAGATGTGTCTCGGTCATGTCTACATAGTTCTCGAACCTGGAGGGTTCGCACGCTTAACGTTCGATGACGATTTGTATTATGAGTTATATGTGATTTGATGACCGAAGTTTGTTCGGAGTCCCGGATGAGATCACGGACATGATGAGGAGTCTCTAAGTGGTCGAGAGGTAAAGATTCATATATAAGACGATGGTATTTGGACACCGTAAGTGTTCTGGGTGATACCGGGTCACCACAAGGGTTCCGGGCAACCCCCAGCAAAGATATGGGCTAAATGGGCCAAGTAAGGGAACACACCAGCCCACAAGGGGCTGGTGCGCCCCCTACAGGGCCAGCCATGTGAGGATAAAGGGAAAGGAGAGGAGGAAAAGGAAAGTATGACGTAGGACACCTACTTCCTTCCCCTCCCCCTCCTTCCTTTCCCCCTTGTCCAAATATGGTAAGGGTGGGGGGCAAATTGGACTAGGGGCCCAAGTAGGATTCCTCCTACATGGGCGCGCTATAGGCTGCCTCCCTCCCTCTCCTTCCTTTATATACGTGGGGAGGGCACCCCTAGAACACACATCAATTGTTCCTAGCCGTGTGCGGCACCCCCCTCCACAGTTAACACCTCGGTCATATCGTCGTAGTGCTTAGGCGAAGCCGTGCGCCGGTAACTTCATCATCACCGTCGCCACGTTGTCGTGCTGACGGAACTTTCCCTCATCCTCAACTGGACCAAGAGCTCGAGGGACGTCATCATGCTGAATGTGTGCTGAACACAGAGGTGCCGTACATTCTGTACTTGGATCAGTTGGATCGTGAAGATGTTCGACTACATCAACCGCGTTACTAAACGCTTCTACTTGCGGTCTACGAGGGTACGTGGACACACTCTCCCGTCTCATTGCTATGCATCTCCTAGATAGATCTTGTGTGATCGCAGGATTTTTTTTGAAATACTATGTTCCCCAAGAGTGGTATCAGAGCCGGGTCTATGCGTAGATGCTATATGCACGAGTAGAACACAATGAGTTGTGGGCGATAATAGTCATACTGCTTACCAGCAATATCTTACTTTGTTTCGGTGGTATTGTTGGATGAAGCGGCCCGGAACAACATTACATGATCGCGTTCATGAGACTGGTTCTCCCGACGTGCTTCGCACCCAGGTGGCTAGTGGGTGTCTGTTTCTCCAACTTTAGTTGAATGGAGTTTGACTACGCCCGGTCCTTGTTGAAGGTTAAAACAGCACACCTGATGAAAAATCGTTGTGCTTTTGATGCGTAGATAAGAACGGTTTTTTCTAGAAGCCCGTAGCAGCCACGTAAAACTTGCAACAACAAAGTAGAGGACGTCTAACTTGTTTTTGCAGGGCATGTTGTGATGTGATATGTTCAAGACGTGATGTAAAACTTGCAACAACAAAGTAGAGGACGTCTAACAAGATGAGATGATCATGTTTTGTAACAGTTGTCGGCAACTGGCAGGAGCCATATGGTTGTAGCTTTATTGTATGAAATGCAATCACCATGTAATTGCTTTACTTAATCACTAAGCGGCTGAGATAGTCGTAGAAGCAATAGTTGGCGAGACGACAACGATGCTACGATGGAGATCAAGGTGTCAAGCCGATGATGATGGTGATCATGACAGTGCTTCGGAGATGGAGATCAATGGCACAAGATGATGATGGCCATATCATATAACTTATTTTGATTGCATGTGATGTTTATCCTTTATGCATCTTATTTTGCTTAGTACGGCGGTAGCACTATAAGATGATCCCTCACTAAATTTCAAGGTACAAGTGTTCTCCCTGAGTATGCACTGTTGCTACAGTTCGTCGTGCCAAGACACCACGTGATGATCAGGTGTGATAAGTTCTACGTTCACATACAACGGGTGCAAGCTAGTTTTGCACACGCAGAATACACGGGTTAAATTTGACGAGCCTAGCATATGCAGATATGGCCTCGGAACACTGAGACCGAAAGGTCGAACATGAATCATATTGTAAATATGATCAACATAGTGATGTTCACCATTGAAAACTACTGAATCTCACGTGATGATCGGACATGGTTTAGTTGATATGGATCACGTGATCATTTAGATGACTAGAGGTATGTCTATCTAAGTGGGAGTTCTTAAGTAATATGATTAATTGAACTTTAATTTATCATGAACTTAGTCCTGGTAGTATTTGCATATCTATGTTGTAGATCAATTGCTCGCATATAGCTTCCCCGTTTTATTTATGATATGTTCCTAGATAAAACTAAGTTGAAAGTGTATAGTAGCAATGATGCGGACTAGGTTCGTGATCTGAGGATTATCCTCATTCCTACACAGAAGAATTATGTCCTTGATGCACCGCTAGGTGACAGACCTATTGCAGGAGCAAATGCAGACGCTACGAATGTTTGACAAGCTCGGTATGATGACTACTTGATAGTTTAGTGCACCATTCTTTACGGCTTAGAACCGGGACTTCAAAAATGTTTTGAAACGCCATCGAGCATATGAGATGTTCCAAGAGTTGAAATTAGTATTTCAGACTCACGCCCGAGTCGAGAGGTATGAGACCTTTGACAAGTATTTTTGCCTACAAGATGGAGGGGGATAGCTCAACCAGTGAGCATGTGCTCAGAATGTCTGAGTACTACAATCGCTTGAATCAAGTGGGAGTTAATCTTCCACATAAGATAGTGATTGACAGAGTTCTCTAGTCAGTATCACCAAGTTACTGGAAATTCTTGATGAACTTTAATATTCAAGGGATGACGAAAACGATTCCCCGAGCTCTTCGCGATGCTGCAATCGGCGAACATAGAAATCAAGAAAAGCATCAAGTGTTGATGGTTGACAAGACCACTAGTTTCAAGTAAAAGGGCAAGGGAAAGAAAGGGAACTTCAAGAAGAATGGCAAGCAAGTTGCCACTCCCATGAAGAAGCCCAAAGCTAGACCCAAGCCTGAAACTGAGTGCTTCTACTGCAAAGGAAATGGTCACTGGAAGAGGAACTGGCCCAAATACTTGGCGGATAAGAAGGATGGCAAAGTGAAAAAAAGTATATATGATATACATGTTATTGATGTGTACTTTACTAGTATTCATAGTAGCCCGTGGGTATTTGATACTTGTTCAGTTGCTATGATTAGTAACTTGGAACAGGAGTTATAAAATGAACAGAGACTAGTTGAGAGCAAGGTGATGATGTGTTGGAAGTGATTCCAAGGTTGATAAGATCACCATCGCACACTCCCTTTACCTTCGGGATTAGAGTTGAACCTAAAATAAATGTTACTTGGTGTTTGCGTTGAGCATAATATGATTGGATCATGATTATTGCAATACGGTTATTCATTTAAGTCAAAGAATAATTTTTATTATATTTACATGAATAAAACTTTCTGTGGTCATACACCCAAGGTGAATGGTTTGTTGAATCTCGATTGTAGCGATACACATATTCATAATATTGAAGCCTGATACGTCTCCAACGTATCTATAATTTTTGATTGCTTCATGCCATACTATATTCTGTTTTGGATGTCTAATGGGCTTTGTTATACACTTTTATATTATTTTTGGGACTAGCCTGTTAACCGGAGGCCCAACCAAAATTGCTATTTTTTGCCTATTTCAGAGTTTCGCAGAAAAAGAATATCAAACAGAGTCCAAACGGAATGAAACCTTCGGGAACGTGATTTTCGGAATGAACATGATCCAGAACTTGGACCCTACGTCAAGAAAGCAACCAGGAGAGCACGAGGCAGGGGGCGCGCCTACCCCCCTGGGAGCACCTTCCACCCTCGTGGGGGCCATGTTGCTCCACCGACGTACTTCTTCCTCCTATATATACCAACGTACCCCCAAACCAATAGAAGCATCCACAAAAACCTAATTCCACAGCCGCAACCTTCTGTACCCGTGAGATCCCATCTTGGGGCCTTTTCCGGCGTCCTGCCGGAGGGGGCATTGATCATGGAGGGCTTCTACATCAACACCATAGCCTCTCCGATGATGTGTCAGTAATTTACCTCAGACCTTCGGGTCCATAGTTATTAGCTAGATGGCTTCTTCTCTCTTTTTGGATCTCAATCAAAGTTCTCCATGATTCTAATGGAGATCTATTCGATGTAATCTTCTTTTGCGGTGTGTTTGTTGAGACCGATGAATTGTGGGTTTATGATCAAGTTTATCTATGAACAATATTTGAATCTTATCTGAATTATTTTATGTATGATTGGTTATCTTTTCAAGTCTCTTCGAATTATCAGTTTGGTTTGGCCTACTAGAATGATCTTTCTTGCAATGGGAGAAGTGCTTAGCTTTGGGTTCAATCTTGCGGTGTCCTTTCCCAGTGACAGCAGGGGCAGCAAGGCACGTATTGTATTGTTTCCATCGAGGATAACAAGATGGGTATTATATCATATTGCATGAGTTTATCCCTCTGCATCATGTCATCTTACTTAAAGCATTACTCTGTTCTTTTGAACTTAATACTCTAGATGCATGTTGGATAGCGGTCGATGTGTGGAGTAATAGTAGTAGATGCAGGCAGGAGTCGCTCTACTTGTCACGGACGTGATGCCTATATACATGATCATACCTAGATATTCTCATAACTATGCTCAATTCTATCAATTGCTCAATAGTAATTTGTTCACCCACCGTAATACTTATGCTCTTCAGAGAAGCCACTAGTGAAACCTATGGCCCCCGGGTCTATTTTCCATCATATTAATCTTCAAACACTTAGCTATTTTTATTTCTTTTAATTTTACTTTGCGTCTTTATTATCAAAATACCAAAAATATTATCTTATCATATCTATCAGATCTCACTTTCGTAAGTGACCATGAAGGGATTGACAACCCCTTTATTGCGTTGGTTGTGAGGTTTTTATTTGTTTGTGTAGGTGTGAGGGACGTGAGCATGGCCTCCTACTGGATTGATACCTTGGTTCTCAAAAACTGAGGGAAATACTTATGCTACTTTACTGCATCACCCTTTCCTCTTCAAGGGAAAACCAACGCAGTGCTCAAGAGGTAGCAAGAAGGATTTCTGGCGCCGTTGTCGGCGAGTCTACGCAAAAGTAAACATACCAAGTACCCATCCCAAACTCTTATCTCCCGCTGTCGGTGTCAAAACTGGCGGATCTCGAGTAGGGGGTCCCGAACTGTGCGTCTAGGCGGATGGTAACAGGAGACAAGGGACACGATGTTTTTACCCAGGTTCGGGCCCTCTTGACGGAGGTAAAACCCTACTCCTGCTTGATTAATATTGATGATATGGGTAGTACAAGAGTAGATCTACCACGAGATCAGAGAGGCTAAACCTTAGAAGCTAGCCTATGGTATGATTGTTGTCTCTCCTCTAACGACTAGCCTGGCCTCGGTTTATATAATGCACGAGAGGCCTAGGATAACAAGAGTCCTAGCCGAATACGCCGGTGGGGAGGAGTCCTTGTCTTGATCGCCAAGTCTTGTGGAATCTTCCTTGTATGCGGCAGCTGTCCGGACTGGCCCATGAGTATACGGCCATGGGGGTCCTCGGCCCAATCTAACAGATCGGGAGATGACGTGGTGAGTACCCCCTAGTCCAGGACACCGTCACCCGCATTACATTATTTGCCATTTGCCTCTTGTTTTCCTCTCCCCCACTTCACCCTTGCCGTTTTATTTGCCCTCGCTTTTCCCGTTCACCTTTTTTTCCACTTGCTTCTTGTTTGCTCGTGTGTTGGATTGCTTGCTTGTCATGATGGCTCAAGATAATACTAAATTGTGTGACTTTACCAATACCAGCAACAATGATTTTCTTAGCACTCCGATTGCTCCCCTTACCGATACTGAATCTTGTGAAATTAATGCTCCTTTGTTGAATCTTGTCATGAAAGATCAATTCGTCGGCCTTCCTAGTGAAGATGCCGCTACCCATCTAAATAGCTTCGTTGATTTGTATGATATGCAAAAGAAAAAAGATGTGGACAATGATATTGTTAAATTTAAGCTATTTCCTTTTTCGCTTAGAGGTCGTGCTAAAGCTTGGTTTTCGTCTTTGCCTAAAAATAGTATTGATTCTTGGAATAAGTGCAAATATGCTTTTATCTCTAAGTATTTTCCTCTCGCTAAGATCATCTCTCTTAGAAACGATATTATGAATTTTAACCAACTTGATCATGAACATGTTGCACAAGCTTGGGAGAGGATTAAATTAATGATACATAATTGCCCTACACATGGTTTGAATTTGTTGATGATTATACAAAAAAAATTGCCGGATTCAATTTTGCTTCTAGAAATCTTTTAGATTCGGCCGCGGGAGGCACTTTTATGGAAATCACTTTAGGAGAAGCTACTAAGCTCCTAGAAAATATTATGGTTATTTATTCTCAATGGCACACCGAAAGATCTACTAATAAGAAAGTGCATGCGATAGAAGAAATTAATGTTTTGAGTGGAAAGATGGATGAAGTTATGAAACTATTTGCTAATAAAAGTGTTTCTTCTGATCCTAATGATATGCCTTTGTCTATTTTGATTGAAAATAATAATGAATCTATGTATGTGAATTTTGTTGGTAGGAATAATTTTGGTAACAACGCGTATAGAGGAAACTTTAATCCTAGGCCGTACCCTAGTAATTCCTCTAATAATTATGGTAATTCCTACAACAATTCTTATGGAAATTTTAATAAGATGACCTCTGAATTTGAGACAAGCGTTAAAGAGTTTATGAATTCGCAAAAGAATTTCGATGCTTTGCTTGAAGAAAAATTGCTTAAGGTTGATGAATTGGCTAAGAATGTGGATATAATTTCTCTTGATGTTGATTCTTTGAAACTTAGATCTATCCCACCTAAGCATGATATCAATGAGTCTCTCAAAGCTATGAGAATTTCCATTGACGAGTGCAAAGAAAGAACCGCTAGGATGTGTGCCAAGAAAGATTGCTTTGTGAAAGCGCGTTCTTCTAGTTTCTATGAAAATAAAGATGAAGATCTAAACATTATTGATGTGTCCCCTATTAAGTCTTTGTTTTGCAATATGAATCTTGATAATGATGGGACTGAATATGAGCCACCTCTACCTAGAAGGCGTTTTTAGATCTTGATGCCAAAATCGGTAAAAGTGGGATTGAAGAGATCAAAACTCTAGATATTAAAGAACCCACTATTTTGGATTTCAAGAAATTTAATTATGATAATTGCTCTTTGATAGATTGTATTCCTTGTTGCAATCCGTGCTAAATTATCCACATGCTTATAGCCAAAATAAAGCTTTTACTAAACATATCGTTGTTGCTTTGATGCAATCTTATGAAGAAAAACTTGAGTTGGAAGTTTCTATCCCTAGAAAACTTTATGATGAGTGGGAACCTACTGCTGAAATTAAAATTAAAGATCATGAATGCTATGCTTTGTGTGATTTGGGTGCTAGTGTTACTACGATTCCAAAAACTTTGTGTGATTTGCTAGGTTTCCGTGAATTTGATGATTGTTCTTTGAACTTGCACCTTGCGGATTCCACCATTAAGAAACCTATGGGAAGAATTAATGATGTTCTTATTGTCGTGAATAGGAACTATGTGCCCGTAGATTTTATTGTTCTTGACATAGATTGCAATCCTTCATATCCTATTATTCTTGGTAGACCTTTCCTTAGAACGATTGGTGCAATTATTGATATGAAGGAAGGAAATATTAGATTCCAATTTCCGTTAAAGAAATGCATGGAACACTTTCCTAGAAAGAAAATTAAACTACCATATGAATCTATTATGAGATCCAATTATGGATTGCCTACCAAAGATGGCAATACCTAGATCCATCCTTGCTTTTATGCCTAGCTAGGGGCGTTAAACGATAGCGCTTGTTGGGAGGCAACCCAATTTTATTTTTAGTTTTTTGCTTTTTGCTTTTTGCTTATGTTTAAGAATAAATCTTTGATCTAGCCTCTGGTTAGATTTGTTTTATGTTTTAATTAGTGTTTGTGCCAAGTTAAACCTATAGGATCTTCTTGGATGATACTTATCTGATCTTGCTGAAAATTCCAGAAACTTTCTGTTCACGAAAACAATTATTAAAAATCACCAGAACGTGATAAAATACTGATTCCAATTGCTGCTGATCAATAAACAAATTTTCTAGGTCCTAGTTTGGTAGATTTTTTGGAGTTCCAGAAGTTTGTGTTAGTTATAGATTACTACAAACTGTTCTGTTTTTGACAGATTCTGTTTTTCTTGTGTTGTTTGCTTATTTTGATGAATCTATGGCTAGTAAAATAGTTTATAAACCATAGATAAGTTTTAATACAGTAGGTTTAACACCAATATAAATAAATAATGAGTTCATTATAGTACCTTGAAGTGGTGTTTTGTTTTCTTTCGCTAACGGAGCTCACGAGATTTTCTGTTAAGTTTTGTGTTGTGAAGTTTTCAAGTTTTGGGTAACAGATTTGATGGATTGTGTAACAAGGAGTGGCAAGAGCCTAAGCTTGGGGATGCCCATGGAACCTCAAGATAATCTAAGGACACCAAAAAGCCAAAGCTTGGGGATGCCCTGGATGGCATCCCCTCTTTCGTCTACTTCCATCGGTAACTTTACTTGGCGCTATATTATTATTCATCACATGATATGTGTTTTGCTTGGAGTGTCTTGTATGATTTGATTCTTTGCTTTTTAGTTTACCACAGTCATATTTGCTGTACACACCGTTTGAGAGAGACACACATGATTCGGAATTTATTAGAATACTCTATGCGCTTCGCTTATATCTTTTCAGCTATATAGTTTTTGCTCTAGTGCTTCACTTATATCTTTTAGAGCACGGCGGTGGTTTTATTTTATAGAAACTATTATTCTCCCATGCTTCACTTATATTATTTTGAGATTATTAAACAGCATGGTAATTTGCTTAAATAGGAAAATTAATCCTAATATGCTAAGTATTCAAGACTAGTAAAAACTTTCTTATGAGTGTGCTGAATACTAAGAGAAGTTTGATGCTTGATGATTGTTTTGAGATATGGAGGTAGTGATATTAAAGTTATGCTAGTTGAGTAGTTGTGGAATTGAGAAATACTTGTGTTGAAGTTTGGAAGTCCCGTAGCATGCACGTATGGTAAATGTTATGTAACAAATTTGAAACATGAGGTGCTCTTTGATTGTCTTCCTTATGAGTGGCGGTCGGGGACGAGCTATGGTCTTTTCCTACCAATCTATCCCCCTAGGAGCATGCGAGTAGTGCTTGGTTTTTGATAACTTGTAGAATTTTGCAATAAGTATGTGAGTTCTTTATGACTAATGTTGAGTCCATGGATTATACGTACTCTTACCCTTCCATCATTGCTAGCCTCTTCGGTACCGTGCATTGCCCTTTCTCACATTGAGAGTTGGTGCAACTTAGCGGTGCATCCAGACCCGTGATACGATACGCCTGTCACACGAAACCTCCTTATATCTTCCTCAAAACAGCCACCATACCTACCTATTATGGCATTTCCATAACCATTCCGAGATATATTGCCATGCAACTTTCCACCGTTCCGTTTATCATGACACGTTCATCATTGTCATATTGCTTCGCATGATCATGTAGTTGACATCGTATTTGTGGCAAAGCCACCGTTCATAATTTTTCATACATGTCACTCTTGATTCATTGCCTAACCCGGTATACCGCCGGAGGCATTCATATAGAGTCATACCTTGTTCTAGTATCGAGTTGTAATCATTGAGTTGTAAATAAATAGAAGTGTGATGATCATCATTCATAGAGCATTGTCACAATCAAAAAATATAAATAAAAAGGGAAAATGCTACTATCCTTTTTTTCCACACTTGTGCTTCAAAGTAGCACCATGATTTTCATGATAGAGAGTCTCTTGTTTTGTCACTTTCATATACTAGTGGGAATTTTTCATTATAGAACTTGGCTTGTATACACCAACAGTGGGCTTCCTCAAATGCCCTAGGTCTTCGTGAGCAAGCAAGTTGGATGCACACCCACTTAGTTTCTTTTGTTCAGCTTTTATGCATTTATAGCTCTAGTGCATCCGTTGCATGGGAATCCCTACTCCTTGCGTTAACATCAATCGATGTGCATCTCCATAGCCCGTTGATTAGCCGCGTTGATGTGCGACTTTCTCCTTTTTTGTCTTCTCCACATAACCCCCATCATTATATTCTATTCCACCCATAGTGCTATATCCATGGCTCACGCTCGTGTATTGCGTGAAGGTTGAAAAAGTTTGAGATTACTAAAGTATGAAACAATTGCTTGGCTTGTCATCGGGGTTGTGCATGATGAGAGCATTCTTGTGTAATGAAAATGGAGCATGACTAAACTATATGATTTTATAGGGATGAAATTTCTTTGGCCATGTTATTTTGAGAAGACATAATTGCTTAGTTAGTATGCTTGAAGTATTATTGCTTTTATGTCAACATTAAACTTTTATCTTGAATCTTTCGGATCTGAATATTCATACCATAGTTAAGAGGGTTACATTAAAAAATTATGCTAAGTAGCATTCCGCATCAAAAATTCTGTTTTTATCATTTACCTACTCGAGGGGATGCTTGATACGTCTCCAACGTATCTATAATTTTGATTGCTTCATGCCATATTATATTCTGTTTTGGATGATTAATGGGCTTTGTTATACACTTATATATTATTTTGGGACTAACCTATTAATCGGAGGCCCAGACCAAATTGTTGTTTTTTGCCTATTTCTGAGTTTTGCGGAAAAAGAATATCAAACGGAGTCTAAACGGAATGAAACCTTCGGGAACATGATTTTCGGAACGAACGTGATCCAGAGGACTTGGACCCTACGTCAAGAAAGCAACCAGGGGAGCACGAGGCAGGGGGTGTGCCTACCCCCCTAGGCGCGCCCTCCACCCTCATGGGGCCCACGTTGCTCCACCGACGTACTTCTTCCTCCTATATATACCTACGTACCCGCAAACCAACAGAAGCATCAACGAAAACCTAATTCCACCACCGCAACCTTATGTACCCGTGAGATCCCATCTTGGGGCCTTTTCCTGCGTCCTATCGGAGGGGGCATTGATCACGGAGGGCTTCTACATCAACACCATAGCCTCTCTGATCATGTGTGAGTAGTTTACCTCAGACCTTCAGGTCCATAGTTATTAGCTAGATGGCTTCTTCTCTCTTTTCGGATCTGAATACAAAGTTCTCCATGGTTCTCGTGGAGATCTATTCGATGTAATCTTCTTTTGCGGTGTGTTTGTTGAGACCGATGAATTGTGGGTTTATGATCAAGTTTATCTATGAACAATATTTGAATCTTCTCTGAATTCTTTTATGTATGATTGGTTATCTTTGCAAGTCTCTTCGAATTATCAGTTTGGTTTGGCCTACTAGATTGATCTTTCTTGCAATGGGAGAACTGCTTAGCTTTGGGTTCAATCTTGCGGTGTCCTTTCCGAGTGACAGCAGGGGAAGCAAGGCACGTATTGTATTGTTGCCATCGAGGATAACAATATGGATTTTATATCATATTGCATGACTTTATCCCTCTACATTATGCCATCTTACTTAAAGCATTACTCTGTTCTTTTGAACTTAATACTCTAGATGCATGCTGGATAGCGGTCGATGTGTGGAGTAATAGTAGTAGATGCAGGCAGGAGTCGGTCTACTTGTCATGGACGTGATGCCTATATACATGATCATACCTAGATATTATCATAACTATGCTCGATGTTATCAATTGCTCAACAGTAATTTGTTCACCCACCGTAATACTTATGCTCTTGAGAGAAGCCACTAGTGAAACCTATGGCCCCCGGGTCTATTTTCCATCATATTAATCTTCCAACACTTAGCTATTTTTATTGCCTTTAATTTTACTTTGCATCTTTATTATCAAAATACCAAAAATATTATCTTATCATATCTATCAGATCTCACTTTCGAAAGTGGCCGTGAAGGGATTGACAACCCCTTTATTGCGTTGGTTGTGAGGTTTTTATTTCTTTGTGTAGGTGCGAGGGATGTGAGTGTGGCCTCCTACTGGATTGATACCTTGGTTCTCAAAAACGGAGGGAAATACTTATGCTACTTTACTGCATCACCCTTTCCTCTTCAAGGGAAAACCAACGCAGTGCTCAAGAGGTAGCAAAGCCAAAAGATGCAAGGTTAATAATGATAGTGCAGCTTATTTGTGGCACTGCCATTTAGGTCATATTGGTGTAAAGCGCATGAAGAAACACCATGCTGGTGGGCTTTTGGAATCTCTTGATTATGAATCACTTGATGCTTGCAAACCATGCCTCATGGGCAAGATGACTAAGACTCTGTTCTCCAGAACAATGGAGCGAGTCATTGACTTATTAGAAATAATACATACCGATGTATGCGGTCCGATGAGTGTTGAGGCTCGCGGCGGGTATCGTTATTTTCTAACCTTCACAGATGTTTTGAGAAGATATGGGTATATCTACTTAATGAAACACAAGTCTGAAACATTTGAAAAGTTCAAAGAATTTCAGAGTGAAGTTGAGAATCATCGTAACAAGAAAATAAATTTTCTACGATCCGATCGCGGAGGCGAATATTTGAGTTACGAGTTTGGCCTTCATTTGAAACAATGTGGAATAGTTTCTCAACACACACCACCTGGAACACCACAGCGTAATGGTGTGTACGAACGTTGTAACCGTACTTTATTAGATATGGTGCGATCTATGATGTCTCTTACCGATTTACCACTATCATTTTGGGGTTATGCATTAGAGACAGCTGCATTCACATTAAATAGGGCACCGTCTAAAAATCCGTTGAGACGACACCATATGAACAGTGGTTTAGCAAGAAACCTAAGTTGTCGTTTCTTAAAGTTTGGGGTTGCGATGCTTATGTGAAAAGTTTCAGCCTCATAAGCTCAAACCCAAATCGGAGAAGTGCGTCTTCATAGGATACCCAAAAGAAACTATTGGTAAGGGTGTATCCTTTCTAGAGAAGGAGTTTCTCTCGAAAGAAGTGAGTGGGAGGAAAGTAGAACTTGATGAGGTAACTGTACCTTCTCTCGAATTGGAAAGTAGCTCATCACTAAAATCAATTCCAGTGATGCCTACACCAATTAGTGAGGAAGTTAATGATGATGATCATGAAACTTCAGATCAAGTTACTACCGAGTCTCGTAGGTCAACTAGAGTACGATCCGCACCAGAGTGGTACAGTAATCCTGTTCTAGAAGTCATGTTGCTAGATCATGATGAACCTAGGAACTATGAGGAAGCCATGATGAGCCCAGATTTCGATTGATAGCTTGAGGCCATGAGATCTGAGATAGGATCCATGTATGAGAACAAAGTGTAGACTTTGGTGGACTTGCCCGATGATCGGCAAGCCATTGAAAATAAATGGATCTTCAAGAGGAAGACGGACGCTGATAGTAGTGTCACTATCTACAAAGCTCGACTTGTCGAAAAGGGTTTTTGACAAATTCAAGATGTTGACTACGATGAGATTTTCTCACTCGTATCGATGCTTAAAGTTTGTCCGAATCATGTTAGCAATTGCCACATTTTATGAAATCTGAAAAATGAATATCAAAACTGCATTCCTTAATGGATTTATTAAGGAAGAGTTGTATATGGTAAAACCAAAAGGTTTTGTCAATCCTAAAGGTGCTAACAAAATGTGCAAGCTCCAACGATCCATCTATGGACTGGTGCAAGCATCTCGGAGTTGGAATATACGCTTTGATAAGCTGATCAAAGCATATAGTTTTATACAGACTTGCGGTGAAGCCTGTATTTACAAGAAAGTGAGTGGGAGCACCACAGCCTTTCTGATAAGTATATGTGAATGACATATTGTTGATCGAAAATGATGTAGAATTTTCTGGAAAGCATGAAGGAGTGTTTGAAAGGAGTTTTTCAAAGAAAGACCTCGGTGAAGCTGCTTACATATTGGGCATCAAGATCTATAGAGATAGATCAAGATGCTTGATAAGATTTTTCAATGAGTACATACCTTGACAAGATTTTTGAAGTAGTTCAAAATAGAACAGTCAAAGAAGGAGTTCTTGCCTGTATTGCAAGGTGTAAAGTTGAGTAAAACTCAAAACATGACCACGACAGAAAATAGAAAGAGAATGAAAGTCATTCCCTATGCCTCAGCCATAGGTTCTATAAAGTATGCTATGTTGTGTACCATACCTATTGTGTACCTTGCCATGAGTTTAGCAAGGGGGTACGATATTGATCCAGGAGTGGATCACCTGAATGCGGTCAAAATTATCCTTAGAAGACTAAGGAGATATTTCTCGGTTATGGAGGTGATAAAGAGTTCATCGTAAAGAGTTATGCCGATGCAAGCTTTTACACCGATCCGGATGACTATGAGTCTCAATCTGGATACATATTGAAAGTGGGAGCAATTAGCTAGAGTAGCTCCATGCAGAGCATTGTAGACATAGAAAATTTGCAAAATACATACGGCTCTAAATGTGACAGACTCATTGACTAAGCTTCTCTTACAAGCAAAACATGATCACACCTTAGTAATATTTGGGTGTTAATCACATAGCGATGTGCACTATATTATTGACTCAAGTAACACCCTTTGGGTATTAGTCAGATGGCGATGTGAACTCACATGGTGATGTGAACTATTGGTGTTAAATCACATGGCGATGTGAATTAGATTATTGACTCTAGTGCAAGTGGGAGACTGAAGGAAATATGCCCTAGATGCAATAATAAAGTTGTTATTCATATTTCCTTATATCATGATAAATGTTTATTATTCATGCTAGAGTTGTATTAACCAGAAACTTAGTACATGTGTCAATACATAGACAAAACAGAATGTCCCTAGTATGCCTCTACTTGACTAGCTCATTAATCAAAGATGGTTAAGTTTCCTGACCATAGACATGTGTTGTCATTTGATGAACGAGATCACATCATTATGAGAATGATGTGACGGACAAGACCCATCCGTTAGTTTAACATTATAATCTTTGAGTTTTATTGCTATAGCTTTCTTCATGACTTATACATGTTCCTCTGGCTATGAGATTATGCAACTCACGAATACTGGAGGAACACCTTGTGTGCTATCAAACGTCACAACATAACAGGGTGATTATAAAGATGCCCTACAGATGTCTCCGAAGGTGTTTGTTGGGTTGGCATAGATCGAGATTAGGATTTGTCACCCCATGTATCGGAGAGGTATCTCTCGGCCCTCTCGGTAATGCACATCACTATAAACCTTGCAAGCAATGTGACTAATGAGTTAGTCATGGGATGATGCATTACGGAACGAGTAAAGAGACTTGCCAGTAACGAGGTTGAACTAGGTATGATAATATTGACGATCGGTTCTCGGGCAAGTAACATACCGATGACAAAGGGAACAACGTATGTTGTTATGCAATTTGACTGATAAAGATCTTCGTAGAATATGTAGGAGCCAACACTACTGCAGGATGCTGCTAACGCGACACTACGATCAGAGACCCTTCGACGAAACTGTGTGCCATGCAATAATCGCAAATGGTGGTGTAAAAGAACCGTCAAAAAGGTGCAAAACGTTTGCGATGGCGGAGCCATCAAACACGGTTCAGATTTTAGTTGCGTGTGCGGTCCAGGGCATACGGTTCAGCCCAATGAACTGTTTGTGATGATGTGAACAAAAGAAACAAGCAGCCTAATGAAGGCGTGTGCGATATAGAGCATACGGTTCACTCGGATGAACTGTTTGTGATTAGGCAACACAAAAGAAACAGGCAGCCAGATGAAGGTGTGTGCGATATACAACGTACGGTTCACTCGGATGAACTGTTTGTGATTAGGCAACACAAAAGAAACGGTCAGCCACATCAAGGTGTGTGTGATTGAGGGCACTTCAGAAGGATTAACTGTTTGCGATTAGGCAGCAGAACAGAAACGGGTAAGCCAGATCAAAGTGTCTGCGATTGATGGCATGCACTTCACATGGATGAACTGTTTGCGATTAGCCACAACAAAATTGAAACAGTTAGATAGATCAACGTGTGTGCGCTAGATGGGCATACCCATTCTAATTAAAATAAGCGTGCGCGATGGTAATAACGAGCGCACACGGTTGTTGGAACAAGACGTGTGCTGACATTGCCTATTGCGGTGCACCCTATGGTGCAAACGCCATGTACGCGGACGAGTAGGCGTACATGCCCACGTTACGCCTTTCGGGAATAGTGCCGCACTTATAACCGTCAGTAAATTTTGGGCATGCATCCCGTCACAATTTGTTTTAGAAGAATAGGGAGGCCGCGTCCCATCACATTCCAAATTGCAAACCTATTCACACAGATCAAAACCTAAACGGTTTCACACTTAGGAGCGTATTGCTACATGGTTATAAATACTACTACTCCAAGATGACCGCACATTCCTCCTCAACTCCTCATCCACAAAAAGTCAAAAACAAACAAGTCATTCATCATCGTTCCCTTGCGTCCGCCATGGCCGGCGTGAGTTCTGGGTCGAGAGATTGCCACCAAGGAGAGGCGAGCCTGGAAGCAGAAGCATGAGAGATGTCCGGCCTCACCACGAAAGCAGCCAACATCCCGCCGCACGGCCGTAGCAGCAGAGAGGTCCTATCGTGCCTCCAAAGCAGCACGGAGGTCCCGCCGCACCGTTGATGCAGCAGACTGGTCCGGCCACGCCACGGAAGCAAAAGAGATGTCCCGTCGCACCGCAAATGTAGCAGAGATGTCCTCCCGCACCGTGGCGTCCTGGGAAAATGTCTCGCGGGCAGGCGAGGACTCTTACAGGCGCATGCATGCCCTCGTCCTTAGGCAGATGGATCAGATCTCCAGGTGGGCGAGGTTGCAGGATGACCTGAAAGCCTCATTTGAACAGTATACCGACGTCATCCGGCAACTAAATGAGAGCAATGCGAAGCTCCGGGCCAAGCGCGACCTGCTGAGGGCGAAGATCGTCGGAAGTGCAGAGCAGCAGGAGCATACCACTGCTTTGTTGAAGAGGACCGGCGTCATCATCGAGAAATTACGGACGAGAATGCCATGCTGCGCATCGAGCGCAAAAGGCTGGTGGAGGAATCCATGGAAGCTCTCAAGCAGCATCTTGAGAACAAGAAAGAGCTCGTCGCCGCTCGCCGCGGAGACTAGTTCCCACGGCCTGTAGCAACGCATCAAGAAAGTAGACATCAGCGAGCCAGATCATTGTCTTCCTTCTTCTTTTACCCTTGTGTATTTCGGGCGTTGCCGCATGTGGCTTTTTTTAATTATGTTTCTAAATATGTAAGATAATTATTATCCACTGCCATCGTCCTTATATTCATCATGCTTGCTATAAGTCGCACTGGAAGCTATATAGCTCCGTCGGATCTTACATCAGGATCCGTGCAAAACTTTCTTTTCAGATTTTCATCTTTCAATCTTAAATCTCAGTCCAGTGAGACATGTAGCCACGCCGTAGAACAGGTGCTCGGGCACCATTAATAGAAACGTTGGGAGGAAGGTGCGCGGAGGGTAGCGGCCAAAGGGCTCTCCTCCCGATGAGCACGCGCAAAGGTCTGATCGCACGCCTCCCGTACTCAAATAGCTACCCCGCACGACACCTCCTAGCCAATGAAAAAAGGGGACGCATGGCCGCACGTAATTGGTAAGTTGAATGCCCACGGTTTCAATAATACTAGTGTTTCCGATTTATAACTTGACAGCGCTTGTTCTGAAATGACTTTGATGATTGTTAATGTGTGCGCCTTCGCAAATCGGACAGAAAAATTTCCACAGCATGTTGGTGCCATGTCATGAAACCATGCCAAGTTTCATGATTTTCAGGCGTGTTTTGAAATTACAGGAATTAAAAACCAAGTTTCTCAATATTTCCGGCAGAGCCACGACGCCCAGATATTTGAATTTCACTCCCATCTCTTGCATGGGACCTAGAAATTCACTCAAGGACACACATGTGATTTTTCAAACAACTTTGGTGCACTGGAGCCTGTGCTTGTAGTTCAAATTTGAAATATTCACATTAAATGCCCAGAAACTCAATTAATGTATAAAAAAGGCCAAACAAACCCGGAATAATTCCAAAATTTAGCACAGTACTTATATTTGGTCTAATCTGGCTGTGTAAAAAAAATTAAGGTGGGAGAAGGCATTGTACGTATGTCGTTTCGCACACGGAGGTGACACGTTCCCTCTCGGAACCACGACCCTTCTTGAGGGAAGCTCCTCTTTGCAAGAAGCTTACACCAAAGCTTGTCCCAATTCGGCTAGAAAATTTACAGCAGCATTTTGGAGCCATGTCATGACACCATGCCAAGTTTCATGATTTTCAGGCGTGTTTTGGAATTACAGGAATTAAAAAACCAAGTTTATCAATCTTTCCGGCCGAGCCACAACGCCCAGATGTTTGAATTTCACTCTCATCTCTTACATGGGACCTAGAAATTCACCAAAGGACACACATGTTATTTTTCAAACAATTGTGGTGCACTGGAGCCTGTGCTTGTAGTTCAAATTTGAATTATGCACATTAAATGCCCAGAAACTCAATTAATGTATAAAAAAGGCCAAACAAACCCAGAATAATTCCAAAATTTAGCACAGTACTTCTATTTGGTCTAATCTGCCTGTGTAAAAAATTAAGGAGGGAGAATGCAGTGTACGTATGTCGTTTCGCACACAGAGGTGACACGTTCCCTCTTGGAACCATGAGCCTTCTTGAGGGAAGCTCCGGTTTGCATGAAGCATACGCCAAAGCTTGTCCAAATTTGGCCAAAAAAATTACCGCGTCATGTTGGTGCCATGTCATGACGCCATGCCAAGTTTCATGATTTTCAGGCGTGTTTTGGAATTATAGGAATTAAAAAACCAAGTTTCTCAATCTTTCCAGCCGAGCCACGACGCCCAGATGTTTGAATTTCACTCCCATCTCTTGCATGGGACCTAGAAATTCACCCAAGGACACACATGTGATTTTTCAAACAACTTTGGTGCACTGGAGCCTGTGCTTCTAGTTCAAATTTGAATTATGCACATTAAATGCCCAAAAAATTAATTAATGTATAAAAAATCCAAACGAACCCGAAATAATTCCAAAATTTAGCACGGTACTTCTATTTGGTCTAATCTGCCTGTGTAAAAAATTAAGGCGGGAGAACCAGTGTACGTATGTCGTTTCGCACACGGAGGTGACACGTTCCCTCTCGGAACTACGAGCCTTCTTGATGGAAGCTCCGGTTTGCAAGAAGCTTACACCCCCAATTCGGCCAAAAAAATTACCACAACAGGTTGGTGCCGTGTCATGACACCATGCCAAGTTTCATGATTTTCAAGCGTGTTTTGGAATTACAGGAATTAAAAAACCAAGTTTCTCAATCTTTCCGGCCGAGCCACGACGCCCAGATGTTTGAATTTCACTCCCATCTCTTACATTGGACCTAGAAATTCACCCAAGGACACACATATGATTTTTCAAACAACTTTGGTACACTGGAGCCAGTGCTTGTAGTTCGAATTTGAATTATGCACATTAAATGCCCAGAAACTCAATTAATGTACAAAAAAGGCCAAACGAACCCGGAATAATTCAAAATTTAGCACGGTACTTCTATTTAGTTCTGGCTATGTAAAAAAATTAAGGCGGGAGAAGACATTGTACATATGTCGTTTCGCGCACGGAGGTGGCACACTCCCTCTCGGAACCACGAGCCTTATTGACGGAAGCTCTGGTATGCAAGAAGGTTACATCAAAGCTTGTCCCAATTCGGCCAAAAAAATTACCGCAGCATGTTGGTGCCATGTCATGACACCATGCCAAGTTTCATGATTTTCAGGCGTGTTTTGGAATTACAGGAATTAAAATACCAAGTTTCTCAATCTTTCTGGCCGAGCCACGATGCCCAGATGTTTGAATTTCACACCCATCTCTTGCATGGGACCTAGAAATTCACCCAAGGACACACATGTGATTTTTCAAACAACTTTGGTGCACTGGAGCCTGTGCTTGTAGTTCAAATTTGAATTATGCACATTAAATGCGCAGAAACTCAACTAATGTATAAAAAAGGCCAAACGAACCCGGAATAATTCCAAAATTTAGCACGGTACTTCTATTTGGTCTAATCTGCCTGTGTAAAAAGATTAAGGCGGGAGAAGGCAGTGTACGTATGTCCTTTCGCACACGGAGGTGACACGTTCCCTCTCGGAACCACGAGCCTTCTTGAGGGAAGCTCCGGTTTGCAAGAAGCATACGCCAAAGCTTGTCCCAATTCGGCCAAAAAAATTACCGGAGCATATTGGTGCCATGTCATGACGCCATGCCAAGTTTCATGATTTTCAGGCGTGTTTTGGAATTACAGGAATTAAAATACCAAGTTTCTCAATCTTTCCGGCCGAGCCACGACGCCCAGATGTTTGAATTTCACTCTCATCTCTTGCATGGGACCTAGAAATTCACCCAAGGACACACATGTGATTTTTCAAACAACTTTGGTGCACTGGAGCATGTGCTTGTAGTTCAAATTTGAATTATGCACATTAAATGTCCAGAAACTCAATTAATGTATAAAAAAGGCCAAACGAACACGGAATAATTCCAAAAATGAGCATGATACTTCTATTTGTTCTAATCTGCCAGTGTACAAAAATTAAGGCGGGAGAAGGCAGTGCACTTATGTCGTTTCCCAAATGGAGGTGACACTTTCACTCTCGGAACCAGGAGCCTTCTTGAGGGAAGCTCCGGTTTGCAAGAAGCTTACACCAAAGCTTGTCCCAATTCGGCTAAACAATTTATTGTAGCATGTTTGTGCCATGTCACCATGCCAAATTTCATGATTTTCAGCCGTGTTTTGGATTTACAGGAATTAAAAAAACCAAGTTTCTCAATCATTCCGGCCGAGCCACGACACCCAGATGTTTGAATTTTATTCCCATTTCTTGCATGGGACCTATAAATTCACCCAAAGACACACATGTGACTTTTTAGCAAACTTTGGTGCATTGGAGCATGTGCTTGCAGTTCAAATTTGAATTATGCACATTAAATGCCCAGAAACTCAATTAATGCATAAAAATGCCAAACGTACCCGGAATAATTCCAAAATTAGACACGACACTGACGTACTAGTTGCATGTTCACTGTATGTAAATGTTCTAGCAATTCAAACACCATCCTTTCCCTCCGTAACACCATTTTGTCTTTCAAAACATAATGAAAAAATTAGGTATACCACAAACAGTTTACTAGAAAGAATCGTGTGGGATGCGATATAAAATATCTTGGCGCACCGTCTTGTCTGGCTTACACAGGAAGCTTCATCATCTACTGTCCACCGCCCTCACTTGAACCACACTTGCGCGCTAGTTTTTCGCGGCACCGAGCAAATTTTTTTTGCCACCGCGGAAATATCTATCTCCCCGCCCCCTCCCTCCTACCAAAAGCCACATTTCCACTGATCATCCTTGCTTTCCAAGTTCAAACCCTCACTGCTGCTTACTGGCAACTCACCCTCCTCGCCGAAGACCCTTCTTCTTGCAGCGGCGCCTCCTCGCCGGCTACCCTTCTTCTTGCAGTGCCGCCTCCTCGTCGGCGACCCTTTTTCTTGCAGCGACGCCTCCTTGCCGGCGACCCTTCTTCTTGCTACACGGCCTCCTCACCGCCGACCCTTCTTCTTGATGCGCGGCCTCATCGATATTGTCAGGTAATCCACACCCCACCCATGCCATCCTCCTCCTTTCCCATCCCACATGCCCCGGCCGACGGAGCGACACCTTCCACCGAAATCATTGCCCCCCTCCTCCAATTAAGCGGCGCCCACATCCATGTTACACGCAGTATAACGTGGAGCTGAGTAGCATGCGGCTGCTGATACGTCTCCATCGTTTCTACTTTTCCAAACACTTTTGCCCTTGTTTTGGACTCTAACTTGCATGATTTGAATGGAACTAACCCGGACTGACGTTGTTTTCAGCAGAATTGCCATGGTGTTATTTTTGTGCAGAAATAAAAGTTCTCAGAATAACCAGAAACTTCACGGAGAATATTTTTGGAATTAATAAAAAATACTGGCAAAAGAATCAACACTAGGGGGCCCACACCCTGTCCACGAGGGTGGGGGCGGACCCACCCCCCTGGGGCGCGCCCCCCTACCTCGTGGGCCCCCTGGAGCTCCACCGACCTCAACTCCAACTCTATATATTCACCTTCAGGGAGAAAAAAAATCAGAGAGAAGGATTCATCGCGTTTTACAACACGGAGCCGCCGCCAAGCCCTAATCTCTCTCGCGAGGACTGATCTGGAGTCCGTTAGGGGCTCCGGAGAGGGGAATCCGTCGCCGTCGTCACCATCAACCTTCCTCCATCACCAATTTCATGATGCTCACCGCCGTGCGTGAGTAATTCCATCATAGGCTTGGTGGACGGTGATGGGTTGGATGAGATTTACCATGTAATCGAGTTATTGCATCTTCGTTCTGCAATCTCAAAATCCTCGAAATCCTAAGCAACTCAAGGACCTTCGGAGAGAGTTGGGGATTTCCCGGTTTTCATATTTGATTTTTATCAAATAATGAAACGAGGATTTTGATTTTAATAATTTTTTCTCTCCGAAAAATATTTCATATTGAAAATAAATGAGAGGAGATAATATGACTTCTCCAAAACAATTGAAATATTGGAGGAAAAATGTTAAAATCATTTATTTGATTTTATTTGCATTAGAAAAATTGCACGTTTTCAAAATTGCATTTTAGGGCCAAGAAAATGTTCATCTCGTTCTAAATATTTCATTTAGACGGTGAATTTTTTTTGGCATTTTTAGGTTTTTATTGTATTTTCTAGGATTTGATTTTCGTCGGCGAAATTATTTTAAAAACATTCCCCGCGCCTGACTGGACCTAAGGCCCAGCCGAGCCAGGCTGCCCAAGACATGCCTGCTGCCTCCTCGCAGACGTCTTGCTGCAGCCCGCGCGCCGCTCGGACCGAGTCCGAGCGGACTCCGCTCGCCGCCTTGCCCCCCCTCCAAGCCCGCCCCTCTTTATATATGCCGCCACCCGCTGCCACACCACCACCACCCAGCCACCGCCACCCCGAGCCGCGATCGCGCGCCCGCGCCTCGCTGCCGCTGCAAGCCGCCGCCGCCGCTGAGCCGCCACCCGCCACCTCACGCTGCCCCCGCCAAGACTGAACCCGCGGAGCCGAGCCTAGGTAGTCGCCCGCCGTCGCCCATTTTTTGAGAAAAACCGTTTCGGTTTTTTTTAGAAAATCCTAGTTCTCATTTTTTAAATAGATCGGTTTTTCTCCGTTTTATTTATTTAGCGAGCGTTCGCTTGTTCGTTCGTTTTGACGAACACATTCTTCGTTTCGATCCAGATAACGAACGTACGTTCGTTAATCTGTTCGTCGTTTTATTTTTATTTTTCTTAGATTTATTCCGCAATTTTTCTGATCGCGATTTCTGATCCGATCTTAGTTTCTATTTATCTTTTCGCTCGTTTGTCGGAATCAGGCGATTCAAGCGCCTAGATCTTCATCTCGAGACCCTCTTTCTGTCTAATCAACTTAAACAAGATTTTGGTACTGTAAAATTTGACCCTAGTTCAGATTAGTAAACGGATCTTGTTTCTTTCACCGTTTGAGTTTCGTTGCTCCGTTTGGTTTGATTCTTTTTGCGAACCGGAGTTCGTAAGTTGAACTCCCCGGTCAACCTCTTTTATTTGAGTTTTTCTTGTGCATCTTTGCTATTGCTTATGTATGTTATTGTTTGTTTGCGATAGAATTCCCGGAGTGCGAAGCGTGTTACTACGAGTCTCTAGGATTCGCGGATCGTCAGCAAGGCAAGTAACACATTGATCATACTCTTTTCATACCCAGTTTTTATGCATTAGTTCAATCCTCAAACATTGCATGATTAGGATGTCATTAACTTGTGGGTTGGGAAGTAGTTGTTGAGGTAGAACCTATTGCCCTGTTGCTATCAAACCCTTGGGAGTTACTTCTACGTGTTGCTTATATTGCTATGCTATGCTCGTAGACGTGGTTGGGTTTGAGTGAATCCATGACAGATGTGAGATTCTTAACTAATGGTTCAAACTTAAGGTGGCAACTTAAAGTTAACATCTGGGTGGATTGAGGCACTTGGGTAACCCAGTGTTGTCTGGTTTTTTTTGGAAATCCCGGGGTACACGTGTGATTCTTCCTAGGGACCGCCATCCAGGCTCAAAGGGAACTGAGATGACTCATGCTAGAAACTTCCGTGTGCAGCCACAAGCTATTATGGGCTCTAGCATAGTTGAGTAGGTTACGTGAAGCTCTTGAAGAGGTAGATCAGCAGGTAGTGGGTTTTGTAGGTTTGGTATGGTCTACCCGGAGTAGAGAGTTAATGTTTCCGAAAGGCTGTGTCTCGGTCATCCGTTTCTCAAACACCATGCAGTGCAAGAAATCAACGGAGGCAATCAAGTATTGTGGGGAAAAGTGCGCAAACCTCTGCAGAGTGTACAATCTAATCATGGTTAGCCGTGTCCCCGGTTATGGACAATCTTGAGTATCTAGTACTTGGGTTATCACATGTATCTCATCATTCTTAATTAATATTGTTGGGTTGTTAACTACTTTAATTGGGATTGAGTTGGGTTCATACCTTCTCAATGTTTCAACCACCATGATAGTTAAATTAGAATCTATTCCTTTGTAGTAGGGAAAAATTGGCTTTTCGCAAAACTACAACCATAGAGCTTTCCACCAGCCAAATATGCATGTAGTGATAGTATTATTCTGTTCTTGCTCTACTGTGTTATATTGCCAGCATATTCCATGTGCTGACCCATTCTCGGGCTGCAACGTATTATGTTGCAGACTTTTCAGACGAGGAGTAAGGTTCGCTAGTCGTTGCCGTGCAGCTCAGCTATGCCGTTGGAGTTGATGGACTCACTTTATCTTCCAAGCCTTCCGCTGTTATCGCATTAGATGGCCTTAAGCCATATTATTGGAATAAGTTCTCTTTTGAGACTTTCGATGTAATAAGTGTGTGATTGCTACTCTGTTATAAATCCTTCGAGTACTGTGTGTGTCAGCATTACAGATCCAGGGATGACACTGAAGCACAGAGACTTGACCATCTGAGGTCGTGTCGCTACAGGGTCGCCATGGTCTTCTTCAAAGACATCTCCAGCGGTTCCTCCTCCGGCGACTACTCCTTCACCTCCCGGGTATGCCTCTCTTCTCTCTCTCCGGCTGTGACTTGGAATGAAGGATTTTTACCCGGAGGTCGATTTGAGTCGTTTCTTACTCTTGTATCTCCCTAAGACCATCAGTGGCAACGAATGGAGCGGGGTGGCTGAAGATCTATCTGCTCATTGTCACCATCAATCTCCATGCGTGAAGCTACTTGTGTTTGATGCTGTGGACACTGGGAGGAAGTTTCTGGCATGTGCAGAAAAGGTTAGACCCTCTTCCGTTGTTACAAATCATTTGTTAGATGTGATTCAGACACTGTCACCGTCCCAACCCATTCATACCACACCTTTAACCAAACGCATCCTAAGACAGTGTCACAGTTTGTACCTAGTATCTTAAATTGTTGCCATCTCATCAGCGGTGCCATTAGAAAATTATTTGCCACCGCTTCAGCGGTTTGTGCAGCCAACTTTGGTCCACACATCCGAGCAACCAAGCAGTAAAATACTAAATATTTATGGCACGAAGGAACTGGGCGTCGGAGCAACTACGTGCTCGAGAGTCCGGGTCCCTGATTTTTTTCCACTGCATCTGCTCGCTAGTTCAGGGCACCAGTGCGAGATGTAGCAACAGTTGTCTGTACACCAATTTTGGCATACATAGTGGACGCCCTTAGTGCTATTATTTCTATGTTACTAAATTTGTGCATGTGCACACCTATTAGTATCAATTTGCTGTCATCCAAACACTGTCACTATGCTGTTGCAGTTATATTTACCTTCCACATAAAATGTTCAATTTGTTATTTATTGTACATGAGTTAGAACTTGTAGCATCGTTGTCGTTAATTATAGCTTCTGATGTTCCAGAATTTGGTTGTTGTCTCAGTACCAATTATTTCATTTGCACAATGATATTTTTGAGAAGATATGTCATAATTAACATGTTTCTTCAGTTTTTCAAAATAAGCATTGGTGATTTTCTATGTTGCTATAAACCCATTTCCCCTACAATTGTTACTGTAGGATCTTGAGAAGAGGTGTCTAGAGGGGGGTGATTAGACACTAAGTACCAAAGTTGCAGTTTTTAACTTCTTTTAGGTTTAAGTGGAGTTTAGGCACAAGTTTAACATTCTCAATCCATAACAAGCAAGCATGCAAAGAGTATATAGGCAGCGGAAAATAAAGCATGCAACTTGTAAGAATGTAAAGGGAAGGGTTTGGAAGATTCAAACGCAATTGGAGACACGGATGTTTTTGTCGTGGTTCCAATAGGTGGTGCTATCGTCCATCCACGTTGGTGGAGACTTCAACCCACGTAGGGTAACGGTTGCGCGAGTCCACGGAGGGGCTCCACCCACGAAGGGTCCACGAAGAAGCAACCTTGTCTATCTCACCATGGCCGTCGCCCATGAAGGACTTGCCTCACTAGCGGTAGATCTTCACGAAGTAGGCGATCTCCTTGCCCTTACAAACTCCTTGGTTCAACTCCACAATCTTGTCAGAGGCTCCCAAGTGACACCTAGCCAATCTAGGAGACACCACTCTCCAAGAAGTAACAAATGGTGTGTTGATGATGAACTCCTTGCTCTTGTGCTTCAAGTGATAGTCTCCCCAACACTCGACTCTCTCTCATAGGATTTGGATCTGGTGGAAAGAAGATTTGAGTGGAAAGCAACTTGGGGAAGGCTAGAGATCAAGATTCATGTGGTTGGAATGGAATATCTTGGCCTCAACACATGAGTAGGTAGTTCTCTCTCAGAAATAGGATGCTGGAAGTGTAGGCTTGTTCTGATGGCTCTCTCCACGAATGAAGAGGAGGTGGAGGGGTATATATAGCCTCCACACAAAATATAACCATTACACACAATTTACCAAACTCGGTGGGACCGAATCATCAAACTCGGTCGGACCGATTTAGTAAACCTAGTTACCGTTAGGGTTTTCGATGGGACTGACATGCATCTCGGTAGGACCGATATGGTTAGGGTTAGGGCAAAACGTTATCTCGGTGAGACCGATTACACAAACTCAGTGAGACCGAATTTGGTAATTAGCTAACCAGAGAGTTGGTCAGGCAAACTCGGTGGGACCGATTACTCAAACTCGGTGGGACCGATTTTGGTAATAAGTTAATCAGAAAGTTTGCATTGTAATCTCGGTAGTACCGATTACACAAATTCGGTGAGACCGAATCTGGTGATGGACATACACAGAGAGATTACAATCCCATCTCGGTGAGACCGAGATCCCAATCGGTGAAACCGATTTGCCTAGGGTTTGTGGAAGTGGCTATGACATCTGAACTCGGTGGTGCTGGATAGAAAGAATCAGTAGGGCCGAGTTTGACTTTAGGTTTAGGTCATATGTGGATGTGAGAAAGTAGTGGAGGGTTTTGGAGCATATCACTAAGCACATGAAGCAAAAGGCTCATTAAGCAACACCTCATACCTCCTTGATAGTATTGGCTTTTCCTATAGACTCAATGTGATCTTGGATCACTAAAATGTAAAATGAAGAGTCTTGAGCTTGAAGCTTGAGCCAATCCTTTGTCCTTAGCATCTTGAAGGAGTTCCCACATCCTTTAGTCCATGCCACTCCATTGTTGAACTTATCTGAAACATACTAGATAAAGGTGTTAGTCCAACAAGAGATATGTTGACATTAATTACCAAAACCACCTAGGGAGCACTTGTGCTTTCAATCTCCCCCTTTTTGGTAATTGATGGCAACATATATCAAAGCTTTAGGTAAGGATATAAAGAATAGCAAGTAAAGCTTCGGAAAGACATGTAACAAGCATAGGCTCCCCCTATATGTATGCAAACATGTGAGTATGGAATAGAGAAGCATGTGAGAGCAATAACCATGATAGAGTAGGCAATGTGTTACATGTATCTTGGCCATATGCATCAGAGCAAAGAATGTTAAAGAAAATGCCTTCATGCTCATGAGTCCTTCTTGCAAAACAGTATGTACATCGGCAAGAATTCCTCATACACATGAGTGTGATGCATATACTTACCTTGTATTCTTGAGTTGGCTTAGGGTGAAATGAACCTGCAGAAACAAGGTTAGATAACACAGGTACATCTACTAGCCAGAGCAAACAGAAGAAACCACAAGGATACCAAGACTGGGATGACATGTAGAGAGTGAGTACTGAGTACCACATTGGATTAGACATGTCCCCAACAGTAAAGATATGCAATGAATTTGATTTATTCCTTTCCCTTAGATGTCTTGCTCCCCCTGAATCTAGCATGGGATATTGGGAGAAGATAGGGAACAGAAAATCAGAGCTGAAAAATATAAATGAACAGAGCTTAATGCAAATAAGCACACAAGAACATGTCTTTCCCCCAAAAAGACATGTGGCATCTCTCCTCTTGAATACCAAGCATCTGGGATCCTTGAGAAATCTTTCTACTTGAGTATTCTCTCCCCTTGGAGATCTCTTTCTCCCCCTTAATACTCTTCTGATGTGATCTCTCTAAGTGATAAGCTTTGATGTGATCTCTCTCTCCCCTTTTGACATCAATTTCCAAGAAGGGTCTTCTGGAGTTTGTTGTGAATAGGTTTGGTCCTTGAGTCACGACACAAAGCACTGCATAAAATTGTGATGCTTGTAGTGAAGGAAATATGCCCTAGAGGCAATAATAATGTTATTATTTATTTCCTTATATCATGATAAATGTTTATTATTCATGCTAGAATTGTATTAACCGGAAACATAATACATGTGTGAATACATAAACCTACAGAGTGTCACTAGTATGCCTCTACTTGACTAGCTCGTTAATCAAAGATGGTTATGTTTCCTAACCATGAACAAGGAGTTGTTATTTGATTAACGGGATCACATCATTGGTTGAATGATCTGATTGACATGACCCATTCCATTAGCATAGCACCTGATCGTATAGTTTGTTGCTAGTGCTTTTCTTCATGACTTATACATGTTCCTATGACTATGAGATTATGCAACTCCCGTTTGCCCGAGGAACACTTTGGGTGCTACCAAGCGTCACAACGTAATCGGGTGATTATAAAGGTACATTACAGGTGTCTCGAAGGTACATGTTGGGTTGGCATATTTCGAGATTAGGATTTGTCACTCCGATTGTCGGAGAGGTATCTCTGGGCCCTCTCGGTAATGCACATCACATAAGCCTTGCAAGCATTGCAACTAAATGTGTTAGTTGTGAGATGATGTATTACGGAACGAGAAAAGAGACTTGCCGAACGAGATTGAACTAGGTATTGGATACCGACGATCGAATCTCGGGCAAGTAACATACCGATGACAAAGGGAACAACGTATGTTGTTATGCGGTCTCGACCGATAAAGATCTTCGTAGAATATGTAGGAACCAATATGGGCATCCAGGTCCGCTATTGGTTATTGACCGAGAGGTGTCTCGGTCATGTCTACATAGTTCTCGAACCCGTAGGGTCCGCACGCTTAACGCTTCGATGGCAGTTATTATGAGTTTATATGATATTGATGTACGAAGGTTGTTCGAGTCCGGATGAGATCACGGACATGACGAGGAGTCTCAAATGGTCGAGACATAAAGATTGATATATTGGAAGCCTATGTTTGGACTCGGAATCACTCCGGGTGAAATTGGGAATTTTCTCGAGATGCGGGGTTACGGAACCTCCGGGGGTCAATGGGCCTTGATGGGCCTTAGTGGAAAGGAGGAAAGGGGCCCAAGTGCTGGTCGCACCTTCCCCTTCCCTAGTCCTATTAGGACTAGGAGAAGGGGCGCCTCTCTCCCTTCCCCTTGGCCAATCCTAGTTGGACTAGGATTGGGGGAGAATCCTACTCCCGGTGGGAGTAGGACTCCCAGCGCAGCCCTTGGTGGCCGGCCAGCCCTCCCTTCCCTCCTTTATATCACAGGCAGAGGGCACCCCATAACACACAAGTTGATCATTGAGATCGTTCCTTAGCCGTGTGCGGTGCCCCTTCCACCAAACTACACCTCGAATATACCGTTGTGGAGCTTAGCGAAGCCTGCGCGCCGTAGAACATCATCATCGCCACCACGCCGTCGTCTTGTGAAACTCTCCCTCAACACTCGGCTGGATCGGAGTTCGAGGGGCGTCATCGAGCTGAGCGTGTGTAGAACTCGGAGGTGCCGTCGTTCGGTACTTGGATCGGTTGGATCGGGAAGAAGTACGACTACTTCCTCTACGTTGTGTCAACGCTTCCGTTGCTGGTCTCACGAGTGCGTACGAGACAACACTCTCATCTCGTTGCTATGCATCACCATGGTCTTGCGTGATCGTAGGAAAATTTTGAAATTACTCGTTCCCCAACAGTGGTATCGAGCCTGGTTTTATGCGTTGATGTCATATGCACGAGTAGAACACAAGTGAGTTGTGGGCGATACAAGTCATACTACCTACCAGCATGTCATACTTTGGTTCAGCGGTATTGTGAGATGAAGCGGCCGGACCGACATTACGCGACGCTTACGCGAGACTGGTTTCACCGCTGTGAGCACTCGTTGCTTAAAGGTGTGGCGGGTGTCTGTCTCTCTCACTTTAGTTGAACCGAGTGTAGCTACGCCCGGTCCTTGAGAAGGTTAAAGCGGAGTCTATTTGACGAAATATCGTTGTGGTTTTGATGCGAGGTAAGAACGGTTCTTGCTCAGCCCGTAGCAGCCACGTAAAACTTGCAACAACAAAGTAGAGGGCGTCTAACTTGTTTTTGCAGGGCATGTTGTGATGTGATATGGTCAAGGCGTGATGCTATATTTTATTGTATGAGATGATCATGTTTTGTAACCGAGTTATCGGCAATCTGGCAGGAGCCATATGGTTGTCGCTTTATTGTATGAAATGCAACGCCATTTAATTGCTTTACTTTATCACTAAGGAGTAGCGATAGTCGTAGAAGCAATAGTTGGCAAGACGACAACGATGCTACGATGGAGATCAAGGTGTCGCGCCGGTGGCGATGGTGATCATGGCGGTAAGCGGAGATGGAGATCACAAGCACAAAATGATGATGGCCATATCATATCACTTATATTGATTGCATGTGATGTTAATCCTTTATGCATCTTATCTTGCTTTGATTGACGGTAGCATTATAAGATGATCCCTTACTAAATTATCAAGAAGTGTTCTCCACGAGTATGCACCGTTGCGAAAGTTCTTCGTTTGAGACACCACGTGATGATCGGGTGTGATAGGCTCTACGTTCAAATACAACGGGTGCAAAACAGTTGCACACGCGAATACTCAGGTTATACTTGACGAGCTATGCATATAAGATATGACCTCGGAACACGGAGACCGAAGGTCGGCGTGAATCATATAGTAGATATGATCAACATATTGATGTTCACCATTGAAACTACTCCATCACACGTGATGATCGGTCATGGTGTAGTTGATATGGATCACGCAATCACTTAGAGAATTGGAGGATATTTTTCTAAGTGGGAGTTCTTAAGTAATATGATTAATTGAACTTAAATTTATCATGAACTTAGTACCGATAGTATCTTGCTTGTCTATGATGTGTAGATAGATGGCTCGTCTTTGTTGTTCCGTTGAATTTTAATGCGTTCCTTGAGAAAGCAAAGTTGAAAGATGATGGCAGCAATTACGGACTGGGTCCGTAACTTGAGGATTATCCTTATTGCTGCACGGAAGAATTACGCCTGGAAGCACCGTTAGGTGCCAGGCCTGGTGCAAGGGCTGCGCCGAAGTTATGAGCGTCTGGCAAAGCAAAGCGATGACTACTCTATAGTTCGAGTGTGCCATGCTTTACGGCTTAGAACCGGGACTTCAACGTCGTTTTGAACACCATGGGGCATATGAGATGTTCCAGAGTTGAAGTTAATATTCAAGCGAATGCCCGGATTGAGAGATATGAAGTCTCCAATAAGTTCTATAGCTGTAAGATGGAGGAGAACGTTACATCGGTGAGCATATACTCAGAATGTGCGGATATAACAATCACTTGATTCAAGCGGGAGTTAATCTTCCGGATGATTGCGTCATTGATGAATTCTCAATCACGCCACCAAGCTACAAGAGCTTCGTGATGAACTATAATATGCAAGGGATGACCAAAACAATGCCCGAGCTCTTCGCGATCTTTGAAAGCAGCGGAGGTAGAAATCAAAAGGAGCATCAAGTGTTGATGGTTAACAAAACCACTAGTTTCAAGAAAAGGGCAAAGGAAAGAAAAGGAAACTTCAAAAGAGCGGCAAGCAAGTTGCTGATCAAGAGAAGAAACCCAAGTCTGGTCCTAAGCAAACCGAGTGCTTCTATTGCAAGCAGGCTGGTCTTTGGAAGCGGAACTGGCCCAAGTATTTGGCGGATAAGAAGGATGGCAAGGTTAACAAAGGTATATGTGATATACATGTTATTGATGTGTACCTTACTAATACTCGCAGAGCACTGGTATTTGATACTGGTTACATTGCTAATATTTGCAACTCAAGCAGGGCTACGGATTGCGAAGATTGGCTAAGGGCGAGGTGACAATGCGCGTGGGAAATGGTTCCAAAGTCGATGTGATCGCGATCGGCACGCTACCTCTACATCTACCTTGGGATTAGTATTAGACCTAAATAATTGTTATTTAGTACCAGCGTTGAGCATGAACATTATATCTGGATCTTGTTTGATGCGAGGCGGTTATTCATTTAAATCGAGAGAATAATGGTTGTTCTATTTATATGAATAATATCTTTTATGGTCATGCACCATTGAAGAATGGTTTGTTTTACTTAATCTTGATAGTAGTGATACACATATTCATAATGTTGAAACCAAAAGATGCAGAGTTGATAATGATGGTGCAACTTATTTGTGGCACTTGCCGTTTAGGTCATATCGGTGTAAAGCGCATGAAGAAACTCCATCTTGATGGACTTTTGGAGTCACTTGATTATGAATCACTTGGCACTTGCGAACCGTGCCTTATGGGCAAGATGACTAAAACACCGTTCTCGGAACTATGGAGAGAGCAACAGATTTATTGGAAATCATACATACCGATGTATGTGGTCCAATGAATGTTGAGGCTCGTGGCGGATATCGTTATTTTCTCACCTTCACAGATGATTTGAGCAGATATGGGTATATCTACTTAATGAAACACAAGTCTGAAACATTTGAAAAGTTCAAAGAATTTCAGAGTGAAGTGGAAAATCATCGTAACAAGAAAATAAAGTTTCTACGATCTGATCGTGGAGGAGAATATTTGAGTTCTGAGTTTGGCCTACATTTGAAACAATGCGGAATAGTTTCGCAACTTACGCCACCGGAACACCACAGCGTAATGGTGTGTCCGAGCGTCGAATCGTACTTTATTAGATATGGTGCGATCTATGATGTCTCTTACTGATTTACCGCTATCGTTTTGGGGTTATGCTTTAGAGGCGGCTACATTCACTTTAAATAGGGCACCATCTAAATCCGTTGAGGCGATGCCTTATGAACTGTGGTTTGGCAAGAAACCAAAGTTGTCGTTTCTGAAAGTTTGGGGCTGCGATGCTTATGTGAAAAAGCTTCAACCTGATAAGCTCGAACCCAAATCGAGAAATGTGTCTTCATAGGATACCCAAAGGAGACAGTTGGGTACACCTTCTATCACAGATCCGAAGGCAAGATTTTTGTTGCTAAATTCGAAACTTTTTGGAGAAAGAGTTTCTCACGAAAGAAGTGAGTGGGAGGAAAGTAGAACTTGATGAGATAATCTGTATCTACTCCCTTATTGAGAAGTAGTACATCATAGAAAACAGTTTACGTGACACCTACACCAAATAGGGAGGAAGCTAATGATGATGATCATGAAACTTCAGATCAAGTTTCTCAGAACTTCAGAGATCAACAGAGCAAGATCCGCACTGAGTGGTACGGTAATCCTATTTTGGAAGTCATGTTCTTGGAACATGATGAACCTCGAACTATGAAGAAGCGATGGTGAGCCCAGATTCCACAAAATGGCTTGAGGCCATGAAATCTGAGATGGGATCCATGTATGAGAACAAAGTATGGACTTTGGTTGACTTGCCCGATGATCGGCAAGCAATTGAGAATAAATGGATCTTCAAGAAGAAGACCGACGCTGATGGTAATGTTATCGTCTATAAAGCTCGACTTGTTGCAAAAGGTTTTCGACAAGTTCAAGGGATTGACTACGATGAGACCTTCTCACCCGTAGCGATGCTTAAGTCCGTCCGAATCATGTTAGCAATTGCCGCATTTTATGATTATGAAATTTGGCAAATGGATGTTAAAACTGCATTCTGAATGGATTTACGGAAGAAGAGTTGTATATGATGCAACCAGAAGGTTTTGTCGATCCAAAGGGAGCTAACAAAGTGTGCAAGCTCCAGCGATCCATTTATGGACTGGTGCAAGCCTCTCGGAGTTGGAATAAGCGTTTTGATAGTGTGATCAAAGCATTTGGTTTTATCTGAGACTTTTGGAGAAGCCTGTATTTACAAGAAAGTGAGTGGGAGCTCTGAGCATTTCGATATTATATGTGGATGACATATTATTGATCGGAAATGATATAGAATTCTGGATAGCATAAAGGGATACTTGAATAAGAGTTTTCGATGAAAGACCTCGGTGAAGCTGCTTACATATTGGGCATTAAGATCTATAGAGATAGATCAAGACGCTTAATAGGACTTTCACAAAGCACATACCTTGATAAAGTTTTGAAAAAGTTCAAAATGGATCGAGCAAAGAAAGGGTTCTTGCCGGTATTACAAGGTGTGAAGTTGAGTAAGACTCAATGCCCGACCACCGCAGAAGATAGAGAGAAAATGAAAGATGTTCCTATGCTTCAGCCATAGGCTCTATCATGTATGCAATGCTGTGTACCAGACCTGATGTGTGCCTTGCTGTAAGTTTAGCAGCAGGTACCAAAGTAATCCAGAGTGGATCATTGGACAGCGGTCAAGAACATCCTTAAGTACTTGAGAAGAACTAAGGATATGTTTCTCATTTATGGCGGTGACAAAGAGCTCGTCATGGCAGTTACGTCGATGCAAGTTTTGACACTGATCCGGACGATTCTAAATCGCAAACCGGATCGATTTACATTAAGCGGTGGAGCTGTCGGTTGGTGCAGTTCCAAACAAAGCGTCGTTCGGGATCTACATGTGAAGCTGAGTACATAGCTGCTTGGAAGCAGCTAATGAAGGAGTCTCGGATGAAGGAGTTCATAACCGATCTAGGTGTTGTACCTAGTGTATCGGGTCCAATGAAAATCTTTTGTGACAATCTTGGTGCAATTGCCTTGGCAAAGTAATCCAGATTTCACAAGAGAACCAAGCACATCAAAAGACGCTTCAACTCCATCCGGATTTGGTCCGGTGGGAGACATAGAGATATGCAAGATACATACGGATCTGAATGTTGCAGACCGTTGACTAAGCCTCTTCCACGAGCAAAACATGATCAGCACCAAGACTCCATGGGTGTTAGAATCATTCTTGTGTAATCTAGATTATTGACTCTAGTGCAAGTGGGAGGCTGAAGGAAATATGCCCTAGAGGCAATAATAATGTTATTATTTATTTCCTTATATCATGATAAATGTTTATTATTCATGCTAGAATTGTATTAACCGGAAACATAATACATGTGTGAATACATAAACCTACAGAGTGTCACTAGTATGCCTCTACTTGACTAGCTCGTTAATCAAAGATGGTTATGTTTCCTAACCATGAACAAGGAGTTGTTATTTGATTAACGGGATCACATCATTGGTTGAATGATCTGATTGACATGACCCATTCCATTAGCATAGCACCTGATCGTATAGTTTGTTGCTAGTGCTTTTCTTCATGACTTATACATGTTCCTATGACTATGAGATTATGCAACTCCCGTTTGCCGAGGAACACTTTGGGTGCTACCAAACGTCACAACGAATCGGGTGATTATAAAGGTACATTACAGGTGTCTCCGAAGGTACATGTTGGGTTGGCATATTTGAGATTAGGATTTGTCACTCCGATTGTCGGAGAGGTATCTCTGGCCCTCTCGGTAATGCACATCACATAAGCCTTGCAAGCATTGCAACTAAATGTGTTAGTTGTGAGATGATGTATTACGGAACGAGAAAAGAGACTTGCCGAGAACGAGATTGAACTAGGTATTGGATACCGACGATCGAATCTCGGGCAAGTAACATACCGATGACAAAGGAACAACGTATGTTGTTATGCGGTCGACCGATAAAGATCTTCGTAGAATATGTAGGAACCAATATGGGCATCCAGGTCCCGCTATTGGTTATTGACCGAGAGGTGTCTCGGTCATGTCTACATAGTTCTCGAACCCGTAGGGTCCGCACGCTTAACGCTTCGATGGCGGTTATTATGAGTTTATATGATATTGATGTACCGAAGGTTGTTGAGTCCGGATGAGATCACGGACATGACGAGGAGTCTCGAAATGGTCGAGACATAAAGATTGATATATTGGAAGCCTATGTTTGGACTCGGAATCACTCCGGGTGAAATTGGGAATTTTACCGAGTACCGGGGTTACGGAACCTCCAGGGGGTCAATGGGCCTTGATGGGCCTTAGTGGAAAGGAGGAAAGGGGCCCAAGTGCTGGCGCACCTTCCCCCTTCCCTAGTCCTATTAGGACTAGGAGAAGGGGTGCGCCTCTCTCCCTTCCCACTTGGCCAATCCTAGTTGGACTAGGATTGGGGAGGAATCCTACTCGGTGGGAGTAGGACTCCCAGCGCAGCCCTTGGTGGCCGCCAGCCCCTCCCTTCCCTCCTTTATATACAGAGGCAGAGGGCACCCCATAACACACAAGTTGATCATTGAGATCGTTCCTTAGCCGTGTGCGGTGCCCCTTCCACCAAACTACACCTCGAATATACCGTTGTGGAGCTTAAGCGAAGCCTGCGCGCCGTAGAACATCATCATCGCCACCACGCCGTCGTCTTGTGAAACTCTCCCTCAACACTCGGCTGGATCGGAGTTCGAGGGACGTCATCGAGCTGAGCGTGTGCAGAACTTCGGAGGTGCCGACGTTCGGTACTTGGATCGGTTGGATCGGGAAGAAGTACGACTACTTCCTCTACGTTGCGTCAACGCTTCCGTTGCTGGTCTACGAGGGTACGTAGACAACACTCTCATCTCGTTGCTATGCATCACCATGGTCTTGCGTGATCGTAGGAAAATTTTTGAAATTACTACGTTCCCCAACATGTAGAGGACAAGTTTCATTGAGTGGAGCTGGATCAGAAGAAACACAGAATAAGTGGCAAACTGTTTTTCCTGTTGTGAAGTCGGTGGCACCGAGTGGTATGCTTTGGTTGTACCGAAAAGATTCTGTTGGACCGAAATCAACAAATTGGTGGAACCGAGTTCATCGCAGAGAAAACATTTGTCACCTCAGCTCACTAGACTAGAAAGGTCTCACAAAGATTTGCAAGTAATTAACGAAATGATATGCAATGAATTGGATGCTGAAAATGCAGAGCAAACAGAAAGAAAAGAATGAAATCCAGATGAAGTTTTTTTTTGACAGGGGAAACAAATATGCATGAGACAAATGCAAAAACACAAATAAGAACACGAGAGAACTTCATCTAGAGATGGTCGGTGACAAAGTCACCTATGTTAGAGTATATTGACTTAGGAGTCAAGTGAGATCACTTGATCATGGGTCATACTCATCGTTTAAGCTCAAAAGGGGGTTACCATTTTTCATTTAAGCATCTTGATGTATTCACATCTTGTCGAGTTGCTTTAGCTCATGACTTGGAGTAAAGCTTCTCTAAGATGGAATAACATACCTTGGTTGGTGGTGTTGTCCATGTAGTTTAACTTGTGTGGGTTGCTCAAGGTTGATGTAGCTCATCAAGAGTTGGGAGCACCACTTGGAATTTGAGTCCATCTACCTACATGGGTTAGTTCTTGCAAGGAATAGCACTTGTGTATCCAAAATGACAATCATGAAGCTCAATCATAGAGTTTGTCAAAAGGATATGTTAGAATGATTCCGTGCTTCCTTGTATTCATCCACCATAGGGTAGAGACTTGGTGATGTAGAGATTTCTCAAGATGTGAGTAGATTACAATCTCATGGAGTTGATTCAACCAAGTACCTACATGGGTTAGATGACATGCAAGATGCAAATATATCCAAGATATAATATATTCATCATAAGAGAGATATCATGGATTAATCATAAGCGCATGTCTTGCATGTATCCAATGGAGTTTCTACTCCAAGTTTGAAGCATCAATGATGTTCAATTCTCCTATCAACCTGCAAAACACTTTCTCATCAAGGGGTTTAGTAAATATATCCGCTAATTGCTTTTCGGTGCGAACATGCTTAAGATTAATGTCACCCTTAGCAACATGATCTCGAATGAAATGATGACGAACTTCAATATGCTTAGTTCGAGAATGTTGTACGGGATTATGACCAATTTTGATAGCACTTTCATTGTCACAAAGCAATGGAACTTGTTTCACATATATCCCATAATCTTTAAGAGTTTGGGTCATCCAAAATAATTGAGCATAACATGAACCAGCGGCAATGTACTCCGCTTCGGCAGTACATAAGGATACCGATTTTTTTTTCTTAGAGGACCAAGACACAAGAGATCTACCAAGAAATTGACAAGTACCCGAAGTGGACTTGCTATCAACCTTGTCTCCGGCATAGTCCGAGTCGAAATATCCAACAAGATCGAAAGAGGCCCTCTTAGGATACCAAATGCCAAAATTTGGTGTATGAATTAAGTATCTCACTATCCTTTTTACGGCCTTAAGATAACATTCTTTAGGAGCAGCTTGATATCTTGCACACATGCACACACTTAGCATAATATCGGGACGTGAAGCACATAGGTATAACAATGAACCAATCATAGAGCGATAAACTTTTTGGTCAACGGGTTTACCATCTTTGGTCAAATCAAGATGTCCACTAGTAGGCATGGGTGTAGACATACCTTTGCATTCTTGCATATTGAACTTTTTGAATAAGTCCTTAGTGTACTTCGTTTGAGACACAAAAGTACCTTCCTTAGTTTGCTTGATTTCCAACCCAAGAAAGAATTTGAGTTCACTCATCATTGACATCTCAAACTTCTCCGACATTAGCTTTCCAAACTTTTCACTAAAATGAGGGTTAGTTGATCCAAATATGATATCGTCAACATAAATTTGGCATACAAATAATTCTCCATTAACCCTTTTAGTAAAAAGTGTGGAATCAATCTTCCCAATTTCAAAGCTTGTCGGGGAAGCTGATCTGACCCACGAACACCTATGGGACCGGCGGACCGAGCCCCTTTCGGTTCGGCGGGGGGCAGAAGTCGCACGAAGAGCAGATCGAGGCGAAGCACATGAGCAGTTTACCCAGCTTCGGAGCTCTCCGGAGAGATAACACTCCTACTGCTGCATGTTTGAGTGTATTGAGTTCTTGCTTGGGAGCGCTGAATGCTACAGTACACACCAGCTGCTAACGAGACCTAGCGTGGGTGTTTTCTGCCCTCGAACCTTTCTCACCCCCCATCTATGTTGCGCATGGGCCTCTTTTTATATGCTCAGGGGGTCACCGACAGGTGGCAACGTAGACAAGGGTAGAAATGGAAAAGGGATTGCGGTTGGTACAGTTACCTATACAGTGTATCATACCTAACCCTGACGGCAGGGGACAAAGGCATTAAATGCCCGTCTACGTTGCCCAAACAGTGCAATCAGGGACCGTCAGGGGCGCCACCGCTTGCCACGATGGCAATCTTGTCAGCGTCGCTTGCCACCGCGCTCCGCTGGCCGCACAGCCTCTTGCCACGCGCGCTTGGAAAGGTCCCAGGGCGACACGTTAGTGGATGTGCTGGAGCGCAGGTATAGATTGGTAGCTTGTCGCGGCAAGCGCCTTGCCGCGGTCGTTGTCTCGTCGCGTCCGGAAGCTTGTCGCGTCCGGAAGCTTGTCGCTCGCCGGGCCTTGCCGGGACGCGTGGCGCGTCGCGGCAAGTTCCTTGAGATGCCTTGGTTGGCCTTCCCGGCAAGCTCCTCTCGCCGGGGCCTTGTCTCCTTTGCTTAAAATACTTTGTTCTTGAATGGCTCCAAAGGAACCACGGAGGACCTTGGCGGTCACCCGGCAAGCCTTGCTGCGGGGTGCTGCAACTGCCCGTGCACGAGTTCAGGATACTAGGGTACCCCTACTCTAGTACACCGACAGGAGCCCCCGGGCCTGGGCCACACACGGTGCCGAGCGCTGTTGGGCCAGGCCCAAAACAGGGCACGCGCGGCCTGGGTTACACCGTAACTCACTCCGGACCCACCACGCCCTCCACGAACGGCACGCGTCGAATGCGGCATCGTGGGAGAGATCGTGGGTGGTTTCTTTATTCGGAAAGACGGAACGCCTGCCCCCTCCTTCTTTATAAGCAGGGGAAACAGGGGCAGTTTGCCCATCTCACTGGTTGCTTGTCCAATCTCGAAAACCTCCGCCGCTCCCCCCCTTCTTCCCAAGGCTGAAAAGAGAGCAGCGCTCCGCCCCCCATCGCCACCAGCATCACCAACGCCGTCGGTCTCCCCCACCACCTCCGCCATGGCTCCAAAAGCCGACAAGGGGAAGGCCGTGAAGTCGGCCGAGGCGCAGCGGCTCGCGGCGCTGCAAAAAGAGCGGGCAATCTTCCCCCCCTCAGCTCGTCGCGAAGGATCTGAGGGAGTACTACTACCTCTTCTGGTCGACGGAGACGCGAGCGCATCTGCGCACGAAGGTACTCCCGGCTGCCGCTTCGGAACTGGCTCCGAACGGATATCCCTTCTTCACGCTGTTCTTCTACTGCCGGCTCTGCCCGCCTTTCTCTGAGTTTTTCTGTGATATTATGAACACCTACGGGTTCCGCCTCCTTGACTTCACCCCCAATGCTGTTCTGACCATGGCAGTTTTCGCACATCTCTGCGAAAACTTTGTCGGAGTCTGTCCAAGCGTAGCTCTTTTCCGCCACTTCTTTATGCCCCGAGTTGAGAGAGGGGAGCCTCTTGCCGGAGGAATCGCTTGGATCTCGAGGATTCGCAAGAAGGAAGCTTATCTGGAGGGGGAGCTCCGCAGCAAGTGGGAGGAATGGAGGGCAGACTGGTGCTGGATTGTCAAGGAGAACCCGCAGCCATTTACCGCCCAGCGCCAAATCCCAATAGTGCGCGGCAACGATTGGAGCAACGTGGCCCCGGAAGATGCTAGGTTGAAGATTGCCGTCACCTGGATCCTGCGCCTCAGGCTTGCCGGGCTCACCGTAGGCACCGTTGGCGCAGACTTTCTTCGCCGCCGCATCGCCCCCTGCAGGAGAGGAGGAGACCCGCCTGGGAGTTCCAGAACGCGGCGGATATCATGAGGCTGCGCCCGGGCCTCAACTTCAACTTCACCGTCTTGGAACTGGACGCGATGCTCTTGGAACTGTTCAAGCCCGATCCTGATCATCCCGAAATGTTCAGGTTGCCGAGGGGTGTCATTCCGCTGTGCAACAATTCCTTGCTCGACCGCATCCGTGCAATGATGCCGCTGTGCGACTCGCATGGAATCGTCCCAACTTGGCAAGAGCCTGCAGATGACGTCGTGCGGGAGTTCTTTGACGGTCTGGTAGAAGTGCCGGTCCGCCCCGATGAACAGAAGAGCCTCACCCGCGACACCACCGATGATGAGATGCACCGCATCGCCACCAGGCTGGAAGAGGCAGCGGCAGCCGCTGCCGCGGGCGAGTTGGATTCACCGTGGAGGAGGCAGAGGCAGCAGAGGCGGCAAGCCTTGTCGAGCGAGGGGAGCTCGCCGGTGAGGAAGAGCTTGTCGGGCCCGAAGCTGAGTCGAGTTAGCCCGCCGAGGGCGCCTCCTCCCCACCTTCAGACAGCTTGCCGCGAGCAGAGCCCCCAGCTCCACCAAGAAAGCGTCTCCGCAAGGCTGGAGACGTAGCGGGGCGGCAGACGGGCCAACAGCCGCCGCGCCGCGCGACGCGCTCCACCACGGCAAGCACTGTTGCCGCGGGAGCACCTCACGCCGCTGCAGCAACTGGAGCGGGGCCCTTCCAGACCACCGCTTTAGCTCCCGCCAAGCGGCCAAGGGAACCCACTCCTCCGCCTCGTCGCACTGGAGGCGAGCCAGAATTTGATCTCTCCGCGCTCAGCTCCGACGAGGAAGAAGAAGAGTAAGATTCTTTGCTGTATTTGTAGTTCTTCAATTTGTTGCTTTGTCTTGTATCTGATTTGCTTCACTCTGAACCCATTCCTTTCGTGACGCTGGCCCGAGAGCGTCGAAGAGCCAAGGCCCGGTGATTGTCATCGAGGGCGAACGCATCATGACAGAGGAGGCGCGTCGAGACTCCTTGCCGGACCCGGCAACTCTTCTCGAGCAGCCCCAGCGCAGCCCCCAGCGTAAGTATATGGTTTACTTCCTACATTAGGCGTGCATGGGTGCTCTTTCTTTGCTTGATATCATTTGTTGGTTTGTGTAGGAGCGAGCAGCCCCACCAGGAGTGCCACAAGCCGCTCGACATGCCATCTACTTGACTACACCGCCATGGGAGGATTCCCGGCAAGGGCGTTCTCCGCGAGGAGAATTCTCCGGCAAGGGCAGTTCTCCGGCAAGGGATGGCACCAATGACCCCGGTGGTTGAGACCACGGCTCTGAGATCCTAATACAGGTAATCCTCTTGCTTGAAAACTCCCCTTGTGTTCTTCTTCTTCTGATTTTCTTTTTGAATATTTGCTTGAATTTTCTTTCTTTTCCGGTTGTCAGATCCATCTGCCACATAGCCAATGGAGACCGAGGTCGCCGGCGAGGAGGAGGCGCGTGGCAATACTGACGATGCCGCCGCCATCGAAGAAGAAGCTGGCCCTGACGAGCCCGCCGGCGAAGAGGCCGCCAAAGCTGCCACCGCAGAAGCTGGCAAGGGGTCCGGCGATTGCACAGACGGCCCTGAGGCCGCAGGAGCGTCTGGCGCTACGCCGACCGCCGATCCCTCCGCCGCTGCTGCAACATCAGGCTCCGAAGAGCCCCAGCCCGGCGCCTATTTGAAGGCCGGCGATGGCGTCTTAATCAAGCTCCCCTGGGCGTCGAGCTCCAGGGCGCGGACCGAAGGAGAGACCTTTGATGAAGAGCTGCTCGCCTCCGCTGGGCTGACGCTGGTCGACACGCCGAGCAGCAGCAGCGGCGAGCCTGAGGAGGAGCAGCTGCTACGGAAGCTGCTGTCGCTCTACCGCGCCCGACAGGCCAAGCTGGAATTCCGAGAAGCGCTTGTCACGAAGGCAGGAGCAGACATAGAGAAGCACGCGGAGGAGCTCCGGGGCCTCAACCAGGAAGCTCTCCGGTCCCTGGCAAAGGAGCGGGAGCAAATCACCGAGGAGCGTAAAGCCTTCCTCCTCGAGAAGGCTGAAGCTGAAGAGCAACAGCGGCTTGCCGCCGAGAAGCTGTCTGCGCAGGAAGGCGAGCTGGTGCAGCGGAAGGTTAATCTTGACAGCCACGAGGAGGATCTTGCCGCGCGCGAGCAAAAATTTGGCGGGGCTCTCAAGGAAGCAAAGGATGCTGCCGCAGGTACTGAGGCCGCCAAGAAGGAGTTGGAGACGAAGGTGATGCAGCTGGAGGCCAATATCAAGGAGAGCGGCGAGGAGCTTGCTGCACTCAAGCGTGAGCGCGAGAAGGACGCCTACACTCTTGGCAAGCTGCAGGGTCGTCTCGCCGAGAGGAGCAAGGAGCTTAGCGCCGCCAAGGACTCCAACGCAGATCTTGAGCTGAAGCTGACTACTTTGACTCGACACTGGGACGGCGCCAGGAGCGAAGGTGGCCTTGGAGGAGAAGATCAAGGCCGACGAGGCGCTTCTTGGCGAAGTCTGCTGCCGCCTGAACACTTTTAGGGAGAATGTGGAGCACTGGACCGAGGGTCTCGTGGATGTTGCCGCAGCCATCGACAGGGAGCTGGCGCAGCTGGGGATGGTGGATCTCGGGTATTCCTCCGATGAGCACCTCCAACCCAGCGCCAAGCTCAGCTTGTTCTTCAAAGGCGTGGCGACGGCCCTCCAGCGACTCCGGGAAGAGATCCCAAAGCAGCTGGCCGACGAGTCGCGCCAGATCTGTGCGGGAGCTCTTCAAAGGTCTTGATGAAGGTGGCCTTCCGCAATCCAGGCCTCAACCTCACCAACGTCCTCAAGTCCTTGCCGCCGGATGCTGATGTGGAAGCGCTCAAGACCCTTGTCGCACCCATTGTGGACAGGGTGAGCGGGATTAAGAGGGTTGAGGGCGATCGCGTAGACTAGGCCGCCCGTTTTCTCTTTTCCTTGTCGCTGCTGGTTATGTTATGAGAACAATCAATTAGAGCTGCGACAAGCTATCTTGTAATATAACTCTATTTCGGGTAGTAATTGCTATGTTATTTCCTTTACTTGATTCCTTCCTTTGTATGTTTTTACCCTACGCTTTTAGGGAACTTGTCGTATGAGCACCTTAGCCATGCTTGCTGAGTCGAAAAGGGACGTCAAGAGCCTCTTTGGCGGTGTGCCATCGACAAGAAACCTTGTCGCAACTAGTCAAAGCTCACTTAAGTTGTTGAGCGGACTCGAAACAAAGTAAGGGCGCAACTAGCCACGAGTTGGTTCCTCCGCGCACAGGTTTTCCATACAAAGTACGGTCGTTCGAGGAGAATAACTTAAAAATTTTAAAACTGATTGCTCAAACTTTAGCAACTTAGCTTTTCTGTAGTTTGCTTCCCGGTAAGGCGAAACTTCCTCGAGCGACGCTTGGTCCACACCATTATCTTCTCCTTTCCCCCCGGCAAACTTGTGGGCGAGGGAACCTTCCTTTCTTTGAGAAAGAGAAAGAAGAGAAAATAAAGATATGGAGCCTGGTGGCTCGTTATTGCTTACCGGAGATAGGCGCTGCACAAAATGTCAGATAATGCATGCAAAAATAAAGTAGAGAGCATGAAATTGACAAGATGTGCGGAGCACATTAGCTTTACTTATGCACGGGATCTGCGCCCGGCTTTGTACAAAGGATTACATGCAACATCGGCAAGATTTGTACAAAAGGTGGTTACCAGAACAGGTTCCGGCAACCGCGCCCTACGGGTAAAACTTACGAAGATGCTCAATGTTCCAGGAGTTGCTCACCGGAATGCCATCTTCGGTCTCAAGGCGGACAGCGCCAGGCCTAGTGACTCGTTTCACCCGGTAAGGGCCTTCCCACTTCAAGCGTCAACTTGTTGGAATTCTTGGCGGTCGAGCGCGCCAAGAACAAGGTCGCCTTCCTCGAGACTTGGCATTAACTGCGGCTATGGTAGCGGCGCAAAGCTTGCTGGTATCAAGCAGCTCGTCACAAAGCCTGAAGACGGTCCTCCTCAAGGAGCAGTAGCGTCATCTTGTCAACTGCTCTTGCTCAAGCTCATCATAGCGAGCACTCGAGGTGACCCGTATACGAGTTCTGTGGGGAGAACTGCCTCTGCTCCATAGACTAGAGCGAAAGGTGTCTGGCCAGTGGCTCGATTTGGCGACGTCCTGATCGACCAAAGAACCACCGGTAGCTCCTCAATCCAGTTTCTTCTACACTTGTGCAGCCTGTCGAAAGTCCTGGTCTTGAGCCCACGCAGCACTTCAGCATTCGCCCTCTCCGCTTGACCGTTACTTCTCGGATGAGCAATAGAAGCGAAGCAAACCTTGGCGCCAAGATCTTGGACGTACTGCATGAAGGTGCGGCTCGTGAATTGCGTGCCGTTGTCGGTGATGATCCTGTTAGGGATCCGGAAACGGCAAACAATCGACCTGAAGAACTTGACTTCTGACTTTGCTGTCACCTTCCTCACTGCTTCCACTTCCGGCCACTTTGTGAACTTGTCGATTGCAACGTACAAGTACTGAAAGCCCCGACAGCTCGGGAAAGGGGCGCGGATGTCGAGCCCCTGCACTGAAAATGGCCAGGATAAAGGGATCGTCGGAGAGGTTGAGCTGGCTGGTGTATCTGCTTGGAATGGAACCGCACGCTTCACACTTGGTTACTTGTGCGATTGCATCCGGAGGGCTGTCGGCCAAAAGAAACCTTGCCGGAAGGCTTTGCGGCAAGTGCTCTGCGCCAATGTGGTGACCACATATGCCTCCATGTATCTCTCGCCAACAGCTTTTGTCCGTCTTCCGGTGAATGCACTTCAATTTCACGCCGTTGAGTCTTCTTACATGCAGTGTGTCGTCGACAAACTGGTACATACTTGACAATCGGGCTACTCTTTCCGCTTCTTCTTGCTCTTCGGAAGTTCTCCGTCTCAAGGAAATGGAGAATCATCGTGCCCATGCTGGAGCTTGCGGCTCGACAACGAGGACTAAAGGCACATCTGCTGCTGCGGAACATCCGCTTCTCTGGCGAGAACTCGTGGCTCACCGAGCTTGACGTTCCCGCAAGCTTGCCGGAGCAAAACTTGTCGGGGCGCTCGCTTCAACGGAACAAACCCTAGGGCTCGCAGGAGCAGACTGCTCCTCAGCACTCTTGGTGTTGATTTTGAGGACCTTCTTGGCGGCGGCTTCGGGGAGCTCCGCCAGAAAATAGTCACCAGAAATCAACTTCCTCTTCTTGCTCTGCCCAGTTGATGGCGTTACAGACGGTTGAGTCAGCTTGAGCACAAAGATCCCTGGTTCCACAGGTAACTTAAGTGCGGCGCACTTCGACAGGCCATCAGCAATGTCGTTCTGAGCTCTTAGAACATATTCCATCTGTAGGCCGTCAAAGTGCTCTTCTAGCTTTCTAACTTCATCAACGTAAGCTTCCATCAATGGACTCTGATAATTCTTGTTCACTTGGCGGACGACAAGCTGTGAGTCACCCCTGACAATGAGCTTCTTGATCCCAAGGTCTATTGCGATCCTGAGTCCGGCAAGCAAACCTTCATACTCTGCAGTATTGTTTGTTGCTTGCTCCTTGGGAAAGTGCATCCGTACTACGTACTTGAGGTGCTCTCCGGTGGGTGCAACAAGTAGCACGACCGCACCGGCGCCTTGCAGCGAGAAGGCACCATCAAAGTACATCAGCCACTCTTTGCTTGCTTCCTTGACGGGGATGCTCGTTTCTTGAATTTCTTCATCTTGCGTTGGCGTCCATTCTGCTATGAACTCTGCCAATGCTCTGCTTTGGATAGTTGAAGTGCTCTCAAACTTGAGGCCAAAGCTTGACAGTTCCAGTGCCCACTCGACAATCCTGCCTGTTGCTTCTGGATTTTGTAGTATCCTCTTCAGCGGAAAACGAGTGACAACTGTGATCTCATGTGCTTGGAAGTAATGGCGCAGCTTTCTCGAGGCCATGAGAAGGCCGAAAAGCAATTTCTGCACACCAGTACCTTGACCTAGCCCCTGCAGAAGGGAACCGACAAAGTAAACTGGGCGCTGCACCATTCTTTTTCGCATCTTTTCACATGCTGCGCAGATCCATCTTTGTCGGGACCGAGCTTGCGGTGAAGTCCCTTGCTTGTCGCTGGGTGCATCTGCCGTGGTTGCTGGCTCATCATCCGCCTCCCTCTCCACTACTAACGCAGCACTAACCACTTGATTGGTTGCCGCTATATATAGCAGCAACTTCTCTTGTGGCCTAGGTGCGACAAGTGTTGGAGTGGAGGACAGTATCTCTTTAAGTCTGCAGCGCAGCCTCCGCTTCGAGTCCATTTCATTGGACCTGCCTTTTCAATATTTTGAAAAAATGGAAGCGCTTCAGCAGAACCTAGAGATAAACCTCTTTGAGAGCAGCTACATAACCGCAAGTCTTCGTACATCCTTGACGCGCTTTGGTGCTTCAATCTGCTCAATGGCCTTGATCTTGTCGGGATTGGCTTCAATTCCACGCTGAGATCTGAAGAACCGAGAAGCTTGCGGAGGGGACTCCAAACACACACTTCTCGGGGTTGAGCTTGAGGTTGATCTTGCGCAGATTTGCAAAGGTTTCGTCTAAATCTTGAATCAGAGTCGCCTTGTCCTTGCTCTTGACCACTATGTCATCCATGTAGGCTTCCACATTTCTGTGCATTTGCGGCTCAAAAGCGTCATGGACTACTCTTGCAAATGTTGAACCAACATTCTTTAAACCGAAAGGCATCCGTACGAAATAGTATGTGCCACATGGGGTGAATGCGGTCTTCTCCTCATCCTCTTCTGCCATGAAGATCTGATGGTATCCACGTAGGATGGAGCACTCCTCTGACAAGGCATGCTGCTTCCAATTTCTTGATTTCTTCTGCGATGAATTCTTGGCGCTCCTTTGCTCGCTTCGACTTTACGCTTGACGGGCGCGATGAGGACAGACGGCAAGATGGTGCTCAATTACTTTCACAGGAACACGGGGATGTCGACGGTTGCCATGCAAACGCGTCGACGTTCGCCCGCAGGAAAGCAACGAGCGCGCTTTCCTATTTAGGGTCGAGAGTGGCACTGATGGTGAAGGTACCACCAGCGCCGTCCTCCTTGGCGGACACCTTCTTGGTCTCTGGTGGAGCTGCCATTGTCTTCTTACACTTGCCGGTGGAGCTCGATGGTGCGTCCTCGAGGGTAGCGCAGCACTCCGAGGAGGTGCGCTTGCCGGAGTGGGCATCAGAACTCTTGCCGGACTTGGTCTTCTTCTTCGCCCCGGGAGCTTCAACGGCAAGTGACTTGCGATTTGTTGCTGCTGCTTCCCGGTAGATCTTGTCGGCGCAGATAAGAGCATCCTTCTTGTCGCCTGGGACAGAAATGACACTTATCGGGCCTGGCATCTTCAGCATGTTGTATGCATAGTGAGAGGCTGCCATGAATTTGGCGGCTATTTGGGCGACCAAGTATCCCATTGTAAGGCAATGGAAAGTCAGCAACGTCAAAAGTGACCCTCTCGATCCTGAAGTTCAACTTCGCTGCCAAATGTCACCGCAACGTGATCTTTCCCTTTGGCTTGCTCCTTCCGGATTGATTCCTTGGAATGTGCGGTCTCTTGAGCTCGCCATCGAGGGATCTGGAGTTTCGGAGTACCGCGGAGGAGATCAGGTTCAAGCCGCCCCGCCGTCAACTAGCATCTTAGTGACCTTGAGGTTGCGGATAGTTGGTGAAACCAACATCGGCAAGCACCGACCGCAGATTCTGCGATCGGGTGGTCCTCAATATCAAAGATGATAGGAGTGCTGGACCATTTCAGAGGCTTGCGTGACTTGACGGATGGTTCTGCCGCATTGACTTCCCGCATCCACTGCTTGAGAAGGCGGTGTGAAATATGCAGAGAAGCACCGCCGTCAACGCACAGGACCTCTGTGGCTTTCTGGAACTCCTACTCATCGGTCTCTTCATCATCCATATCTTCATCGTCGTCGTCATCTTCATCCTTGTCGCGGCCGCGGGGAGGTCTGTCTCCTTGCCGCTGCTTGGCCTTGCCGCGGCGTCCTCCCCGGCCGGGGCGTTTCTTGCTGGCTCCTCCAGCACCTTCCTGGGCCTTCTCCTTGTCGCGTCGCTCGTATTCAGCCTTTTGCTGCTCGACAAGCTGCTCGACCTTCTTGCAGCTCTGGAGGTCATGGCCCTTGGTGCGGTGGATCTTGCAAGATCTTGCTTGTTGGTGCCGTCACGCTTGTCGGCGACCGCCACAAAGATGGCAGTTGGTGCCGCCGCAACCTCCTTGCCGGAGTTACCAACTTTGGCTTTCTTGGCGCCACCTCCTTTGCGGACTGCTCAACAACTAGCACATCTTTGCCTTTCTTCTTCTGTTGTTCCGCCGCCGGTTTTTCTTTGTCGGGCAGCCTCCTCACTATCAGATCCTCCCGCTTCTATATTCTCTCCGGGAGTTTCCTCCCTTCCTCAAACGTGCACACTTGTCGGCGGGGCATATAGCTCATCGACGTCTCGATCTTGCACATCGCCATCTCCTCCGCATCCTGCGGTTTCGCGACATTCGATGGAACGCGCTGATTACCGCGGCGGGGTGGACACAGGATGTTGTCTTTGTCGTGGCTGAATCTCTGAATATACTTGCGCAGGGCTCTCCTTCCTTCAGGCGAGCGGTGAAGGTCGCTCTCTTGGCCATGAGGCTTGTGGTCGCTGTAAAGGCGCCGACAAACTGATGGCATAGGTCTGCCAGGAGGATATGGAGTTGTCCGGCAAGTGCATGAGCCAGATCTCGACATTGGGCTTGACTACCGTGGGAAGTAGTTGGCCAGATCTTGTCGTCCGCCCGGCAGCTTGCACCGCGATGGTGTAGATGCTGAGGAACTCCGACGGGTGCGTCTTGCCGTCATACTTCTCTGGTACATCTGGCTTGAAAGTCTTCGTGCTGGGCCACTGAACTTGCCGTAGCTCACGAGTGAACGCAGGGCAACCTACCGCGTACGGCAAGTCGCCTTGTTCCCCTGGCGCATGCATGTCGACAGTGGGCCCAGCGCGCTGGTCGGATTGACGCCGCGCTTCTCTTCGGCGCTCGATGCGAGTTCGAGCGTCTTCTTGCTGTCGTTCATGAAGAACTTGGCGCTGATCGCGATGAGCTCATGGATCTGATGATGCGGTGGAGTCGCTGTCGAGGTGGATCCGGCGAGTCGGCGATCTTGGCCTTCGGGGTGGAGAGTGCACGGTGGCTGCACCCCCACCGGTTTCGTCGCCACCGGCTCGTGCTTGGCAGTCCTGCCACGGCAGCGATGTACTCGGCTGCCGCGGAGTGTCGCCGTTGGCAAAGCCGATGAGACTCTGAATGGTGGCCCTCCATTCATCGACCTTGTTGGCTGTTGGAGGGTAATCCAGGAGCAGTTGAGCTCTCGCCAAAGCTTCTGCTGGAGTGGTGGGTGGCAATGGCGAACGACGCGAGGAGCGGGATATGCTCGGACTTCTAACTATGTTAGAAGGAGCAGTATCCCGTCCAGGAGACCGTGCCTCGCTCGTGCCAGCCTGTTGGCGTGCGTGCTGGTCTTGAGCATCCCGAGATCCACCAGCTCGATCTTGGCCCAACGAACGTATGGCACTTCGAGTACCATGACACTGTCGGTCCCGCGCCTCCTGAGATGGGCGCGGTGCATGTACGGACGCCAAGGTCTGCGCCGCCTTGTCCTTGGACCTGGCAGCACCGTGGGCTCCCTCATCGACGCCCGTTCTTCCGCCGGCGTCTACCCCACCACCCGTGTGCTCTGGTGGTGGTGGGATCGACATGGACGGATCCGCTGCCGCCGAAGCCTTCTTCTTCGGTGGCATGTCAATGAAGAAGATGAAGATCTAGCTCGTGTGAACGTCGGATCAGGTTCACACAATCTCGACGCCCCCCCTACCTGGCGCGCCAAAGATGTCGGGGAAGCTGATCTGACCCACGAACACCTATGGGACCGGCGGACCGAGCCCCTTTCGGTTCGGCGGGGGGCGGAGGTCGCACGAAGATCAGATCGAGGCGAAGCACACGAGCAGTTTACCCAGCTTCGGAGCTCTCCGGAGAGATAACACTCCTACTGCTGCATGTCTGAGTGTATTGAGTTCTTGCTTGGGAGCGCTGAATGCTACAGTACACACCAGCTGCTAACGAGACCTAGCGTGGGTGTTTTCTACCCTCGAACCTTTCTCACCCCCCCTCTATGTTGCGCATGGGCCTCCTTTTATATGCTCAAGGGGTCACCGACTGGTGGCAACGTAGACAAGGGTAGAAATGGAAAAGGGATTGGGTTTGGTACAGCTACCTGTACAGTGTATCATACCTAACCCTGACGGCAGGGGACAAAGGCATTAAATGCCCGTCTACGTCGCCCAAACAGTGAAAACAGGGACCGTCAGGGGCGCCACCGCTTGCCACGATGGCAATCTTGTCAGCGTCGCTTGCCACCGCGCTCCGCTGGCCGCACACCCTCTTGCCACGCGCGCTTGGAAAGGTCCCAGGGCGACACGTTAGTGGATGTGCTGGAGCGCAGGTACAGATCGGTAGCTTGCCGTGGCAAGCGCATCGCCGCGGTCGTTGTCTCGTCGCGTCCGGAAGCTTGTCGCGTCCGGAAGCTTGTCGCTCGCCGGGCCTTGCCGGGACGCGTGGCGCGTCGCGACAAGTTCCTTGAGATGCCTTGGTTGGCCTTCCCGGCAAGCTCCTCTCGCCGGGGCCTTGTCTCCTTGGCTTAAAATACTTTGTTCTTGAATGGCTCCAAAGGAACCACGGAGGACCTTGGCGGTCACCCGGCAAGCCTTGCCGCGGGGTGCTGCAACTGCCCGTGCACGAGTTCGGGATACTAGGGTACCCCTACTCTAGTACACCGACAAAGCTTTTTCAATAAGAAACTTGGTCAAGCATTTATACCATGCTCTAGGAGCATGTTTAAGACCATAAAGAGCTTTGTGAAGTTTTTAAACATGATTTGGTTTCTTAGGATTGACAAAGCCGAGAGGTTGTTTAACATAAACTTCCTCCTCTATTTCACCATTTAGAAAAGCACTTTTAATGTCCATTTGGTACAAGGTGATATTATGCTGATTAGCATAGGCAAGTAAGATCTTGAATGGACTCAAGTCTAGCAACGGAGCATAAGTCTCACCATAGTCCATACCTTCGACTTGTGTGTAGCCTTGGGCGACAGGCGTGCTTTATTGCGAACTACTTGTCCATCTTCATCTTGCTTGTTGCGAAACACCCATTTGGTACCGATGATGTTGTGGTTGTTGTCGGGCTTCTCAACCAATGTCCAAACTTGGTTTCTCTCAAAGTTGTGTAGCTCTTCATACATAGCATTTATCCAATCCGGATCTTCCAATGCTTCTTCGACCTTCATAGGTTCAATGCTAGAGATGAAAGAATAGTTTTCACAAAAGTTGGCTAAACGAGTTTTAGAGCGAGTGATTCTCCCGGTTTGAATATCATTGTAGATTTGCTCGATGGGATGGTCTTTAGCAATTCTTGCTCGAACTCGTGAAAGCTTTTGCTTGGGTCTTGGTTGAACATCTTCTTTATCTTGTTCTTCTTCTTCTTGATCATCTTCATTGTTGGCGTTGTCGTTCTCTTGTCGAGGTGGAGAAGGAGGTTGTTGACGTTCGTGATGTTCTTCCTCGTTTTCTTCATCTTGGTGTATTCCACTTGTGGATGCTTCCGTATCAACTCTTGGTTCCCCTTGTCATGAAGTAGAAGCTTCCACTTGAACAGACGAGGTACTCTCCTTCACCTCCGTTGGACGGACCTTGCCAATAGACAAGTCTTGGATTGCTTCCGAAGGGTCTGTGTCTCCTACATCAATTGGCAATTGCTCTACTTGCGAGCCATTTGATTCATCAAACTTCACATCTACCGTCTCTTCAACCTTTCGGGTGAAATTGTTGTAGACACGGTAAGTGTGAGAGTTTGAGCCATAACCTAGTAGGAAACCTTCATGAGATTTAGGAGCAAATTTTGAACGACGATGCTTATCAAGAATGTAGCACTTTGAGCCGAATACTCGAAAGTGTCCAACTTGGGGTTTGTTACCGGTGAGGAGCTCGTATGCCGTCTTGCCGAGTAGCTTGTGAAGATACAAGCGATTTGTTGCATGACAAGCTGTCTCAACCGCTTCCGCCCAAAAGTGCTTCGGCGTCTTGTACTCATCAAGCATCGTTCTCGCCATTTCGATGAGCGTCCTGTTCTTCCTCTCAACAACTCCATTTTGTTGAGGTGTGTACGTAGCCGAGAACTCGTGTGAAATCCCTTCTTCGTCAAGAAAGGTGTCCACGTCTGCGTTCTTGAACTCCGTTCCGTTGTCGCTGCGAACCTTCTTGATCTTCACTTCAAATTGGTTTTGGGCCTTCTTGACAAAGTTTTTGAAGATCTTTTGGACCTGCGATTTATCATCGAGAAAGAACACCCACGTAAATCTTGAAAAATCATCAACTATAACTAGACCAAAAGAATTTCCACCGAGACTTTTGTAAGCGTTGGGACCAAAGAGATCCATATGAAGTAGCTCGAGTGGCCTCCTTGTGGTCATGATGTTCTTCACGGATGCCTTCCTCCGACCTGTTTACCTGCTTGACAAGCACTTGCACAGTCTATCCTTATCAAATATGACATCGTTAACTCCAGGGATATGATTTCCTTTAATAAGCTTGTCAAGGTTTCTCATGCCAACGTGACCTAGTCGTCTATGCCATAACCAACCTTTTGAGGATTTAGCAATGAAGCAAGTTTTAGGTTGTGCCTATTTAGAGAAATCAACAATGTAAAGATCACATCTACGTATACCGGTAAAGACCATTTTATGATTATCTCGACGAAACACTTGACAATCTACTTCAGTAAATAGGACATTTAAACCAAAATCAGCAAGTCTTGATACTGAAAGTAAGTTGTAGCCAAGAGACTCAACGAGCATGACATTTTGTATGGAGCTATCATGTGAGATGGCCACCTTACCGAGGCCAACCACCTTACCCTTTGAGTTGTCACCGAAAGTGACATACTTTCGAGGACTATCATTTTCAGCAAGCTCACGAAACATGTCTTTATCTCCGGTCATGTGATCGGTACATCCACTGTCAAGAACCCATTCCTTTCCTCCTGACAGATATCCCCGAAGATTTGCCATAAGACCAAAATGTCTCATTGCATCATCAAGATCGAAGTCACTATCATCATCCTCAGCATAGTATCCATGTTCAACATCGTCATGTGGTGGATCAAGTCGTAGAGAGGGTAATTTGTTAGAGTGAGTTTGACAAAGATCTTGCTTGTGAATTCTTATAGCTTCAGAAATAATATCGCCAATAATTCCAACATCTCCTTTGGCACGCATAAGGTCGGTGAGTTCAAATAGACGATCACCAAACATAGGATCACTAGTATTCATCTTACTCAAGGCAATAGACTTATAGAGAATCTCATCTAGATTTTTCAAGGAATAATTTGGAAAGCGTTCCTCAAGAAATTTCCATATAATGTGGGCACACTCAAAAGTAGGCAAGATTCTATCAAGTTTCTAGGCAAGCCTCTAGTGATAAGATTAACAATTCTAAGATTTCTAGTCATGTCAATAGGTTCATCAAGGGTAGGATGCATAGGATCAACATGAGGTGCACAAGGGCTAGCAATGTACTTGTTCAATTGATATTGATTGAAAATTACAAGCATCTCATTTTTCCACTCATGAAAATACTCTCCATCAAGAATAGGCACTCTATGTCTAAGACTCCCCAATGTAGACTCATCCATCTTCCTCCAAAGGTGATTAAACCAAGGCAAAGGAGACCAATGCTCTGATACTACTTGTAGGATCTTGAGAAGAGGTGTCTAGAGGGGGGTGATTAGACACTAAGTACCAAAGTTGCAGTTTTTAACTTCTTTTAGGTTTAAGTGGAGTTTAGGCACAAGTTTAACATTCTCAATCTATAACAAGCAAGCATGCAAAGAGTATATAGGCAGCGGAAAATAAAGCATGCAACTTGCAAGAATGTAAAGGGAAGGGTTTGGAAGATTCAAACGCAATTGGAGACACGGATGTTTTTGTCGTGGTTCCGATAGGTGGTGCTATCGTACATCCACGTTGGTGGAGACTTCAACCCACGAGGGTAGCAGTTCTTGTGAGTCCACGGAGGGCTCCACCCACGAAGGGTCCACAAAGAAGTAACCTTGTCTATCCAACCATGGCCGTCGCCCACGAAGGACTTGCCTCACTAGCAGTATATCTTCACGAAGTAGGCGATCTCCTTTCCCTTACAAACTCCTTGGTTCAACTCCATAATCTTGTCGGAGGCTCCCAAGTGACACCTAGCCAATCTAGGAGACATCACTCTCCAAGAAGTAACAAATGGTGTGTTGATGATGAACTCCTTGCTCTTGTGCTTCAAGTGATAGTCTCCCCAACCCTCAACTCTCTCTCATAGGATTTGGATCTGGTGGAAAGAAGATTTGAGTGGAAAGCAACTTGGGGAAGGCTAGAGATCAAGATTCATGTGGTTGGAATGGAATATCTTGGCCTCAACACATGAGTAGGTAGTTCTCTCTCAGAAATAGGATGCTGGAAGTGTAGGCTTGTTCTGATGGCTCTCTCCACGAATGAAGAGGAGGTGGAGGGTTATATATAGCCTCCACACAAAATCTAACCGTTACACACAATTTACCAAACTCGGTGGGACCGAATCATCAAACTCGGTCGGACCGATTTAGTAAACCTAGTGACCGTTAGGGTTTTCGGTGGGACTGACATGCATCTCGGTAGGACCGATATGGTTAGGGTTAGGGCATAACGTAATCTCGGTGAGACCGATTACACAAACTCGGTGAGACCGAATTTGGTAATTAGCTAACCAGAGAGTTGGTCAGGCAAACTCGGTGGGACCGATTACTCAAACTCGGTGGGGCCGATTTTGGTAATAAGTTAACCAGAAAGTTTGCATTGTAATATCGGTAGTACCGATTACACAAATTTGGAGAGACCGAATCTGGTGATGGACATACACAGAGAGATTACAATCCCATCTCGGTGAGACCGAGATCCCTATCGGTGAAACCGATTTGCCTAGGGTTTGTGGCAGTGGCTATGACATCTGAACTCGGTGGCGCCGGATAGAAAGAATCGGTAGGGCCGAGTTTGACTTTAGGTTTAGGTCATATGTTGATGTGAGAAAGTAGTATAGGGTTTTGGAGCATATCACTAAGCACATGAAGCAAAAGGCTCATTAAGCAACACCTCATCCCTCCTTGATAGTATTGGCTTTTCCTATAGGCTCAATGTGATCTTGGATCACTAAAATGTAAAATGAAGAGTCTTGAGCTTGAAGCTTTAGCCAATCCTTTGTCCTTAGCATCTTGAAGGAGTTCCCACATCCTTTAGTCCATGCCACTCCATTGTTGAACTTATCTAAAACATACAAGATAAAGTTGTTAGTCTAACAAGAGATATGTTGACATTAATTACCAAAACCACCTAGGGAGCACTTGTGCTTTCAGTTACTGATCTAGTTTTAAATAGTATAGGATGAACGGAAGTGTTCTTAGTTGGAGTGGGTTGATCAAGAGTTGCCACAGTCTTTAAAGATGTGCCTAACGAAGCCCTGGAGCATGTATGATGAAGTGAACACAGCTAGGCTTATAGAAAGTCTTGTCAACGCTGAAGCTTATTTCAAGATGCGGGATAAAAAGTTGAAGGTGGAGAATGAGCTCAGTTTTTATAAAGACTTTGCTAAGATGGTGTTGGTGAAGGAGGAGGCACTTTCCCAGTTGGCCCATGCAAAACAGGTTCTTACTGAACTGAAAGCAGAGGTGGATAAGACAAGTCTGGATGATCTCGATTAGGGAAATGAATATATTGTTCTTATGAAGTTGAACTAGCTATATGTTGTACTGTGATGTTTTCATGTAGCTATCGTACTGTGATGTTATAATATATTTATGTGCCTGATATAAAATTGGCAAACAACTGTTCGATATGAAATGTGAATTTGCGTAATACTGGAATTATTAATAGTAAACTAATAAACCTGCTAAATGTGTCATGGACCTTTGCAAATGGTTCTAGCAGTAAAAGCGGTTGCGATGGATAGCCCAATGCCACACAGTTTTCTTCATCAAATCATGTTTGATATAGTTGATAAAAGAAAACAGTTAACCAAGGAAGAATGTGTGTGATAGTTACACCTTTCACACACGAGCCTACACATAAAACTGTGTGGGATTTACGTTCAAACGGAAACGTTTTCCCTGGATTGACTGTGTGGGATGTACATAAGAACGGAAATGTATTCCTTGGATTGACTGTGTGTGATATACATGCAAACGGAAATGTTTTTTCTGGGATTCACTGTGTGGAATGTACATACCTACGGAAATGATTTTTTCGGATTACCGTGTGGGATTTACATACCTACGGAAATGATTTCTGGGATTCATCGTGTGGGATGCACATACCAACGGAAATGATTGGGTTTCGATGCCTCGCCCGGTCGCACATGGCCCCAGCCTGGGTCCCAGGAGGGCCTATCCCCGACAATTTCTGGGTCGTGTGGGAAGGACACCCTATCGCACACACTCACTTGGCGAGTTCCAAATGCCGTCGTGGAAAGGGGTAAAAACCGTTTGTTTAGGACCAACGCGCACCAGTGAGTACTAGTTCTTTAATTTCTTCTTTAATAGGTGGTTGATATTTGAACCACTTCTCTTTAGGGAGTTCAACATGAGTAGCAAATGATTTACAAAAGGAGGCTACTATCTCAGAGTAAAGTCCATATTTAGTGCTAAACTCTTGAAAAGCATCGGTATCCATAAAAGATTTAACACAATCATACTTAAGTTTAATACTTGACTCTTTACCTTCGTCTAGTTCCCAATCTTCAGAGTTGCGTTTAATTCTTTCCAAAAGATCCCACCGGAATTCAATAGTCTTCTTCATAAAAGGAGAGAATTCCTTATTTGGCCCTTTTTAAAAGTTTGGTTCCTTTTTTGGCCCAGAATTTTGTTTTCTCCCCCTTTTGACACCCAAACTTCATTTTGTTCCCTATGTGACACTTCAGTCAATTTTGGCTAGTAACGGTGTTAAGTCATTTATTTGCTGTATGCTTTACAAGACAGATGGGACCTGGAAGATACACCAGAAACAGAAGAAAAAGTTCTCAAAATTGCGAAAGAGAGATATAGAGGCTGGCGATCAACTCTAAGCTCCACTTACAAGGCATACAAAACAGATGCAGCTAGATTGGCTAATCTGCCTGAAGATTTACAACCAGAAGAGTGGGAATGGATGATTGAGTACTTTGGCACTGATTCAAAATTTCAGGTTATCTCTACGATCACGGTTTGTCTATTATGTGTTAAGGTGAAATGGCTAGTCTCATTGGTTATATCTGGTTTCAATGAATTGATAGGAACGCAGCCAAAAGAACGCTGACAACCGTAAGAAACAGAAGACAAAACATATAATCGGATCAAAATCTTACTCGCAAGTTAGTTTTGAGAAGGTACGAGTCCAATTAAATATGTATGCCTTGTTGCTAAATATGGTGTCATGTTTCAAGCATATCATTGTTATATTACTTGCAGAGAAACTTAGAAACTGGAGAAGAGCCAGATTGTATTGCTCTATGGGAACTCACCCACACAAACAATGGAACATGGTCTAACACAGATTCCCAGAAAGTTTACGTGAGTACACTGACTTTTGGTTATTCTATAGTTAGTCAATGATGTGCATTCGACATGTTTCATCATCAGATGCGATTATTCATGCGTTGGACCATGTTATTCTTGTTTCATCTTTTATAGTGTCAATATTGATGCTGCACCTATAATTGTTCCTATCATTTTTAGGACCAAGCACTTGAAGAGGTTAAAAACAAAGAAGCTGAAACTGAAGGTCCAATTTCAAGTGAGCAGAAAAACAATGTTTTCCAGACCGCTTACAAAGACACTCTGGAATGCAAGTCATCGCAGCCTCGTGGGTACGGATACATGGCCAAAACTTCAACTAGTTCTGAAAAGTTTCATATCCAGATTGAAGAGCAAGCTCGTGCTACAGCAGCCACCCAGGAGCGAAACTCTTAGCTCTGCCAGCAGGTCAATGACTTAGAAGATCAACTACAAGCTGAACGTGCTAACACACAAGAGAGGATTAACTTGGAGCGTGCTGAGAGAGAACAACTTGAGGAGAGGTTAAAAGAAGAGCATGCTGAAAGGGAAAGATTGTTGCAAGAGGAGCGCACATCAAGACTGGAATTTGAAAAATACATGATGGCAAAGTTTGTAGAATTGAGCAAACAGATGGAAACCCAACAGGTGATGGTGATTACAGTCATATGCTTCTGACCTTGTAAGATTTATGTTGCTTACTTGCATTGCTAAAAGTGGACTTCTATTTACAGGTTCCTACAAAGAGGGTTGACAAAGAAAATAGTAATCCAAACTTGCAAAATATTCTTTCACAGACATCTAGTCCTAATAAGACTCCAGGTTCAAGGCCGACTGCTATTTCTTCAAATGCGCTCATACAAGCTGCAGCAAGGCAATATCTAATGTATAAAGCAATGGTAAGTCACAACCTTGCTTTCTCTTCAAGTTCACCTGCATTTTATATGTCATTGGTCTTCATAATTAGCTAGCTGCTTCTTCTCTTTTACCATGTGTTGTTGCTGCATCGAGTCACAACTTAAACAAAATACAAATATGTGCTAGCTAGGGACATGAACTTAACTGAAACTATACATCTAGTCATAACTTAAATCAATAGCAGGAGCTTTTAGTAGATGTACGATCGGACGATGGTACCATTCTGTATGCACGAGCAGGATGTCATGATCATGCGGCGTGATGCCTTCATTGATGAGTCCTTTGTAATGTCCCATGTAGTATCTCTTCCTGTTGATATAGGGGTCGTGAGGGTCGTTTTTTAAATGGACTCGCAACTCCTGATGGAAGCACTTAATATCAATAAGGTGGACTCGTCGGCCTATGTTGCTGTTATTGAGGATACCAAGTACCCGCTCATATTATGGTTTTCTTATTATGAAATAAATGTATGTCGTCGCTCGGCAAACTTTGTTGCTCATGAGCTTGCTATTCTTGATAGGATGTTAGAACCTAACTGGAATGGGGGGCTGATGTACTAGCCCTTGTGGCTGCTCTGTGTTTTGGGTGATTCAGCCCAACACCATTAAGTTAAAAGCAATGTTTTTTTCTCAAAAAAAACCTTTTAGTAGATGTACTTTAGGTTATGCCTTAGCCATTCACACTTGTATAGTTGTTCTGATGCCTTAGTTACATGCTTGCTGACACAGTATTAGCTAGTTAGTCTGACAATAGTTTTTAACAATGGAGCTGGCATAATTGTATGGCGTATGTTATGTTTGACTCATTAACTAGAACTTTTTTTATTTCTTGATTGCAGGATCCAAAGAACTAGCTGGACTGGACTCTAGATCACGGGCAGTTTAGTCTTCGAAGTTAATTAGGATGGCTAAATTACATTTGAGTTTTATTTGATGGATATTTTCTATCAGAAGTATGAATTGTATGAATCTACATATTATACGTATGGTTTTGAATATTGTAATTAAAACCCTGTAATTTTTTTTACGATTGCAATAGACTATTACCACAACCCATTTTTGGTTGCCACATGCTAGCACCACTAAAAATATAGTGTTGCATCATATCTCAGTTGCTACGCCTATCTGTTTTGTTGCACTAGAATGTTGCAACGGAGCACTTTATATTGTTGTAATAGCTTGGCATACAAAAATTTCATGATGCGATAACAGTTTAAGCGCCACCAAAGTTAGTTTGTTGAAATAGAGTATCGCCACGGAAAGTTTAAATTATCGCAATAATTTCTCGCTACAAAGATGTTACTTGTTGTGATACCTATTTGTCACCATCAAAAGAAATGCGTTGCAATTTCCTGTTCGACGATTGGAATATTTGTTGCCATAAGTTAATGCCACAAGCGCGGTGGGTCGTGGCAACATGCCTAATGCCACGAAAACAAGAATTGTTGCCATAGTTTATTGCCACCAGTATATTGGGTCGTGGAAACATGCCTGATGCCACAAAAATAAGGATTGTTGCCATAGTTTGTTGCCACAATTGATTATTGCCATGAAAGAGTAATGCGCCACGAAATGGCCGTCGTTGGCATAGGTTGTTGCCACAAATGTCTATCGCCACGACATATCAGTCTCCACAATTCGGTACATGTTGCATTAAGGCTATCTCCACAAAGCAAATTGTGGCATCAGGTGAGTGTTGCCACGGGAAAACATGTGGCAAGTTCCCGCATGGATGTTGCAATAGCACACTTTATTGCCACAATTGCCTTTTCGTGGTAATAACCTATTACCATGTGTCCAGTTGCAACGGCTGCCAACGAATGTCGTTTCGTGGCAATAGGTACTTGTCGCCACGAAACAGCATGTATTGCAACAAATTTTTTTGTTGCAAGAGACCCGGATCCTTGTAGTGACTGTTTTACCCCAAATGTAGTATGTGCACAGATTATTTACATAGATGGATCATGTCGCATAGATGTGTTCATGCCTCAAGTGCTGCACATGCACAGGCCATTGTGATACAAATTGGCTCTCAGGGATCGAGCAGCAATACGTGGCAGGTTGTGTTGGCCCAGTACATACTACGCGAGTACTTCAGCGACGACAGCGCGCGACGATGACGATGACGGACAAAGCAACAGACTTCCGACCAAGACTAGCAAAGCTAGCTACGTACGCACACGTACGTACACCGGCCCTAAACAGAAGCATCTCACGCACATATAAAACAACAGACTAATCGATCCTTACTTGATCGATCCGGCTAGCTGCACACACAGGAAACGCACGCAAATAGCTAGCTGGTTTGATACCCTCTTTGTGTCAATTTGAGATTGCTTTTACCACACTTGTCGCGCGGTGTTGGTTTGATACCCTCAAAAAAGCTAAAAATAAAAGCTAGCTGGTTTGATGGTCGCACGAACGTACACATGTACACAGGTGCACTTCGTCATATTTTTTGTTTGTTCATGTCATACTATCATGAGGGGAAAAATTGTCATTGCACGTGCAAGTTAACACCTCTTGATGGAAAAAAGGATGAAAGTGTCATATAAGGCACAAAATGAAGTTTGAGTGTCAAATAGGGAAGAAAAAAGTTTTCTGGGCCGAAAAGGGAATTAAATTTTAAGAGTGGGCCAAATAAGGAATTCTCTCTCATAAAAGAACCAGCACAAGAAGTATCCAACATGTTTTGATCATTGCGAGAAAGCCAAGCATAAAAATTATGGATCATAATTTCTCTTGAGAGCTCATGATTGGGGCATGAATATAACATTGACTTAAGCCTCCCCCAAGCTAGAGCGATACTTTCTCATTCATGAGGCCAAAAATTATATATATAATTCCGATCACGATGAACTAGATGCATAGGATAAAAATTTTGGCGGAACTCCAATTTCAAACGATTCCAATTCCATGATACAATATCATCGCATAGCCTATACCATGCCAATGCTTTTCCCTTCAAAGATAAAGGGAAAACCTTTTTCGTCACTTCATCCCTGGGTAAACCTGCAAGCTTAAACAATCCACAAATTTGTTCCACATATATCAAGTGCATATCAGGATGTTCAGTTCCATCTCCTGCATAAGGATTAGCTAGTAGTTGTTCTATCATACCCGAAGGAATTTCATATTTAATATTTTAGTAGGTGCGATGGGTTGAGGGTAGCTAATTGTGGTTCGGACGAGGTGAAGATACCCGAACAAACCCCTCAAAGGATTGTTTTCCATAGTAACAAGTGACAATAAATTTCAGCACACTATATAAATGTTTCCTTAAGAAATTCCACTTACCAAAGGCGCTACACTCCCCGGCAACGGTGCCAGAAAATAGCCTTGATGACGCACAAGTATAGGGGATCAATTGTAGCTCATTTTGATAAGTAAGAGTGTCGAATCCAATGAGGAGCAGAAGGAAATGACAAGTGGTTTTCAGTAAGGTAATGTCTGCAGGTGCTGAAATTGTAAGTAGCGGAGTAGTTTGATAGCAAGATAATTTGTAACGAGAAAGTAACGGTAGTAGTAACAAAAGTGCAGCAAGGTAGCCCAATCATTTTGAGGCAAAGGACATGCCAAAATGGTCTCTTATGATAAGCAAAGCGTTCTTGAGGGTACACGGGAATTTCATCTAGTCACTTTCATCATGTTGGTTTGATTTGTGTTTGCTACTTTTATAATTTGATATGTGGGTGGATCGGTGCTTAGGTGCTGTTCTTACTTGAACAAGCCTCCTACTTAGGATTAACCCTCCCGCAAGCATCCGCAACTACGAGAAAAGTATTAAGAATAAATTCTAACCATCACTACAAAAAAATACACTTCCGTGATGATACGTGTTTGTCACAGTAGGTCGCGTTTTTGTCATGCATGTACATCCATGACAAATTTATGACAGAATCAAGATAGTCATACCTGTGGTGTCGTAGAAGTGTTCCATGACATTACCAAAATTACCATCACGGAAGTGTCCACTTCCATGACGATAAATCGCGTCACGAAGTGCTTTCGTCAAGGGTGACCGACCGTGGCATCCACCGTAATGGAACGCCATTAAGCTATCAGGTCGGGTATTGGATCCGATAACCTGTTAACAGCCCCGACCAATGGGGATTTTCCACGTGTAAAATCATCATTGGCTGGAGGAAACACGTGTCGGCTCACCGTTGGGACAGATGTCATCCGTTCATTAGACCGAAGTCGCCTATGATACGGAGACACGTGGCACGGCCCAACAGAGGCCCATTCCTGTGAAAAGGCCGGCCCGTTCGACTTGGTCAAAAGGTGGCGGCCCGACCCACAGAAAGCCTGTTAACGGCATGTTCGCATATAGCCCATTTACAGCCCGCTAACCCAGGGCCCGTTACACCCTATCCGAATTAGGCCCAGTAGCGTCATCTGGGCCGTCCCATATGATTCAACCCATTTTAACTTCCAGCCCATGTGTGGCCCATGACTTCTTTCGGCCCATATGAGGAGCTTTGTAACTCTTGGCCCATTAACGGCCCGTGGTGAAACTGGCCCGTAATGTACAGTGTATCACTTTATACCCATTAACGGCCCGTTATTCCATTGGGCTGTTTCCAACCCAAGTTATCTTTCGGCCTTCTCAGGGCCGATTGATTCTTGGGCTCATTTGCAGCATTCGGTTACATACGGCCCGTTACTGTCATTTTCTGCTTGTGGGCCAAATTCAGCCCGTCGTTACAGTCGGCCCGTTTGCGGACCATTAATACATTGGGTCGTTTTCATGTCAGAAAAAACCCGTTGGGCTGTTTTCATAGAGTTATCCAATACGGCCTATTAACGGCCCGTTATGGTCCACGAATAGTACGGCCCATGATTGGCGAAATTGACACGCCCCGTAGAAGGCCCATGGATCCTACGGCCCGTATGAGGCCCATGGACAGTACGGCCCGTAGAAGGCCCATGGATCGTACGGCCCGTAGAAGGCCCATGGACTCTACAGCCCGTAGAAGGCCCATGGAGCCTAAGGCCCATATAGAAGGCCGATGGATCCTACGGCCCGTATAGAAGGCCAATGGATCCTATGGCTGGACGAAGTCCCATGGATCATACGGCCTGTAGGAGGCCCATGGTTACAACAGTCCATGTGTTGCCATGATTATTTTGGCCTAGTTACCAAAAATAGGCTATTGTGGCCATTAGAAAAACACAGAAAAAGAACTGCACTGACTACAAGCAAACAACTAAACAAGACAATAAGGAAATAAATAAGCAAGCAATTAGCGCTAGCCTATTACTGCTATTACATATTACATCCTTTGGGCATCAAAGTTCGCCACCGGTGCAAATATAGGGAACAAAGCAGCATATTACATACACGGCCGTCAAAATTGGCCACGGTGCAAATAAACGCAGCAGCAAAACAAGAGCATAAATGAAACAACTTCGGAAGAGCTCAAGAAGCGTTATCTGTGTATCCACCATTTGGCAATAAGCTTAGCAAGCTGATTAGCTTTGTCTGTTTGGCGCTAAAATCCTCAACGCTTGCTGTTGCACCAGAAAGTATGCATCTGAATGCTCCAGGGACTTCCGCAGTCCTTCCGCTTCTTGTCTAGCACAGCTGATCGATGTCTTTCAACTTGTAGTTGAGACTCAAGAAACCGAACTGATTCAGACAGTGAGTTTTAATAGCTTGTGCAAGCGGTAGTGGCCAGTAACTCGAGCACTAAACCAAGACAGGACTTTGGGGTTGTCTCGCTGTCTTCAAGATAGTCTTCCTTAGCTGTTTTATCAGCTTTGTTGGAGACTAACAAGGATGTGTCACTATCCTGAACCTTATCTGCATTACTTCCTTTACCATTGCTTAATAAGTTCTAAAAGAAGAAACAAGCAGACACATAACAAGTTTAGCATGTACTAGTATATGAAACTCATTTTGATGAACCAGTTCATTAGTAAGGTGGACAAGATTAAACTACCAAGTCTTCTATTGCCAAGTACTAGTACATAATAAAAGCATCAAACAAACATATATCTATGTCATATGGTCAGTGCATTGTCTTGCCAAATCAAAATAGAGACACGGTTCAAATCATATCAGTTCAAGGCAAAGCAGCAGTGAAAGAATACAAAGCGTGGGAAACTACACGGCACAACAAGATTTCAGATGGGTACCATGGGTCTACATGTACAACAACACTATTGGCTCTGTTGTGATGCTAGTAATGTGCATGATATGAAAGTCAACTGTATACACAATTCAAATTGAAATCAACAGAGCTATTGATAAGAGCAAACCAGTTAAAGAAACATGCGTGAACATACCTGCTGTGCAATTGGAGTTTCGATTGGATCCTTCAATTTAAAAATAAGTTTGTATGAGTAAATACAGTGACACAAGAGCAAAGGAATCATAGTTAAAAAAAGGCGCGCCTAAGCGAGCTCTTAAGCGCGCCTAGGCTCTAGGTGTTGGCAAAATGCATTGCGCATAACTATGCACTGTGCATAACTGCGCATAAGCATGCGCTTTGGTCTGTAAAGCGCAAGGTGATGGCAAAACACACAATTAACGCCTAGCGCTTTTTTGATCTATGATAGCAATGGAATCTTAAATTAGAACAGTTGTTCTTCAGGTTTAGACACTTGTTCTACATGAGCAGTCTGAGAAGAGCGCAAGAATATAATACTTAAAAATAGAAAATGAGCTCATAGACCTTACCACATTCTTGGTTCGGGACCATACAGAACAAAGCGTTCCCGATCATCATCCGATAAATGTGTCTCGGGAGAATGTAAGGGAATTTGATGAGTTTCTTTGCCGATGAAATACGTTTTCTTGAGTAATTCGATCATCGCCACCAAGCATTCTTGAAGATAGCAGAGGTATTAGCACAGGTTACCTCATCCTGAGTTTCTAAATCGGGCCTTCTCTATAGAGAAAAATGGGAAAATTTGTTGTATTATAACCATCATGGAGGTAGGATGTATGGGACGAAGCAAAGTAATTGCCATGAATAACATTACTTACACATAACTCCTGGACAAACACACAGAATGCTTGGCATTTTCCTTCATCTTTAGTATAATATTTCCAAGATGGGAAGATACGCACATACGATTTAATAACATCAAATGCGATAGATGGTAAACTACGATGGCTGATTGTGCTTCCTCCACAGGAATAGGCGTACTAAGCTGGTGGAGTTGGGGTTCGCCGTGATAATATGGCCCTTTGGGCCTTGGAGCTGCCTTACTAAATGCTCTTGTTTGGGAGCTCTGTGGTGGTGATGGTGCTGTGTCAACAGAACTGGGTTACTATCGGTGGGGTTGGGGTTAGATTGGGTGAAGCTGGTTCTCTGTCCATCGCGAGAGGGGTACAATCTGCGAGAGTTTGGGTTATGTGTGGTAGGGCTGGTTCTTGTGCATGTACAACCAGGGTGCTATCTCCACCAAGAGGTAGCACTGCTTTTATTTGAAGATCGTGTTTTTATTCCGCTGATATGGCATCACCGCTCCAATTCAAATGGCTGATAAACAGGAAACATAGTTGAATGTACAGACATTGTATGAGAGACAGATGCAATAGATAGTGTGGAAAAAGAGGGCATGAAATAGTTGACATGTATATTGTTTAACTAAAACGGATAGCATGACATAATTTCACAAATATGATGTCTATCTAAACTGGATATCATAGCATAACATAATTCAAAGATATGATGAATAACTAAACAGGATCGCATGACATAATTCACCTACATGTTATCTAAGTAATCAGGATCGCATCATTTAATTCACATATGTGATTTATATGCTAAACAGACACTACTAGGGAAAAGCCTAGCAGCAGCGCTGGAGTTTAGGTGTATCGATGGCGGGTGCCGCGCATCGATCTGGCGCCACAACTAACTTATAGCGATGGCGGCGTGTTGACACACGCCATTGCTATACATGAATTAGCAGTGGCGTGCGTTGCAAACAGCGCCATCGCTAATTAGCTGTAGCGGGTCTTATACCCGCGCTTCTGCTATTACTTTCAAAAACAAAAAAAAATTCTCGATCATGTGCGTGCTGTCAATGGCAGCAATGGTAAGATCTAGCGATGATTGGCGTCGCCGGAGGCATGAGCGGACAGCGGAAGACCAGATCCAGCGGTGGCTGTTGGAGAAGGCCGTTTCTATGGCGAGCCAAGCGGCGTGGGGCTCCTCTTCCCGACCATGCGGATAACCCGGGTCATCCATGGCGATGACCTGCTGCGGGCATGGACATGGGAGGCGAGTCAAACCAGAGGGAGAGAGAGAAAAGGAAACCGAGGGAGAGAGGAAAGTGATGTAGGGAGCAGCGGAGCTAGTCACGGTGGCGAGGTGCTCGGTGTCGTGGTCTTGGTGGCGGCCTCCTAGACGTCGGTGGAAGACCGACGAGCTCCTAGACGCCGGTGGCGCGAGGCGGCGACCTCTTCGGGGCCATGGAGGAGGATGGGTGCATGGGCAAGAGGTCCATGTGAGGCGTATGGAAAGTGAGAGGAGAGAGTGGTGGAAGAGAGGAGGATTTGGGGAGGAGATGGGGATTCGCCGAGGATATGGCGACTTCACCTACCTCGTATTTAGTAGTAGCGAGGGTATAAAACCGCGCTACTACTATCAACTTAGCAAAGATGGCGGGTTTATACCCTCGCTACTACTATGGCATGTGTCGTGGGCACGGTAGAGACCGCTTAGTAGTAGCGAGGTTAAAAACCGCGCTACTACTATCAACTTAGTAGTAGCGAGGGTTAAAAATCCGCTCTCATTGCTAATTTGATAGCGCTTCTTTTGTGCCGCGCTGCTGCTATGATTCTGTGTATAAGGTTTTCCCTAGTAGTGAGAGGGCATTCGATATGATGTCTGAACTAAGAACATGGTGTTGAATATTGTGTATATGATGTCTAATCTATGCAATGCAAGACACCGTATGCATGATATGAGCAGTATAACCATGCCAAGTTAGAGCATACACCTCAGTGGGGGAATAGGACTGGTCATCTGTCTCTGAATCCATCTCTGAGGAGCTATCGGGACCCAACAAGAGATCTGCTTCGACAGGTAGCATTGTCTGCTCTGAAGGTCTTGTTTTCACTCCAGATTTTTCCATCTCCCACCCAAATGGCTGATTCACAGGAAGAGTAGTTTAATGTACAAACATTGTCGACAAATGGATATGTAATGAAGAAAAGGATGGGCAAGATATCATTCAAATATATGATGCCTGGTTAAACAGGATGGCATTGCACATTTCACATATATTATGGCTGGCTAAAAGACATGAGACTGCATAATTCCCATATATGATATAGAAACTAAACAGGTGGCATTACCCAACATGACTAAACTAAGTAGATGACATATATGATGTCAAAAGTAGGCACTGCAAGGCAACATATGCATGATATGACTAACATCACCATGCCAAGGTAGAGCAAACACCTTGGGGGGTAAATAGGAGTGGTCAGCGGCGTCTGAATCCTCCTCAGAACAGATATCTTCCTTTGGATTACAATCTGGAGAGGGGTGGGGAGGGTTTGCCATTGAACCCACCATGGAGCGATGTCTGCATGACATTGTATTGCCGTGCAAAACTCTTCTCTTTCTCTCTACATGTTCAGCATGACTGTGTACAATATCTGACATGCATACGAAAAAAATATGGTGAGATTATGTAAGGAGAGCATGTAGAAATTTAGAGTGATGGTAACAACCAGTGGATCAACATTTTTCCGTTGAACCAAAATAGCCCTAATGGATCGATGTGAATGTATAGTAATAAGTGATGCAACAAGTGCTTTGCCGTAGCCGTGTCGACCTCAACATCATTGGGTTGGTCGCTGAAGCAGTTGAGGCAGAGGTGGCTGTCGGAGATGTGGAGGAAGATCTGAGGAATCTGTAGATGGCGTCTAGGGCACTGCTCTGTTGTGATGGATCGTTCTGTCGTTGGAGTAGCTCCGGTGAGCCGTAAGACGTCAAGGCTGAAGTAGCACAAGACAGACATCATCAATCTCAAGTGGGATTCTAATAGCATCTCGAATAGATGATGTAAAATGGATGTAAAATTAACATCACCAAAAACCACCTGACTACAACAGATGAGGTAAAAACTGTTGACTCTGAAATAAACTGTCGAAACTGAAATTTACTGTGGAATCTGAATGCTACTGTCAAAACTGAACGCAATGGTTGCAGAGAGGCACTTGACATGTAGTTTAGGGAGGGCATGCAGTTCATCTTCAACCTGCACCCCCTGAGCCGCCAGCCACCACCGGCCGAACCGCCGGCCCCAGCGCCGCCTCGCCGCCCCGAAACAAACAACTCGCCACCGCCGCCCCGACCAGCCCTCTAGCCCCCCCCCCCCCACCCTGAACCCTAAGATAGATAGTGGGGTACCTCTCCGACGAGCCCCCGTCCCCGCTGTGGGTGGTTCTTCCTTAACTCCAGCGAGCCCCCCCCCCAACCCCTGAAAATCGAATGACCCAAAAGTCGATTCAGTCGACTGAAGTGTGGCTTAATCGGAGCAGAGCAGCAGCACAAGCGAGGGGGAGAGCAGCAGCAGCAGCTGGGCGAGCGAGCGATCGAGCGAGAGCCGGAGCAGCAGCAGCAGATCCGGCTGGTATGGACGCTGCCGCCGAAGCGGCCTCGCACTGGGGGAGAGCCGCCATGGAGATGTCGCCCGCGGCGCCGGCTTCAAGGTAGCCGCTCCATGGGGGTGCGGGGTGGAGCACCGTCGGTGCCGGGAGGTCGAGTTAAGGACAAGGTGCGATGCGATGAGTGTACAACCTCTTTGGTGGCGCTGAGTAGGCCTCGGCTTCGTCCGAGGAGTCAGTGAGGATGCTACGGTTCTGGTGGAGCAGGTTAAGGCGGCGCTGTTGGGATGGAGCAGCCGCGATAGACGAGGCGATCGTCGGAGCAGCTCCTTGGAGGTGGAGGACGGGGCGCCTGAACCGGCGGGACGGCGAGATGGACAACGGATCCTCATCCGGGGAGGTGGACGAGGGACATCGAGCTGTTGCGGTGGACGACGTCGTCGGGAAAGAGGCTCCGGCTGGGCAGCGGTGACGTGGCGGACAGAGGAGGGTGGGGTTTTGCGGCTGGAGCGGAGAGGTTATGGAGGCCTAGGATTTCGAATGGCGAAAAGGGGGCGATCGGAGGGGGTGAAGCATGACTTAGGGACGCGCTTGTCCAAAATGTAGGGTGTGTTACAAAAGTACCCCCCACCGATATGAACTAGCGACCCTTTCGGCTCAGGGTTAGAAGGGGGATTTCGCATGCCGGGATTTGGCAACTGGAGGGAGTTTTCGCGCGCGTTGTAATTCCGGGATATCAAGGCGCGGGTTGTGAAGGCGCCAGTTTTGGGAGCACGATATCTGAATTTTCGGGATATAACAAGACGCTGGTTGAATTTTAGGGACAAGCCTAACGTGTAGTAATATTGTACTTGTACGTACCAAATCAATTCGCACTTCTCTCAACCAAAAAGAAAACGAAAAAATAAAACTATTCACACCACACAAAGAGAGATTCTTGCCCCGTTTTACTATACAAATGCTATTCAAAGCTACTCCCTCCTTCCATCTATATAGGGCCTAATGCGTTTTTCGATGCTAACTTTGACCAAATATTAGAGCAATGATATATGACATGCAACTTATACAAAGCACATCGTTAACTTCGTCTGTGAAAGGTTCTTTCAATGATATAATTTTCACATTGTGTATGTCATGTACTATTAATCTTGTCAATAGTCAAAGGCGGTCTTTAAAATCTCATTACGCCCTATATAGATGGAAGGAGGGAGTATGAATCCATGTTATGTCCGATTAAATTTTTTCGCTTGTTGTATAATGCATGTAACCTACTCATACCAACATTTCAGTGCATTCCAAATGTCTATACTACCGCTGCAATTCGAACTAAATTTGAATTTGTTTCTCTATTTCAATAAGAATCTACAATCATGATTGTTGCCAACTTCAACCATCATAGTTTCCTTGCTATCCGCCAGATATAAATCGGACGGCCTATAATGCAGGATGGCAGGCACACCATCATCTACAACTCCGTTTTTTGTAAGAGTAGAGATAAAATACATTAAATGTAGTATAACATGTTCATAAACACACCATGTGTATCACTGTTATATATATTCACACATGCGTCGGTTTAAAACGCTATGATAAATTTTTCAAATATCTGAATTCGCTTGTTATAATGAAGTATATATGATCTCTGTTCGTCTTTTACACCCACACAACCCTCTTATCTTTGTAGCTAGCGCTAACTTTCTCTTGTGCATGCACACGCCCGCATCCCTCTTACCCTCCCTCAGCATTCTCTAGCTCCATCGCGCAAATTCGTCTTTTCACTTTAGGTCGTTCACCCATGGTGTGTGTAGGCCCCTCATCTCCTTCTTTACGGCACACATCGATCGATATGCCTCTCTAGCCAGGTTTGCCTAGCACAAACACAAGCTTCCCCTCTTCTCTTGTCACCGTCCATGCCTCACTCCCACCACTCTGTTCATCGTTCTCGTACTCGCACACTCCTCCCCGCTCGATATAGTATGCCTCTTGTACCACCTCCTACATGCATCCCTCTCTCTCTATCCTTCTCCTCGTGCCTCATTTGCTTCTAACACACACATGCATGTATACCGATCGATCTCCCAACATATACCTAGATCGACTTTAACTACCCCCCCATCGATCGACGTACCTCACAAGTTATGTCTCTCATTTCTCTAACAAAGGGCGATTGATCTTCCTATGTAGTTATGTCTACTTACCACAGCCACATTGTCCTCCCTCATCATTCGTGCATGCCTCCTGACCCGTCTCTCACACGCACCTGCACAGACAGCAGCAGCCATCTCCTCTCTTATTGATATTGCGGGCGTGCCCTCCGTTTGTCTAGCAAGCCTATCCCACAATTTGTTAGAAGCAACTCCACTACCACCCCCTCCAACACTCTAGCTTTGCGTCTCTCCCAACCTTATTCCTCTCATGCACATATGCATGGATGCCGACCGATCTACCTTAATACATGAGGAAGATCAATCTCCTAAATACATGAGGTAGGCCTCCCTCCTCCTCCACACATATACCAGCCATTGTACCTCTATAGTTAATTGGGCCTCCCTCTTCCCCCACCACACACCGATAGTCAAGCGCTGCAGGTAGGTATCCATGCCACAGAGACAAACTACACATGTCCCGTCTCACGTTCCAGTAGGCCAGCCACTCTATATCTTTGACGTGGGCACACACAAATTCGATGGCACTCTTTATCAATCGCGCGCGCGCGCACACACACACACATCATCCCTCTTTTCGATTCTATGGACACCTCAAGCCGATGATACCTCCACTCTCTTCTCGTGGATCGCCCCCTCTATATATATGTTATATCCAGGACTCTATTTCACACACATTGCATATGTTACATTTTTTTATTGACCCTCCCCCCCCCCAAAAAAAACTCGCAAGAACCCACACACTATATCTCTCTAGGTTGTATCTCTCTCACACAACCCCACGTAGGTGGTGTACGTATACAAGAAAGGAATAGGTGCACCGTGCACGTACTCACGCTTCGTGCCCAGCCACACCTGTGCGGGTACACGGTGGAGCTCATTTCTTTACGAAATGGCAGCCCATGTGCTAATTTGAACGCCTGTAGCAGTTGTTTACCTAGGGAGGTCGTGTACCACGCCTGCATGAAACAAAGTTCGACTTGACGCGTTGCCGCCTTATTTTTAAATAAAGTTATAGCGCTCAATGGCACGTACACAGAATATAAAATGATTTTTATGGAGAAAAAGGTAGTCCGCTCACTATATACAATGGAGCCTTGCGTGCCTGGTTTGTCGCTCTTCAGAGTATCTCACACAAGGCTGTGGTGGCCTCTCTCTCTCTCTCACCGTTTCTCATTGATCCGGCCGCATCCCGTCCGCCGGGGGAAAGGGAGTGCGGTGGCCTCTCTCTCTCTCTCTCACCGTTGGTCACTGATCCGGCTGCATCCCGTCCGCCGGGGGAAAGGGAGGAAGTGCATCGTTTCTCCGTTCGACAGCGCCGAGGCAGCACGTCCTGATCTGCGGTACAAGCCGTTCTCTCTGACCAAGCTCCGGCGCGGCAGGGCCTACGCCACCTCCTCGCAGATTCCGCCCGCCACAGCTCACCTAGTTACATCCCGACGACCTCCAGGTATCCCTCCGGCCTTGCTCCACTGCCCGTCTTCCCACGTCGCTGCATGTGGATCTTCCATAGTGCTTTGCCCAAAACGTAGCTCGTCCAGCGTACTTTCCATATTGCATTCTCGTCCTCACGCCATTTCAGACAAACACAACCGTGTTGTTATCTTCCCTTAGGGCAAGGAATATGCTTCTTTTCTGTCGTCGCATGTGTCATCAACTATTATTGGCCAGTAATTGTTTCCTTTCTACCTCTTTTTTGCAAACAGGGCTATCCATTTCACCTCGTTGCTATTGCGACCTTTTGGTGAACTGCAAAAATCACTTTTTTCTTAAGAGTGTTTTGTGCAGTTGTACTAAAATTTCACATGAGCAACGTCTCTACATTTCAGTCTTGTTGCACAAAGGGAGATTGGTTTTGCTCTATCCTCCTCATACAACTCCGAGCCTAATCTTCTCCAACTAGTTAGTCTTACGAGAGACTGCAAAGGTGACCGGCTTCTATTTGTGTGTTTATTGTTTCATCAGCAGTCCTCTATTATCGTAATCACACTTAATATCTTTGGAACAGGGATGCTCAGCTCTATTTTAGTGGAACTGCACCAAATGATCGGAATGTTGCATGCTCCAGACAGCTACTTTTTTTCCCAACATGCCTTGTTGATTTACACAGAGCTGGGGGGACATTGCTGCCAATGAAAGCATGGATCAATTTTAATTTAACACCTTCTCACACCTCTGTCTTCAGTTGTGATGTAATTATTAGTTCTGTTCTGCTAATAATTGACATGCATTAGCAAGGAAGTTAGTTTTTTATTGTTTCCGAAAGAGCATCGATGGCAAGACACGCGAAACAAAAGCTGAAAGCTCACACCATTATAGAATTTCATGTCGCTGGAAAATTATTTGTATAGTACGTAAATTATGTAAACAAATGATGGAAGCTTGATAGCATTGCCAGAAGCCTCTTCATCATCCGGGTCCATGTGCCATGCACAAAATTATACTCCTTCGTTCCTAAATATTTGCCTTTTACAAATTTCATATGTGTACTCCCTCCGTTCCTAAATATTCTATTCATCTTTCTAGAGATTTCAACAAGTGACTACATACGGAGCAAAATGAGTGAATCTACACTCTAAAATATGTATATATACATCCGTATGTGCCAGTCCATTTGAAATCTCTAAAAAGACAAATATTTGAGTAGTCACTCGTTGAAATCTTTAGAAAGACAAATATACTCCAGAGTATATTTAAGAACCGAGGGGGTAGTGCACAACCGCATGGGAGACCCAGCCCGATCGTTGCGCCGCATTAATAGTGAGTAATGAGCAGTCAAATCATAAGCCCCACCTTTCCCACTGTAAGTCGCTCTGAAGAAGCAACCATCAATACGCTCTTCTTTTGAATCCACTCATACTACTCCATCCATCACTGTTTATACAGCGCGCTAAAGAAAAAAGAAAAAAAATCTGTGGGACCAAGGCGACTAGCGACCGGCCTGAAAAATAGCATTGGTAGTTATAGCAGGCAGTACACACATGCATGCAGTGCTTCCACCCCGGTACACACATGCATGCACTTACTCCCTCCGTAGTAGTACAAGACATGGAGAGAAAATTGTGGACTTGATTGCGTTACCACGCCCTAATTAATTGAGCATTAAACTAAACGCGTCTAAAGTCTCTCGGTGGTGGAAATGCATTGAGAGAAATGAATCATAATGAAGCGCCATGTAAAGCTGTGGACGGAGGAGGATTAGTATGAAGGTGCAAAACCAAGTCCGCGTATGGACAGTCGGTCAACGCACCTCCTCTTGGCATATCACTGACATGTGGGACAGGAGTGTGAGCAAACCGATCTCAATTGACGGCAAAGAGCCAACCCGCCGTTCCTTGAGAGAGACGAGGAGCGAGAACACACAGACGGGCTCACACGAAGGCCAAGATATATTCGAGCATGGTTGGTTGATCGATATCATTCATTACATGTTGGGCTGCCGTTTTCCGCCCTTCTCCAGAATAAACGTATACTTTTACTAGTAGAAAAAGGGGCAAATCTGAGACACATTAGTGCCGGTTTGATTTTGAGCCGGCACTAATGAGTCCATTAGTGCTGGTTCGAATGGCTAGCCGGCCGTTCTCATTAGTACCGGTTCATGGCGAACCTTTAGCACCGGTTCGTGCCACGAACCGGTGCTAAAGAGAGTGGTGGCAGGGTGTTGTCAGTCTGGGGCCCGTCCAGCACCTTTAGTACCGGTTCGTGGCACGAACCGGTACTAAAGGTCGACATACATAAACCCTTCATCCACCCGAGCCACTCTGTTCTTCCCCTTTCCCCTCACTTCCTCTGTTCTTCCCCTCTCTTCCTCGAGCTCCTCACAAATTCTGCCCAAAATTTGTCAAGATTTGAAGGCCCCCATCCATTCAAATGATCACAAAGGTTAGCAACTTTGTCCTTTCAACTCTCATTGCTAGATTAGCTCTTGCAATGCTTTGTATAGTGATTAATTTGGGAGGAATTATATTTGCTAGTATTTGATTTATATGCAATTTGAGGTCAAAAATAACACTTAGTTTGCATATGTAGCTGTGGTTTACTTAGTGCCTTCTAAATCTCCATCGTAACCATCGCCGATTGCTCAAGACTGTCCCTGTCAGCCGGCACCACCTTGTGGTGAGGCTCTTGTTCATGAATGTTTTACATTACCAAATTGATCTTTGTGTGATTTGGATATATAGTTACTCGTATAATTATCTTACCCGTACGTTGTTTGTTATACATAGTGCAATGGTTTTGATATCCGTCCCCGTCGGCCCTCGTCCTTGTTATGATTCGGATGTGGTATATTCTCTTTTAAAACTAGTTGTTGCATTTCGTGTTTATGACAAATTATGCCCATCAAGTTGACATAGATATTTTTATCTAGGAGGTACGTGAACGGAAATTCCAACCGACCCTATTGTCGAGAGGTTAAATTTAGTTGAAAGAGAAAATGAGTATTTGAAAGAAAAATTGAAAAGAATTGAGGGAGAAGATGGAATTGGAGTTGCATGTTGCCGATGTAAATCGATGATCACAAGATCAAGATGGAGAAAATGAGGTTGAAGATTAGAAAGATTAGAAAATATGCCATTGATAGTGTGGCTTGGTATCATTATGTTCTTGGATCAATTGTTACCTTAGTTGCGATCTTGATCGCATTTGTTGTTGCATTTAAATTCTTTAGCTAGAGAGTTATTTGTATGTTGCATTTAATTAAGTGCTGTATATGAACTTTATGTATGAACTTGTATTAATTTGGTCTATTCGGTGTTGTGTAATGAAGATGAGCCGACAATGGATGTATGATGACCGATGCTCTCCCGAGTTCATTAATGGTGTGCATACTTTTCTGCTTGCCGCTGAGGCAAACAAGCGGGCGGATGGTTTTATGCCTTGTCCATGTGCTGGCTGTAAGAATGGTCATAGTTACTCTACGTCAACAACCATTCACGTCCACCTATTTGAGTCCGGTTTCATGCCCCACTATAATGTTTGGACCAAGCACGGAGAAATAGGGGTTATGATGGAAGACAATGAAGAAGAAGAGGACGACAACGGCTATCCTGGCCATGGGTTCCCTGAAATACGATGATACACAATGAGGGAAGAAGCTGAGCCGGCAATGGAGGAAGAAGCTGAAGAAGAGGCATCAGATGAGCCCGCTGATGATCTAGGTCGGGCCATTGCCGATGCAAAGAGAAACTGCGCAAGTGATCTAGAGAGGACGAAGTTGCAGCGCATGTTAGAGGATCACAAGAAATTGTTGTACCCGAATTGCGAAGATGACAAAAAAAAGTTGGGCACCACACTTGAATTGCTGGAATGGAAGGCAGAGAATGGTGTATCTGTCAAGGGATTTGGAAAGTTGCTGGTAATGATAAAGAATATGCTTCCAAAGGACAACGAATTTCCCGAGAGTACGTATGAAGCAAAGAAGGCTATCTGCCCTCTAGGGTTAGAGGTGCAGAAGATACATGCATGCCCTAATGACTGCATCCTCTACCGTGGTGAGTACGAGGATTTGAACGCTTGCCCGGTATGCGGTGCATTGCGTTATAAGATCAGTCGCGATGACCCTGGTGATGTCGAGGGTGAGCGCCCCAGGAAGAAGATTCCTGCCAAGGTGATGTGGTATGCTCCTATAATACCATGGTTGAAACATTTGTTCCAAAACAAAGAGCATGCGGCGAAAGCGTCACGCAGAAGACCGTAAGAAAGACGGAAAGTTGAGAGTACCACGACGGTTCGCGATGGAGAAAAATCGAGAGAAAGTACTGGGAGGAGTTTCCAGGTGACCCAAGGAACGTATGGTTTGGCCTAAGCGCAGATGGCATTAATCCTTTTGGGGAGCAGAGCAGCAACCATAGCACGTGGCCTGTGACTCTATGTTTGTATAACCTTCCTCCTTGGTTGTGCATGAAGCGGAAGTTCATTATGATGCCAGCGCTCATCCAAGTCCCTAAGCAACGCGGCAACGATATTGATGTGTACCTAAGGCCATTAGTTGAAGAACTATTACAGCTGTGGAATGGAATAGGTGTACGTACGTGGGATGAGCGCGGACAGGAAGAATTTGACCTAAAGGCGTTGCTGTTCGTGACCATCAATGATTGACCTGCTCTCAGTAACCTTTCAGGATAGACAAACAAGGGATACCGCGGATGCACGCACTGTATGGATGATACCGACAGTATATATTTGGATATTTGTAGGAAGAATGTGTACCTGGGACATCGTCGATTTCTTCCGACAAGGCATCCTGTAAGAAAGAAAGGCAAGCATTTCAAAGGTGAGGCGGATCACCGGACGAAGCCTCGCCACCGTACTGGTGCTGATGTACATGATATGGTCAAGGATTTGAAGGTAATCTTTGGAAAGGGTCCTGGCGGACAACCTGTTCCGAAGGACGCTGACGGACGCGCATCCATGTGGAAGAAGAAATCTAAATTTTGGGACCTGCCATATTGGAAAGTCCTAGAGGTCCGCTCCGCAATCAACGTGATGCACGTGACGAAGAATCTTTGCGTGACCCTGCTTGGCTTTTGGGGCGTGTATGGGAAGACAAAAGATACACCAGAGGCACGGGAGGACCAGCAACGTATGCACGGAAAAGACGGCATACATCAGGGTCAGGCCAGCTACGCTCTTACCAAAGAAGAGAAGGAAATCTTGTTTGAATGCCTGCTCAGCATGAAGGTACCGTGTGGCTTCTCATCGAATATAAAGGGAATAATAAATATGGCAGAGAAAAAGTTTCAGAACCTAAAGTCTCATGACTGCCACGTGATTATGACGCAACTCCTTCCGGTTGCATTGAGGGGGCTTCTACCGAAAAACGTTCGATCAGCCATTGTGAAGCTATGTGCATTCCTCAATGCAATCTCTCAGAAGGTAATCGATCCAGAAATCATACCAAGGTTACAGAATGATTTGGTGCAATGTCTTGTCAGTTTCGAGTTGGTGTTCCCACCATCCTTCTTCAACATCATGACGCACGCCCTAGTTCACCTTCTTGAAGAGATTAACGTTTTGGGTCTGTATTTCTACACAATATGTTCCCTTTGAGAGGTTCATGGGAGTCTTGAAGAAATATGTTCATAACCGTGCTAGGCCAGAAGGAAGCATCTCGAAGGGCCATGAAAATGAGGAGGTCATTGAGTTTTGTATTCACTTTATTCCTGACCTTAAGCCGATTGGTGTTCCTGAATCACGGCATAAGGACAGACTAGAAAGAAAAGGCACGCTAGCAGGGCATCAAATAATATGTATGGACGGGCATTCTCTCACTGAAGCACAGTACACAGTTCTACAGAATTCTGCCTTGGTGGCTCCGTATATGGAGGAACACAAAAATTTTCTACACTCCAAACACCCGGATAAGTCTGACGACTGGATTACACGCGGACAAACGAGGACTTTCGCCGGTTGGTTGCAGAAACGTGCCCTGAATGATGGCGATATTCAAAATGAACTGTACTCGATGTCCCAGTTACCATCTTCGAATATAATGACTTTCAAAGGGTACCAGATAAACGGGAATACATTTTACACGATCGCCCAAGATAAGAAGAGCACCAACCAAAACTGTGGTGTCCGCTTTGATGCAACAACCAACACGGGAAAGGAAACATATTATGGTTACACAGAGGACATATGGGAACTTAACTATGGAGGTGATTTGAAGGTCCCTTTGTTTCGGTGAAAATGGGTCAATATGACACGAGGCGGGTAACGAAAGACCCATGAGACGGAATGACAACGGTGGATCTCAACAATCTTGCGTATGCGCACAAACCATTCGTCCTAGCCAATGATGTGGCGCAGGTTTTTATGTGAAAGACATGTCTACCAGGCCGAGAAAAGAAAAGATAAGGAAGCGAATGGATCATCGACGAATAAGCGCCACATAGTTCTTTCGGGAAAAAGAAACATCGTGGGAGTGGATGACAAGACAGACATGTCAGAAGATTATGAAAAGTTTCATGAAATTGCTCCATTCACAGTGAATATTGACCCGAGCATCCAGTTAAATGATGATGGTTTTCCATGGCTACGGCGCAAAGGGACACACGCGAAGAAAAAGTTTCACACCCAAATATCTGGGATGTGATCGGCTTCACTATCATCACTTTCTTCTGTGTTTCACACCCATGAGGGAATCTCTGTAATAGTTAGGGTAGTTATGTGTTTTGGCATTTGAAACGTGAAGAAATTTTATGTGCAAACAAAAGTAGAGTGGGTTACAGCAAAAACTAGATGCACTTCGTGTACAAAATGGACAATCTCTTTTGAAGTATCAACGTTTCCGACGAAAACTCAACTGTTACAAAGGCATTTCATTTTTTAAATAACCTAAGCATTACCAAATTGAACATAATGATAAAACAAACTAATATTAAACATAAGAAAAAAGAATCACTGAAAAATCTTTTTTCAAAGTTAAGTTATTCACAAACTAGTGATTCACACAAATTTCAAATAATTCAAAATTTAAACTATTCAAATTTGAAATCTACCGGCACTAACAGAAAGTTTGTAATTTTTTGTACCTAAAGAAAAAATATTCACAAATAAACTCTAAATACAGCAAAAAACAACTCAAAAATAAATAAAACAAAAATAAATAAAGCGAAAAAAATTAAGAAAATAAAAAAGCCCGCCTACTGGGCCAAAGTGGCCTGCATACAACTAGGAACCCAACCTTTTGTTGGGCCAGGATGCAGGCCCGCAAAGGCCCAGTAGGCCCACTGGGCAGAAGAGAACAAGTAGGCCCAGTAGGCCTGCTTAGGAGAGGAGCTCGAGAGAGCTACCGCACTGGGGCTTATAAACCAGCGCGGTAACCCCTCGGCTAGCGAGGTGGGACTAAACTTGCGCACTGCCTGGAGCCAGCGCACCCCCGTCCTGTCGCCCCGTCATCACCACCCCGTCGTCGCCTCGCCGGTGAGCTCGCCCCGGCCGCCATGTCCACACACACACACACACACACTACACACACACACACACACAAACACACATTAGTTTGTTTGTTATAAATTTGTCGGTGTACTAGAGTAGGGGTACCCTGGTATCCCGAACTCGTGCACGGGCAGTTGCAGCACCCCGCGGCAAGGCTTGCCTGGTGACCGCCAAGATCCTCCGTGGTTCCTTTGGAGCCATTCAAGAATAAAGTATTTAAGCCAAGGAGACAAGGCCCCGGCAAGAGGAGCTTACCGGGAAGGCCACTCAAGGCACACAGAAGACAAGACCCCGGCAAGAGGAGCTTGCCGGGAAGGCCCGGAGAGCGACAGGCTTCCGGACACGACAAGGATTCAACCGCGGCAAGGCGCTTGCCGCGGCAGGCAACCACTCTTTATCTCCGCCCAGCTCATCCACCAACGTGTCGCCATGGGACCATTCCAGCGCGTGTCAAGAGGCTGTCTTGGCCAGCGGAGCGCAATGTAAGCGGCAACGACAAGGTTGCCATCGTGGCGAAGCGGTGGCGCCTCGACGGTCCTGTTGTAATCGTTTAGGCGACATGGACGGGCATTTAATGCTTTTGTTCCCTGCCGTCAGAGTTAGGTAGAATACACTGTACAAGTAGCTGTACCAACCGCAACTCATTTTCCTTTTCTGCCCTTGTCTACGTTGCCACCTGTCGGTGACCCTTGTACATATAAAAGGAGGCCCATGCACAACAGAGGGGGGTTCGACTCATTCGAAACCAGAGACACTCACGCTAGGTCTTGTAGCTCTCAGCGCTCCCTAGCAAGAACACAACATAATCAGACAAGCAGCAGTAGGAGTATTATCTCTCCGGAGAGCTCCAAAGCTGGGTAAACCGCTCGTGTGCTTCGCCTCGATCCGCTCTTCGTGCGGTCTCCGCCCCCCGCCGAACCGAAAGGGACTCGGTCCGACGGTCCCATAGGTGTTCGTGGGTCCGATCAGCCTCCCCGACATCTTTGGTGCGCCAGGTAGGGGAGCGTCGAGGCTGTGTGAACCCGATCCGGCGTTCACACGAGCAACATCTTCATCATCTTCATCAACATGCCACCGAAGAAGAAGGCTTCGGCGGCAGCGGAGCCGTCCTCGTCGATCCCGCCACCACTGGAGCAAATGGGTGGTGGGGTAGACACCGGCGGAAGAACTGGCGTCGTCGAGGGAGCTCATGATGCTGCCAAGTCCAAGGACAAGGCTGCGCAGACCTCGATGTCCGTACACGCACCATGCCCATCTCAGGAGGCGCGGGACCGACAACGTCATGGTATTCATAATACCATACGTTCGTTGGATCAAGATCGAGCTGGAGGATCTCGGGGCCCTCAAGACCAGCGTGCACGTCAACATGCTGGCACGAGCGAGGTACGATCGCCTGGACGGGATGCTGCTCCTTCTAACATAGTTAGAAGTCCGAGCATGTCCCGCTCCTCGCACCGTTCACGATGCCGCCCGCCACTCCAGCGAAGCCTTGGCGAGCTCAACTGCTCCTAGACTACCCTCCAACAGTCGACAAAGTCGGACGAATGGAGGGCCACCATCCAGAGTCTCATCGGCTTTGCCAACGGCGACACTCCGCGGCAACCAACTACATCGCTGCCGCGGCAAGACGACAAGGCACGAGCCGGTGGCGACGAAAATTTTGGGGGTGCAACCACCATGCACTCTCCACCCAGAAGGCCAAGATCACCAACTCGTCGGATCCACCTCGACAGCGACCCCACTGCGTCATCGGATCCACGAGCTCGCCGTGATCAGCGCCAAGTTCTTCAGGAACGGCAACAAGAAGACGCTCGAACTCGCATCAAGCGCCGAAGAGAAGCGCGACGTCAATCCGACCAGCGCGCTGGGCCCTCTGTCGATGTGCATGCCCCAGGGGAACCAGGCGACTTACCGTACGCGGTAGGTTGCCCTGCGTTCACTCGTGAGCTGCGGCAAATCCAGTGGCCCAGCAAGAAGAATTTCAAGCCGACGTGCGGAGAAATGCGATGGCGGGACACATCCGTCGAGTTCCTCAAAGATCTACACCATCGCGGTGCAAGCTGCGGGGGACGACGACAAGATCCTCGCCAACTACTTCCCGGCTGGTACTCAAGCCTAATGTCGATCTTGGCTCATGCACTTGCCGGACAACTCCATATCCTCTTGGGCAGATCTATGCCATCGGTTTGTCGGCGCCTTCACGGCGGCCACCAGCCTCATGGCTAAGAGAGCGACCTTCATCCGCCGCCCGTAAGGAAGGAGAGTCTTTGCGCAAGTTCATTCAGAGATTCAGCCGTGTGCACTACAACATCCCGGATGTCCACCCCGCCGCGTAATCAGCGCGTTTCATCGAACGTGCGGAACCGCAGGATGAGGAGGAGATGGCGATGTGCAAAGTCAAGGACGTCGATGAGCTGTATGCCTGGCCGACAAGTGTGCACGTCTTTGAGGAAGGGAGGAGACTCGTGAGAGAATCTGAAGCAGGATCGATAGTGAGGAGACCGCCCGGCGAAGAAGAGCCGCGACGGAATAATGAAGGAAGAAGGGCAAAGATGTGCGGTTGTCAAGCAGTCCGCAACGGTGGTGCCGCCAAGAAAGCCAAAGTTGATGGCTCCGGCAAGGAGGTTGCGGCACCGATCGCCGGTATGTGGCGACCGCCGACAAGCGTGACAGCTCCAACAAGCGATCTTGCAAGATCCACCGCACCAAGGGCCATGACCTCCAGAGCTGCAAGAAGGTCGAGCAACTTGTTCAACAGCAGAAGGCTGAGTACGAGCGGCGCGACAAGGAGAAGGCCCAGGAAGGTGCTGGGGGAGTTGGCAAGAAGCGACCCGGCCGGGGAGGACGCCGCGGCAAGGCCAAGCAGCGGCAAGGAGACAGACCTCCCCGCGGCCGCGACAAGGATGAAGATGACGACGACGATGAAGATATGGAAGACGACGAGACCGATGAGCAGGAGTTCCAGAAAGCCACAGAGGTCTTATGCGTTGACGGCGGTGCTTCTCTGCATACTTCACATCGCCAACTCAAGCAGTGGATGCGGGAAGTCAATGCAGCAGAACCATCCGTAGAGTCACGCAAGCCTCTGAAATGGTCCAGCACGCCTATCATCTTTGATATTGAGGATCACCCTGATCACATAACTGCGGTCAGGTGCTTGCCGATGTTAGTTTCACCAACAATCCGCAACCTCAAGGTCACTAAGATGCTAGTTGACGGCGGGGCCGGCTTGAATCTGATCTCCTCAGCGGTACTCTAGAAGCTTCAAATCCCTGACAGCGAGCTCGAAGAGACTGGCACATTCCAAGGAATCAATCCAGGAAGGAGCAAGCCGAAGGGGAAGATCACGTTGCCGGTAACATTTGGCAGCGAGCTGAACTTCAGGACTGAGAGGGTCACGTTCGACGTTGCTGATTTTCCATTACCTTACAATGGGATACTTGGACGTCCAGCACTCGCCAAGTTCATGGCAGCCTCTCATTATGCATACAACTTGCTCAAGATGCCAGGTTCGATAAGTGTCATCTCTATCCCTGGCGACAAGAAGGATGCCCTTATTTGCGCCGACAAGATTTACCAGGAGGCAGCAGCTGCAACAGATAGCGAGTCACTTGCCGCTGAAGCTCCCGGGGGGAAGAAGAAGGCCAAGACCAAGTCTGGCAAGAGCTCTGATGCCCACTCCAGCAAGCGCACCTCTTCGGAGTGCTGTGCTACCGTCGAGGACGCACCATCGAGCTCCACCGGCAAGTGCAAGAAGACGATGGCAGCTCCACCAAAGACCAAGAAGGTGTCCGCCAAGGAGGACGGCACTGGTGGTACCTTCACCATCAGTGCCACTCTCGACCCTAAATAGGAAGGCGCGCTCGTTGCTTTCCTACGGGCGAATGTCGACGTGTTCGCATGGCAACCGTCTGACATCCCCGGTGTTCCCAGGAAAGTAATTGAGCATCACTTAGCTGTCTGGCCTCATGCGCGGCCCGTCAAGCAGAAAGTCAGGAAGCAGGCAGTGGAGCGCCAAGAATTCATTGCAGAAGAGATCAAGAAATTGGAAGCAGCAGGCCTTGTAAGAGGAGTGCTCCATCCTACGTGGTTGGCCAATCCTGTAGTTGTACGCAAGGCAAATGGGAAATGGAGACTTTGTATCGACTTCACAGATGTTAATAAAGCTTGTCCCAAAGACCCATTTCCCTTGCCGCGCATCGACCAGATTGTTGACTCAACGGCTCGATGTGATTTGCTTTCATTTCTTGATGTGTACTCAGGATATCATCAGAACTTCATGGCAGAAGAGGATGAGGAGAAAACCGCATTCATCACTCCATGTGGCACATACTTTTTCATACGGATGCCTTTTGGGTTAAAAAATGCTGGTTCAACATTTGCAAGAGTAGTCCATGATCTTTTGAGCCGCAAATACACAGAAATGTAGAAGCCTACATGGATGACATAGTGGTCAAAAGCAAGGACAGGGAAACTCTGGTTCAAGATTTAGATGAGACCTTTGCAAATCTGCGCAAGATCAACCTCAAGCTTAACCCCGAGAAGTGTGTGTTCGGAGTCCCTCCCGGCAAGCTTCTCGGGTTCTTTGTGTCTCAGCGGGGAATTGAAGCCAATCCCGACAAGATCAAAACCATTGAGCAGATTGAAGCACCGAAGCGCGTCAAGGATGTACGAAGACTTGCCGGTTGCATAGCTGCTCTCAGCAGGTTTATTTCCAGATCTGCTAAGCGCGCCCTGCCGTTTTTCAAAATTTTGAAAAAGGCAGGTCCAATGAAGTGGACTCCCGAAGCGGAGGCTGCGCTACAGGACTTAAAGAGATACATGTCCTCCACTCCAATACTTGTCGCACCTAGGCCACAAGAGAAGTTGCTGCTATATATAGCGGCAACCAATCAAGTGGTTAGTGCTGCGTTAGTAGCGGAGAGGGAGGCAGATGATGAGCTAGCAACCATGGCAGATGCATCCAGCGACAAGCAGGGGGCTTCACCGGCAAGCTCTGGTCCCGACAAGGATAGATCTGCGCAGACGTGCGGGAAGATGCACAAAAGGATGGTGCAGCGCCCAGTTTACTTTGTCAGTTCCCTTCTGCAGGGGGCTAGGTCAAGGTACTTTGGTGTGCAGAAATTGCTTTTCGGCCTCCTCATGGCCTCGAGAAAGCTGCGCCATTACATCCAAGCACATGAGATAACAGTCGTCACTCGCTTTCCACTGAAGAGGATATTGCATAATCCAGAGGCAACAGGCAGGATTGTCGAGTGGGCACTGGAACTGTCGAGCTTTGGCCTCAAGTTTGAAAGCACTTCAACTATCCAAAGCAGAGCATTGGCGGAGTTCATAGCAGAATGGACGCCAACGCAAGATGAAGAAACCCCAGAGACGAGCATCCCCGTTAAAGAAGAAAGCAAAGAGTGGCTGATGTACTTTGATGGAGCCTTCTCGCTACAAGGCGCCGGTGCTGGCGTGCTGCTTGTAGCACCCACCGGAGAACACCTCAAGTACATAGTCCAGATGCACTTTCCCAAGGAGCAAGCAACAAACAATACTGCAGAGTATGAAGGTTTGCTTGCCGGTCTCAGGATCGCAGTAGACCTTGGGATCAAGAAACTCATCGTCAGGGGAGATTCACAGCTTGTCGTCCGCCAAGTGAACAAGGATTATCAGAGTCCGTTGATGGAAGCCTTTGTTGATGAAGTGAGAAAGCTAGGGGAGCACTTTGATGGCCTACAGATGGAACATGTTCCAAGAGCTCAGAATGATGTTGTTGATGGCCTGTCAAAGTGCGCTGCACTCAAGTTACCTGTGGAACCAGGGATTTTCGTGCTCAAGCTGACTCAACCAACTGTAACGCCATCAACTGGACAGAACAAGAAGAGGAAGTTGATTTCTGGTGACTATTTTCCGCGAGCTTCGAAGTCGCCGCCAAGAAGGTCCCTGTGATCGACACCAATCTGGCGAGGAGCAGATCGCCCGACAAACCTAAGGGTTTGTTTCGTTGAAGCGACGCCCCGACAAGTTTTGCTCGGCAAGCTTGCCGGGAACGTCAAGCTCCGCCGAGCCGCAGTTTCTTGCCGTAGAAGCTGATGTTCCCACAGCAGCAGATGTGCCTTTAGTCCTTGTTGTCGAGCCGTAGGCTCCAGCATGGGCACAATAGATTGTCCATTTCCTTTAGACAGGGGAACTTCCCGAAGAACAAGAAGAAGCGGAAAGAGTAGCACGGCAGTCAAGTATGTACCATTTTGTCGACAGCACACTGTACAGAAGAAGACTCAACAGAGTGAAATTGAAGTGTATTCACCGGGAAGATGGACAGAAGCTGTTGGAGGAGATACACGGAGGCATATGTGGTCACCACATTGGCGCAAGAGCACTTGCCGGTAAAGCTTTCCGGCAAGGTTTCTTTTGGCCGACAGCCCTCCAGGATGCAACTGCACAAGTAACCAAGTGTGAAGCGTGCCAGTTCCATTCCAAGCAGATACACCAGCCAGCACAAGCTCTCCAGACGATTCCATTATCCTGGCCATTTTCGGTCTGGGGGCTCGACATCCTCGGCCCTTTCCCCAGAGGTGTCGGGGGCATTGAGTACTTGTACGTTGCAATCGACAAGTTCACAAAGTGGTCGGAAGTGGAAGCAGTGAGGAAGGTGACATCACAGTCGGCGGTCAAGTTATTCAGGTCGATTGTTTGCCCTTTCAGGATTCCTAACAGGATCATCACCGACAACGGCACACAATTCACAAGCCGCACCTTCATGCAGTACGTCCAAGATCTTGGCGCCAAAGTCTGCTTCGCTTCTGTTGCTCATCCGAGAAGTAACGGTCAAGCGGAGAGGGCAAATGCTGAAGTGCTGCGAGGGCTCAAATCCAGAACTTTCGACAGGCTGCACAAGTGCGGAAGAAACTGGATTGGGGAGCTGTCGGTGGTTCTTTGGTCGATCAGGACGACGCCAAATCGAGCCACTGGCCAGACACCTTTCGCTCTAGTCTATGGAGCAGAGGCAGTTCTCCCCACGGAACTCGTATACGGGTCACCTCGAGTGCTCGCTTATGATGAGCTTGAGCAAGAGCAGCTGCGACAAGATGACGCGCTGCTCCTTGAGGAGGACCGTCTTCAGGCTGTTGTACGAGCTGCTTGATACCAGCAAGCTTTGCGTCGATACCATAGCCACAGAGTTAGTGCCAGAAGCCTCGAGCAAGGCGACCTTGTTCTTCGGCGCACTGAGTCTGCCAAGAATTCCAACAAGTTGACGCCGAAGTGGGAAGGCCCTTATCGGGTGAAACGAGTCACTAGGCCTGGCGCTGTCCGCCTCGAGACCGAAGATGGCATTCCGGTGAGCAACTCCTAGAACATAGAGCATCTTCGTAAGTTTTACCCGTAGGGCACGGTTGCCGGAACCTATTCCGGCAATCACCTTTTGTACAAGTCTTGCCAAAGTTGCATGTAATCCTTTGAACAAAGCCGGGCGCAGATCCCGTGCATAAGTAAAGTTCATGTGTTGCGCACAATTTGTCAATTTCATGCTTTCATCATTTTGCATGTATTATCTGACATTTTTTGCAGCATCCACACCCGGTAAGCAATAACGAGCCACAAGGCTCCATAACTTTATTTTCTCTTCTTTCTCTTTCTCAAAGAAAGGAAGGATCCCTCGCACACAAGTTAACCAGGGAGGAAGGAGAAGATAATGTCGTGGACCAAGCATTGCTCGAGGAAGTTTCGCCTTATCGGGAAGCAAACGACAGAAAAGCTAAGTTGCCAAAGTTTGAGCAATCAGTTTTTAAATCTTTAAGTTATCTTCCTCGAACGATAGTACTTTGTATGGAAAACCTGTGCGCGGAGGAACCAACTCGTAGCTAGTCACGCCCTAACTTTGTTTCGAGTCCGCTCAGCAACTTAAGTGAGTTGCAACTAGTTGCGACAAGGTTGCTTGTCGGGAGCGGCACCGCCGGCAGGCTGCTGACGTTCCGCACTCAGCGCTCGCGGCAAAGGTGCCTGCGCCGACAAGTTCCCTAAAAGCATAGGGAAAAAACATACAAAGGAAGGAATCAAGTAAAGGAAATAGCATTGCAATCATTGCCCAAGATAGAGTTATATTACAAAATAGCTTGTCGCAGCTCTAATAGATTGTTATCCTAACATGATCAAACAGCGGCAAGGAAAAGATAAAATTGGCGGCCTAGTTTACGCGGTCGCCATCAACCCTCTTGATCTTGCCCACCTTGTCCACAATGGGTGCGCCAAGGGCCTTGAGTGCCTCCACGTCGGCATCCGGCGGCAAGGAATTGAGGACGCCGGTGAGGTTGAGGCCTGGGTTGCGGAAGGCCACCTTCATCAACACCTTCTGGAGAGCTCCCGTGCAGATCTGGCGCGATTCCTCGGCCAGCTGCTTCGGGATCTCTTCCCGGAGTCGCTGGAGTGCCGTCACCACGCCCTTGAAGAACAGTGCGAAGAAAGGGTACCCAGTTGGGGCTAGTTCCGAAGCAGCGGCTGGGAGTACCTTCGTGCGCGGATGCGCCCGCGTCTCCGTCGACCAGAACAGGTAGTAGTTCTCCCTCAGCTCCCTTGCGTCGAGCTGGGGTGGAAGACGGCGGCTCCTTTCGCAGCACCGCGAGCCGCTGCGCCTCGGCCGACTTCACGCCCTTCCCCTTATCGGCTTTCGGAGCCATGGCGAAGGTGGTGGAGGAGACCGACGGCGTTGATGGCGCTGGTGGCGATGGGGGACGGAGCGCTGCTCTCTTCAGACTAGAGAAGAAGGGGGGAGCGGCGGTGGTTTTCGAGATTAGACAGCAAATGGCGAGGTGGGCGACCTGCCCCTGTTTCCCCTGTTTATAAGGAGGGAGAGGGGGCGGACGTTCCGCTTTTCCAAATAAAGAAACCCCCCACGATCTCTCCCACGACGCCACATTCGATGCGTGCTGTTCGTGGGGGACGTGGTGGGTCCGGAGCAAGTTACGGCGTGATCTAGGCTGCGCGTGCCCGTGCACTGTTTTGGGCCTGGCCCAACAGCGCTCGGCACCGTGTGTGGCCCAGGCCCGGGGGCTCCTGTCGGTGTACTAGAGTAGGGTACCTGGTATCCCGAACTTCTGCACGGGCGATTGCAGACACCAGCGGCAAGGCTTGCCTGGTGACCGCCAAGATCCTCCGTGGTTCCTTTGGAGCCATTCAAGAATAAAGTATTTAAGCCAAGGAGACAAGGCCCCGGCAAGAGGAGCTTACCGGGAAGGCCACTCAAGGCACACAGAAGACAAGACCCCGGCAAGAGGAGCTTGCCGAGAAGGCCCAGAGAGCGACAAGCTTCCGGACGCGACAAGGATTCAACCGCGGCAAGGCGCTTGCCGCGGCAGGCAACCACTCTTTATCTCCGCTCCAGCTCATCCACCAACGTGTCGCCATGGGACCATTCCAGGCACGCGTGTCAAGAGGCTGTGCGGCCAGCGGAGCGCAGCGGTAAGCGGCGCTGACAAGGTTTCCATCATGGCGAGCGGTGGCGCCCCTGACGGTCCCTGTTGCACTGTTTAGGCGACATGGACGGGCATTTAATGCTTTTGTTCCCTGCCGTCAGGGTTAGGTAGAATACACTGTACAAGTAGCTGTACCAACCGCAACTCATTTTCCTTTTCTGCCCTTGTCTACGTTGCCACCTGTCGGTGACCCCTTGTACATACAAAAGGAGGCCCATGCGCAATGGAGGGGGGTTCGACTCATTCGAAACCAGAGACACTCACGCTAGGTCTTGTAGCTCTCAGCGCTCCCTAGCAAGAACACAACATAATCAGACAAGCAGCAGTAGGAGCATTATATCTCCGGAGAGCTCCGAAGCTGGGTAAACCGCTCGTGTGCTTCGCCTCGATCCGCTCTTCGTGTGGTCTCCGCCCCCCGCCGAACCGAAAGGGACTCGGTCCGCCGGTCCCATAGGTGTTCGTGGGTCCGATCAGCCTCCCCGACAAAATTTTTCTGTTTTTTAGTTATAGAAATGTTAGAAATTATTCTTTTTTTTTAGTTATATAAATATTAGAAATGTTAGTTATATAGAAATGTTATAATTTTTTTATGTTTTTTAGTTATAGAAATGTTAGCAATTTTTCTGTTTTTTAGTAATATAAATATTAGAAATGTTAGTTATATAGAAATGTTATAAATGTTTTCTGTTTCTTAGTTACGTAAATATTTATAGAAATGTTAGCAATTTTTCTGTTTTTTAGTTATATAAATATTAGAATTGTTATAGAAATCTTAGTTATATAATCAGGAAATTTTAGAATTAGTTTTAGTTAGATGAATTAGATTAATGTCAAATTGTTAGAATTTGCATATATATATATATATAGAATTTTAGTTATCACAATCCAATCATTTAAAAATGTCACAGCCCTAGAGCTTGCTTGTAACTACTGGCATTGCATCCATGCATCATGTTTAAATTTCATGAAACTTGAAATGGGGTTTGATCCAAGCCCTAGCACTAAATCAATTCAAATAAGTTCAACTAAAATTATTTTTCACTGAACCCAAATGGCCTTCAAAAATGTTCACCATTTTTGGAAAATGCTGGAAACAGTAACCAGATATGTTGCACATTTTTCCATGACATTTGGATTATTGAATTAACTCATATTGTATTTGAATTGGGGCATTTAAATCCTATAAATATTTTAAATGCTCTACTAATTCTGAACCTAGTTGAGGGCTGTTGGGAATAATTTCAAAAGTGCCCAAAAATATTTTCAGAATTATATAAAAATGATTTGGTGTTAAACTAAATCAAAACAGAGGCAAACAATAGAAAACAGAAACAAATTTTAACAGAGAGAGAGTTTTACCTGGCACTCACCTAGGCAGCCCACCTGGCCAGTCCACCTGGCGGCCCAAGTGGTTGGCCCAGCCCACCATGGCCACCTCCCCTGTCGTCTTCCTCCTTTGCCAGGAGGACGGGCGCGTGCCCGACGCGCGCGCACCGCCGTGCGCCACCTGTCGTGGTATTCTCATGGGGGGGTGCAAGACGACATATGCCACAAGGTGGCTTCGTGTGAGGGCAAGACTGCTGCCGGAATATCCAGGGACGGGTATGCGAGTAGTACGCACTAGTTTACCCAGCTTCGGAGCTCTCCAGAGAGATAATACTCCTACTGCTGCATGTCTGAGTGTATCTGATATATCTAGTACAAAGTGCTCCTGGAGCTGTATCTAGGCTCAGTGCCATAGGCATCTGGCTTTGTATATGCCTATATGAGGCATGCTAGTGGCTGGCCATGCTCATGGCTGTGAGCATGTGTGCCCATGTGGATGGATGGATGGCTAGCTAGCTCTCTTGCTAGCTAGCTTGCTTGTGGGTGTGTGCGTGAGAGTCCATCCTGGATGGATGGATGTGTGCTCATATATATAGGCATGGCTAGCTTAGGAAGTAAGCTAAGTGGGGGCATGAGCAAGGCATGGTGGGGTGTCATCCTTGTCCCCCGGGTCACTTCATAAATAGTGCCAGGGGAAAAGTGACATCAGACATGATGGTCTGGGCCACGTGAACAGTGCCGGGTACGGTCGTCACGTCGGGGTCGCGTCGGGCTGCAGTTGGCAGTCGGCTGGTTGGCGTAGTCGGTAGCCGGTTGGTTGGCGTAGTCGACAGCCATCAGTCGGCAGCCAGCAGTCGGCCTGGTGGTGAAGTCGGCAGCCAACAGTCGGCCTGGTGGAGCAGTCGGCAACCAACAGTCGGCCTGGGGGGCCGGGGAGTCGGCAGCCAGCAGTCGCCCTGGTGGTGCAGTCGGCAGCCCGCAGTCGGCCTGGTGGTGCAGTCAGAGCTCGCGATCGCCTGGGCGGCCGGGAGTCAGACGGAGGGCCGCTAGCCCCGATGTCTTGGAATATCGTCTTGCCGTCTTCGGGGTATCCGTGTCCAATTACTCCGACACCACCTCCTGCTTGCCGCCCGCGCCCCTGGACGCCTGGATGGCCTCCACGTCGTCTCCCCGACCCCCTGGAACCCCTCCAATCTCTCCCCGAGCTTCTCTCCCTCCCTGGCTCTCCTCTCGCATGCACCCGAGAGCCATCCTCGCCGCCGCTCGCCGCTGCCGCGCCCTGAGCCTTCCTCGTGCCCCTCCGACGTGACCTCGAGCTCCGCCGTGGACCCATACGCCATCTTCCCCGAGCCACGCGAATGGAACAGCCCCGGAGCACCGTCCCCGACGTCTTCTTCCTCCTCGGGCCACCGAGATCGCCGGCGACCTCCCGTCGTCACCAGCCCCTCCCCGAGCACGCCAAGGCCTCCGTTCAACTCGCTGTGAGCTTCTGCGTCTTTCCCCTTCCTTCCCGAGCTCATTCCTGCCCCGTAGCTGCCGATTCCACCAGAGCCGCGAGCTCGGCTCCGCCGGCCATGTCGCCGTCGTGGCCACCGTCACCTAGAGCTACAACCGAGCGCACCGACGTGCTCAGCACAATGCCAGAAGACAAAACCCCCTCTAGTTGCTCCTGTCGTGCAACGCAACGCCGGAACCGCTGAGACCCGAACTCTGGCCGCCACCTTTGAGCTCGCCGCCGTCGATATAGGTCGCCCCCGGCATAACTGACTGCACCACTCGACGCGCGGGATCTCCAGCGTCACGTAGATGCCCTCCGCCGGCCATTTGGTCGCCGGAGGAGGAATCCCGAGCCCCTCCACCGCGTTTGGCCTCGCCGGCGTCATGTCGCTGGTGGGTTTGACCCCGCTGGCCGTTGACTGGGTGGGCCTAGTTTGACCCCCTGGGTCACTGACGTGTGGGCCACCCTTGTTAATTATTAGTTAGGTTAGTTTAACGCTAATTAACCTAGATTAGTGTTTAACCTAACACTAACTAACTCTGTTTAGTTAGTTAACTAACTACTGACACGTGGGACCCACAGGTCAGGTTTGACCTGGCCGACCCAGTTGACTGCTGACATCACAGTGACATCATGCTGACGCATTAATTCGATTTCTCGATTTATTCTTATACAGGAAATTCCAGAAAATAGTACAAACTTCTAAAATTCATAGAAAATCAACCGTAGCTCTCCAAATCAAATAATTTATATATGAAAAACGATCAGAAAAATCCAATCTATCCATATGTACTAGTTTCATGCATGTTTAAACAAGTTAACTTGCTGTTTAGTGCAAAACATGATAAAGCACTATTTAAGGTCACAAATGAGTTTGAACTTTGAATCTTTGGTTCAAAATAGCTCAAACCCATCTGGTTATAGTTGCATTAGCCCAACACACTCATATTGCCATGTCATAGCATGCATCATATTGTGCATTGCATTGATCGTGTTTCTTCTCTGTTTGCCGGTGTTGTTCCCCCTCGGTAGACGTTGTACCGACGTTGTGATCGTTGACACTGATGAAGACTCAATGATATCTTCTGAAGTGCCAGGCAAGCAAAACCCCTTGTTCATTCCAAAACAGTCCCACTCTCTCGCTCCTGCTCTCTCTTTTCCGCATTAGGACAATAACGATTCATCATTACTTGCTGCATGTAGCTGAACCCCTTTATCCTCTGCATGACCTGTCATTCCACAGTAAATAGATGAAACCCACTAGCATGAGTAGGAGTTGTTTGAGCCCTGTTGTGCCTACTCATTCATGCTTGTTTGTCGTGCCTGCTATTGCTTAGAGTTGTGTCGGGTCTGATTCATCGGGGATGAATCGGAGGTGTGTGAACATGTCATACTGTTAAGAGCTAAGTGTGTGAACACGATTTGGTAAAGGTAGCGGTGAGAGGCCATGTAGGAGTACATGGTGGGTTGTCTCATTGAAGCCGTCCTCAGGAACTGAGTTCTGTGTTTGTGATCCATGAACATTTACTACCACACATTGGGATCCTTAATTGACTCTCTCGGCTTCTTAACCACCCTTGTTCTCTGTCCAGGAGTTGCAACTAGTTTCTGGTGTTTGTAGGATATGTGTTGGAGGCCGTGCGTAGCGCTGACCCTAGGGGTGGGCTATGATGCGGTAGATACACCATGGCCCGGTGTACCGAGTGCCCGTTTGGTGTCTCGGGAACCCTGCTCACATCGTTCGGGGCCGTATGTGGAAACCTCGGCCGAACTCCCTGCGGATGGAACCTGAATAGGCAATAAACCTGGACTAGAGACTTGAGTGTTTAGGTAGGCCGTGGCCGACACCCTCGCCAGGCTTCCGCTTGAAGGTTGCCGAGATACATGACGTGTACATGGCGGTAAGTGGCGAGAGCGTGTGTGAAGAAGTACACCCCTGCAGGGTTAACATCATCTATTCGAATAGCCGTGTCCGCGGTAAAGTACTTATGGGTTGCCTGTACAGTTCATAGACAAGTGAAAGTGGATACTCTAAAATGCGCAAGATAAGCGTGAGTGCTATGGAAGGCGTTCTCGTAGGGAGACGGGAGCGGATCCATAGTGGTGTATTGATATGTTGAATATGTGGACTCGTGTGCGCCACCTCAAAAGAGTTACTTGCAGTCGTAGTTCAGGATAGCCACCGAGTCAAAGGTGGCTTGCTGCAGTCAAACTCCACCACCCCCCCTTTGTTGATACCGATGCATATGTAGTTAGTTCTGATGTAAGTCTTGCTGGGTACATTTGTACTCACGTTTGCTTAATTTATGTTTTCTAGAGAGACTTCAGTCTCGCTAATAGTTCCGCGTGGACTTCGACGTTTAGCTTGATACCTCAGCTACGATCTTGTGCCCTCGGCAGATCTCAGTAGTTAGTCGCTTATCAGCCTTTTTCATTTGTAGATGTCGTACTCGGACATGTTAAGCTTCGCTTGTGCTTTGACTTGTATGCTCAATGTTGGGTCATGAGACCCATGTTTGTAATATCTCGCTCCTCGGAGCCTAATGAATAAATATTTGAGTCGTAGAGTTATGTTGTGATGCCATGTTGTATTTACACATATCGAGCATATTGTGTGTATGTTTGAAATGCTTGGTATGTGTGGGATCCGACAATCTAGTTGTTTATCCTTGGCAGCCTCTCTTATGGGGAAATGTAGTCTAGTGCTTCCTTGAGCCATAGTAGTCCGCTACAGCCGGTTCACCGGAGTCCTGCTAGCCCAGCACTACTGCTCAGGACGCTTGACTGGCCGGCATGTGTTTCACTTCGTTCCTGTGTCTGTCCCTTCGGGGAAATGTCACGCAGATGACATCCGAGTCTGCTTAGCTGCTACAGCCCGGGTTCCTGAGTCCTGTTAGCCTAGTGCTACAGCCCGATTCACACGCTCTTGACCGACATGCTCGAAGTTGATTCATGTATGCCTGTCCCCATGGGTTAGTGCCGCCTGGGTTCACGACTAGCCATGTCGGCCCGGTTCTCTATCATATGGATGCTAGCGACACTATCATATACGTGAGCCAAAAAGCGCTAAATGGTCCCGGCCATGGTAAGGCGACACCGTGGGAATACCGTGCGTGAGGCCGCAAAGTGATATGAGGTGTTACCGGCTAGATCGATGTGACTTGGAATCGGGGTCCTGACAGCTTTGGTTTCAGAGACTGACTGCCTGTAGGATTATCAAGCCAAACTGGTCGAAGTTGAGTCTAGAAATGCTTTAATTATATAGGGGAATTGATTGTGGAAGGGAACGTAAGGCTCTTTTTACTCCTTATACCTCATGGCCTTCTGATCTGAGTCATCCTCTTCTCTTCTACGGGGATTAAGAACTAGGCCTTCTCATCTATCTATCAGGATCACGTGTTACTAATCCATAGACTTATAGAATTGATAGTTTCAAATCTCAGTTCAGTTTTTACTACTTCCGTATGTTCATAGCTGGTCTCAGAACCTTGATATTGCGATGTTGAGTGGTCATGCCACTATTTTGCAAGATGTCTCAAATCATTTTGATTATTTACAGTCGTTATGCTGTCCGAGTCATCCCAGATTTCTAAATAGTCTGATGCATTTGCAAATTCCTTCTCTCTGTTTCTAATGTTCATTTGGGCCAGATTAATCACACAAATTAGTGTGTTGAGGTACTCCGCTGCCTCGACATATATGTTGGAGCTATTATTATGAACCTAGGTGTTTTAGGGAGTCACCTAGTAAACTAGCCATGTTTTGTGTTCCCCGTGTGATGATTCTGGCCATCATTCTCGAAAGCATTCCATGATGCTACTTAGGAGTAGGTATTCTATTCCTGGGTTTTGAACCCGAGATTCATCCTACTTACCTCATGTTGATAGTGTTTGCTAGTTCCTTTAGGATATTGGTAACTTTGCGATAGTCCTCGAGGTCCGTGGTATTTCTTTCTTCCAAATACTATGAACCGTTTATGGCAGAAGTTCCTCGCTGAACCGAAGGATCACACACAGAGTACTCTTGAGGAGTTCTCCATTCATAATTGTGAATCTGCCAGTTCTACCTTTCCGCATGGGTTATCCGGAAGAAATGTTGAGCTTCGCTCGGCATACTAATCTATGCATCCACAACTCAGAAAATTATATGTTCCTTTGAGTTGTTCTCTTTAGTTGTATTCTGACCCTCGTCTATCAATTGATAGTCAGGAGTAATTGTGCATCCGTGTTATCGATGCTTATTATTCTTGTGGTCCGTTAAGCCATTCTATTTCAGAATGACTAGGAAAAAAACTCCAGTACCTTATCCATATCTAGAATTTGGTCAAAGCAGTTGTATTCCGCAGATCAAAATGCCAATCCAGCTTTTGATTCTGTTCTACCTCGGAGTATTACCCCATTTATGTCAGGATTGTCATGAGAATTGCGCCATTTCTCATGAATTCTTGATGTAGTGATACTTCTCGCTATCATTATTCATTCCTCGGTCTCGTGTTCTTGTAACCGGAATGCCGACAAGTGAACTGTTATGTGTGAAATCGATACTCCTAGCAACCTCGTTGCTTGGTAGTTAATGGACAATATTCTCATTCTTAGCATATTGGTTATTAAATCATCATCCTAAGATTGGTCATGCTACCTAGTCCTTATTCTGGTGCACTCTTCGATCAATGAGTTAGGATTATATCAATCCCTTGCTCTTTGATCATATCGTCTTGCCCTGAAAAGCAAGATTGTTCTCGATCTTAGTAATATATTGGTGGTTCTTGATATTCTGAATATCTTCTCGGAAGTATCACCAGGTTGTCACCTGACCGCTATGTTGGGTTCGTGATCAAGTTGGTTTTCCATAAACCACCCTTTCTCCAAGGATCTGTGTTGGATACCCCTGAACTAGTTGGATAAGCTAAATAATAAATTGGAGAGTTGGAAGATAAAAGCTTTATTTGACCCGGTTCATTCAAAGGGATATCCTTAGGTGTGTGTGTGTTGAAGAAAGATGATATGTTCATCGATTGGTCCCTGTAATCAGTTGTTGGATCTATTATCTTAAACAATATTTGATTTGAGCTTGGGCTATTGTCAAGTCAAATCAGAACCAACGATATTCGTAATGTTGTCTTACTCGTGGTTGATTCCTCGAGCATACACCATTATACTCTTTGGGTCTGACCAATGTTATCACCTTGTTCACATGATGGTGGAAGTCCAGTGATATGGAAATTCCGATGAGTTGCTGTTGAGCCCATCAGCAGCATCTTGTCTCCTCCATGATTCATGTTGAACATCAAGTTAGTGTTGGAAACTTTTGTAAGCAATGCCTTCATGTTCCGTTCATGAAGCTTATTCTTGGATGGAAGAAGTGACTTCCTCGAATTCATGTGCATTTGGTGCAAGTTGCCGCCGTGAGTTCGAGGAAGGTTGTTTTTGTTTCCTCTGGTACCATTCCAAGTCAGTCATGCATGTGCGAAGTATTCTATGGTCTCATAGACTGATCATCTTCATTCCATATGAATTTCCTAGCACAACAAGCCACTGATTGATTTGTTCAAGGAGAAGAAGTTCCTTCCTAAGAGCTAATCCGGACTTATGTAAGGACTTCGATATCCGCAATGATGGTTCCTAATCAGAACTCGGTAGTGTTTTATCATAAGACTACTATGTGGTCATGTTTGTCTGGGACAGCGTGTTCACATGTGTTTAGCAGAACCAACTCATGCTTTGGAGCTTGCTATCTTAGTTCATTCCTCGAGAATCTCGCAACGCCATCTCGTCGAATCGTGTTGCAAACTTTCTTTCAGACATGCTGAGTCTGAAGTATCCCATCACCAATTGGATCTGAATCTTAGGCAGATATGATGGTTGGAACATTCGCAATAGTTGCGTCTTGTTCCCAGCTTGCACCGCCATTGTGCCAATTTCCCATGGGCTGCCCTTCTCAGCAGTTGTTGTCCAAGATCATCTTTAATAGTGGACTTGTCATGAGTCCCATCCATTTCCTGTGATAAGCATAAATCACCCATTGCGTTGTCTTCAACAAGGTAGTCCACATCGTCCATTCTAGTCCGGGTATGCCATTCCTTCGTACTCTGTCAAACGATCGTTTGTGAATTTTCCTTAGGTTGGTATAAGAGTTTCAATGATCTCTGAATCAAAAGTAATTCTTTTTGCCACTTAAGGGAATTTTTCTGCGAGTCATATTACTTAAGATGTCTCGTTATGGTATCATAGCAACTCAACTCCTCGTGACGTTGACAACCGTTCACCACCTCCTTAAGTGTGGAATTGTTGCATACCTAGTGAATCTTCGTCATCTGTTTCACTCCATCCCTCTGGATGTATGCTTCGTGTCTCAGCTCGAGAGATGTTTTCAATATCTCACTCCATGAGTTGATTCTGAGTTGTTCCATCTTCAAGAAGATCGATCCTACTAGAGTTTTCCCTTTCCTATCATTGTCGTGTTGGTTGGAGTTCTCAGAGCAAGACATCGAGACAAAGATGGTGATCGAATCAACATTCATATGAAGTGCAACTTGGATCGTGAAGATCGTGTTAGCTTTGTATTCTTACCTCACGTCTTGAATCTCGGGTCGAGATTCTTGTTTAGTGGGGCTGAGTTTTCACAGCCCTAGAGCTTGCTTGTAACTAGTGGCATTGCATCCATGCATCATGTTTAAATTTCATGAAACTTGAAATGGGGTTTGATCCAAGCCCTAGCACTAAATCAATTCAAATAGGTTCAACTAAAATTATTTTTCAATGAACCCAAATGGCCTTCAAAAATGTTCACCATTTTTGGAAAATGCTGGAAACAGTAACCAGAGATGTTGCACATTTTTCCATGACATTTGGATTATTGAATTAACTCATATTGTATTTGAATTGGGGCATTTAAATCCTATAAATATTTTAAATGCTCTAATAATTCTGAAACTAGTTGAGGGTTGTTGGGAATAATTTCGAAAGTGCCCAAATTTTTTTCAGAATTATATAAAAATGATTTGGTGTTAAACTAAATCAAAACAGAGGCAAACAATAGAAAACAGAAACAAATTTTAACAGAGAGAGAGTTTTACCTGGCACTCACGTAGGCAGCCCACCTGGCCAGTCCACCTGGCGGCCCAAGTGGCTGGCCCAGCCCACCACCGCCACCTCCCCTGTCGTCTTCCTCCTTTGCCAGGAGGACGGGCGCGTGCCCGATGCGCGCGCACCGCCGTACGCTACCTCCTGCTTGCCGCCCGCGCCCCTGGACGCCTGGATGACCTCCACGTCGTCTCCCCGACCCCCTGGAACCCCTCCACTCTCTCCCCGAGCTTCTCTCCCTCCCTGGCTCTCCTCACGCACGCACCCGAGAGCCAGCCTCACCGCCGCTCGCCGCTGCCGCGCCCTGAACCTTCCTCGTGCCCCTCCGACGTGACCTCGTGCTCCGCCGTGGACCTATACGCCGTCTTCCCCGAGCCACGCGACAGCAAGAGCCCCGGAGCACCATCCCTGACGTCTTCTTCCTCCTCGGGCCACCGAGATCGCCGGCAACCTCTCGTCGTCACCAGCCCCTCCTCGAGCACGCCGAGGCCTCCGTTCAACTCGCTGTGAGCTTCTGCGTCTTTCCCCTTCCTTCCCGAGCTCATTCCTGCCCCGTAGCCGCCGATTCCACCGGAGCCACGAGCTCGGCTGCGCCGGCCATGTCGCCGCCGTGGCCACCGTCACCTAGAGCTACAACCGAGCGCACCGACGTACTCAGCACAATGCCAGAAGACCAAAACCCCCTCTAGTTGCTCCTGTCGTGCAACGCAACGCCGGAACCGCTGAGACCCGAACTCCGGCCGCCGCCTTTGAGCTCGCCGCCGTCGATATAGGTCGCCCCGGCATAACTGACTGCACCACTCGACGCGCGAGATCTCCAGCGTCACGTAGATGCCCTCTGCCGGCCATTTGGTCGTCGGAGGAGGAATCGAGCCCTCCACGCTGTCGGCCTCGCCAAGCGCCATGTCGCCGGTGGGTTTGACCTCGCCGACTGCTGATCGGTGGGCCCAGTTTGACCCCCTGCGTCACTGACGTGTGGGCCACCCTTGTTAATTATTAGTTAGGTTAGTTTAGCGCTAATTAACCTAGATTAGTGCTTAACCTAACACTAACTAACTCTGTATAGTTATTTAACTAACTACTGACACGTGGGTCCCACAGGTCAGGTTTGACCTGGCCGACCCAGTTGACTGCTCACATCACAGTGACGTCATGCTGACGCATTAATTCGATCTTTGGATTTATTCTTATACAGGAAATTCCAGAAAATAGTACAAACTTCTAAAATTCATAGAAAATCAACCGTAGCTCCAAATCAAATAATTTATATATGAAAAACAATCAGAAAAATCCAATCTATCCATCTGTACTAGTTTCATGCATGTTTAAACAAGTTAACATGTTGTTTAGTGCAAAACATGATAAAGCACTATTTAAGGTCACAAATGAGTTTGAACTTTGAATCTTTGGTTCAAAATAGCTCAAACCCATATGGTTGTAGTTGTATTAGCCCAACACACTCATATTGCCATGTCATAGCATGCATCATATTGTGCATTGCATTGATCGTGTTTCTTCTATGTTTGTCGGTGTTGTTCCCCCTCGGTAGACGTTGTACCGACGTTGTGATCGTTGACAATGATGAAGACTCAATGATATCTTCTGAAGTGCCAGGCAAGCAAAACCCCCTTGTTCATTCCGAAACAGTCCCACTCTCTCGCTCCTGCTCTCTCTTTTACTGCATTAGGACAACAACGATTCATCTGTTACTTGCTGCGGTAGCTGAACCCCTTTATCCTCTGCATGACCTGTCATTCCACAGTAAATAGATGAAACCCACTAGCATGAGTAGGAGTTGTTGATCCCTGTTGTGCCTACTCATTCATGCTTGTTTGTCGTGCTCGCTATTGCTTAGAGTTGTGTCAGTCCGATTCATCGGGATGAATCGAGGTGTGTGAACATGTCATCTTGTTAAGAGTTAAGTGTGTGAACACGATTTGGTAAAGGTAGCGGTGAGAGGCCATGTAGGAGTACATGGTGGGTTGTCTCATTGAAGCCGTCCTCAGGAACTGAGTTCTGTGTTTGTGAACCATGAACAGTTACTATCACACATTGGGATCCTTAATTGACTCTCTCGGCTTCTTAACCACCCTTGTTCTCTATCCAGGAGTTGCAACTAGTTTCTGGTGTTTGTAGGATATGTGTTGGAGGCCGTATGAAGCGCTGACCCTAGGGTGGGCTATGATGCGGTAGATACACCATGGCCCGTGTACCGAAAGCCTGCTTGGTGTCTCGGGAACCCTGCTCACATCGTTCGGGGCCGTATGTGGAAACCTCGGCGGACTCCTGTGGATGGAACCTGAATAGGCAATAAACCTGGACTAGAGACTTGAGTGTTTAGGTAGGCCGTGGCCGACACCCTCGCCAGGCTTCCGCTTGAAGGTTGCCGAGATACATGACGTGTACATGGCGGCAAGTGGCGAGAGCGTGTGTGAAGAAGTACACCCCTGCAGGGTTAACATCATCTATTCGAATAGTCGTGTCCGCGGTAAAGGACTTATGGGTTGCCTGTACAGTTCATGTAGCGACCCGACCTCGACAGTCAAGCCTACGTGTTCTTTGTGCCATCCTCGGATCAATATGTTGGCACACACAAGACATCAATGTATATATCAAAGTGCAATCACATGTATAATTAACGTAAAACTGATATATACCTCATAAGTCACAATGAAACAAATAGTCGGGTGTGGAGTCCCATCAACACCATCGGCAGGTTGAGTGTAGACCGTAACCCTGTATCGTAACTCTTACTCGTCGAGGAAATATCTGCAACATGATACGTTGCAGCCGTGTAGGTTAGTACATTTAATGTACCAACAAGATCACAATAAGAGAAAACAACTGATAAACTATACTATATGCAGTATGGCTTTGTGGCTCTATATCTGAGTTTTGTTTGCATAAAAGCTGGTTTTATTTTCCCTACATCAAAGGAATAAATGAAGTCTGTACTATAGAGTTTTCTATCATGACATGGTTCCGCCAACCGATGTCTCATAGCCCAAATCATCATAAGTTGCCCACAATTATGTTATCAGTCCGGTGTTGAGAGTTCCGAGATAGATCCAAGTCCAGATGCTCAAATTGTCCGTAACCGGGGACACGGCTAATCGATTAGGTTTTAACCCGCTGCAGAGGTTTGTACACTTTACCCGCGAGATTCGATCCTCTTTTACGCTCTCGCACTTCAGGGTGTTTGAGAACAAGATGACCAAACATGGTCTTCGAAGAGTTCCCTTGACCACCGTCCGGTGCTCATTCAATCCTACCGTAGTTCTACATCTGCTAGCACCGCCCTAGCCGAGTCACAACTAGGGTCAACCAAGCCAGAGCCCATAGTGACTTGAGGTTGCACGGGTAAGCTTCGGGCATGAAGTATTCTTCCGTCTCTTTGAGTCTGGGTGAAGCTTTCCGCAAGATGTCATGGCGCTTCTCCATGCATCCCGCCAACCACTGGATTCTCCAGGTGCCCGTCAACCATCCTTCACCCAAGAGTGTGTATTGAATTCTTGTCTCGAGTCTTGAAGTCTTGAGGCCTTGAAGATGCAGTCCTTGCAGATTCCATCATGGAGTTGTCGTCATTGACGAGATCCTCCATTCTCACACCACTCCCGAAAGCACTCATACCAAACCCCGTCTACTATAGCATAGCATTAAAATAAAATATCGTCCGGGCTTGGTAATGTGGTGATGGGTTCCTACCTCATGCATACTACTCAACTACAAGAATTCAATATCACTACAGGAGGGTTTGTTGCGAAGATGACACTAGATGCAATAAAACACATAGGTATGAAAAACATGGTCAAAGTGAACTTGCCTGGTATTACTTGATGAAGATAATAACGCTCTCAGAAACTTGATGAAACTATTCGTCACTCCGATGTAAATCTATATTAAACAGACAATCATATAAGCAATCATCCTAGCAATCAATTCTATCAATCATAACAATACTCAATCAAAATAAAAGCAACAAAGAAAACCAAGTCAAAACTAAAGGAAAAACTTTGAAAGAAAAATTCAAGGAAAAACTAGTGATGACCAACTCACACAAATCTTAACATAACATCACTAAATTACTCTAACATTTTTTCTACAGCAAAGAAAATATAAATCTAATAAAATAACAGAAAATAAATTACTAATTTAATAACTAACAAAAAGAACTAATATAAAACTACTATAACCATCTAGTTAATACTAGAACAAATATAGCAACTAGCAAAACACTAAGACAACTATAACAGCAAATCATTTATTAAAACATTAATAAACTATACTAAATAAATATAACAACTAATGTGTTCACAAATAACAGAAACAAAAACAATATAACTTGAAGTGGAAAAAGAATTATTTTAAAACTAATAAAACTATTTTTATCCACTATCACTATGAACTAAACAAGCAATTACAAAAACAGTAGCTAAACACTAATAAATAACTACAAAAATTTATCTACTGTAGCTAAACATATAACAACAAGTGAAAATCTACAAAAGGAATGAACTAAAAATAATTAAAACAATAATTACATAACTAAAACAACTATATAAGCAAAACAGTAATGTTTTTACTAAAAATCTAATATAAAATACTGAAAATTACCAAACTAATTCCTACAGCTAAAAAATATCACAAGTGACCAGGAGCAAAAAGAATTAATTAAAAACCTATTTTTAAACTCAAGGTATGGCCAAAATACTAATCTGAACAAAATTTATCAAATTCAAATTTAAACTACTCAAATTTGAAATCCAGAGACACTAACAGAAACTTCAGCAAATTTGTGACACATAGCAATTGGAATCACTCAAAAATACTAAAAACTCTAAAAGATATGAATTTTCTAAGATTGCTATTTTCTGAAAAAATGAATTACGGGATTTCGTGGATCTCACCAGAGTAGTCGTCGGAGTTGGGGAAGAAGATCGGATCCGATGTTGCGGTTGATCCTAGAGGAAAGGAGATCACGGGACGGTGGAGAGGAGATCATATCAACCTCAGGAGAGGTCGAGGGCGCGGCGGCGGCACTTGGCGGCGGCGGTGATGCTGCACTGCTGCTGCTGCGGAGAGGAGAGGAGAGGTGTTGGTTTGATGTGTTGGAGGGGGGTGCTTGGGTATTTATAGTGGGGAGGGGAGGGTTTTGCTTGGGGTAGGGGGCAAGAAATAGAGTAGGATTAGGAATCCTAGGAATAAAAACGGAATAACGAAACGGGATCAAATCCTACTAGGATTTGTAAAAGAATAGGAAACCTTGGCTCCCTGGCTCCCTAGGTGCGTGCGTGCGATGGCCTTGGCCTTGGCCGGCCGGCTGGTTGGCGGCTTGGGCCTTTGGCCCAAGGCGCTGCAAATATTTTTTTTAAAACAAACAGAGAGGAAAACAAAATGATAAAACAAAATAAAATGAAAATATTATATAGGCATATAATATATCAAAATTTTCAGAAAAAGATTTCCTACATGATGAACATTATTCTAGCATTAAATAAAATACATACAAATTAAAATAAAGCAAAGAGTGCTTCTGGTCCAATAAAATCCAACAAAAATCATTTTTAAAATACCAAAATGACTTCAAATTAATTTCTCTCCAATTTTCTGATGTAGGGAATCATGTTGCCCTATTTTCCATATATTTTGTTTTTGGAGAAAAATATTTTGAATAAAACTCAAATAACTCCAAATTGGAAATAAATTCAAAGAACTTTGGATTTAATTCTTTTAAAACTCCCAACTCATATTTCATTTAATTTGAAGAAGTCATTTTATCTTCTCTCGTGAAAACCATTGAGTTGCATAAAGTTTCAGAATTGAAATATTTCCAAATGGAATTCAAATCTTTTCAAAACCCTTTTCATTTATTTAAATGGAAGAAGTCATATCATCTTCTCTCTAGGGTTTTGTGTTTGAATTGAATTTGAATTCATGGAAATCATAAATGCAAGGTGGAAGTTTGGGAAAGTCATTTCATTCCCTCTCATTCAACTTTCAGAAAGTTTCAAATTTCACTCAATTTCACACAAGCAACCACACCACTATCAAACAAACAAGGATAAATATTTATTTAATATAACATTCCAAAATTTAGAATTTTGGGATGTTACAGTTCATAGACAAGTGAAAGTGGATACTCTAAAACGCGCAAGATAAGCGTGAGTGCTATGGAAGGCGTTCTCGTAGGGAGACGGGAGCGGATCCATAGTGGTGTATTGATATGGTGAATATGTGGACTCGTGTGCGCCACCTCAAAAGAGTTACTTGCAGTCGTAGTTCAGGATAGCCACCCAGTCAAAGGTGGCTTGCTGCACTCAAACTCCACCACCCCCTTTGTTGATACCAATGCATATGTAGTTAGTTCTAATGTAAGTCTTGCTGGGTACATTTGTACTCACGTTTGCTTAATTTATGTTTTGCAGAGAGACTTCAGTCTCGCTAATAGTTCCGCGTGGACTTCGACGTTTAGATCGATACCTCAGCTACGATCGTGTGCCCTCGGCAGGATCTGGTAGTTAGTCAGGCTTATCATCCTTTTTCATTTGTAGATGTCTGTACTCAGACATGTTAAGCTTTCGCTTGTGCTTTGACTTGTATGCTCTGAATGTTGGGTCATGAGACCCATGTTTGAAATATCTCGCTCCTCGGAGCCTAATGAATAAATATTTGAGTCATAGAGTTATGTTGTGATGCCATGTTGTATTTACACATATCGAGCATATTGTGTGTATGTTTGAAATGCTTGGTATGTGTGGGATCCGGCAATCTAGTTGTTTATCCTTGGCAGCCTCTCTTATGGGGAAATGTACTCTAGTGCTTCCTTGAGCCATAGTAGTCCGCTACAGCCCGGTTCACCGAGTCCCGCTAGCCCAGACTACAGCTCGGGATGCTTGGTGGCGGCATGTGTTTCACTTCGCTCGTGTCTGTCCTTCGGGAAATGTCACGCGATGACATCCGGAGTCCTGCCTAGCCTGCTACAGCCCGGGTTCCCGGAGTCCTATTAGCCCAGTGCTACAGCCCGGATTCACACAGTGCTGACCGACATGCTCGAAGTTGATTCATGTATGCCTGTCCCCATGGGTTAGTGCCGCTTTGGGTTCACGACTATCCATGTCGGCTCGGGTTCTCTGTCATATGGATGCTAGCGACACTATCATATACGTGAGCCAAAAGGCGCAAATGGTCCCGGGCCATGGTAAGGCGACACCCGTGGGAATACCGTGCGTGAGGCCGCAAAGTGATATGAGGTGTTACCGGCTAGATCGACGTGACTTAGAATCGGGGTCCTGACAAAAAAATGTTACTTTTTGCGGGCATATAGTATTTGTTCTCGACGATATACCCGGCCCGCATCCTCGCCGTCGACCCGTTCGTGACGACGTCCTGCTTCAGAGGACCCATGTCCGGGCCAGGCTCGCTGGCTGGCACCTGGAGGTGCTACTCGGAGGCGCGCCGCCTGATGAGGAACCCGACCTCGGGTCCGTCGTCGACCTCGATATCCTTTGGTGGCGTTCGCGTGGGCCACATTCGGTGCGAGAGGAGCGGCGCCACGGAGGTGGTGCGTCACCGTGTCGAGGAGGAGGGCGAGCACGTCCATCGCTACATGGCTGCTATGGACGTCGAGTTCTCCAATACTTGGCAGGTTCTTTAGGCGGATGACCGGAGATATGATCCTGTGACGGTTCCTTCTCTTTGGGTGTCCACCGCCCGTGTCCTGAGGACATGAGTGGCCTAGATTCTTCTGTAGTACTCGATCTTTATTAGGTACCTAGCCAGTGATGTATTAGATATATAATATTTGAGGCGATGTATTGAGATTATATATATTAAGACGATGATGTATTCAAGATTATATATTCGAGACGATGTATTCGAGATTCAGTTTTTCCTTATTGATTGCATCTATGCATTGTAATTTGAATACTTATTAAATTGTTTTATATTTCTTCTGTATTAGTTAAGTAAAAGCTATGGCGGACAATACCGGCAGAGAGAGAAGAGGAATTGTTCGACATCATACACAGCCCTCACAGGCTAGATGATCTGAATGAAGCAGATGATGGCTCCCAATATCTGAACAATACCAGAGAGGGTGATGAAAAGATATTCGATCTCAACGACCGGGCTGATGAAGTCAAGAACTATGATTATGATTATGATGACACAGACAATGTTTGTGACGACACAGACAATGCTGATCTTCAAATAACAAAAACTACTGGCGAGGTATATTTATATAAGCAGGCATCATGGTGATCATCACATGTTTTTTATTGAAGATATATTGATGAATCGATCATTCTTCTTTCAGCCCTCTGTATCGAGCAAATCTGCTTCTACAGACAGCAGGATAAAGCAAGGCCCAGGCAGATTGTTGAAGGATGGTGTAAAGTACAACATCGAATCCATCAAACCTAGTGGCGAACCCCTCACGCCTAAGAACATTGCGAACAAGTGGACTCGTCAGTGCGGAGTTCTTGTGAAGGACAAACTCCCGATCTCCATTCAAGAATGGAAAGAGCCAAAGACTAAACGTCCAGGTGTTACTTGGGTCGACAGCAGAGCCAAAAAGTCCTTTGGGAATCTCGATGGAACATTTCACCCTACGGATCATTTCACCAAGCGAGATGTGGAGAAAGTCAAGGGCGCTGCTCTTAAGAAGATGGCAATTGCATTCAACACCCACAAGAAAACTGTATGGGCCAACTACCTCGCTGTAGAAAGGAAGACTCCAGAATTCACGGGAACACTGGAGAAGCAAAGAGAGCGCTGGGACGATTTCATGACCTTCAAGGATTCAGAATTATCTAAGGAACGGTCGATAAAAAACAAGGCAAATGCCGCAAAAAAGACCTAGTTCCATAGGCTGGGTCCAGGTGGCTCTGTGGTGGGAATGCCTAAGTGGGATAAGTCCGAGCAAGAGATGGAGGATGCAGGGTCACTCCGGTTACTAAGAGCTGGCCCCAGTGCAGAACTTGGTTCTATCGCATGGGGGCGTTGGACCAAGACAGGCCTAGTTTCGAAGAAGGCAAGTCTAAAAGGAGCCGAACAAAAGATAATTGACGCAATAGAAGAAGCTCGAAGGGGGGTGTTCACGCCCAACAGAGAGAACGACGAGCTTAGGCGGGCCCTAGGAAATTCTGAACACCTGGGAAGAACACGAAGCAAGGGCGTTATTCCCTGGTATGAGGGATTTTCAAAATGGAACGAGGACTACAGGACCCGTGCAAGAAGGAAGATGGAGGAGGAGAAGAAAAGGAAGCTGGAGAAGGAGCAGAGGAAGCAGGACGCAGAACGCCTTCAAGGCCTAGAAGCAAGGCACGTGGGCCTGGCACTCAAATTCCAGCAGCAGCAGCAGCAGATCGACTCACTTAGCCAGGAAAGGGGGTCTCAGCAGCGGCAGCAGCAAGCGGATGATCGTCCAGCATTGGATAGCACCATCCCATCCATGCCGAGAAGCAGCGTTGGTTCTGCCCCGGGCGACACACTACTGGATACATACCCTTCGGATGACATCATAGAGAACAGTAAGTGTGAGCTACACTCCAAAATGAAGAACATATCCATGAAGGTGGCGGACGGCGTTGCTTTTCTAGTTACCACCGAAGCAACCTTCCATTGCATCCTGATTTCAGAGGGCTATTGAGGGAGTCCTGGATTAGGGGGTTTCTGGATAGCTGGACTATAGCCTTTGGCCGGACTCCAGGACTTTGAAGATACAAGATTGAAGACTTCGCCACGTGTCCAGATGGGACTTTCCTTGGCGTGGAAGGCAAGCTTGGCGATACGGATATGTAGATTTCCTACCATTATAACCGACTCTGTGTAACCCTAACCCTCTTCGGTGCCTATATAAACCGGAGGGTTTTAGTCCGTAGGACGAACAACAATCATACCATAGGCTAGCTTCTAGGGTTTAGCCTCTCTACTCTCGTGGTAGATCTACTCTTGTACTACCCATATCATCAATATTAATCAAGCAGGAGTAGGTTTTTACCTCCATCGAGAGGGCCCGAACCTGGGTAAAAACATCGTGTCCCTTGTCTCCTGTTACCATCCGCCTAGACGCACAGTTCGGGACCCCCTACCCGAGATCCGCCGGTTTTGACACCGACATTGGTGCTTTCATTGAGAGTTCCTCTGTGTCATCATCTTTAGGCCCGATGGCTCCTCCGATCATCAACAACGATGCACTCCAGGGTGAGACTTTTCTCCCCGGACAGATCTTCGTATTCGGCGGCTTTGCACTGCGGGCCAATTAAGCCAGCCATCCGGAGCAGATTGAAAGCTACGCCCGCCACCAGGTCAGATTTGAAGTTTGAACTACACGGGTGGCGTCCGTGGAGACTTGACCTTCGACGGTTCGAGCCACAGCCAAGCGCCGCCTTGTCATGAAGGGCATGATCTAGCTCTGCCGCCGAGCAAGTGTCACGAGGCCGCACGTGTCGCTCGACCTTTAGCTCGGAGCCGATTACGCCGATCGAGGACGGGTGGCTGGACACCGCCTCGGGGGCTGCAATCTCTATGGCGATTGAGCCATACACCTACCCCGTCCTTTGCGAAGCTCGTGACTCCAAGGTACCGGACTCTGAACCTTCCGCACCCCCGCCAATCGAATCCGATTGGGCGCCGATCATGGAATTCACTGCCGCGGACATCTTTCAGCACTCGCCCTTTGGCGACATCCTAAACAAACTAAAGTCTCTCTCTTTATCAGGAGAGCCCTAGCCGGATTATGGTCAGGAAGGTTGGGATGCGGACGACGAAGAAATTCAAAGCCCACCCACCACCCACTTCGTAGCCACTGTCGATGATTTAACCGACATGCTAGACTTCGCGCCGAAGACGCCGAAGGTATGGGCGAGATGCAGGAGACGATCAAGAACCAGCACCCACGGGCACTGGAAGGCCACCTCGTCATACGACATATACATGGTGGACATCCCAAAAGATGGGAATGGCGATGGAACAGCGGAGGATGACCCCTCCAAGAAACAGCCTAAGCGCCGGCAAAAACGGTGATTCCGGCACGGGAGACAATAACACCCCGGACAGTGCTGAAGACAACCCCCTCCAGCAGGATTCAGCGCGGGAGGATGGAGAAGCCAGCCCTCATGAGAGAGCGGCAGAAAGAGAGGTAGAGGATGACAATTACATGCCTCCCTCCGAACATGAGGCAAGCCTCAACGACGACGAATCCTTCGTGCCCGAGGATCCCGTCTTAACAAGAGCGTTTCAAACGCAGGCTCATGGCCACGGCAAGCAGCCTCAAGAAAAAGCAGCAACAGCTTAGAGCTGACCAAGACTTGCTAGCTGACAGATGGACTGAAGCCCTTGCGGCCGAGGAGTATGAACTCGAGCGCCCCTCCAGGAGCTACCCAAAACGCAGGCTGCTACCCGGATTAGAGGAGGAAGCACCCAAACCTAAATCACCAGCGCATGACACGGCTGACCGACCACCTCGTGCCCGCGACAGAGAGGCCTCTCGACCCTCAACTCAAGCCGCACCCCGGTGCCGCTCAAAAAATACCAAGGCGCGGGGAAATGCGCCAGACCTACGAGATATATTGGAGGACAAGGCAAGGCAAACAAGATCGATCTACGGATTGCATGGGCGCCCCGCGACACGTGACGATAACCGTCACGCTGGATATGGCAACTCCGGCCGGGCCGAACACAGTAGACAAAGCTCATTTGAGCTGCGTCGTGATATAGCCCAATATAGAGGCGTCGCACACCCACTATGCTTCATAGATGAAGTGATGGATCATCAAATCCCTGAGGGTTTCAAACCCGTAAATATTGAATCATACGACGGCACAACAGATCATGACTATCTCCTTCACATCCACATGGCCCGCGGTTATGATCTACACGCCATCAAATACCTCCCACTCAAGCTTAAAGGACCAGCCCGGCATTGGCTTAACAGCTTGCCAGCAGAGTCAATTGGTTGTTGGGAAGACCTGGAAGCCGCATTCCTCGACAATTTCCAGGGCACATATGTGCGACCACCAGACGCCGATGACCTAAGCCACATAATTCAGCAGCCAGAGGAATCGTCCAGAAAATTCTGGACACGGTTCCTAACCAAGAAAAATCAAATTGTCGATTGTCCGGATGCAGAGGCCCTTGCAGCCTTCAAACACAACATCCGCGACGAGTGGCTTGCCCGGCACCTAGGACAGGAAAAGCTGAAATCCATAGCAGCCCTCACAACACTCATGACCTGCTTTTGCGCGGGAGAGGACAGCTGGCTAGCTCGTAGTAACAACATGACCAAGAGCCACGGTAATTGGATACCAAGGACAGCAATGGCAGGTCACGTCGCAACAGCACAAAGCGCCGCGATTGTGGCGATAATGCTGCGGATAAGGCAGTCAATGCCGGATTGAGGCTCTAAACCGGTCAGCGAAAAAGCCATTTAAAAGAAATACCGGCACACGTCAATTTGGACCGAATACTCGATCGCTCGTGCGGATACGGCACCCGAAAAACCAGCCAACCACACCAACAGGATTGTTGGGTGTTCAAGCAAGCAGGCAAGTTAAATGCGAAAACAATGACAAGGGCTGCATAGCAATGACGAGGAGGAGCCCGGCAGCCGAACAATAGAGGACGAAGGGCTTCCCCACAAGTGCGGACGGTGAACATGATATCGCAACCCACATACCCAAAAGGGGCGGAGCGTGCACTAAGGGACATATATGCGATGGAGCGATCGCCCCAAAGTTCAACCGGTGGTCTTCTTGCCCGATCACTTTTGATCGAAGGACCACCCACTAGCATCCGCCATGGCGGATTGCCGCGTGGTTCTAGACCCAATCATTGTGATTTCACCTCACTAGAGTCCTAATGGGCGGCAGCAAGACCTGAACCTGCTTTATCGAGGATGATGTGCAAAATGGGCATAGACCCATCAAGGATTAAACCCACGAAGACCACCTTCAAAGGTGTCATACCAGTGTAGAGGCCAACTATGCAGGCTCGGTTACACTTCAAGTGGTCTTGGATCCTGGATAACTTCGAGGCGAGGAGTTAATCTTGACATAGTCCCGTTCATGATGGCTATCACGCACTTTGCTCGGACGAACCGCATTGCAAAGTTCAATGCGGTGCCGCACTACGCATATCTCAAGCTCAAGATGCCAGGTCCTCAAGGAGTCATTACGGTCAATGGAAACACCGAACGCTCTCTCCGGATGAAGGAGCATACAGCGGCCCTCGCGGCGGAAGTACAAAGCAACCTCTTAAGGCAATTCTCGAGTCCGACTGTTAAACATCCGGACACCGTCAAACGCGCCCGGAGTAACCTACAACAAGACCGCCTGGCATGTTCCGAGCACGCATAGCAATGCGGCCCAAACCCCAGCCCTCGTGAAATTGCGAAACCAGTACTATGCGTACATAATTACGCTCTGGAAATACCATGGGCATAGGGGGAGGGGCACGACCACGGCATGCCCGGAATGCAGCTCAACCGCACCAGGGGCTCCCGATTGTGTCATTCTTTTCTTCTTTCTTTTTTACTTTCAGGACTCCGTTCTCACGAAGCCATGTCCGTGAGAGAATCGCCAAACACACGATGCAACAGCGAGGAAGCGAGAGCTACGTCGAGTGTCCAGTGGTCTCTATTCTGAGCAAAGTATACCTGTTTTACACACCATCCGCAGCTTACCCACGGAGGGGGACATGTCAAAAAGTCCGTCCCTTGCTTATCGCACTATTTGTATCGTTCGCTCTTCGCAGCCCTTTTGAATAAACAATACATAGCTTCCGCCTATTATTGAATTCCCTTTTTTAATATATATATATATATATATATATATATATATATATATATATATATATATATATATATATATATATATATATATATATATATATTCATTTATGACATTGTGCAACCGTACACTTTAGTACGGCAATACACCGTGGGCTTAAGTACCCCACAACATGGTGTGATAAGTCCGAACACTTTCACAAGTGCGGCACCCCGAACTTATAGCAATATACTCGGCTCCGAATCATGTCTTGGGTCAATAGTTGGGTTTGCCCGGCTCCCATGTTTTGGTACCTTATGTTCCGTTATATCGGCTAAGGTAGCATTTGGAGAACCACTGCGATTGTGCCCCGGTTGAGCTGGGTTAAGCACCTTAGTGGAGAAAGCTAAAACTGACCGTCATGATAGGCGAGAGCGATCGCTTTTCGAGAGGTTTCGAGTCCCTAAAGACTTATGCCGCTTAGGCGAGTCGGCATTGTCCGGCCTAGGCGTGGATAGCGCCCCGAACTCGGTCTTCCGAATACCAGGGGCTTCCCCGAAATTTAAAATTATAGAATTCTACGGCTAAGTGAGAGTGTTCAAGCATTATAGTCCGGTTGCCTTGTTCGTTGGGTAGAGCACCTCCCTCGAAGGACCCAAGAATGGGAACAAGAGCGCTCAAGTTTATCTCGAACACCCCAGCACTCGTGGCATGGGGGCTGAAGCCGACGACTCGCCACCTCTCAAATTTAATACACGGCCGCAAAGAAGGTAATATTTTAAATTCAAAAGTGTTGCTTAGCGCATATGAACAAGTTTTCAGCGTACAGGATAACAAATGCGAGTCTACTCAAAAATTACATCTTTGGAGCATTCATCTGCTATAAGGCAGGCACCCTTCAGGACGCCCTCATAATACATTTCAGGCTTGCGATGCTCCTTGTGCGGTGGTGGTCCATCCGTCACAAGCTTCTCAGCGTCCATCTTGCCACAGTGCACCTTAGCATGGGCAAGGGCCCTACGGGCACCTTCGATGTAGACGGAGCGCTTGACGACTTCAACCCATAGATAGGCGTCCACCAGCCGCCTCACCAGCCCGAAGTAGCTACTAGGCATGGCTTCCTTAGGCCACAGCCAAACTATGAGGCCTTTCATGGCCTGCTCGGCCACCTTATGGAGCTCGGCCGGCTGCTTCAACTGGTCGCTTAAGGGCACCGGGTGTCCGCCTCAAAGATCTTGAGACAGAACACCTTCTCCGCCGAGCTTCCCTCCTCGGCTCGGTAGAATGCGGCAGCATCGGACACCATCTTGAGGCAGATCTGGGAATGCTCCTGGAGAGCTCCGGATTCGGGTAGGTAACAGATAATTCACTTTCACATGCTTGCTTTGCATATCGAATGCCTTACCCACAGCTATCTGCTTCATCGTCTCAATTTCCTGGAGGGCTTTTTGGGCTTCGGCCTTAGCGGCTTTGGCTCTCTCAAGGGCCGAGGCGAGCTCGGACTCTCGAGTCTTTGAGTCACGCTCCAAACTCTCATGTTTTTCCACGAGAGCCTGGAGCTCTTGCCGCACCTCCGCCACCCGTGCCTCCTGCTTCTCTCACTCGGTCCGCTCTGCGGCCGCATTGCTTTCGGCCTTGGACACCGCTTCCTTCAGGGTCGCCACCTCATTCGTGGCCCCTGCAGTATTCACGTTATTCCTGTCATCTTTTGCAACCACATCTTTTAAATACTCCCATAAGGTATTACTTACCTTCCTTGTCCTCGAGCTGCTTTTTGGCAAGTCCGAGCTCATTCTCGGACCGCTCGAGGCTCAGCTTTAATGCATCAGCCTCCGCAGTCAGCGCGGCAGAGGTCAGCAGCGCAGCCTGCATTCCCATATTGACATACTTATGTTAGACTCATGCGTATATCTTTTTATATCCTCAGTTCGGCTATTTCTTTCCGAACACCAAACTGAGCATCAGGGGCTACTGTCTATGCGGTAATATTTTTACATATCTTAAATACATACCTCAAAGCCTGTTCGAAGGCTGGCACAGACTTCAGTCAGCCCGCTCTTGGCGGACTGAACTTCGGATCACCACACTCATAACAAAGGCGGTGCTCGTCGATGGAAGCGCCTGTTAAGCGCCTCCATCAAATCATCCAGTGCCTCAGGTTGGACAGAGGTCATCGGCGTCGCAGTCTTGCCCTTCTTACGAAGGGGTCGCCTGTCGGACTCTGGAACCACTGAAGGTTCCGGTACGGAGCCCGGCATAGGGCCGGACTTAAAGCCCTTTGGGGTTTTATCCCCTTTGCACCCGGAGTCTGGGAGGTCGCCTTGCGGCGCCTCCACGGTCACCTCCTCCTGGCTGGGCCCCTTTTGGGACTCCACCCCGGCGTCATCCGCGGCGGGAGGAGACGAGGCGGTCGGGAGTGAGGTGCTATTCACATCCGACGAATCCATGGAGCCGCTCGACGAAGCGTCAAGCCCGTCCTTGGGCGGACTACATGGTTATATTCGGTGTTAGAAGATGGTGTGCGACAAATGGAACGCCATGAGTTATTCTGGTATCCGGACACTTACGATTTCGCCAGGGGCTTGGTCCTTGGTGGCCACTCCTCTCCGCCGTCGTCGGCGTTGGTGGTGTAGTCCGGAGGGAGGTTCCTTCCCTTCTTGGACCCTCCGGCCTCCCCAGTTGGGGCGGGCTTCCTTTTCTTCTCTCACCCCGATGGGGGAGAGGCCTCTTTTTCCTGCTCCTCATCATCGCGGGACGAGTCCGCCTCGGAGTCATCGGACAATGAGTCCGACAACACCTGGCGCCGGGAACTCCTCCGAGTTCCCGTGGCCTTCTTCTTGGCCTTCTTCTCCGGCACCACGTAAGGTGCCGGAACCAGCAGCCCCGTCAAGCGGGCGCCCGTTGGGTCTTCTAGCAAGGGATCCGGATAGTCAACCTATCCGGACGTCTTCTGCCAGTCCTGTCAAAGGTGAGGGAGTTTTAGATCCTGCATAGAGTCAAACTATGAAAAAAGAGTCCCGTAAAGGGTAAAATAGCTTACCTCACTGGCTTGATGCCGCGAGCTGAATCCGCGATCTTCGGTAGCGGATGCGGGAGCCTTGGCGCCCTTGAACAGCACCTTCCAGGCATCTTCGTACGTAGTGTCGAAGAGCCGGCTCAAGGTTCGGTGTTGTGCCGGATCAAACTCCCACAAGTTGAAGGCCTGTTGCTGGCATGGGAGGATCCGGCAGATGAGCATAACATGGACTAAATAGAAAAGCTTGAGCTTCTTGTCCACCAGGTTTCGGACGCAGGTTTGGAGTCCGGTCAGCTCTTCCGATTTACCCCATGTCAAGCCCGTCTCTTTCCATGAGGTGAGGAGTGTAGGGAAGCCAGATCGGAATACGGGGGCCGCTGCCCATTTGGAGTCGCGCGGCTCGGTGATGTAGAACCACCCCAATTGCCACCCCTTTATGGTCTCAACGAAGGAGCCCTCGAGCCATAGGACGTTGGCCATCTTGCCCACCATGGCACCTCCAAGACTGGCTTTGGCCGCCCACTACCTTCGCTTGACATTGAAGGTCTTCAGCCCAAGTCAAGTGGGGCTGGATCCAGAGGAAGGCCTCGCATACGCATTTATGAACGCCAAGATGTTAAGGATGAAATTCGGGGCCGATCGTGGAAATCTAGGCCGAAGTTGAACATGAGCCCCGGACAAATGGGTGTAGTGGAAACCCTAGTCCGCGGAGGAAGTGGGGAGGAACACCACCTCTCATGGGGGGTGGGATGAGCTGCCCTTGTCGGGGAGCCGGCGCGCGATGTCGCTCGGACAAGTATCCGCCTCGCAGTTTTTTTGATGTGCCCTCCGTGACGGAGGAGGCCATCCACTTGCCTCTCGCCTCCGGACATAGTTGGAGAAGGTTGAGGTGGGATGTGCGTGACGGGGCTGGAGCTCGAAAAGGAAATGGATAAGCAAAGGAGGAAGAAGGCGTGTGTGAAAAGTGTATCCTTATCCCTTATATGGACGGACAAAGCTATGTGTCCCCACCGCCCGATAAAACTCGCCATCTCCCAAGCGCCAGAATCGATGGCGCGGTTGGGTTACCCACGCCGCATTGATGAGAATCCCGAATAAGGGGACACGATCTCCGCTTTGACAAGACGCTGCAATGAAACCGCTAAACGCTACTGAGGTGGGACAGTAAAAACGATTCAATAAAGGCTTGGCCGTGGGTGATGTCACGCTGAATACGCCGCCGGATTGAACTTGTGTAAATATTATTCTCTCTACGGTGGTATGTGGAACTTATTTTTCAGAACCGACACTATCCTTGTGTTCAAAATCTTCTATGAAGTATTCGGAGGAGGAACCCGCCTTTGCAATGCCGAAGACAATATGCACGCCGGACTCGTCATTGAAGCCTGGTTCAGGGCTACCGAGGAGTCCTCGATTAGGGGTGTCCGGATAGCCGGACTATAGCCTTTGGCCGGACTCCTCGGACTTTGAAGATACAAGATTGAAGACTTCGCCCCGTGTCCGGATGGGACTTTCCTTGGCGTGGAAGGCAAGCTTGGCGATGCGGATATGTAGATTTCCTACCATTGTAACCGACTCATGTAACCCTAACCTCTTCGGTGCCTAAATAAACCTCAAGGTTTTAGTCCGAGGATCAGTAACAACAATCATACCATAGGCTAGCTTCTAGGGTTTAGCCTCTCGATCTCGTGGTAGATCTACTCTTGTACTACCCATATCATCAATATTAATCAAGCAGAGTAGGGTTTTACCTCCATCGAGAGGGCCCAACTGGGTAAAACATCGTGTCCTTGTCTCCGGTTACCATCCGCCTAGACGCACAGTTCAGACCCCCTACCCAAGACTCCACCGGTTTTGACACCGATAGCTATGCTCGTGTCATGGTTGATGAAGTGGTGGACCCATATTCGGGCTCTACTTGACATTCCTGTAGGTGAAGACGAAGCGACACCGAGAGGCCATACATCGATCATCCTATGGAGAAAGGATTACATCATCTTCGAAGTCCACTGAAACCGCTGCCTGCCGACTCCTCCTCGAAGTCCGCCAACGAGTCAGCAGACTCTCTGCTCCACCAAGTCCACGAACGCATGAGCCGACCTCCTCAAGTCCGCCACCGAGTCAAGCAGACTTCGCTCCACCAAGTCCACGAACGCATGAGCCGACTCCTCCTCAAGTCCGCCACCTCCTTCAAGTCCCCGAACGCGGAGCTGACTCCTCCGGTTTCAAGTCCGCACAGCCATGCCACTTCTCCGGTTTCAAGTCCAAATACTGCACAGCCACACCTCCCGCTTCAAGTCCGCACATCGTCAGCCACTTCTCCTGGTCCAACTCAGCCACGCCAGCTGCCTCCGCCGCCTCAAAGAATCGCAGAAGAGACATGTCGCAGCTATGGTGCGAGCGGCACGAGTCGAGGTAGTTCAGAAGCACGGGCAGAGACAAGCGATATAAATATGGTCCAAGCCTCGCCTCTTCCTCGTAGGCCTTACGACATGACTAAGGAGCAAATGCAGCCATAGTGCGTGCCCAAGTGGACGCCCATTTTGACCGAAAACTGCACCGCCGCCAAAGGAGAAAGTGCCTACGAGAAAGTAATTGACCACTTCATTCATATGGCTAGAGAACCAGCTCCCAAGCATGTTGACTCGACTATGAGTGCCAAATCAGGAAACTAAATCGAGAACGGCTAAAGAAGGAAGCGAAGCTGAGCTCGAGCCAACAAGCAATGGGCAAAATGCGGGAAAACCGCTTTCCTAATGGGAGAAACAGGCGTAATCGATCCCCCGCTTGTTACATGCATGTTGTAGCCGCTATTGCACACTTTTGAACGCTGAGCAGCGCGCGCACGCTGAACCGGGCGCTGGGCGACGCTCTTCAGCCGGTAGCGCCGCTTCAATGCCGGGCGCCATGAGAGGTCGTCCGCCTGGCCGGGCATGAATGCGGCATCGACTGCTTCAAGGGAAGCACGCGCTGGGTGATGAAGAGGGATCGGTTGGTCAGACCGCCGTGGCAGCGGTCCGGACGTGCGCAAACAAGAGATGTTGTACGTTAATATTGTTGTGTATATAATTAACAACGTAAATAATGTGCCAGTTGGACAAATATGATTGGAGATGGAGATGGAAATGGAATTTTACGTAAACACGGATATGCATGTCTATGTCTATGTGTGTGTGCGCGACGACTCTCGTGACCTGGAAGCGGGGGCGTGTTTTTGATCGAGTTTTCTTTCTTGGTACGTTAGAAAACCAGTTTGTCTAATTCACATCTAGATGTTATTTAAGGATATCACATCTAAGCTCCCACAAGTATATAATGTAGCAACAAGAAAAAAAACTAGGGCAAGAAAATAGACCACAAACAGAGTGGACATCAACTTAGATGTGACATAACTATGTCACATCTAGATGTGTCCTAGACAGGCCCTTAAAAAATTGTCCGCCAGTTTTCATTTCTTTTTTCCGGGAACGCGCGTATTCTGTTTAATACCACTGCTGTGGAGAGATTGTTTTACTCCATTATAGACTCTTGTTTGATAGAGTTTCTCGCGTCTCGCTCTCTCACCCTGTCCATATCAAAACAAGATGACAGTGTCCACTCTATCTCTCTCCTCACCGGTGGTCACAGATCCGCCAATCCCGCCCGTCATGCGGGAGCCGAGGAGGTGCAGCATTGACGCTTGTCGCCCGGGCGACGGAGGGAGCCGATGCGCACCATCCTCTGAGCCTGCTGGCTGGCGCGACGAAAATCCTCCGCGCTTGTTCGCTGGCTGCCGTGTGGGCAGATCCCACCCGCCTCGCCTAAACGACATCTCGCCCACCGAGGTATAACTTGTACTGGTCCAGTCCCTGTGTCGCTGCTATGGGTTTTCTTCTATGCGACTACTCCCCAGCTCCCCATACATAGCAGTAGCTAGGGTTCGCTGGCTGGTCCAACATCACCTACTAGTACTATTATAGAGGAAATGCCACTTAAAAGTTGTCCTGATTTATGCCTCGTGGAGGTATACATGTTGTTTCGACAAAAGTACATGGTGGTTGTGCGGTCATTGTCCATATGGTGGTAGTACTATCACGGTTAAATGAAGAAATGCTTTTTTCTCGGGTATCCTGGTTTAGTTCCCATCAAGATATAATTATGATGCTTTTGTTTGTTGGTCTACTTTTCATTAATTTTTATTTACAATTGAGATGTCGCTGCTAACCCTTTTTTTATATTTTTGGAAACAGCGATGCGTGTTCCATATCCGGCATGTCTTCCTCAATTTTAGTGGAACTGCACAAAAATGGATGGCCATTGTTGTTCCGCCATCGTCCTCTCCGCCACATGGTTCTTCCTTCCTCAAGCTTGATTATCGAGAAGAAACAGACCACGTGAGGATTTGTCGAACTTCATAGGTGCCTCACCCAAACTTGATGCCAAATGGATGATGCATCACCACGATGACCTATCGATGCTCATGGTTGCACCTCATGGTTGCGCTACCGGTGAAGTCGATCGATTTTCAATGAAAAAAGTTGTCTTCCATCGCTGTTTTTGCTTGTTACGCACAAAGATGATATCCTTCGTGAGTTCACCTTGGTTGCGTTGGAGACACAAATGCCTTTCACGTTGGTGCAATTTTATCACACAATTGGCTATGAACCAAATGTTTCCTTGAAGAAGGATCGACGTTGGTACTAAGAGCATAAGTTTTGTATTGATTTCTAAGCCTTCTCACAACTTTGTCTCCAGCCCCTGTAATTTTATTTGTCCAGCTATTAACTTTGATTTGAAAATGGTGTGGACTAAAACCCGGATGGACGAGTAGCCTCCATTTTTATTTACTCAGATATTAGATTTGATCAAGTCAAACTTTGTAATACTCTCAAACCTTTCCGATAATTGAAATTAAAATTTTTATTTGAACACACTCACACGCTTCCGATAATTTGGCGATTTGTGGTTGTTCACTTAAGGGAGGTAGTGTACCACACGTGAAGGACAGGAAGTGTGACCAGGACGCGTGGGCGCTGATCGTTAGTTCATCGGAAGTAGTACTAGTTTTTTCACTCGACATTAAATAAAGAGTTTCTTTCAGATTTACACAATTTAAAACGATTGTTATGGAGAGAATAAGAAACCACTCCACTAGTATATATTAGTCGATACATTAGAGTACTATATGGACGCTGGCTTGATTTAGTGCGCTGCGCTTTGGGTTTATGATGTGGGCCCAAATGTGGTTGGCTCACCGCCATACAGCCAAAAGCAAGTGCAGAAGGCACCAAGCTCAGTCCGCACTACAAGAGTATATATAAGAGGGAGCAGCGCTTGTTCGCTAGGGTTTGCACTCTCCACACGCCGCCAGACTACATATATGTTACACGCTGGAGGCTCAGCTGCTCATTTGCTAGGGTTTGCTATATTCACAGCCTCTCACCCTCTCTTCACCAGATCTAAACAAGACTGCTGGCTCTCTTGTCTCTCTCTCCCTCACAACTGGTGAAGGAGGCATCCGATCCCGTCGCACCAGAAGGGAGGTGCGGCGTTCACTATCGCTTTCTGGCGAGGGAGCCAATCCATTGCCGGCCAAGGCTGTTTTCTTTCACCCAATACTGTAAGGGAGGGCCACCGACCCCTTCTTCCTCGCTGCCGATGTAGTGTGGGCGGATCCGCCTCCCATCAAGACGCCGTGCCACATCCCGACGCACCCTAAGGTATAAGTTTTTTGAAACCGCTGCTGTTTCTACCTGCATGTGGATCTTTTTTCGATCTGTAGTCGAATCTAGATCTTGGTTCAAAGAGGAAAGAAGGGTGCGGGGCTGGAGCAAGAATCTAGGACGTGGTTCAATGAGGAAAGGAGGGAGGAAAGTAGTATAGACTGGCTATCCAGCCGCTTTGTAGGTCGTAAAAGGAAAAAGGGGTAACCCAAGACACACATCTGTAAGGAACCGATCTCTTTGTTGAAAAGGGAAAGAAACTGGGGTCGGGTAGTTTGTGCAGACTAGATTTGATGCCCTCACTTAGGAAAAAGGTTCAAAGAGAACAAATATGGGACCAACGATATATGCTGCTTGGCTACATACTCAGATCACCCATTTATATGTGTGGATTTACATGGTGTGGTATGTCCCATACAACTATTTTGTTGTTGTTAATCTAAGAATGCCGCCGAAAATTGAAGCAATGCCACCGTTAAAAGTACATTACATTTTAACTAATGTTGTTTCAAGAGAATGTCTCATAATGTGAATCAATGCAACCGCTTTTAGAAATACTACTATCCTACTTTGTTTTCCATCCAAGATAAGTTAGATGCTTCTTTCTGTCACCGCTTGTTCCATCCTCCTTTATCGGCAAGTAATTGTTTCCTTTTTGCCTCTGTTAAAACACGGGTATCGATTCAACTTGTTGCTATTGCGACATTTTGCTTCTCTACTCGAAACACTTATGTTTTAAGAGTGTTTTGTGCAGTTCAACTTGAATGTCACACCGGTGACTTTGCTTAATTTTTGTGGAACTGCACAAAAGGAGGTCGAGATTTGTTTCCACTCTTTGTGGCGAGTTGTTTCAAATCTTGGTCTCATCCACATGATGTGCAGTGTGCTTTGAGGTGTTGTGCTACTTGTTTTGGTACTGTTTTGAATAAATGTTGCATTGAAGCTATTGTATTGATGTCTTTTCCCATTAAGTAGTGAACAAAAATGGGACCAACCCAGACATGATGCTTGTTGCTTTGTTACAAAAAATTCAGCATCACCCCCTTTATAAGCCAGTAATTGATGCAAATCTCAGAATTAACTACTGAATCTTATTTCAAAACTGCAACACTTGTTAGGGATTGGCGGGATTACCATTTTTGTGGCCGCATGTTTCATCCTCCTTTATTAGCCAGTAATTAATTCCTTTTTTGCCTCTGTCTAAACAGGGATATCTATTCAACTTGTTGCTATTATGACATTTTGCTTTCGCCACGCTAAACACTTTACTTGATTTCTGCAAATCGCACAAAACGAGATTCTATTTCCTATTCTGTTGGCAGATTCATATTTTATCCTCGGTCTTCTCATGAAAGGTCAAGACAGTGCCTTCATCCACATGATTGTGTAGTGTGCTTTGAGATGTTGTGCTACTTGTATTGGTACTGTTTTAAATAAATGTTGAATTGAAGCTATTGTATTGCTTTCTTTTCCCATTAAGTAGTGAACAAAATGGGACCAACCTGCATATGATGCTTGTTTCTTTGTTACAACAAACTCTGATCACCCCTTTATAAGTAGATGGAAGCACATACCGTTGTTGCGCCCACTCTCCCCTCGAACTGTTTATGCTTTTCGTTAATCTAATGTCACTGGTAAAATTAAGCAATGCCACTCTCGTAATTAATTAACTATGAATCTTAGTTCAAAGCTGCAACACTTGTTAGGAATGGTACTATCCTGCTTTGTAGTTCTTTCTACATGTTTAACCAAGGTATTGTTAAGATAATGTCTCGTTAAATGAATCGATCGCATTGTTTTAGGAATGATACTTTTCTGCTTTTTCATTCTTTATACATGTTGAAACAAGGCATTGTTAAGATAATGTCTCAGCTTAATATGAATGAATCACACCGATTGAGAATTGCTACCTCCCGCTTTGTTTCCCATTAAGATAAGGTAGATCAAGAGATGTTTTTCTTCTAGGAGTACAAGTCATCAACCATTATTTCTCAAGAATTGTTTCCCTTATACCTTTTGTTGCTTACAGGATATCACAATTAAAGCTCGGTTTTATTCTGACTTTGATTTTAGTTCAACTGCACAAAAGGAGCCAATGTGTCCAAGGCAAACTGCTGCATTATCGGGTCCAGCTTGGTCGCTCCACTTTGCGTAAAGAAGCGCCACTGTTTGCGCTTACATTACGTATGAATGACCGAGAAGCTTTACTGAGTATTAGGCCTTCCACTATGTAAGCCAAAAGAGGTGCCAATTTCACCTTTTCTTACTTTGGCACTCAATCCTCCATTGCTTCAAATTGATGCCATAAATATTAGACACCGTGACATGACTAGTCTGCAGAGACCATTGGCAATTTAACAACACGTGGAGTGCCCCTGGGCAAAAGTGCCCAAACAAGTACAAGAAGCGACATGTGACTCCACGATCATAGGCATTACATATTTTGAATGGGAAAAGCTTGTCAAAGTTTAATCATTGATGTTAGCAAGAAGCTTACAGACTCCACGATCATAGGCATTACATATTTTGAATGGGAAAAGCTTGTCAAATTTTAATCATTGATGTTAGCAAGAATACGTTAGTTTAATATATTGGAATTGGAAAACCTTATCAAAATTTGCTCATTGATGTTAGCCAGAAGACATGCATTTGATATTTTTGAGTGGGACGCCCTTGTTGTGAGCGGCGTCGAGTGTTTTTTCTTATTCCTGTGTTTAGTTTAGAAGTAAATAGTTACTCTGCTGAGATATTCCTGTGTTAAGAGTTTGTTCTGAATATTGTCTATGTAATGCCAGGCCTTGTGTTTGATTGCAAAGTTGAGCTTGGAATGTTGTGGCATGCGGCATCATGAGCTGTTCACCGTGCCTCCTGAGAATAATGCTTCGTATTGTTTTGCGTGTCCATCTAATGCTAGTAATTTGCTTGTTAAGAAGTTTAGCCTCTTCTGTTGTTTCCGTGCTTAAGAAGTTCATCGTCTGATGTTTCATTCATAGCCTATGCGACAAGTCGGGTAGGTTAGACGTGAAACCATATGATCTTCCCACCAACCTCATGATAGTAGGTCAGATTGATCGCTGCTTTCCAACCAAACCGCTTGTAAACGGACGATGTAAATTAAAGCAGATGGTCTCGGCGAAGGCGCTTTGGTTGGTCGATTTCGACTAGTAAAATATCGGAAGTACTTCACACACGATAAAAACGCTGAATGACACTCGAACGATTGCTAATCCAGCCGTTATCCGCTGTTTCAGCCTTTGCCCATGGATGCTATGATACGCACGCCGTGTATGTATCGTCTGCAAAGTCATCCATATGGTAGTGCTCGTAAAATATACACTCGGTCTCTCAAATTACACGCCAGAATCCGCCGGTTTTACTTTACGACCTCGGGCCCTCGGTTTCATTACGCCTGTATTTTACGCGTTGTTTCGGCGACGAGTAAATTACACTTGTATGTTAATACAGGTTTGAAATAAACCAGACCTCCCAAGCGCCGCCTTACCGCTTTCTTGTCGCCCCGCCAAGGTGCTCATAGGTGTCCGATGATCCTGGCTTCCTGAATAAGCAGCGGGCGCTGCATCAGACCTCCATAGGACCCAGCGAGGCCCTCTTCGTTATCCTTTGAGTTGTTGCGCTCGCCGTGGTGCCGAGCACTGTTTAACATGGTCAACGAACATGAGGATTCCGGAGATGGCTTTATTTTGACTGGATGACACTAGGGACCCACTAGGGCCATAGCCGTACGTACGCAAGTGCCTCCTTATTATGTACAACTATATATTTTTTGCTTTCTCCTGGTTTCCTGACATCACGGTCCCACACCATTGTCAACCTATGTAGTCAATATAAATGAGAGAATTGCACAAGGTGTGGCCGACAGCTGGGACCAAGCAGCTCGAGCAGTATTCTTGTTTTTGAGGCGTGAGCACTGCAGAGTTTTTCTTGGCGATGATTTCGTTGTTGTTGAGAGGAGAGTGTCGGTGTACTAAAGTAGGGGTGCCTTAGTACCTGAACCTGCGGCACGGGCAATCGAAGATCCCCTGCGGCAAGCCTTTGCCGGGCGTCCGCCAAGATCCTCAGCCGCTCCTTTGAGCCATTCAAGAACAAAGTATCAAGGCCTCGCAAGAGGAGCTTGCCGAAGGCCACCAGTATGCCAAGGAATAAGGCCCCGCAAGGAGCTTGCCGAAGGCTTGGTGGGCGCCGAGCCCCAAGCACGACAAGGTTCCCGCCTGCAAGGCGCTTGTCGGGCGGGCAACCTCTCTTCATCTCCGCTTCCACCACCCGCCAACGTGTCACCACGGGCTCTCCAAGCACGCGGTCGACGGGCTGTGTAGCAGCGGGAGTAGCGATAAGCGGCGCTGAAAAAGCTACCATCGTGGCAAACGGAGGCGCACTTGACGGTCCCTCATATAATCGTTCGGGCGATCGAGACGGCATTGATGACTCTTGTCCCTTGCCGTCGAGTTAGGTATAGATTATCGTACACTGCATAAAGCGGTGTACCAATCTATGTTTTACCATCTTAACCTTGCCCACTTGCCACATGTGGTGACCCTTGTGCCTATAAAAGGAGGCCCAAGGGCAACGAGAAAGGGTTCGCCTTGCTGGATCCATCTCCGCTTAGTTCATCATACTCACACTCAGGCTAGGTCTTGTAGCTCCCATTGCTCCCTAGCAAGAACACAAGATAATCCATAGAGCAGCAAGAGGAGTATTATCTCTCCGGAGAGCTCGGGCTGGGTAACCGCTGCAGTGCACCGCCTGGATCCGCCTTCAGGCGATCTCCGCCCTCCTCCACCAACCACAAGGGACCCAGGTCCCATAGGTGTTCATGGGACACCACCAGCTCTCCTCGACATCTTTGGCGCCTGTAGGGGGGTGCGCCGAGGCTGTGTGAACCCGATCCGGGGTCACTCGAGCAACTTCATCGACATCTTCGTTAACATGGCGCCAAGAAGAAGTCTTCGGCAAGCAGAGGCAGCCGTCTGCCGAACCCACCACCACCGGAGCTGTCAGTGGTGGGGGAACGCTGGCGGAGGAACCGCGCCGCCGAGAGAACCCACAATGCCGCCAGGTCCAAGGACAAGGCAGCACAGGCCGGCGCCCGAGTCCGCACTCTCGCCCTTCGCAGAGGCGCGGGACCGACAGCAATATGAGGCTCAAGGCACCATACGCCGCTGGATCAAGGCCAAGCCGGAGGATCTCGAGGTCTCGTGACCCGCATGCACCTCAAAGATGCTCAGACGAGTGGAGTACGGTCGCCAGGGATGCTGCCTCCTAACTTAGTTAGGAGTCCGAGCACCTCCCGTTCTTCGCCTCCGCACGCCGCTAAGCCGCCAACCACCCCAGCGAAGCCTTGGCAAGAGCTCAATTATTTAGACTACTTCTCCAACGCCGACAAGGTCGACGAATGGAGGGCCACACCGTAGTCTCATCGCTTCGCTTAACGGCGATGCCCCGCGGCAACAAGTGCCTCGCAGCCGCGGCAAGGCGATAAGGCGCAAGCTGATGGCGACGAGACTTGCGGGGTGCAGCCACCGTACACTCCCTTCCCGAAGACCAAGATCGCCGATCGCCGACCCACCTCGACAAGCGACTCCACCGCGTCGCCGGATCCGCGAGCTCGTCGCGACCAGCGCCAAGTTCTCCGAGAACGGCAGAAGAAGACGCCGAACCCAGACGAAGCGCCAAGAGAAGCGCCGTCAATCTGACCAACGCTGGGCCCACTCGTCGATATGCATGCGCCAGGGGAACCAGCGATTTACCGTGACGCTGTAGGTTACCCCGCTCACTCGTGAGCTGCGGCAAGTCCGTGGTCTGGACAAGAAAACTTCAAACCTGATGTGCCGAAAAGTATGATGGCAGGACACACCGCCGGAGTTCCTCAAAGATCTACACCATCGCTGTGCAGGCCGCGGGGACGAGACGACAAGATCCTCGCCAACTACTTTCCCTCGGTGCTCAAGCCAAACGCCGATCTTGGCTCATGCACTTGCCGGATGGCTCTATTTCCTCTTGGCATATTTGTGCCACCAGTTTGTTGGCGCTTCACAGCGGCCACAAGCCTCATGGCTGTGGAGAGTGACTCCACCTGCTTGCCCGTATGAGGGAGAGTCCCTGCGCAAGTTCATCCGAGATTCAATCGAGTGCACTACAACATCCCGGACGCCCACCCTATCGCGGTGATCAGCATTTCACCTGAGTGTAACGAAACCGCAGGATGAGGGAGGAGATGGCGATGTGCAAAGTGAAATACGCCAACAGCTCACGCTCGGCCGGACAAGTGTGCACACACTGAAGAAGGAAGAAGACTCCAGGAGAGAATGTGGGAGCAGAATCGATAGGAGGAGATCGCCTGCAAGGAAGAGCCATGCGCTAAACAATAGAAGGAAGAAAACCAAGAAGTACTAATTGTCGAGCAGTCCGCAAGGATGGTGCTGCCAACAAAGTTAAGGCTGGTGGCTCCGCAAGGATATTGCCGCTGACGCCGACCGCCAAGTCAGGGCGGCCGCCGACAAGCCCGACAGCCCAACAAGCGAGTATCAGAAAATCCACCGCACTAAGGGCCACGATCTCCAGAGCTGCAAGAAAGTCGAGCAGCTTGTTGAGCTACAGAGAGCTGAATACGAGCGTGGATGTGGAGAAAGCCCAAGAAGGTGCAGCGAAAGCAAGCAAGAAGAGACCCACCTGGGAGGACGCCATGGCAAGGCCAAGCAGCAAGAAGGTGACAGACCTCCCCGCTGGCCGCGACAAGGAAGAAGACGAAGATGAAGATGACGAGGACATGGAAGACGATGAAGCTGATGAGCAAGAGTTTCAAAAGGCAACGGAGGTCCTTTGTGTTGACGGTGGTGCGTCTCTGACACCTCGCACCGCCAACTCAAGCAATGGATGCGTGAGGTCAATGCAGCAGTAACCATCCATAGAGTCACGCAAACCTCTCAAGTGGTCCAAAGACGCCTATCATCTTTGACATCGAGGATCACCCCGATCGCATCACTGCGTCGGGTGCTTGCCGATGTTGGTCTCACCAACCATCCGCAATCTCAAGGTCACAAAGATGTTGGTTGACGGCGGGCCGCCTGAATTAGATCTCCTCGCAAAGACTCCGTAAACTTCAAATCCTCGACAATGAGCTCAAGAAACTGGTAATTTCAAGGAATCAACCCAGAAGGAGCAAGCCCAAAGGGAAGATCACGCTGCCGAATATTCGGCAGCGAGCTCAATTTCAGAACTGAGAGGGTCACGCTTGACGCCGCCGATTTCCTTTGCCCTACAATGGCATACTTGGTCGTCCAGCGCCGCCAAGTTCATGGCCGCCTCATTATGCTTACAACCTACTCAAGATGCCCGCCCGATAAGCGCTATTTCTGTCCATGGCGACAAGAAGGATGCACTTATATGCGCCGACAAGATTTACCGGATGCAGCAGCCGCCACAGATAGTAACCCACTTGTCACCGAAGCTCCCGGGGAAGAAGAAGACCACCAAGTCCGCAAGAGCTCGATGCCCACTCCGCAAGCGCACCTCTTCTGAGTGCTGCGCTACCGCCGAGGACGCACCATCGAGCCCCACCGCAAGTGCAAGAAGACGATGGCAGCTCCGCCAAAGATCAAGAAGGTGCTCGCCAAGGAGGACAAAGACGGTGGTACCTTCACCATCAAGCACGCTTGATCCTAAATAGGAAGGCGAGCTCGTTGAGCTCTCGGGCGAATGTCGGCGTGTTCGCATGGCGACCATCCGACATCCCCGTGTTCCTGTGAAAGTAATTGAGCACCACCTAGCTGTCTGTCCTCACGCCGCCCGCTCAAGCAAAGAGTTAGGAAACAGGCAAAGTGGAGCGCCAAGAGTTCATAGCAGAAGAAATCAGAAGTTGGAAGCAGCAGGCTCGCCGAGGAGTCCTTCATCCCACGTGGTTGGCCAATCCGTAGTCGACGTAAGGCTAATGGGAAATGGAGACTTTGTATTGACTTCACCGATGTTAATAAAGCTTGTCCCAAAGACCCATTTCCCTTGCCGCAGATCGACCAGATTGTTGACTCCACGGCTGGATGTGATCTCGCTTTCATTTCTTGATGCATATTCGATACCATCAGATCTTCATGGCGTAAGAGGATGAAGAGAAAACCGCATTCATTACACCATGTGGCACGTACTGCTTCATACGGATGCCTTTCGGTTTGAAGAATGCTGGTTCAACCTTTGCAAGAGTAGTCCATGATGCCTTTGAACCGCAGGTACACAGAAATGTAGAAGCCTACATGGATGACATCGTGGTCAAAAGCAAGGACAAAGCAACTCTGATTCAGGATTTGGATGAAACATTTGCAAATCTGCGCAAGATCAACCTCAAGCTCAACCCCGAGAAGTGCGTGTTTGGAGTCCCTTCCGCAAGCTTCTCGGTTCTTTGTGTCTCAACGGGAATTGAAGCCAATCCCGACAAGATCAAGGCCATTGAGCAAATCAAGCACCAAAGCGCGCCAAGGATGTCGGAAGGCTTGCGGTTGCGTGGCTACTCTCAAAGAAGTTCATCTCTAAGTTCTGCTGAGCGCTCGCCGCTTTTTCAAGATTTTGAAAAGGCAGGTCCAATGAAATGGACTCGAAGCGGAGGCTGCGCACAGACTTGAAGAGATACTGTCCTCCGCTCCAATACTTGTCGCGCTTAGGCCACAAGAGAAGTTGTTGCTGTATATAGCAGCCACCAATCAAGTGGTTAGTGCTGCGTTAGTAGCGGAGAGGGAGGCGGATGATGAGCCGACAACCAAGGAGTTGCATCCAATGACGAAAGGGGGCTTCACCACAAGCTCGTCCCGATAAGAATGATCAGCGCAGGCTGCACAAGATACGTAAGAAGATGGTGCAGCGCCGGTTTACTTTGTCGTTCCCTCCGCAAGGGGCTAGGTCAAGGTACTGTGTGCAAAAGTTGCTCTTCGCCTCCTCATGGCCTCGAAAGCTGCGCCATTACTTCCAAGCACATGAGATAACGGTCGTCACTCGCTTTCCGCTGAAGAGGATATTGCAAAATCCAGAAGCAACCGGCAGGATTGTCGAGTGGGCACTGGAACTGTCAAGCTTTGGTCTCAAGTTCAAAAGCACTTCAACTATCCAGAGCAGAGCATTGGCAGAATTTATAGCAGAGTGGACGCCAACGCAAGATGAAGAGATTCCGGAGACGAGCATCCCCGCCAAGGAGACAAATAAAGAGTGGCTGATGTACTTTGACGGTGCCTTCTCGCTGCAAGGCGCCGGTGTCGGCGTGCTGCTTATCGCACCCACCGGAGAGCACCTCAAGTACATAGTCCAGATGCACTTTCCCAAGGAACAAGCAACAAATAATACTGCAGAGTATGAAGGCTTGCTTGCCGGTCTCAGGATTGCGGTGGACCTTGGGATCAAGAAGCTAATTGTCAGGGGGGACTCGCAACTTGTCGTCCGCCAAGTAAACAAAGATTATCAGAGTCCGTTGATGGAAGCCTACGTTGATGAAGTGAGAAAGCTAGAAGAGCACTTTGAAGGCTCGCAAATGGAACACGCTCCAAGAGCTCGTAATGATATTGCCGATGGCTCTGTCAAAGTGTGCCGCACTCAAGTTACCTGTGGAACCAGGAATTTTTGTGCTCAGGCTAACCCACCCAACCGTAACACCATCAACAGTGATGAGCAAGAAGAGAAAATTGGTTTCCGGGCGACTACTTTCCGGCAGAGCTCCCGGAGCCGCCAAGAAGGTCCCTAAAATGAATGAAAATATCACCGAGGAGCAGTTCGCTCCGACAAACCATGCAGTTTGTATCGCTGAAGCAAACGCCTCGACAAGTTTCGGCCCGCAGCTTGCCTGGGATCATCGAGCTCGGCGGACCTATGTGTTCTTGCCAGAGAAGCTGATGTTCCCACGATGATAGAAGAGCCTTTAGTCTCGCTGCCGAGCCATAGGCTCCAAAGATGGGCACAAGAATCGTCCATTTCCTTCAGTGTGAGAACTTCCCAAGAGCAAGAAGAAGCGGAAAAGGTAGCCCGCAGTCAAGTATGTACCAGTTTGTTGACAGATCCTCGCATGTAAGAAGACTCAACGTGTGAAATTGAAGTGTATTTGCGGGAAGATGGATGAAGCTGTTGGCAGAGATACATGGAGGCATATGTGGTCACCACATTACAAGAAGAGCACTTGCCGCAAAGATTTCGGCAAGGTTTCTTCCGCCGAAGCCCTCCAGATGCAACGCACAAGTAACCAAGTGTGAAGCGTGCAGGCCCATTCCAAGCAGATACATCAACCAGCTCAAGCTCTCCAGACGATCCTTTATCCTCGCCCTTCTCGTGCAGGGGCTCGACATCCTCGGCCCTTCCCCGAAGCTGTAGGGGGCTTTGAGTACTTGTATGTTGCAATCGACAAGTTCACAAAGTGGCCGAAGTGGAACCAGTAAGGAAAGTAATAGCACAGTCGGCAGTCAACTTCTTCAAGTCAATTGTTTGCCGTTTTGGGATTCCTAACAGAATCATCACCGACAACGGCACACAGTTCACGAGCCGCACCTTCATGCAGACGCCCAAGATCTTGGTGCCAAGATCTGCTTTGCTTCGCTGCTCATCCGAGAAGCAACGGTCAAGCAGAGAGAGCAAACGCTGAAGTGCTGCGGGGACTCAAGACCAGAACTTTCGACAAGCTGCGCAAGTGTGGAATAAACTGGATCGAGGAGCTGCCGGTGGTTCTTTGGTCGATCAGGACGACACCAAATCGAGCCACTGGCTAGACACCTTTCGCTCTAATCTATGGAGCAGAGGCAGTTCTCCCCACGGAACTCGTGTACGGGTCACCTCGAGTACTCGCTTATGATGAGCTTGAGCTTGAGCAAGAGCAGCTGCGACAAGATGACGCGCTGCTCCTCGAGGAAGATCGTCTTCAGCTCTTTGTGACGAGCTGCTCGTTACCAGCAAGCTTTGCGCCGCTACCATAGCCACAAAGTAAATGCCAGAAGCTTCGAGGAAGGTGACCTTGTTCTTCGGCACGTTCAATCCGCCAAGAATTCCAATAGGTTGACGCCAAGTGGGAAGGCCTTATCGGGTGAAACGAGTCACTAGGCCCGCGCCGTCCGCTTTGAGACCAAGATGGTATTCCGTGAGCAATTCCTGGAATATAGAGCATCTTCGCAAGTTTTACCTATATATGCTGTTGCCGAACCTGCTCCAAGCAACCACCCTTTTGTACAAGTCTTGCCGCTGTTGCATGTAATCCTTTGTACAAAGCCGGCGCAGACCCGTGCATCAAGAAGTTTATGTGTTGCGCACAACTTGTCAATACATGCCCACATAATCATATATGCATGTGTTTTCTAACATTTTGTGCAGCATCCGCACCCGGTAAGCGATGACGAGCCACTAGGCTCCATAACTTTATTTTCTCTTCTTTCTTCTCAAACAAGAAGAAGGTTCATCCACCCACAAGTTAACCGGGGGGGGGGAGGAGAAGATAATGGTGTGGGCCAATGGTGTGGGCCGCCAAGCGTCGCTCGAGAAACTGTCGCCTTGCCGGAAAATGGACGACAGAGAAGCTAAGTTGCCAAAGTTTGAGCATTCGACTTTTTAAAGTTATTTTCCTTGAACGACCGCGCTTTGTATGGAAAACCCGTGCGCGAAGGAACCTAATCGTGACTGGTCGCGCCCTTACTTTGTTTCGAGTCCGCTCAACAACTTAAGTGAGCTGCGGCTGGTCCACGACAAGGTTGCTTATCGGTAGCGACCCCGCTAGCAGGCTGCTGAAGTTCCGCACTCGGCGCTCGCGGCAAGGGTGCCTGCACCGACAAGTTTCCCTGAAAAGCGTAGGGCAGTAACATACAAAGCCAAGGGTCAAGTAAAGGAAGTAACATAGCAAATATTGCCCACTATAAAGTTATATTACAAAAATAACTTACTGCGGCACTGGCTAAATTGTTCTCAGAACTGAAATAACAGCGAAGAGGAGAAGAAGGGCGCGCCGGCACCCAAGCCCCGGCAAGCCAGGGTTGCCGGGGGCTGTGGCAAGCCAGAGTTGCCGGGGGGCTGCGGTATCAGATAATCCTTTCGTCCCTTTTCAAACATCCCTCTTTCATTAAAAACATCCTACTCGGATACAGTCCGTGGAGAATGAAAAACATGAAAGAGAGGATTACAAGTTTTAAATGCGGATAAGGCCCGAAGGCTTACAAATTAAAAAGATAAGATGCCCGTAATCCTTTTCCTGTCCCTCTCTCCAGGAGGTAGGTCAAAGAGGTGAGAAGGGCAAACGGAGCGCCTAGGCGAGCTACAGGTGCCAGAAGGCACCAATAGAACATCCCGGGGACTCTCCGGGGGCTTGACGGAGACGGCGCCGGAAGCGGGCTCAAGACGGGCGGTAGGACGTCAAGACGCTGTCGAGGGCACTACGCCTCAGACTCCGACTTGACGGCCTTGTCGCCATCCCTCTTCCCCTTCCGCAGCCTCCCTACGCCAGTCGCCCAAGGAGACGACCCCGGGGAGTTGAAGAAGCCGGCGACGCGGATGATGGGGTCACCGGTGACGCACGAAGCGGCGCCCGACAACTAGTTGGGCCCGCCACCCTCGCCGTCGCTGTCGCTCCCTCCTCGCCTCTCGCCGAGGAGGAATCTTCGCTGCCGGAGGAGCTATCCACGCAGCACTCGCCCGAAAGTGCCGAGATCCTCAAGACCTTGACGGAGAGGAGATCACCTCCATTAACTTAAAATGGAGGGTAAACCCCGCCATCAGGTTGTGGATGCGGCTAACGTCTTCCACCCACGGTCAAGATACATCACATTAGGGCTGGGAATACAACGCGGACTCGCGTGCCGCTGATCCCACAGCCCCTCATGTGCAATCTCAGTGTATTGGGCGGATCCGACTCCATCGCGCTCGCGAACGGAGCTGGAAGACGGAGGCGACGACGAGGCGCCCGGCGCAGCCTGACGAAGAACTCGCAAGGGTCGTCCCCTGTATGGACCGCCGGCGGAGGCGGAGACGGCGCGCCTCCCCGCCCGCTTCTTCCCCGAGCGCCTCAACCTCGTCCACGACCTCGCCCCCGGAGAGGAACCGCCGGCGGAGACGGAGACGGCTCCCCGCCCCGTCCGCCTCTTCCCCGAGCACCTCGACCTCGTCCACGACCTCGCCCCCTCCCTCTTCCCCTTGTGGCTGGCTCTGCCATCCCGGGCGTGGGGTTGGGAGGGGTGCGCTGTTTAGCAGCGACCCTCGCCACCACCGATGAAGAACCAAGGTTCCCTTCCTCCATGGCGAATGAGAGAAAGGGGAGCAGAAGCTAAGGAAAGGAAGAGATGGGAGAGTGCGGGCTTCTGCGCTCCCCTTCCGCCCTTCTTAAAAAGAAGCAAGGTGGGGGCTCGGCCGCCCCGCTTGACGAATCAAGGCATAGGAAGAGCAGGGAATCGGGGCAGACCTGCTGCCTCTGCTCGCGACGGCCCAGTTTCCCACTTCCACCGTCCGTGACCCCAAGAGCATGGGAACCACGTGGCGGAGATGCAGAACCAAAGCGACAGATGAGGCAACCTCGCACGCCGCCCACTTCCCCCACGACACCGCAATTGACGCGTGTCGTTACAGGAGAACGCGGCGGATACGGAGTGGATTTGGTTTGGACCCAGGCCGCGCGTGCCCGTGCCCTGTTTTGGGCCTGACCCAACAGCGCTCGGCACCGTGTATGGCCCAGACCCGGGGGCTCCTGTCGGTGTACTAAAGTAGGGGTGCCTTAGTACCCCGAACCTGTGCACGGGCAGTCGCAGCATCCCCGTGGCAAGCCTTGCCGGGCGTCCGCCAAGATCCTCAGCGGCTCCTTTGAGCCATTCAAGAACAAAGTAATCAAGGCCCCGGCAAGAGGAGCCTGCCGGGAAGGCCACTCAGGGCGCGAAGGAAACAAGGCCCCGGCAAGGGGAGCTTGCCGGGAAGGCTTGGTGGGCGCCGAGCCCCCAAGCACGACAAGGTTCCTGCCGCAGCAAGGCGCTTGCCGGGGCAGGCAACCTCTCTTCATCTCCGCTCCAGCTCACCCGCCAACGTGTCACCACGGGGCTCTCCCAAGCACGCGTGTCGACGGGCTGTGTAGCCAGCGGGGAGTAGCGATAAGCGGCGCTGACAAGCTACCATCGTGGCAAACAGAGGCGCACTTGACGGTCCCTGTTACACTGTTCGGGCGACTGAGACGGGCATTGATGACTCTTGTCCCTTGCCGTCAGAGTTAGGTATAGATTACTGTACACTGTACAAAGCGGTGTACCAACCTATGTTTTTACCATCTTAACCTTGCCCACTTGCCACATGTGGTGACCCCTTGTGCCTATAAAAGGAGGCCCAAAGGCAACGAGAAAGGGTTCGCCTCGGTTGGATCCATCTCCGCTTAGTTCATCATACTCACACTCGTGCTAGGTCTTGTAGCTCCCATTGCTCCCTAGCAAGAACACAAGATAATCCATAGAGCAGCAGAGGAGTATTATCTCCGGAGAGCTCCAAGCTGGGTAAACCATTGTGTGCACTGCCTCGATCCGCTCTTCGTGCGATCTCCGTCCCCCTCCACCGAACCACAAGGGACCCAGGTCCCATAGGTGTTCGTGGGACACGACCAGCTCTCCCCGACAGAGAGCAGGGTATTAACTTGGCGGGCTGTGGCCCGTCTAGCCCAAAGCAGATATCCAATTGAGATACTAATTTTTTCAAGATGAAAATGGCTAGCCCAGCTATACGTCTTTTTGAGGAATACCCGTGCAAGGTCAACTTGTTATTCTACGCTCACTGGCTGCAAATCTTTCCTAGGAGGGATGCATTAGGCTTAACAGAAAATGGGCTTTAAAAATAATAAATGGGATGTAATTATAAAAACTGGGCAGTAATTATAAAAAATGCACCAAACACTAAATTAGTTTATAAAATATTATTTATGGATTTTGAAAATCTTAAATTTTCATTGTTCTTGCCAAGTAATGTTTCGTTGGATTTTTACGTAATACAAATTTATATTTAATCTGACTAGAAATTTCAGGATAAAAATATTTCGGATCCCATCAAAATGTGGGAAATTTTATTGAATTCTGTCTTCAATGGTTGGTTGAAATTATTAATCGTTGTCCTAGCTAGAAAATGGGCTGTACTTTTAACAAACTGTAAATGGGCTATTGTAAATTCCATTAGAATTCAAAAATGGGTTGTACATTCTTACAAAACGCAAATGGGCTATAAGTTCTCTGCCACACACTTATGGGCCTACTAAGTGACGCGTCCCCCAAAAAAAATAAGTTGACGTGTATGCAAGGCTTTGTCATCTTATTATAGTCAACACACGGTTCTAGCAGCAGTGGCCGTTGGATGTCTATCCAACGGATGTCGTGCTTCTTCTTCAATCTCGGATATTCTTAGCTTCGGCCGCCCAAAAAAATGATTCCTCCCCCTGACATCAGGGGCACACCGTTTCGGAGGCTGACCTGTGGGCCTACTAAGTTGGAGCGTACCAAGGGCTTTGTCAACTTAGTCAATATAAACGATTCTAGCTTCAGTGACCCTACGATGTCCATCCAACGGCCGTAGTGCTTCTTCAACCTCTGGTCTTCTTGGTCCAGCCGCCCAAAGCAGCGCCGGTCGTGCCGCCTGCTCCTGCCTCTCGTGGACGGTTGTGCTGCCGCGGAGGCCTCACCGCCCCCATACTACTCCCACCGCTGTCCAGGCCATCCGTCCACTCACCCACACCCCCCGTTATTCTGCGGCGACGGCAGCCTCACACCGCAGCCGAACCAGTGAACCTCAGACTTCTCTCCGCTGGCTTCCACCATGCGTCTTTCCTCGCTCCGTGTCGCCCCTTCCTAGGCGTCGCCGCCGTCCACCGCCTGGTGCTCTCGGCGCGGCGTGGTCAACATGGTCAACGAGCGATTTCCATCGGAAGAGTATCATGACGTGGAGAGGTCGACAATCGGGTCCACGGCGCCACAATGAAGTGCCTCCTTATTACGCGCAAAATAATTATTCCTCCACCTGACAGCAGGGACCCACCGGACGGGCCACCTTATTTCGCAAAAAAAACGTTCCCCCTGACTGTTGGGACCCACCGGACGGGCCACCGTATTTCGTGAAAAAAACGTTCCCCCCGCTGTCAGCTCGGACCCACCGGAAGTTTTATTACGCACAAGAAAATGAATACTCCCGCTGCTAGTTGGGACCCACCTCGGTGGGTGGCTGACTTGTGGGCCTACTAAGTTGACGGGGACGGAGGGCTTTGTCAACTTAGTAAATATGAACTATTCTAGCTCCAGTGACCGTACGATGTCCATCGAACGGTCGTAGTGCTTCTTCAACCTCTAGTCTTCTTGCTCCACCGCCCAAAGCAGCGCCGGTCGTGCCGCCGCTCCGCCTCCCGTGGCGGCTGTGCTGCCGTGGAGGCCTCACCGCCCTACTATTCCCACGGCTGGCCAGGCCTGCGGCGGCGGCAGCCTCACACCGCAGCCGAACGAAAGTGAACCTCATACTCCTCTCCGCGTGGGCATCCATCGCGCGTATTCATCGCTCCGCCGCCCCTTCCTAGGCTCGCCGTCATCCACCGCCTGGTGCTCTCGGCGCGCGTGGTAAACATGGTCAAGGAACGACTTCTATCGGACGTGGATCGAGGTGGAGAGGCCGACAGTGGGTCCACGGCCGCAGCAAGGAAGTGCCTCCTTATTACGCTGAAAATAATGATTCCTCCACCGACAAGCAGGGACCCACCGGACGGGCCACCATATTTCACGAAAAAATGTTTCTCCCGACCGCTGGGACCCACCAGCTACACCTTCGCACGCAAGGAAGTGCGCCCGCAAAAACGATTCGCCTCGACGGATGGGAACCACCAGCTACATCCTCGCACGCAAGGAAGTGCGTCCGAGCAAAAAACGATTCGCCTCGACCGCTGGGACCCACCAGCTACATCTTCGCACGCAAGGAAGTGCTCGGCGGTCGGGACCCACCTGGTCGAAGCGCACGTGGCGTTGTCATTCTGGTCGCGAACGTGTGCGTATATCTTGGTCGATGTAGAGGCGCCGCGCGTGTCGTAGTAGAGGCGCCGCACGTAGCATGTACACGCACGCATGCCGCCGCGGTGCAAGAAATAAAATATGGCCACGTATGTGTACGTACGGCCAGGGCTCATGTACATGGCTGGGTCGGAACGGAGAAATAGCGTCGTCGTCGTGTTCATGGGGAGGCAACGGAATGCGTCGTATTCATCGGGAGGCAACGGAACGCGTGGGAGCCAACCGGCTGGGTCGGAACGGAATGCGTGGTCGTGTTCATCGGGAGGGCTTGGACGGAACAGCGATGGAAACGAGGCCTGGCGTACCGCGGAATGGAGGAAACGTACCTCCTACGTTCGGAACGGGGTCCTGTTGATCGGGAGGGGTGTGGCGTACCGCAAAATGGAGGAAACAGACCTCCTACGGTCGAAACAGGGGTCCTGTTGATCGGGAGGGGTGTGGCGTACCGCAAAACGGAGGAAACGAACCTCCTACGGTCGAAACGGGGGTCCTGTTGATCGGGAGGGGTGTGGCGTACCGCAAAACGGACGAAACGGACTTGTCTTGGAGCGCTACGGTCAAAACGGGGGTCCTGTTCATCGGGAGGGGTGTGGCGTACCGCAAAACGGGACTCCACGTGATGCAGTTCATCTCCACCGTCGATCTCCTCCAGCCTCCACGAGCTACCGTCGACCTCCTCCAGCCTCCACGGGCTCCTGTTCATCCAGCCTCCACCATGCGCTACTCCACCGACTACTGTTCAACCACCCCTCCACCGTCTACTGTTCATCCAGCCCTCCACACCACGGGGTCCTGTTCAACCACCCTCCATGGGCACCCTCCACCGCTCATCGCTCATCCAGCCCTCCACACCACGGGTCCTATTCAACCACCCCTCCACGGGCACCCCTCCACCGCTCTCTGCTCATCCAGCCACCACGGGTCCTGTTCATCCAGAGGCAAACGCCACCGCCATCGCTCATCCAAAACCCCCGCAACGCCACTGCTCATCCCTGAGGCAACATCAATCGGCTTCATTAGCAGCAGAGCGGCGAATGCTCGATCGGGTTCGATTAGCAGCCATCGATCGATCGCTCGGGTTCGAGAACGCGCAGAGCTCGGTGCAATAGCTCGGTTCGTTAGAGCCCAACGCCTTGCTCGGGTTCGTTAGAGCCAACGCCGCACACACGCCGCAGCACGTGTAATGAAAACATGCATCGCTTCGCCCCGACCTCCCATCGTAACCGGAACTCCCCAAATTTTCCTCCCCTTGCTTCTACCACGGTTTTTCCGTCATGGACGGCCCAAAGAATGTCATGCAGCTGCGTCTCCGCCCGCCCAGACGAAAAGCCCATTTTCTGTCATGATTTTTGTCATAGAAGTAGGAGCCCGCCACATCTATGATGATACCGGGTTTTGTCACAATTATCGTCATAGAAGTGTCATATGTATGACAGAAAAAAATTCGTTCGGCCCAAAATGTTACGGATGTGTCTTTTTTTTGTAGTGCATAGCATTAAACTTTTGGATCCAATTGGTCGCTTATGAAATAGCGCATAAACTGGGGTTTAAGCTTCTGTCACTCTCGCAACCCACCATCTAATTGTTACTCCACAATGCATTCGTTTAGGCCCAAATATGGTGAAGTGTCATGTAGTCAACGTTCACATGACACTGTTAAGGGAATAACAACATACATATTATCAAAATATCAAACACATATCAAGTTCACATGATTACTTGCAACATGATTTCTCCCTGACCTCAAGAACAAAAGTAACTACTCACAAATGATAAACATGTTCATGATCAGAGGAGTATTAAATAGCATAATGGATCTGAACGTATAATCTTCCACTAAATAAACCATATAGTAATCAACTATAAGATGTAATCAACTCTACTGTCACCCACAAGCACCAATCTATAGTTCCAGTAACAAGATTGAACACAAGAGATGAACTAGGGTTTGAGATGAGATGGTGTTGTTGAAGATGTTGATGGAGATTGCCCTTCCCAAGATGGGAGAGTTTTTGGTGATGATGATGACGATGATTTCCCCCTCCGGGAGGGAAGTTCCCTCCGTGGAATTGCTCCGCGGGAGGGCAAAAGTACTCCTGCCCAAGTTCCGCCTCAAGACGGCGGCGCTCCGTCCCAAAAGTATCCTCCCTATTTTTCTAGGTCAAAATCACTGATATACCAGAAGATGGCACCAGAGATGGACCGAGGAGGCCACAACCCACCACGGCGCGCCTGGGGGCCCTGGCACGCCTAGGTGGGTTGTGCCCACCTGGTGGCCCCCCTCTGGTGCCTATTGGCTCGAGTATTTCTGAATTATTCCATAAAAAAATCTCCATGAAGTTTCAGCTTATTTGGAGTTGTGCAGAATAGGTGGCCTGACGTAGCTTTTCCAGGTCCAGATTTTCAGCTTCCGGAATTCTCCCTCTTGGTGTGTACCTTGCAAATTATGAGAGAAAAGGCATTAGAATTACTCCAAAAAGCATTATTATGGATAAAAACATTATAAATAACAGTGAGAAAGCATGATGCAAAATGGACGTATCACTACTTAGTGCGGAATTTCTGGCTAGCAAAGATAGGGTGCAAGCGCCACATGTTGAAGGATCTATGACAATATAACTTCTATGTGAATATGAACAAACATAAATCATTACGTTGTCTTCCTTCTCCAACGTCAACAATTTTGGCATATAACATTTTGATGGGGGCTCACATTCACTAAAGATTTCCAGGATAGTATATTTATATGTGAATCTTCTCTTCCATTATTAATTGTTTCATGGTTTGCATCATTGACCAATGCTATATATGTTTGTTAATCTCTAATAAAATTCTCTACTTATACTTTTCCTTATGTGGTGTCATCACCTTCCATAAGATTACCATATAATCTTTTTAATTTATTCACTTTTCTTTTTATTGCAACATAAAAGTAAAGAAAGCAAAAACTCAAACCAAACTTTATTATATATCTCACACATGATTACAAGGATAGATCACTAAGCAAGCTCTCAAAAAGAAAGGATCGAACTAAACTTTATTCATCTAAAGCAAAAGATCAAACTAAAATAAGTAAAGGCAAAAGATACTGGGGGTGATACGATACCGGGGCACCTCCCCCAAGCTTGGCGGAAGCCAAGGGGAGTGCCCATACCCGATGCTCAATTTTCTTTTCGTGATGAAGAATAAGGTGGTGGTCATGAAGTAGAGGAGACCATGTCCTTCAAGATCAAGAGATTCTGCAGTCTATGGATGACGCTCCGGAGGAAGATGATGTGCTCTTGATGCAGAATATTTTCACGAGTGAGATATTTATTTTGCACACAAACCATTTCAATGATTCGAAAGGCCTCAATCTCAGTCGGGGTAAGATGAGCACAATAAGGTTTAAGGATATCTTCTTCCTCTTCCTCAGCAGGCCAGGCTTGCCCGACCACCGGTGCTTGATCTCCGGTAGCTCCTTGCTCTTGTCCCCTTTGACGACTTCTACGGGCTCTTCTCTCTTCAGCTCGATCTTCATCAACCAAGCATCCTCTTCCACGTTGTTGGATGACGAAGAAGACATGATGCCTGGTTCAACAGATCTAAATGAAAACAACAAGAAAAGAGAACAGAAGATTTCTCCATGATATGGTGGTCAATAGGTTCGGGGGGTATATAAAGATGTTTTTTATCTTGGGAAACAAGCAAGCTGTAGAAAAACGGAGTCCGGAAGGTACCCGAGGTGGGCACAGCCCACCTGGGCGCGCCTGGCATGCCAGGCGCGCACTGGTGTCTTGTGCCCACCAGGGTGACTTTCCTGGTTGTTTCCTATTTTCCTAATTTTTGTTATATTCCAAAACTGACAAAAAATATTTTTGCGGATTTTTCGGAGTCTGTTTACTTACCGTATCATGTACCTCCTCTTTTTCACGATTCTAAAGTGTTCCGGAAGGATTCTTTTATGTGTTCTTCCGGTGTCAAAGTTTGGATAATATTACTTTCAACATTAATGGGTGTGCCTGAGATATAATGTTTTATTCGTTGCCCATTAACAACCTTCGGGTTAGTACCTTCGGCATTATTTATTTTGATAGCTCCAGACCGATAAACCTCCTCGATAATATAGGGTCCTTCCCATTTTGAGAGCAGTTTTCCTGCAAAGAATCTAAAACAAGAGTTGTACAACAGAACATATTCTCCAACTTTAAACTCATGCTTTTTAATTCTTTTATCATGGCATCTTTTAACTTTTTCTTTGAATAACATGGCATTTTCATAAGCTTGGGTTCTCCATTCATCTAATGAGCTAATATCAAGTAACCTCTTTTCACCTGCAAGTTTGAAATCAAAGTTGATTTCTCTAATTGCCCAATATGCTTCATGTTCTAACTCAAGAGGCAAATGACAAACTTTTCCATAAACCATTTTTATAAGGAGACATACCCATAGGATTATTATATGATGTTCTATAAGCCCAAAGTGCATCGTCTAATTTCTTAGACCAATTCTTCCGGGGCCTATTTGACAGTCTTTTGCAAAATTAATTTTATTTCTCTACCGCTAAGTTCAACTTGACCACTAGACTGTGGATGATAAGGTGGTGCAATTCTATGGTTAACATCATACTTTGCAAGCATTTTACGGAAAGCACCATGAATAAAGTATGAACCACCATCAGTCATTAAATATCTAGGGACTCCAAACCTTGGGAAAATAACTTCCATAAGCATTTTAACAGAGGTGTTGTGATTAGCACTACTAGTTGGAATAGCTTCTACACACTTAGTAAGATAATCAACAGCAAACAAAATATGTGTATACCCATAAGAGGAAGGAAAAGGTCCCATGTAATCAAATCCGCAAACATCAAATGGTTCAACAACAAGTGAATGATTCATAGGAATTTCTTGACGCTTGCCAATATTACCTATTCTTTGATATTCATCACAAGACAAGACAAACTTACGAGCATCCTTGAAGAGAGTAGGCCAATAAAATCCAGATTGCAATACCTTGTGAGCAGTTCTGTCTCCAGCATGATGCCCTCCATAAGCATCAGACTGACATTTCCGTAGGATTTGTCCCTGTTCATGCCCAGGTACACAATGTCTAATAATACCATCTACTCCTTCTTTATAAAGATGTGGGTCATCCCAAAAGTAATGTCTTAAATCATAGAAGAATTTTCCTTTTGTTGGTATATAAAACTAGGTAGTAAATATTTAGCAACAATGTAATTAGCATAGTCAGCATACCAAGGAGTGTTATGAGAAACATTTATTGCAGCTAACTACTCATAAGAAAAACTATCATCAATAGGTAGTGGGTCATCAAGCACATTTTCAAGCCTACACAAGTTATCAGCTACGGGGTTCTCAGCTCCATTTCTATTAGTGATATGTAAATCAAATTCTTGTAGCAAGAGAACCCATCGAAAAAGTCTAGGTTTAGCATCTCTCTTTTCCATAAGATATTTTATAGCAGCATGGTCGGTGTGAACAATTACTTTTGAATCAACAATGTAAGATCTAAATTTATCACAAGCAAACACCACTACTAGGAATTCTTTTTCAGTAGTAGCATAATTTCGTTGAGCATTGTCTAGAGTTTTACTAGCATAATGAATAACATTTAGTTTCTTATCAACTCTTTGTCCTAGAACAACACCAACAGCATAATCACTAGCATCACACATAATTTCAAAAGGCAAGTCCCAATCAGGTGGTTGAACAATAGGTGCAGAAATTAAGGCTTTCTTGAGTGTTTCGAAGGATTCTAAACAATCATCATAAAAAACAAAAGGAACATCCTTTTGCGAAAGATTCGTAAGAGGCCTAGAAATTTTAGAAAATTCTTTGATAAATATCCTATAGAAACCAGCATGACCTGGGAAACTACGAATACCTTTGGTATCTTTAAGACTTGGCATTCTCTCAGTTTCATCAACCTTAGCTTTGTCCACTTCAATACCTCTTTCAGAAATTTTATGGCCCAAAACAATACCTTCATTAACCATAAAGTGGCACTTCTCCCAATTCAAGACAAGATTCTTTGCTCGCATCTATGCAAAACTCGATCAAGATTGCTTAAACAATCATCAAAAGACTTCCCATAAACAGAGAAGTCATCCATGAAAACCTCAACAATCTTTTCACCAAAATCAGAGAATATAGCAGTCATACATCTTTGAAAGGTAGCAGGTGCATTGCATAAACCAAAAGGCATACATCTATAAGCATAAGTTCCAAAGGGACAAGTGAAAGTGGTCTTTTCTTGATCAGGTTGAGAAACAGGTATTTGTGAAAAACCAGAGTATCCATCAAGGAAGCAAAAATGTGTGTGCTTAGATAATCTTTATAGCATTTGATCGATAAAAGGCAGAGGGTAGTGATGTTTCCTAGTTGCATTGTTTAATTTTCTAAAATCGATTACCATTCTATAGCATGTAACAATTCTTTGAGGAATAAGTTCATTCTTATCATTAGTAACAACAATAATACCTCTTTCTTAGGGACACAATGATTGGGACTTACCCATCTACTATCAGCTATAGGATAGATTATACCTGCTTCCAGAAGTTTTAATATTTCTGTTCTTACCCCTTTTTTCATCTTCGGATTTAACCGATGTTGGTGATCAACAACGGGTTTAGCATTAGGTTCCATATTAATCTTGTGCTGACATAGAGTGGGACTTATGCCCTTTAAATCATCAAGAGTATATCCAATAGTAGCTCGGTGCTTCCTTAGAACTTTCAATAATCTTTCTTCTTCATGTTCTGAAAGGTTAACACTAATAATAACAGGATATATCTTATTTTCATCTAGATAAGCATATTTCAAAGTGTCTGGAAATTGTTTTAATTCAAACACAGGATCACCTTTAGGTGGAGGAGGACCTCCTAGAGTTTCTATAGGCAAATTGTGTTTAAGCAGAGGACGTTGTTTAAAGAAAATCTGATCTATTTCATTTCTTTCATGCATATGTAAATCATTTTCATGGTCTAACAGATATTGTTCTAAAGGATCAGTAGGAGGCATAGCAATAGAAACAAAATCAATTATCTCATCCTTACTAGGCAATTCTTTTTCATGAACTTTTACTAAACTTGAAAAATTAAACTCATGAGACTCACCACCAAAACTAACACCGACAGTTTGTTTCTCACAATCTATTTTAGCATTAACGGTGTTCAAGAAAGGTCTACCAAAGATAATGGGACAAAAGTCATCTTGTGGGGAACCAAGAACAAGAAAATTAGTAGGGTATTTTATTTTCCCACACAAGACTTCAACACCTCTAACAATCCCAAGTGGTGTGATGGTGTCTCTATTAGAAACTCTAATAGTGGCATCTATTTCTTCTATTTCAGCGGGTGCTTTGTCATTGATAATTTCTTGATATAAGGTAAAGGGAATAGCACTCATGCTAGCACCTATGTCGCATAAACCATGATAACGGCGATCTCCTATTTTAACTGAGACAACGGGCATGCCAACAATGGGTCTATGATTATCCGTTCTATCGGGTTTGGCAATTCTAGTAGCTTCATTACCGAAGTAAATAACATGCCCATCTATATTTTCTTCCTGGAGATCCTTAACCATAGCAACACTAGGCTCTACTTTAATTTGTTCTCTAGCTTTAGGTGTTCTAATATAACTTTTGTTGACCACAGTTGAAACTTTAGCATCTTCCTTTATCCTAACAGGGAAAGGTGGTTTGTCAATATAAGAAGTAGGAACAACTGGATCAACATTATAAAGTATAGTTTCCTCTTTAGCTAGTACTGGTTCTTAAATTTCTTATTTAATAGGTGGGTGATATTTAAACCGCTTCTCTTTAGGGAGATCAACATGAGTAGCAAATGATTCACAAAATGGGGCTACTATCTCAGAGTCAAGTCCATATTTAGTGCTAAACTTTTGAGAAGCATCGGTATTAATAAAAGATTTAACACAATCATACTCAAGCTTAATACCTATCTCTTTACCTTCGTCGAATTCCCAATCTTCAGAGTTGCGTTTAATTCTTTCCAAAAGATCCCACCGGAATTCAATAGTCTTCTTCATAAAAGAACCAGCACAAGAAGTATCAATCATGGATCGATCATTGTGAGAAAGCCGAGCATAAAAATTCTGAATAATAATTTCTCTTGAGAGCTCATGATTGGGGCATGAATATAACATTGACTTAAGCCTCCCCCAAGCTAGAGCGATACTTTCTCCTTCATGAGGCCAAAAATTGTATACGTAATTCTGATCACGATGAACTAGATGCATAGGATATTTTTTTTGGTGAAATTCCAATTTCAATCGATTCCAATTCCAATTCCAATATCATCGCATAGCCTATACCATGTCAATGCTTTTCCCTTCAAAGATAAAGCGAAAACCTTCTTCTTAACTTCATCTCCGGGTAAACCTGCAAGCTTAAACGAAATTTGTTCCACATATATTAAGTGCATATCAGGATGTTCGGTTCCATCTCCTGCATAAGGATTAGCTAGCAGTTGTTCTATCATACTCGAAGGAATTTCATATTCAATATTTTCAGTAGGTGCAGTAGGTTGATGGGTAGCTAATTGGGTTCCGGTCGAGGTGAAGATACCCCGAACAAACCCCTCAAAGGATTGTTTTCCACAGTAACAAGTGACAGTAAATTTCAGCACACTATATAAATGTTTCCTTACCAAATTCCACTTACCAAAGGCGCTTCACTCCCCGGCAACAGCGCCATAAAATAGCCTTCACGACCCACAAGTATATGGGATCAATTGTAGCTCTTTTCGATAAGTAAGAGTGTCGAACCCAACGAGGAGCAGAAGGAAATGACAAGTGGTTTTCAGCAAGGTAATGTCTGCAAGTGCTGAAATTGTAAGTAACATAGTAGTTTGATAGCAAGATAATTTGTAATGAGAAAGTAATGATAATAGTAGCAAAAGTGCAGCAAGGTATCCCAATCCTTTTGAGGCAAAGGACAGGCCAAAACGGCCTCTTATAATAAGTAAAGCGTTCTTGAGGGTACATGGAAATTTCATCTAGTCACTTTCATCATGTTGGTTCGATTCGTGTTCACTACTTTGATAATTTGATATGTGGGTGGACCGGTGCTTAGGTGATGTTCTTACTAACAAACCTCCTACTTATGATTAACCCTCTCGCAAGCATCCGCAACTATGAGAAAAGTATTAAGAATAAATTATAACCATAGCATCAAACTTTTGGATCCAATCATAACTAATAGCGCATAAACTAGGATTTAAGGTTCTGTCACTCTCGCAACCCATCATCTAATAACTACTCCACAATGCATTCCCTTAGGCCCAAATAGGGTGAAGTGTCATGTAGTCGACGTTCACATGACACTACTAAGGAAATCACAACATACATACTATCAAAATATCGAACACATATAAAGTTCACATGATTACTTGCAACATGATTTCTCCCGTGACCTCAAGAAAAAAAGTGGGATCTGATAGAGATAGATAAATGGTAAAGTAAATATTTTTGGTATTTTTGGTTTATAGATCGGAAAGTAAAAGATTGCAAGAATAGTAGATCGGAAACTTGTATGATCGCAAAGTAAAAGATTACATATTCTACGAAGATCTTTATCGATCAAACCGTTATGACAACATATGTTATTCCCTTTGTTATCGGTATGTTACTTGCCCGAGATTCGATCGTTGGTATCTCCAAACCTAGTTCAATCTCGTTACCGGCAAGTCTCTTTACTTGTTCCGTAATGCATCATCCCGCAACTAACTCATTAGTCACATTGCTTGCAAGGCTTATTATGATGTGCATTACAGAGAGGGCCCAGGATACCTCTCCGATACTCGGAGTGACAAATCCTAATCTCGATCTATGCCAACCCAACAAACACCTTCGGAGATACCTATAGAGCACCTTTATAATCACCCAGTTACGTTGTGACGTTTGATAGCACACAAGGTATTCCTCTAGTATCCAGGAGTTGCATAATCTCATGGTCAAAGGAATATGTATTTGACATGAAGAAAGCAATAGCAATAAAAATGAATGATCAACATGCTAAGCTAACGGATGGGTCTTGTCCATCACATCATTCTCCTAACGATGTGATCCCGTTCATCAAATGACAACACGTGTATATGGTTAGGAAACTTAACCATCTTTGATTAACGAGCTAGTATAGTAGAGGCTTACTAGGGACACTATGTTTTGTCTATGTATCCACACATGTATCAAGTTTCCGGTTAATACAATTCTAGCATGAATAATAAACATTCATCATGATATAAGGAAATATAAAATAACAACTTTATTTTTGCCTCTAGGTCATATTTCCTTCAAATATTCCCGAGCTCTTCACGATGCTGAAATTGGCGATGGTAGAAATCAAGAAAGAGCATCAAGTGTTGATGGTTAACAAGACCACTAGTTTCAAGAAAAAGGGCAAAGGAAAAGAAAGGTAACTTCAAGAAGAATGCCAAACAAGTTGCCGCTCCCGTGAACAAGCCTAAAGCTGGACCTAAGCCTGAAACTGAGTGCTTCTACTGCAAAGGAAATGGTCACTAGAAACGGAACTGCCCCAAATACTTGGCGGATAAGAAGGATGGCAAAGTGAACAAAGGTATATTTGATATACATGATATTGATGTGTACTTTACTAGTGTTCATAGTAACCCCTTTGTATTTGATACCGGTTCAGTTGCTAAGACTAGTAACTCGAAACAGGAGTTGCAAAATGAACAGAGACTAGTTAAGGGCGAGGTAACGATGTCTATTGGAAATGATTCCAAGGTTGATAAGATCACCATCGCACACTCCCTCTACCTTCGGGATTAGTGTTGAACCTAAATAAATGTTATTTGGTGTTTGTGTTGAGCATGAATATGATTAGATCATGTTCATTGTAATACGTTTATTCATTTAAGTCAGAGAATAATTGTTGTTCTGTTTACATGAATAAAACCTTCTATATATGGTCATACGCCCACTGTGAATGGTTTATTGAATCTCGATCGTAGTGATACACATATTCATAATATTGATGCCAAATGATGCAAAACTGATAATGATAGTGCAACATACTTGTGGCACTGCCGTTTTGGTCATATTGGTGTAAAGCGCATGAAGAAACTCCATGCAGATGGACTTTTGGAATCACTTGATTATGAATCATTTGATAGTTGCAAACCATGTCTCATAGGCAAGATGACTAAAACTCCGTTCTCTGAAACAATGGAGCGAACAGATGACTTATTGGATATAATACATATTGATGTATGCGGTCCGATGAGTATTGAAGCACGCGGCGGGTATCGTTATTTTCTGACCATCACAGATGATTTGAGTAGATATGGGTATGTCTACTTAATGAAACACAAGTCTGAAACGTTTGAAAAGTTCAAAGAATTTCAGAGTGAAGTGGAGAATCATCGTAACAAGAAAATTAAGTTTCTACGATCTGATCGCGGAGGCGAATATTTGAGTTATGAGTTTGGCCTTCATTTAAAACAATGTGGAATAGTTTCACAACTCACGTCACCTGGGACACCACAACATAATGGTGTGTCCGAACGTCGTAACCGTACTTTATTAGATATGGTGCCTTCTATGATGTCTCTTACCGATTTAACACTATGTTTTGGGGTTATGCATTAGAGACAGCTGCATTTATGTTAAATAGGGCACCATCTAAATCCGTTGAGACGACACCGTATGAACTATGGTTTGGCAAGAAACCTAATCTGTCGTTTCTTAAAGTTTGGGGTTGAGACACTTATGTCAAAAAGGCTTAGCCTGATAAGCTCGAACCTAAATTGAAGAAGTGCGTCTTGATAGGATACCCTAAGGAAACAATTGGGCACACCTTCTACCACAGATCCGAAGGCAAGATCTTTGTTGCCAAGAATGGAACCTTTCTAGAGAAGGAGATTCTCTCGAAAGAAGTGAGTGGGAGGAAAGTAGAACTTGATGAGGTAATTGTACCTTCTCTCGAATTGGAAAGTAGCACATCAGTGAAATCCGTCCCCGTTATGCCTACGCCAACTAGAGAGGAAGCTAATGATGATGATCATGAGACTTCAGATCAAGTTACTACTGGACCTCGTAGGTCGAACAAAGCACGTTCCACACCAGAGTGGTATGTTAATCATGTCCTAGAAGCCATGTTATTAGACCATGGCGAACCTACGAACGATGAAGAAGCTATGATGAGCCCAGATTCTGACAGATGGCTTGAGACCATGAAATCTGAGATAGAATCCATGTATGTGAACAAAGTGTGGACTTTGGTGGACTTGCCCAATGATCGGCAAGCCATGGAGAATAAATGGATCTTCAAGAGGAAGACACACACTGATGGTAGTGTTATTATCTACAAAGCTCAACTTGTCGCAAAAGGTTTTCAACAAGTTCAAGGTGTTGACTATGATGAGATTTTCACACTCGTAGCGATGCTTAAGTATGTCTGAATCATGTTAGCAATTGCCCCATTTTATGAAATCTGTTAAATGGATGTCAAAACAGCATTCCTTAATGGATTTCCTAAAAAAGAGTGGTATATGATGAAACCAAAAGGTTTTGTCGATCCTAAAGGTGCACACTACTGGAATCAGGGAATTTGCCGTTTGCCAGTTCTTTGTCGTCAGCTAGCGGACGGCAAAGAAGGTCTTTGCCATCAGCTACCAAGAAGCGGACGGTAAAAAACTGACAGACGGCAAAGAAGGTCTTTGCCATCGGTCATTTCTTTGTCGTCCGCTGGCTGGTGGCAAAGAATCTTTGACATCCGCTGGCTGACGGCAAAGAGGGAGGTGGCACCCACTAACGAAAAAACTTAATGTCCCCCCTCTTTGACGTCCACAGCAGACGGCAAAGATAAACAAAAGGCGAACGGCAAAGGCGGGGCGGACGGCAAAGGCTAACCTAACTAACGGCCGAGCCCCCCGTTACTCTCTCTGTTTCTCCCTCTGTCCTCCCCGATGCCCAGATCCACCCACCGTGCCGCCCTCGCCACCGCCCCCGACCCCGCCGCCCCCGCCAACACCCTCCCCACCCGCAGATGCCCCACCATCCCGCCCACGCGCTTGGCCGCCACCTCGCCATCGCCTCGCCGCCGCATGTGCTTGCCCGCCACCGCCTCCCCACACGCCGACGCCCACCATCCGCCGCCCGCCCCGCCGCCCCGCCGCCACCCCACCGCCCACCACCCGGCGCCAGCGTCGCCTGACTCCGTGAGTATTTTTCTGTTTTTTTTTTTTTTTGTTGTTTAATTGTTAGTGTTAGTGTTAGTGTTAGAAAAGAATAAGATTTAGTGTTAGTGTTAGAAAAAGAATATGTAGAAGAAAATAAGAAGAAGAAGAAAAGAAGTAGAAGTAGAAGAAGAAGAAAAGAAGAAAAGAAAAGAAGTAAAATCAGTAGAAAAAGATGAAAAGAAGAAGAAGAAAAGAAGTAGAAGAAGTAGAAGAAGAAGAAAAGAAGAAAAGAAAAGAAGTAGAAGAAGTAGAAGAAGAAGAAAAGAAGAAAAGAAAAGAAGTAAAAGAAGTAGAAAAAAGATTTTGTTATATATTTGTGAATTATGAGTTAGGTCATATATTTGTGAATTATGAGTTAGGTCATATATTTTTCGATTTTGTTATGAAAAACATCATATATAATTGTGTTGATCGGGTAGATTTAAATGTGCAGTTGTTTCATCGCTGCGAGGTTTGGTGTTCGACGACCTCGCCGTGCGTTTGACGAGCTCTGCCCCTTCGTTCGTTGGTGAGCACAAATGACATGTCCTCCTCCCTCATTAATTATTTTCTCTGTTCCAGTGTTCTTGTCGATGAAACTTGATAGCTAGCTATATATGTGTCTTGAATCATCAGTATGCGTAACCAATATGTGTCTCCCATTCGAAAGTGTTATAGTTATAAATATGCATCATTTTCATATTTATAAACTTGATTCTTTCAAATCGTCCAACGCTATCCATGGACAGCCCGAGTATGTGTAGATTGGCTTCGTTTTCCCATATGCTTTGCTCGGATCCGACGCATAAATTTCGTCGATTGCCTCCCTGTTGTTCTCCGGTACACATCCTCTCTGCTTATTGCGAGAGACGTATCAGAGAACAGCGGGAGGTGCTGCCAAATTTTGCGTCGGATCCGAGCATAGCATGGGAAAATGAACCCAATCTACACATACTCAGTGGGATTAGGACCTATCATTACCTATTAGAGTGTAGGTTGCATGGACGTAATAAAATTGACAAAGTAGATCAACGATGAATATATACGTGGTGAATTTTTATATATATATATATATATATATATATATATATATATATATATATATATATATATATATATATATATATATATATATATATATATATATGTTTGTTGTGTGTCAGGTAGATCTGAAAGTCAAGATGGGTGATCGTGCGTGGATGTATACCGGTCACACTGGTCAGAACAAATGGAGCGCTGAATGGTTCACAAAAACCAAGGGGTTTGTGCAAGCCGCATTTGCAAATGGCCAGAGGAAAACCTAGTGCCCTGTTTCTGGTGCGGAAATTGGCAAAAGATGACAGAGGCTGAAATGGGCAAACACCTGCAAAAGAGTGGTTTTACGCCCGATTATACGGTGTGGACATATCATGGTGAGTCTGCCCAATGTGACCGAGCTGAGGTGGATCGTCGTCGCACCGACGAGCATGGTACTGGGATGGAAAACATGGTGCAAGACGTCCGCTCCACGAGCACACTGAGCTTTCAGACGAGGAGATGGAGGAATCTGCAAAGGCCTTCAATGAAATGTTGGAGTCTTCAAAACGTCCGCTCCACGAGCACACTGAGCTTTGTCAGTTGGATGCAATCTCACAACTAATGGCTCTGAAGGCTCAGTTCAACTTGGGCAGAGAATGCTACAACGCAATGATGACAGTATTTGGACGCTTTCTACCCAAAGGCCATGTAATGCCTGCAAACCTATACCAGTCGGACAAAATCCTCCGTGCACTGAAGATGCCCTATGAGAAGATACATGCCTGAGAGAAAGGATGTGCCTTATTTAGGCTTGACTATGTGGACTTGAACTATTGTCCCATTTGCAAGTCTTACAGGTATGTTGTGGTACACAACGGTATGGGTGAGAAGACACAGACCAAAATCCCCATTATTGTTCTTCGGTATATGCAATCGTTTCAAGACTTCAACGTCTTTTCATGGTCGAAGAGACGGCCAGACAGATGACATGGCACAAAACAGACAAAAGAACCGAACTAGATGCTGATGGGAATCTGATGATGGTACACACATCGGATGGTGTTGCGTGGAAAAAGTTTGATGAATTACATGCTAACAAAGCGGCAGATCTGAGGCATCCTCGAGTCGGCGTCACCACGGATGGGTTCAGTGTGTTTGGTATGACGGCAACCCAATACAGTTGTTGGCACGTATTTGTCTTTCCACTCAATCTTCCCCGGGACAGATTATGCAAAGAAAGAACATTTTCCTGACGTTGATAATTCCAGGGCCCAACTATCCGGCGAAAAATATGAATGTGTACATGCAGCCGCTTAAGGACGAATTGCAAGAAGCCTGGGATAATGGGTTCAAGACATACGACGCCTATAGGAAACGTAACTTCATAATGTGTGTCTAGTACATGTACTCGACGCATGACTTGCCGGCGTATGCGCTATTCGTTGGCTGGTGTGTGCATGGAAGGTTCCCGTGTCCCACATGCAAGGGAGCTCTTGAGTTTCGTTGGCTTCAGGCCGGTCACAAGTTTTCTTGCTTCGACATGCATAGACAGTTCCTGGATCCTCGCCATAAGTTCAGGAAAGACAAGAAGAACTTCATCGAGGTAGAGTTGTCAAAACTCGCACCATCTGCGCGATGTGCCAACAGACCTGGATCAGTTAAACGCTCTCGAGCCAGATCCAGGCGCCCGAGGATACTTCAAGGGTATAATTCGAGCACGTCCGACTCACAAGACATGCTTATGGGATCTGCCTTACTTCAAAGACCTCCTTTGCCCACACAACATCGACGTGATGCACATCGAGAAGAATATCGCCGAGGCACTTTTTGGTACATTGTTCGGCATAGATGGGAAGTCAAAGGATAATACTAAGGCTAGAGTCGATCCGAGGCGCTATGTGATAGGCCGTTACAAAACATGAAAGAACCGAAGGAAAGCAGAATGGGACGAAGCGAAGGCATGGTTCAATCTTGGAAGGCCAGCTATGAGGGAAATTATCTTGTGGGTGAAAATGCAGTTGATGTTCCCCGATGGGTATGCAGCGAATCTAAAGAGGGGAGCAAGTCTTGATAAACTGAAGATATTTGGTCTCAAGAGTCATGATTGTCACATATGGATTGAGCGGGTAATGCCGGTGACGTTGTGTGGCTTCATCCCTGAGGATGAATGGCTAGTACTGGCAGAACTCAGCTATTTCTTCCGTGTTCTTTGTGCGAAAGAACTATCGCCTAGCTTGCTAGAAGAAATGGAAGAGTTGGCGCCGGAGTTGATCTGCAAGTTAGAGAAGATCTTTCCACCGGGCTTGTTTAATCCAATGCAGCACTTGATTTTGCATCTCCCGACCGAGGCAAGATTGGGGGGCGTGCAAAATCGTTGGTGCTGCCCAACTGAGAGGATGCAGAAGACACTTCGAGAAAAATGTAAAAATTAACGTAGAATTGAAGCATTGATGGCTGAGAATTCATCACTGAGGAGGCGGCAAACTTCGTGACAGCACACTACGAAGCCAAAAATCGTCATTTGCATAATCCAAAGCCTCGGTACAATGCTGACGAAGCTAAGAAGGGTGGATCCAACCTCAGCCTATTCAAAGGGAATCTCGCACCAGCCAGTGTTTCAAATTCAGTATCTTTGGATAACGAAGAATGGCGGACCATTTAGTTGTATATCTACAACAACCTGATAGAAGTGCGGCCGTACATCGAGTAAGTTCTCGGTACATTGTTTCGCAACTTCTATTTCCTTTGAACTGCTCTTATTCTTGGATATTTCATACAGTCGATATGTCGCCATATTCTCGTATGGAGCGGTGATCCAAAAGGATTCCGTCGAAGAGTATGAGATTCTCGCAAAGCAAGGAGGCGGCTATCCCGTTTTCATCTCTTGGTTCAAACAAACGGTTATTTCTATTAGACAATTTCATTTCATTCACTAATTTGTGCGTAATGCAACAATCCTTTCGTATTAAACTTGTAGGCTAATTAAGAGTCTATGGACGCCGAATTGAGACAAATCGCTAATGGTTTTGACTATAAGGTCCGTTCATTTGACAAATACGACATCAACAGGTATCGCTTTCGTACCTATGGCAAAGAGCTATCTATGGCCGACCGAAAGTCTACAAATTGTTGTGTATCTGCTATCGGCGAAGGAGGTACCGAGTATTATGGGAGAGTTGAAGCAATTTATGAACTTCTATTATATGGTGAAAACCCACCGAATGTCGTAGTCTTCAAATGTTATTGGTTTTAGCCGAAGTAGACTAGAAGGACTCATGAACATATAGGGCTAGTTGAAATCAACCAAAGCACCCATTTAGATGTTCCTGATGTCTATATTACGGCTCAACAGGCGACCCAAGTATTCTATCTACCGTGGGCCTGCCAAACTAATCCAAATCTGAAAGGTTGGGATGTCGTTTATGAAGTGCCACCACATGCTAGACTATCTCCCCCAAAGGAAGATGATTATGAACCTCACATTAACCCAGACACATATGAAGGAGAATTTTTCCAAGAGACACGTCTTTCCAAAATGCGTTTCAAGAACCGCTGTACTTCACCCCAAGACATTGAAGTAGACAATGACGGTGAATCCGACATCACCCGGAGGAGGAACAAGAAGAGCCGGAACAAGAAGAGGTTCTGCTGCTGATGACTTGTCAATGCTTGACCGACACGTCAAGGTGGCCTTCCACATGTTGATGCCACTTGAACCTCGTGAGCCCGTCATTGGTTATAGTGATGATGATGATGATGATTATGCATTTATTGATGATCTTGATCGAGATTATTAGTAGTGTCGTATTCAATTTTTTATGTTGTACTTGATGATGATACACTTAAGTGATATACATATTATTATTCATGTCGGTATTTTTTTTATGTTGTACTAATTTCGTTTACTCTTTGTCATGGCAGGTGTTGAAAGATGGAAGGGGAGCAGACTGAGGCCAAGGAAAAACGTGCCCAAATTGAAGGTGTGCCACACCATCAAGGCAGCTCCAGCTTATATCAGTTCGGGCGGAACTGGGTATGTGGTTTGCTTCATGATTCATGCAATTCATTCATCATGCTAGCTTGAGCCCTTTAATTACTAATTTACTTTGTTTCTCTCTTTCAGGCATGCTACAATAAGACGGATAAGGTGCCAGAGGGGTACGACCTGTATGCCATGTCCCACACTGCCTCTTACAACAAAGTCAAGGGGAAGGCGAGGAAAGGGGAGGGTTCTAACCCTAGCCAGGGTCCCATTGATCCAGAGCTGATGATGATATCTGGTGGCGGGAGGTCCCGTGGCTCCATAGCCATTGATCCAGAGATTGCTCCTGAGACCACGGTGAGTTTAATTTGAATGGACGTTACTTGCTAGTCTTAACATTTGAGTGTCATCATGCTAACGAAACATTGGAAATGATCTTTGGTGCAGCGTAACTCCAGACAAGCATCACACGATGACCTAGAGTTAGCTTCTTTTCCTCCAAAATGACTTAATAAGCTTACTGACCTCCAAAACCAGCCATTTTACCTAAGTTAGCTCAAAAACGATATATACTTAGCTTTGTTTCCTCCAAAATGACCTAAGTTAGTTGTAATATGCTTAGTTAACTAGGTTTGCTCAATAATGACATGTACTTAGCTTACTTATGTAAAAAAAATGGCATAATTAGCTTAGTTAGCTCATAAACGATCCATTTTACCTAAGTTAGCTCTAAAATGACCCATTTTACCTTAGTTAGCTTATAAATTATCCATTTTACCCAAGTTAGCTTTAAAATGACCCATTTTACCTAAATTATCTCCAAAATGATCCATTTTACCTACGTTAGCTCTAAAATGACCCATTTTACCTACGTTAGCTCCAAAATGACCCATTTTACCTACGTTAGCTCCAAAATGACCCATCTTACCTACGTTACCTCTAAAATGATGCATTTTACCTAAGTTAGCTCATAAACGATCCATTTCACTTAAGTTACCTCACAAACGATGGAGTGCTTCTTCTTCTAGTCACCTTCTCCTAACTTTCTTATTTGCCATTTTGCAGATTTCATTCACTTCTCGGAAGCTAGCTTGCTATGATGGAGTGCTTGTTTTTTATTTCATTCTCTTCTAGTATTCTTCTAGCTTGCTATGATGGAACTTGCTATCTTGATGAAACTTTGGATTGTAATATGTATGTGCAACTTCCTAATGGTTGCAACTTATGTGTATGTGCAACTTGCTATGTATGAATGGATGGAACTATATATGTATGTATGATGAAACTTATGTGCTGGATATGTCATATGTTTGTCGTTAAATAGCCTGTGAAAAATATATATATATATATATATATATATATATATATATATATATATATATATATATATATATATATATATATATCATATATATTTGCTGTGAAAATTGTTGGATTTAAGAAAACAGAAAAAAAAGAGGCAATGCATTATCTTTGCCGTCCGCCGCGGACGGCAAAGAAGACACGTGGCGGCCACCTGTGCTCCCTGGGAGCTGACCCATTCGGCCAGTTTGCCTACAGTGGCGGACGGCAAAGAATAGGTGGGCAGTGACGTCCAGCTGACGTCACCAGGCGGACGGCAAAGGCCAGATTTTTTTTGCCGTCAGCAGCTGACGGCAAAGGCTGCCGTTAGCCATCTAACGGAATAACAGTGTATTTATTGCCATCAGCTTTCTTTGTCGTCCGCTGCTTATGGCAAAGGACCCTTTGCCGTCAGCCTCCGGAAGCAGACGGCAAAGTAGCTCTTTGCCAATCTTTACTTTGCCGGAGCCTGTTGCCGTCCGCCGTTCCTACCTTTGTCGTCCGCCATGGCACGTGCTAACAAAGTGTGCAAACTCCAGTGATCTAGCTATGGACTGGTGCAAGCATCTCGGCGTTGGAATATATGCTTTGATAAGGTGATCAAAGCATATGGTTTTATACGAACTTATGGTGAAGCCTGTATTTACAAGAAAGTGGGTAGGAGCTCTGTAGCATTTCTGATATTATATGTGGATGACATATTGTTGATTGGAAATGATGTAGAATTTCTGGATAGCATAAAAGGATATTTGAATAAGAATTTTTCAATGAAAGACCTCGGTGAAGCTTCTTACATATTGGGCATCAATATCTATAGAGATAGATCAAGATGCTTGATAAGACTTTCAATGAGTACTTGCCTTGCCAAGATTTTGAAGGAGTTCAAAATTGATCAGTCAAAGAAGAAGTTCTTGCCTATATTGTAAGGTGTGAAATCGAGTAAAGACTCAAAATCTAACCACGGCAGAAGATAAAGAGAGAATGAAAGTCATTCCTGTTGGAAATATGCCCTAGAGGCAATAATAAATTAGTTATTATTATATTTCCTTGTTCATGATAATCGTTTATTATCCATGCTATAATTGTATTGATAGGAAACTCAAATACATGTGTGGGTACATAGACAACACCATGTCCCTAGTAAGCCTCTAGTTGACTAGCTCGTTGATCAACAGATGGTTACGGTTTCGACCATGGACATTGGATGTCGTTGATAACGGATCACATCATTAGGAGAATGATGTGATGGACAAGACCCAATCCTAAGCCTAGCACAAAGATCGTAGTTCATATGCTAAAGCTTTTCTAATGTCAAGTATCATTTCCTTAGACCATGAGATTGTGCAACTCCGGATACCGTAGGAATGCTTTGGGTGTACCAAGCGTCCACAACGTGAATCGGGTGGCTATAAAGGTGCACTACGGTATCTCGAAAGTGTCTATTGGGTTGGCACGAATCGAGACTGGGATTTGTCACTCCGCTTGTCGGAGAGGTATCTCTGGGCCCACTCGGTAGGACATCATCATAATGTGCGCAATGTGACCAAGGGGTTGATCACGGGATGATGTGTTATGGAACGAGTAAAGAGACTTGCCGGTAACGAGATTGAACAAGGTATCGGTATACCGACGATCGAATCTCGGGCAAGTACAATACCGTTAGACAAAGGGAATTGTATACGGGATTGATTGAATCCTCGACATCGTGGTTCATCCGATGAGATCATCGTGGAACATGTGGGAGCCAACATGGGTATCCAGATCCCGCTGTTGGCTATTGACCAGAGAACGTCTCGGTCATGTCTGCATGGTTCCCGAACCCGTAGGGTCTACACACTTAAGGTTCGGTGACGCTAGGGTTATAGGGAATAGATATACGTGGTTACCGAATGTTGTTCGGAGTCCCGGATGAGATCCCGGACGTCACGAGGAGTTCCGGAATGGTCCGGAGGTAAAGATTGATATATTGGACGAAGGGTTTTGGAGTCCGGAAGTGTTCCGGAGGTACCGGGTGATGACCAGCATGACCTAAAGGTGTTTCGGGAGCCCCGGCAAGTGTTGGGGGAGTTCATGGGCCAAGGGAAGGGGGCAAACCAGCCCACTAAGGGGCTGTGCACCCCCCTCACCTATTCCCACGTGACCAGGGGTTTGGGCGCCCATCTAGGGTTCCCACCTCCCGGCTTGGGGCCAAGTCACCCAAGGGGAGATCCCATCTGCCCGGCCGCCCCCTAGGGGAAACCCTAGGCGCCTCCCTCCCTTTGCCCCAATATATAGTGGAGGTTTTGGGGCTGCCTAACACACGAAGTTTCTCTCCTCTTGGCGCAGCCCTACCTCTCTTCCTCGTCCTCTCCGCATGGTGCTTGGCGAAGCCTGCAGGATGCCACGCTCCTCCACCACCACCACGCCGTTGTGCTGCTGCTGGACGGAGTCTTCCTCAACCTCTCCTCTCTCCTTGCTGGATCAAGGTGTGGGAGACGCCACCGGTTGTACGTGTGTTGAGCGCGGAGGTGCCGTCCGTTCGGCACTAGGATCTCCGGTGATTTGGATCACGATTTAGCACGACTCCTTCAACCCCGTTCTCTTGAACGCTTCCGCTTAGCGATCTACAAGGGTATGTAGATGCACTCTCCTTCCCTCGTTGCTGGTTTCTCCATAGATAGATCTTGGTGACACGTAGGAAAATTTTGAATTTCTGCTACGTTCCCCAACAGTGGCATCATGAGCTAGGTCTATTGCGTAGATTCTTTGCACGAGTAGAACACAAAGTAGTTGTGGGTGTTGATTTTGTTCAATATGCTTAACGTTACTAGTCCAATCTTGTTTCGACGGTATTGTGGGATGAAGCGGCCCGGACCGACCTTACACGTACACTTACGTGAGACAGGTTCCACCGACTGACATGCACTTGGTGCATAAGGTGGCTAGCGGGTGCCAGTCTCTCCCACTTTAGTCGGAACGGATTCGATGAAAAGGGTCCTTATGAAGGGTAAATAGCAATTGGCATATCACGTTGTGCTTTTGCGTAGGTAAGAAACGTTCTTGCTAGAAACCCATAGCAGCCACGTAAAACATGCAAACAACAATTAGAGGACGTCTAACTTGTTTTTGCAGGGTATGCTATGTGATGTGATATGGCCAAGAAGAATGTGATGAATGATATGTGATGTATGAGATTGATCATGTTCTTGTAATAGGAATCACGACTTGCATGTCGATGAGTATGACAACCGCACGAGCCATAGGAGTTGTCTTTATTTATTGTATGACCCACGTGTCATTGAACAACGCCATGTAATTACTTTACTTTATTGCTAACCGTAGCCATAGTAGTAGAAGTAATTAGTTGGCGAGACAACTTCATGGAGACACAATGATGGAGATCATGATGATGGAGATCATGGTGTCATGCGGTGACGATGATGATCATGGAGCCCTCAAGATGGAGATCAAAGGAGCAAAATGATATTGGCCATATCATGTCACTATTTGATTGCATGTGATGTTTATCATGTTTATACATCTTATTTGCTTAGAACGACGGTAGTAAATAAGATGATCCTTCATTAAAATTTCAAGAAAGTGTTCCCCTAACGTGCACCGTTAAAGTTCGTCGCTTCAAGCACCACGTGATGATCGGTGTGATAGATTCTTACGTTCACATACAACGGGTGTAAGCCAGATTTACACACTTGAAACACTTAGGTTAACTTGACGAGCCTAGCATGTATGCAGACATGGCCTCGAACACAAGAGACCAAAAGGTCGAGCATGAGTCGTATGGAGGATACGATCAACATGAAGATGTTCACCGATGATGACTAGTCCGTCTCACGTGATGATCGGACACGGCCTAGTTGACTCGGATCATGTAATCACTTAGATGACTAGAGGATGTCTATTCGAGTGGGAGTTCATGAGATGAACTTAATTATCCTGAACATAGTCAAAAGATCTTTGCAAATTATGTCGTAAGCTCGCGCTTTAGTTCCACTGTTTAGATATGTTCCTAGAGAAAATATAGTTGAAAGTTGTGATGGCGATTATGCGGATGAAGAAAGCTTATGTCCTTAATGCACCGCTCGGTGTGCTGAACCCCAAACGTCGTCTGTGGATGTTGCGAACATCGGACATACATGTTTTGATAACTACGTGATAGTTCAGTTAAACGGTTTAGAGTTGAGGCACCAAAGACGTTTTTCAAACGTCGCGGAACATATGAGATGTTTCGAGGGCTGAAATTGGGATTTCAGGCTCGTGCCCACGTCAGAGGTATAAGACCTCCGATGATTTTCTTAGCCTGCAAACTAAAGGAGAAAAGCTCAATCGTTGAGCTTGTCTGAGCACAACAATCACTTGAATCAAGTGGGAGTTTATCTTCCAGATGAGATAGTGATGTTTCTCCAAAGTCAATGCCACCAAGCTGCTAGAGCTTCGTGATGAACTATAACAAATCAGGGATAGAAATGATGATCCTTGAGATATTCACGATGCTTGACACCGCGAAAGTAGAAATCAAGAAGGAGCATCAATTGTTGATGGTTAGTGAAACCACTAGTTTCAAGAAGGGCAAGGGCAAGAAGGGATACTTCATGAAACGGCAAATCAGTTGCTGCTTTGGTGAAGAAACCCAAGGTTGAACCCAAACCCGAGACTAAGTGCTTCTGTAATAAGGGGAACAACCACTGAAGCAGGATTACCCTAGATACTTGGTAGATGAGAAGGTTGGCAAGGTCGATAGAAGTATATTGGATATACATTATGTTAATGTGTACTTTACTAGTACTCCTAGAAGCACCAGGGTATTAGATACCGGTTCGGTTGCTAAGTGTTAGTAACTCGAAATAAAAGCTACGGAATAAACGGAGACTAGCTAAAGATGAGCTGACGATATGTGTTGGAAGTGTTTCCAAAGGTTGATGTGATCAAGCATCGCCTGCTCCCTCTACCATCGAGATTTGTGTTAAACCTAAATAATTGTTATTTGGTGTTTGCGTTGAGCATAGACATGATTGGATTGTGTCTATCGCAATACGGTTATTCATTAAAGGAGAATAATGGTTACTCTATTTATTTGAATAAAACCTTCAATGGTCTTGCACCTAAAAGAATGGTTTATTGAATCTCGATCGTAGTGATACACATTTTCATGCCAAAAGATATAAGATAGTAATGATAGTACCACTTACTTGTGGCACTGCCATGTAAGTCATATTGGTGTAAAACGCATGAAGAAGCTCCATGTTGATGGATCTTTGGACTCACTCATTTTGAAAAGTTTGAGACATGCGAACCATTTCTATTGGTGTATACGCATGAAGAAACTCCATGCAGATGGATCGTTTGGACTCACTTGATTTTGAATCACTTGAGATATGCAAATCATACCACATGGGCAAGATGAGTGAAAAGCCTCGCTTTCGAGAAGATGGAACAAGATAGCAACTTGTTGGAAGTAACACATTTTGATGTGTGCAGTCCAATGAGTGCCGAGGCATCTGATGAATATCGTTATGTTCTTACTTCACAGATGATTCGAGTAGATGTTGAGTATATTTACTTGATGAAACACAATCTGAATTATTTAATGGTTCAAGTAATTTTAGAGTGAAGTTAAAGATCATCGTGACAAGAGGATAAAAATGTCTATGATATGATCATAGAGATGAGTATCTGAGTTACGAGCTTTGCACATAATTAAGACATTGTGGAAATTGTTTCACAATAAATACCGCCTGGAACACCATAGTGTGATGGTGTGTCCGAACATCATAGTTGCACCCTATTGAATATGGTGCGTACCATGATGTCTCTTATCGAATTACCACTATCGTTCATGGGTTAGGCATTAGAGACAACCGCACTCACTTTAATAGGGCACCACGTAATTCCGTTGAGACGACACCGTTTGAACTATGGTTTGGAGAAACCTAAGTTGTCGTTTCTTAAAAGTTTGGGGCTGCGATGCTTATGTGAAAAAGTTTCAGGTTGATGAGCTCGAACCCAAAGCGGATAAAAATGCATCTTCATAGGACACCCAAAACAGTTGGGTACACCTCCTATCTCAGATCCGGAAGCAAAAGTAATTACTTATAGAAACGGGTCCTTTCTCGAGGAAAAGTTTCTCTCGAAAGAATTGAGTGGGAGGATGGTGGGGACTTAATGAGGTTATTAAACCATCACTTCAACCAGTGTGCAGCAGGACACGTGAAGTTGTTCATGTGGCACCTACACCAATTGAAGTGGAAGCTGATGATAGTGATCATGATGCTTCGGATCAAGTCACTACCGGACCTCGTAGGTCGACAAGGACGCGTACTACTTGAGTGGTACATAATCCTGTCTTAGAGGTCATGTTGCTAGACAACAATGAACCTACGAGCTATGGAGAAGCGATGGTGGGCCCGGATTCCGACGAATGGCTCGAGGCCATAACATCCGAGAGAGGATCCATGCCTTTGGAAGAAATACTTGATGGTCGTAAGGACGTTGGGTAAAGATGGATTTTAAAAGGAAGACAGGCAATGATGGTAAGTATCACCATTAAGAAAGCTCGACTTGTCGTTAAAGATATTTTCCGACAAGTTCAAGGAGTTGACTACAGTGAGGCTTTCTCACTCGTAGCGATGCTAAGAGTCTGTTGGAATTGGATTAGCAGTTACTGCATTATTTATGAAATCTTGCAGATAGGATTTCAAAAAACATTGTTTCCTCGACGATTTTTTGAGGAAAGGTTGTATGTAATACAACTAGAAGGTTTTGACAAATCCTGAAAGACGCTAACAAGTATGCAAAGCTCCAGCAATCCTTCTAAGGACTGGAGTAAGCATCTCGGAGTTGGAATGTACGCTTTGATGAGATGATCAAAGATTTTGGGTTTATACAAAGTTTATGAGAAACTTGTATTTCCAAAGAAGTGAGTGGGAGCACTATAGAATTTCTGATAAGTATATGTTGTTGACATATTGTTGATCAGAAAGGATGTAGAATTTCTGGAAAGCATATAGGGTTATTTGAAAAGTGTTTTTCAATGGAAAACCTGGATTAAGCTACTTGAACGTTGAGCATCAAGATCTATAAGGATAGATCAAAAATGCTTAATAAGTACTTTCAAATGAGCACATACCTTGACATGATCTTGAAGGTGTTCAAGATGGATCAGTCAAAGAAGGAGGTCTTTCCTGAGTTGTAAGGTATGAAGTTAAGAGTTAAAGCTCGACCACGGCAGAAGAGAGAGTAAAGACGAAGGTCGTCCCCTATGTTTCAGACATAGGCTCTATAGTATGCTATGTTGTGTACCGCACCGGAAGTGTGCCTTGCCATGAGTCAGTCAAGGGGTGCAAGAATGATACAGGAACGGATCATTGGACAGCGGTCAAAATTATCCTTAGAGGAATAAGGAAATGTTTCTCGATTATGGAGGTAATAAAGAGTTCGGCGTAAAGGGTTACGTCGATGCAAGCTTTAACACCTATCCGAATGACTCTGAGTAGCAAACCGGATACTTATAGTGGAACAACCATTTGGAATAGCTCCAAGTGGAGCGTGGAAGCAGTATTTACAATATGACCTAGAGATTTGCGAAATACATACGGATCTGAATGTTGCAGACCCGTTGGCTAAAACCTCTCTCACAAGCAAAACATGATCAAACCCCAGAACTCATTGAGTCTTAATCACATGATGATGTGAACTAGTTTAGCGACACTAGTAAACTCTTGGGATGTTAGTCACATGACGATGTGACCTGTGAGTGTTAATCACATGGCGATGTGAACTAGATTATTGACTCTAGTGCAAGTGGGAGACTGTTGGAAATATGCCCTAGAGGCAATAATAAATTAGTTATTATTATATTTCCTTGTTCATGATAATCGTTTATTATCCATGCTATAATTGTATTGATAGGAAACTCAAATACATGTGTGGGTACATAGACAACACCATGTCCCTAGTAAGCCTCTAGTTGACTAGCTCGTTGATCAAGCAGATGGTTACGGTTTCGACCATGGACATTGGATGTCGTTGATAACGGGATCACATCATTAGGAGAATGATGTGATGGACAAGACCCAATCCTAAGCCTAGCACAAAGAACGTAGTTCATATGCTAAAGCTTTTCTAATGTCAAGTATCATTTCCTTAGACCATGAGATTGTGCAACTCCCGGATACCGTAGGAATGCTTTGGGTGTACCAAACGTCACAACGTAACTGGGTGGCTATAAAGGTGCACTACAGGTATCTCCGAAAGTGTCTGTTGGGTTGGCACAAATCGAGACTGGGATTTGTCACTCCGCTTGTCGGAGAGGTATCTCTGGGCCCACTCGGTAGGACATCATCATAATGTGCACAATGTGACCAAGGGGTTGATCACGTGATGATGTGTTATGGAACGAGTAAAGAGACTTGCCGGTAACGAGATTGAACAAGGTATCGGTATACCGACGATCGAATCTCGGGCAAGTACAATACCGTTAGACAAAGGGAATTGTATACGGGATTGATTGAATCCTCGACATCGTGGTTCATCCGATGAGATCATCGTGGAACATGTGGGAGCCAACATGGGTATCCAGATCCGCTGTTGGCTATTGACCGAGAACGTCTCGGTCATGTTCGCATGGTTCCCGAACCCGTAGGGTCTACACTTAAGGTTCGGTGGCGCTAGGGTTATAGGGAATAGATATCGTGGTTACCGAATGTTGTTGAGTCCGGATGAGATCCCGGACGTCACGAGGAGTTCGGAATGGTCCGGAGGTAAAGATTGATATATTGGACGAAGGGTTTTGGAGTCCGGAAGTGTTCCGGAGGTACCGGTGATGACAAAGCATGACCGAAAGGTGTTTGGGAGCCCGGCAAGTGTTGGGGAGTTCATGGGCCAAGGGAAGGGGCAAACCAGCCCACTAAGGGGCTGTCGCGCCTCACCTATTCCCACGTGACCAGGGGGTTTGGGCGCCCCATCTAGGGTTCCCACCTCGGCTTGGGGGCCAAGTCACCCAAGGGGGAGATCCCATCTGCCCTGGCCGCCGCCCCCCCTAGGGGAAACCCTAGGGCGCCTCCCCTCCCCTTTGCCCCAATATATAGTGGAGGTTTTGGGGCTTCCTAACACACGAGTTTCTCTCCCTCTTAGCGCAGCCCTACCTCTCTTCCTCGTCCTCTCCCGCGGTGCTTGGCGAAGCCCTGCAGGATTGCCACGCTCCTCCACCACCACCACGCCGTTGTGCTGCTGCTGGACGGAGTCTTCCTCAACCTCTCCCTCTCTCCTTGCTGGATCAAGGCGTGGGAGACGTCACCGGGTTGTACGTGTGTTGAACGCGGAGGTGCCGTCCGTTCGCACTAGGATCTCCGTGATTTGGATCACGGCAGTACGACTCCTTCAACCCCGTTCTCTTGAACGCTTCCGCTTAGCGATCTACAAGGGTATGTAGATGCACTCTCCTTCCCTCGTTGCTGGTTTCTCCATAGATAGATCTTGGTGACACGAGGAAAATTTTGAATTTCTGCCACGTTCCCCAACAAATGGCATCATGAGCTAGGTCTATTGCGTAGATTCTTTGCAGAGTAGAACACAAAGTAGTTGTGGGTGTTGATTTTGTTCAATATGCTTAACGTTACTAGTCCAATCTTGTTTCGACGGTATTGTGGGATGAAGCGGCCGGACCGACCTTACACGTACACTTACGTGAGACAAGTTCCACCGGTCGACATGCACTTGGTGCATAAGGTGGCTAGCGGGTGCCGCCTCCCACTTTAGTCGGAACGGATTCGATGAAAAGGGTCCTTATGAAGGGTAAATAGCAATTGGCATATCACGTTGTGCTTTTGCGTAGGTAAGAAACGTTCTTGCTAGAAACCCATAGCAGCCACGTAAAACATGCAAACAACAATTAGAGGACGTCTAACTTGTTTTTGCAGGGTATGCTATGTGATGTGATATGGCCAAGAAGAATGTGATGAATGATATGTGATGTATGAGATTGATCATGTTCTTGTAATAGGAATCACGACTTGCATGTCGATGAGTATGACAACCGGCACGAGCCATAGGAGTTGTCTTTATTTATTGTATGACCTGCGTGTCATTGAACAACGCCATGTAATTACTTTACTTTACTGCTAACCGGTAGCCATAGTAGTAGAAGTAATTAGTTGGCGAGACAACTTCATGGAGACACAATGATGGAGATCATGATGATGGAGATCATGGTGTCATGCCGGTGACGATGATGATCATGGAGCCCCGAAGATGGAGATCAAAAGGAGCAAAATGATATTGGCCATATCATGTCACTATTTGATTGCATGTGATGTTTATCATGTTTATACATCTTATTTGCTTAGAACGACGGTAGTAAATAAGATGATCCTTCATTAAAATTTCAAGAAAGTGTTCCCCTAACTGTGCACCGCTGCGAAAGTTAAATCGTTTCAAGCACCACGTGATGATCGGGTGTGATAGATTCTTACGTTCACATACAGCGGGTGTAAGCCAGATTTACACTTGAAACACTTAGGTTAACTTGACGAGCCTAGCATGTACAGACATGGCCTCGGAACACAAGAGACCAAAAGGTCGAGCATGAGTCGTATGGAGGATACGATCAACATGAAGATGTTCACCGATGATGACTAGTCCGTCTCACGTGATGATCGGACACGGCCTAGTTGACTCGGATCATGTAATCACTTAGATGACTAGAGGGATGTCTATCTGAGTGGGAGTTCATGAGATGAACTTAATTATCCTGAACATAGTCAAAAGATCTTTGCAAATTATGTCGTAAGCTCGCGCTTTAGTTCCTTTGTTTAGATATGTTCCTAGAGAAAATATAGTTGAAAGTTGACATGGCGATTATGCGGACAGAAGAAAGCTTATGTCCTTAATGCACGCTCGGTGTGCTGAACCCCAAACGTAAATCGTGGATGTTGCGAACATCGGACATACATGTTTTGATAACTACGTGATAGTTCAGTTAAACGGTTTAGAGTTGAGGTACCAAAGACGTTTTTCGAAACGTTGCGGAACATATGAGATGTTTCGAGGGCTGAAATTGGGATTTCAGGCTCGTGCCCACGTCAGAGGTATAAGACCTCCGGTGATTTTCTTAGCCTGCAAACTAAAGGAGAAAAGCTCAATCGTTGAGCTTGTCTGAGCACAACAATCACTTGAATCAAGTGGGAGTTTATCTTCTAGATGAGATAGTGATGTTTCTCCAAAGTCAATGCCACCAAGCTGCTAGAGCTTCGTGATGAACTATAACAAATCAGGGATAGAAATGATGATCCTTGAGATATTCACGATGCTTGACACCGCGAAAGTAGAAATCAAGAAGGAGCATCAATTGTTGATGGTTAGTGAAACCACTAGTTTCAAGAAGGGCAAGGGCAAGAAGGGATACTTCATGAAACGGCAAATCAGCTGCTGCTTTGGTGAAGAAACCCAAGGTTGAACCCAAACCCGAGACTAAGTGCTTCTGTAATAAGGGGAACAACCACTGAAGCAGGATTACCCTAGATACTTGGTAGATGAGAAGGCTTGCAAGGTCGATAGAAGTATATTGGATATACATTATGTTAATGTGTACTTTACTAGTACTCCTAGCAGCACCAGGGTATTAGATACCGGTTCGGTTGCTAAGTGTTAGTAACTCGAAATAAAAGCTACGGAATAAACGGAGACTAGCTAAAGGTGAGATGACGATATGTGTTGGAAGTGTTTCCAAAGGTTGATGTGATCAAGCATCGCCTGCTCCCTCTACCATCGAGATTTGTGTTAAACCTAAATAATTGTTATTTGGTGTTTGCGTTGAGCATAGACATGATTGGATTGTGTCTATCGCAATACGGTTATTCATTAAAGGAGAATAATGGTTACTCTATTTATTTGAATAAAACCTTCAATGGTCTTGCACCTAAAAGAATGGTTTATTGAATCTCGATCGTAGTGATACACATTTTCATGCCAAAAGATATAAGATAGTAATGATAGTACCACTTACTTGTGGCACTGCCATGTAAGTCATATTGGTGTAAAACGCATGAAGAAGCTCCATGTTGATGGATCTTTGGACTCACTCATTTTTGAAAAGTTTGAGACATGCGACCCATTTCTATTGGTGTATACGCATGAAGAAACTCCATGCAGATGGATCGTTTGGACTCACTTGATTTTGAATCACTTGAGATATGCAAATCATACCACATGGGCAAGATGACCTGAAAAGCCTCGTTTTCAAGAAGATGGAACAAGATAGCAACTTGTTGGAAGTAACACATTTTGATGTGTGCAGTCCAATGAGTCTTTGAGGCATGCTGATGAATATCGTTATGTTCTTACTTCACGATGATTCGAGTAGATGTTGAGTATATTTACTTGATGAAACACAAATCTGAATTATTTAATGGTTCAAGTAATTTCAGAGTGAAGTTAAAGATCATCGTGACAAGAGGATAAAATGTCTATGATATGATCATAGAGATGAGTATCTGAGTTACGAGCTTTGGCACGCAATTAAGACATTGTGGAAATTGTTTCACAATAAATACCGCCGAACACCATAGTGTGATGGTGTGTCCGAACATCATAGTTGCACCCTATTGAATATGGTGCGTACCATGATGTCTCTTATCGAATTACCACTATCGTTCATGGGTTAGGCATTAGAGACAACCGCACTCACTTTAATAGGGCACCACGTAACTCCGTTGAGACGACACCGTTTGAACTATGGTTTGGAGAAACCTAAGTTGTCGTTTCTTAAAAGTTTGAGGCTGCGATGCTTATGTGAAAAAGTTTCAGGTTGATGAGCTCGAACCCAAAGCGGATAAAAATGCATCTTCATAGGACACCCAAAACAGTTGGGTACACCTCCTATCTCAGATCCGGAAGCAAAAGTAATTGCTTATAGAAACGGGTCCTTTCTCGAGGAAAAGTTTCTCTCGAAAGAATTGAGTGGGAGGATGGTGGAGACTTAATGAGGTTATTAAACCATCACTTCAACCAGTGTGTAGCAGGGCACGTGAAGTTGTTCATGTGGCACCTACACCAATTGAAGTGGAAGCGATGATAGTGATCATGATGCTTCGGATCAAGTCACTACGGACCTCGTGGGTCGACAAGGACGCGTACTACTTGAGTGGTACGCAATCTGTCTTAGAGGTCATGTTGCTAGACAACAATGAACCTACGAGCTATGGAGAAGCGATGGTGGGCCCGGATTCCGACGAATGGCTCGAGGCCATAACATCCGAGAGAGGATCCATGCCTTTGGAAGAATTACTTGATGGTCGTAAGGACGTTGGGTAAAGATGGATTTTAAAAGGAAGACAGGCAATGATGGTAAGTATCACCATTAAGAAAGCTCGACTTGTCGTTAAAGATATTTTCCGACAAGTTCAAGGAGTTGACTACAGTGAGGCTTTCTCACTCGTAGCGATGCTAAGAGTCTGTTGGAATTGGATTAGCAGTTACTGCATTATTTATGAAATCTTGCAGATAGGATTTCAAAAAACATTGTTTCCTCGACGATTTTTTGAGGAAAGGTTGTATGTAATACAACTAGAAGGTTTTGACAAATCTCGAAGACGCTAACAAGTATGCAAAGCTCCAGCAATCCTTCTAAGGACTGGAGTAAGCATCTCGGAGTTGGAATGTACGCTTTGATGAGATGATCAAAGATTTTGGGTTTATACAAAGTTTATGAGAAACTTGTATTTCCAAAGAAGTGAGTGGGAGCACTATAGAATTTCGATAAGTATATGTTGTTGACATATTGTTGATCGAAAGGATGTAGAATTCTGGAAAGCATATAGGGTTATTTGAAAAGTGTTTTCAATGGAAAACCTGGATTAAGCTACTTGAACGTTGAGCATCAAGATCTATAAGGATAGATCAAAACGCTTAATAAGTACTTTCAAATGAGCACATACCTTGACATGATCTTGAAGGTGTTCAAGATGGATCAGTCAAAGAAGGAGGTCTTTCCTGAGTTGTAAGGTATGAAGTTAAGAGTTAAAGCTCGACCACGGCAGAAGAGAGAGTAAAGACGAAGGTCGTCCCCTATGTTTCAGACATAGGCTCTATAGTATGCTATGTTGTGTACCGCACCGGAAGTGTGCCTTGCCATGAGTCAGTCAAGGGGTGCAAGAATGATACAGGAACGGATCATTGGACAGCGGTCAAAATTATCCTTAGAGGAATAAGGAAATGTTTCTCGATTATGGAGGTAATAAAGAGTTCGGCGTAAAGGGTTACGCCGATGCAAGCTTTAACACCTATCCGAATGACTCGAGTAGCAAACCGGATACTTATAGTGGAACAACCATTTGGAATAGCTCCAAGTGGAGCGTGGAAGCAGATTTACAATATGACCTAGAGATTTGCGAAATACATACGGATCTGAATGTTGCGCCGTTGGCTAAAACCTCTCTCACAAGCAAAACATGATCAAACCCCGAACTCATTGAGTCTTAATCACATGATGATGTGAACTAGTTTAGCGACACTAGTAAACTCTTGGGATGTTAGTCACATGACGATGTGACCTGTGAGTGTTAATCACATGGCGATGTGAACTAGATTATTGACTCTAGTGCAAGTGGGAGACTGTTGGAAATATTCCCTAGAGGCAATAATAAATTAGTTATTATTATAATTCCTTGTTCTTGATAATCGTTTATTATCCATGCTATAATTGTATTGATAGGAAACTCAAATACATGTGTGGGTACATAGACAACACCATGTCCCTAGTAAGCCTCTAGTTGACTAGCTCATTGATCAACAGATGGTTACGGTTTCCTGACCATTGACATTGGATGTCGTTGATAACGGGATCACATCATTAGGAGAATGATGTGATGGACAAGACCCAATCCTAAGCCTAGCACAAGATCGTAGTTCATATGCTAAAGCTTTTCTAATGTCAAGTATCATTTCCTTAGACCATGAGATTGTGCAACTCCCGGATACCGTAGGAATGCTTTGGGTGTACCAAACGTCACAACGTAACTGGGTGGCTATAAAGGTGCACTACAGGTATCTCTGAAAGTGTCTGTTGGGTTGGCACGATTCGAGACTGGGATTTGTCACTCCGCTTGTCGGAGAGGTATCTTTGGGCCCACTCGGTAGGACATCATCATAATGTGCACAATGTGACCAAGGGGTTGATCACGGGATGATGTGTTATGGAACGAGTAAAGAGACTTGCCGATAACGAGATTGAACAAGGTATCGGTATACCGACGATCGAATCTCGGGCAAGTACAATACCGTTAGACAAAGGGAATTGTATACGGGATTGATTGAATCCTCGACATCGTGGTTCATCCGATGAGATCATCGTGGAACATGTGGGAGCCAACATGGGTATCCAGATCCCGCTGTTGGCTATTGACCAGAGAACGTCTCGGTCATGTCTGCATGGTTCCCGAACCCGTAGGGTCTACACACTTAAGGTTCGGTGACGCTAGGGTTATAGGGAATAGATATACGTGGTTACCGAATGTTGTTCGAGTCCGGATGAGATCCCGGACGTCACGAGGAGTTCGGAATGGTCCGGAGGTAAAGATTGATATATTGGACGAAGGGTTTTGGAGTCGGAAGTGTTCCGGAGGTACCGGTGATGACCAAGATGACCGAAAGGTGTTTCGGGAGCCCGGCAAGTGTTGGGGGCTTCATGGGCCAAGGAAGGGGCAAACCAGCCCACTAAGGGGCTGTCGCCCCTCACCTATTCCTACGTGACCAGGGGTTTGGGCGCCCCATCTAGGGTTCCCACCTCCCGGCTTGGGGCCAAGTCACCCAAGGGGAGATCCCATCTGCCTGCCGCCGCCCCCTAGGGGAAACCCTAGGGCGCCTCCCCTCCCCTTTGCCCCAATATATAGTGGAGGTTTTGGGGCTCCCTAACACACGAGTTTCTCTCCCTCTTGGCGCAGCCCTACCTCTCTTCCTGCTCCTCTCCCGCGGTGCTTGGCGAAGCCCTGCAGGATTGCCATGCTCCTCCACCACCACCACGCCGTTGTGCTGCTGCTGGACGGAGTCTTCCTCAACCTCTCCCTCTCTCCTTGCTGGATCAAGGCGTGGGAGACGTCACCGGGTTGTACGTGTGTTGAACGCGGAGGTGCCGTCCGTTCGGCACTAGGATCTCCGGTGATTTGGATCACGACGAGTACGACTCCTTCAACCTCGTTCTCTTGAACGCTTCCACTTAGCGATCTACAAGGGTATGTAGATGCACTCTCCTTCCCCTCGTTGCTGGTTTCTCCATAGATAGATCTTGGTGACACGTAGGAAAATTTTGAATTTCTGCTACGTTCCCCAACAATTCCCTATGCCTCGGCCATAGGTTCTATATAATGCCATGCTGTGTACCAAACCTGTTGTGTACCTTGCCATGTGTTTGGCAAGGGGGTACAATAGTGATCCAGGACTAGATCACTGGTCAACGGTCAAAATTATAATTAGTTACCTTCAAGAGGACTAAGAAATGTTTCTCGGTTGTGGAGGTGATAAAGAGTTCGTCGTCAAGAGTTACGTCGATGCAAGCTTTGACACTGATCTAGATGACTCTAAGTCTCAATCTAGATACGTATTGAACGTGGGAGCAATTAGCTAGAGTAGCTCCAAGCAGAGCATTGTAGACATAGAAATTTGCAAAATACATACGGATCTGAATGTGGCAGACCCGTTGACTAAACTTCTCTCACAAGCAAAACATGATCACACTTTAGTACTCTTTGGTGTTAAACACATAGCGATGTGAACTAGATTATTGGCTCTAGTAAACCCTTTGGGTGTTGGTCACATGACGATGTGAACTATGGGTGTTAATCACATAAAGATGTGAACTATTGATGTTAAATCACATGGCGATGTGAACTAGATTATTGACTCTAGTGCATCAAGAGACGCTTCAATTCCATCCGCGATCAAGTCAAGGAGGGAGACATAGAGATTTGCAAGATACATACAGATCTGAATGTTGCAGACCCGCTGACGAAGCCTCTCTCACGAGCAAAACATGATCAGCACCAAGACTCCATGGGTGTTAGAATCATTACTATGTAATCTAGATTATTGACTCTAGTGCATGTGGGAGACTGAAGGAAATATACCCTAGAGGCAATAATAAAGTTGTTATTTTATATTTCCTTATATCATGATAAATTTTTATTATTCATGCTAGAATTGTATTAACTAAAAACTTAATATATGTGGGATACATAGACAAAACATCGTGTCCCTAGTAAGCCTCTACTAGACTAGCTCGTTAATCAAAGATCGTTAAGTTTCCTAACCATAGATATGTGTTGTCATTTGATGAACGGGATCACATCATTTGGAGAATGATGTGATGGACAAGACCCATCCATTAGCTTAACATATTGATCGTTCGGTTTTATTGGTATTGCTTTCTTCATGTCAAATACAAATTCCCTCGACTATGAGATTATGGAACTCCCGGATACCGGAGGAATACCTTGTGTCCTATCAAATGTCACAACGTAACTGGGTGATTATAAAGATGCTCTACAGGTATCGCCGAAGGTGTTTGTCGGGTTGGCATAGATCGAGATTAGGATTTGTCACTCTGAGTATTGGGGAGGTATCTCTGGGCCCTCTCGGTAATGCACATCATAAGAAGTCTTGCAAGCAAAGTAACTAATGAGTTAGTTGTAGGATGATGTATTACGCAACGAGTAAAGAGACTTGTCGGTAAAGAGATTGAACTAGGTATTAAGATACCGACGATCGAATCTCGGGCAAGTAACATACCTATGGACAAAGGGAATAACTTCTGTTGTCATAACGGTTCAACCGATAAAGATCTTCATAGAATATGTAGGAGCCAATATGAGCATCCAGGTTCCGCTATTGGTTATTGACCGGCGGGGTGTCTCGGTCATGTCTACATAGTTCTCGAACCCGTAGGGTCTGCACGCTTAACATTCGATGACGGTTTAGTATTATATGAGTTATGTGATTTGCTGACCGAATGTTTTTCGGAGTCCCGGATGAGATCACAAACATGACGAGGAGTCTCAAAATGGTCGAGAGGTAAAGATTGATATATAGGATGATAGTATTCAGACACCGGAAGTGTTCCCAATAGTATCGGATATTTATCGGAGTATCGGGGGGGTTACCGAAACCCCGGGGGGAAGATATGGGCCATATGGGCCATAAGAGGGGAGCACACCAGGCCACAAGGGGTGGCGCGCCCCCCTTAGGAAGGAGACCGAATTGGAGAAGGAACAAGGGGGGTTCGGCCCCTCCTTCCTTTCTCCCTTCCCCCTTCCCTTTTCTCTCCGGCAAAAAGGGAATGGGGGAGGCCGAATTGGAGGAGGCCCCCAAGTAGGATTCCTCCTACTTGGGGCGCACACTTGTTGCTCCCCTCCGCCTCCCACCTATATATACGTGGGTAGGGGGCGCCAAGAACACGCAACAACAATTGTTAGCCGTGTGCGGTGCCCCCCTCTGCAGTTTACACCCGGTTATAGTTTTGCGGTGCTTAGGCGAAGCCCTGCGAGAATCACTTCACCATCATTGTCGCCACACCATCGTGCTGACGGGACTCATCTACTTCCTCGTCACAATGCTAGATCAAGAAGGCGAGGGACGTCATCGCGCTGAACGTGTGCAGAACTCGGAGGTGCCGTACGTTCGGTGCTTGATCGGTCGGAGCTAGAAGAAGTTCGACTACATCAACCACGTTGTCAAAACGCTTCCGCTTACGGTCTACGAGGGTACCTAGACACACTTTCCCCCCCTCGTTGCTATGCATCTCCTAGATAGATCTTGCGTGATCGTAGGATTTTTTTAAATTGCATGCTACGTTTCCCAATAGTAGAAGCCTTCCGTGATCGAATCCCCCTCTGGCAGGGTACCGGAAAAGGTCCCTAGATGGGATCTCACGGATGCGGCGGTGGAAAAGTGTTTTTGTGGATCTCTCTGGTGGTTTGGGAATATATGTGAATATATAGGCGCAGGAATTAGGTCAGGGGAGTCACGTGGGGCCCACAAGGATGGGGGGCGCGCCCTCCGTCCTTGTGGCCGCTTCGTGGCTCTTCCAACTTGATCTCCAAGTCTCTGGTGGTCTTCTGGCCCAAGAAAAATCATCGCGAAGGTTTCATTCCGTTTGGACTCCTTTTGATATTCCTTATCTGCGAAACTCAAAAATAAGAAAAAAAAACAGAAACTCGCACTGGGCTCTAGGTTAATACGTTAGTCTTAAAAATAATACTCCCTCCTTCCCATATTCTAAGGCGTATTAGTTTTCTGCACGGGAATTAACACAGGTCAATCTTGTGAGGGAGAGAGAGGGATGGCGTGGGAACTGAGAGCTAACTACACAAGAGACCTGTCGGGCAATCTTTTTAGTTTCCAGAAAAATAGTGATTCTTAGCTTGGTTGTAACTGCACGAGAGGAAAAGTCACTTGCGCCTAATATTATGGGATTGCATGCAAAAGCTAATACGCCCAAGATTTTGGGAAGGAGGGAGTATAAAATAGCATATTAATGCATATAAAACATCCAAAACAGATAATATAATAGCATGGAACAATAAAACTTTATAGATACGTTGGTATCAACCGCCGCGACGCATCACAAGGGGGCGAGCCTCCCTCCACCGCGAGATCCAACCATAGGACAAGGAGATGCCCCGCCACCACCGTCCGCCACATGGGCTTAGTCCGGCGACCTCATCCGGCAACGACGAGGGAGGGTCGGAGATGGGAGGGGGCCGGCGACGACTCAATCTAGGGTTCCGCCCGAGCCGCCCCTAAAAGCGACGCGGGGGACGGAGGCAAACCCTGGGCGGGTAAGCAGGCTCAGGTTTAGGCTCTCGACGCAACACCTTGCATCAACGCCTCGTGCAACACCAGGATTCAACCGATTAACTGCTAATTGGCCCGGAAACTAATCCTAGTGCCCATCCTAAGCGCCCGCATTGGACGTGCCCTAACGCAGCCTCTCTGGTCACCTGACACGACGACGCAAGCGGTCATGGTAGTAGTATATTTCGTTTCGTTTCTCGGTGCCTAGCTAGAGCTGGGCTAGCACTCATAGTGAGAGCAGCACTGGATCGAACTTCCACCGTACGCATGGCCCCGTCTCACGTCTGACGTTGGCCCAACCTTGCCAACCTTCCGTGACAACTGATAATAGGCTAATACTAGCTCGGTTCAATCGGTCACATTTCCCGTCGCTGGAGTAGTACTCTGCGCAATATTCTTTGCCGGCTACAAGTGTAGGCTAGAGTACATCTCTAGCTAGTGCTGGCAAATGCGCGCTTCCGCTGCCGAGATCGCGACGAGCCGTCCAATGGCGACTCGTTACGCCCGCGGGGCTCCCAAATTCCGATCTCGGGGAGTAACTTAGACTAGTGTCATATGCATGACACTAGTCTAAGTTATTATCTTCATAATGCAAAGTAATACTCCCTCCTTTCCGGTTTATAGGGCTTATCTTAAAATTATTGTTTTTCCATTTTATAAGACTCAATTTGGTTGTTTCCCATCACATGTTCAGATTCCAAGGTGCATTAAATCATTGCATGCAAGTATTAAGAGAAAATTAACCAATGCATGTAATTTATGCATGCATGCATTGCAATTAATGCATTGGTAAAATACTTTTTTGAGGAAAACACGAGCATTAATTGGGTGATTTTGCAAACTACAAAAAGTATTCCACCACTTACAATTTACCTTAGTTGGTGAGATTTTTGAATTGAGCCTTATAAACCGGAAAGGAGGGAGTAGTAGTATCATGGATGGTTTCATTTATTAACTTGTAGACTCATCTTGTCTCGGGAAGCGCTATGTTACAGTAACATATTATGTTACTACCTCTCATTAACTACTTGCCACGTAAGCAAAAAAAATTTGAAATGCGCTATGTTACTACCTAAGTTACTCCCACTATGACTAGCCTTATGATCATAAACAAGCATAGCAGCCCATTTGGCGCGGTCACCTCTGTCGTGGCTTTTCCCCTTCGTGCACCCGAATTGCTTCGTTTCCCAAAAACGGATCTTCTTTTCCACCAACTAAAAGCGTATGCTTTCTTATCGTTTTGAGTTTTGAGTTCTGACAAGTAATATTTCCTTTATGTATGCATTTTATGTTACGTTATGAGTTCTTAGTTATGTGACATGCGTCAGAATTTTTCACCTCACGGTAATGTCATTTGTAGACTGCAAAGGAAAGCAGGTTAATTTTAAGCCAAAGTACCGTGACCGCGATGTGTAAAGTAAGCATGAGAGAATTGTTTGGTTAATTTGAGAAAAACCAAGCGGATTTAAATAGTGAGCTTTGCAGGGAGTGTATACAGTGTCCAGTCGACCCCAACAACATGACCACCAGTCACCCGGACGACACCATCACAACGTCAACTTCACAGCTACAAATGGAAAATGAACACAAAGACCTCCTGGGCACGTTAGAATACGGGCTACCAATAGCTCCTTGCCGTGGCCATCCCTATGATCATGATTTTATGAGATTTTGCAAGTCCACACATAAAATATAGCATGTACAAAGTACATGGTCGTTATTATTACTTAAATTTCTTCAATTTTCATCATTAAAAAACTACGTGGAAACTACACGAGGGCATCTATACTCTCTCATGAGCAAAAAAAAAAGGGTGTGTTTTCTTCCGAGTGAAACATCACTATCTCCGTGGTCCTTGATACTTTGATAGGGACCAGCCAGTGGCCATTACCTATCTCTTATACTAATACTTCCTCTGTAAACTAATGTAAGATCTTTTAGATCACTACTTTAATGATCTAAAATATCTTACATTAGTTTACAGAGGGAGTAGTAGTTAACTAAAGGCCATAAGACACTCGGATTAAAGCGGAAAACAGGGCAAAAGCGGGGAGGCTAGCCAGGTGTTAAAAGGTTGGAGACGACGGGCGGACGTTCGTCAGTTAACGAGCTCCGCACTAGGTTTTTTTTCCCTTGCTTTATTTACTGGGAAAATTGAAACTAAGCAGCTCAACTACGCACGGACGGACTAAAACGACCTTCTTTGGTTCTTACCTTTGCCTGCAACTAGGCTGGCGAATGGTATATACGGCGTTTTGTACCAGTTTGACAGTGCGGCGGTGTGATCACTTAAATAATAGTTATGTGCGCCGGCGACTTTGCTGATACGCAGACTTCGGCAACGAAAACCCTTGCGCGCTATCAATCGACCGATCGTCTGCCTGCTTCCTTGTGGCCTGGGCTACCAATTAATTAACAGAAGCTTAATCAGTATTATCATTATTTTAACCGAGAATCAGAGGCTTAGGCCTATCACATCGTTTAGTACTACTAGTCGTGTTTATTTTACCAGAAAAATTGCAACTTTTTTTGATAGAGAGAAAAACTGCACTACCTTATGTAATTATGTAGAATCGCCTAGCACGTCAAGCAACGTAAATAAGTTCCAAGACCCCGCATGTCAAAGAGCATTATGTTAAGTTTATACCGAATCAAAATGGTGATGCACGGCCGCACGTACGCGTAATTGTCGTATGTACTGGCTAGTTGCTGCATGACTTGTATCCACTACGTTTCAAGGGGGTTAATTCAATGTCGTTTAAAACAAGTAAAAGTGCAATTCATGGCGCAAGAAAGTAGAGTGGAATTAGGTGAAACGGTGAACTTTTTTCATTCAGAATCCTTATTTGTGCCACTGAAACTGTACCAATCTCCGTCAAAAAATGACGGAGGCGCGTAGGCGTGCATGGTGTGGTGCGCGTGTGTATCATGCGTTGCGTTGGCCTGGCTTTGCATCAAGAAAGCCAAGTAGGGTCTTCGAATAATAATCCAGAAAGCAAGAAAGGGAGAGCTAGCTAGAGGTAGATATGGATGATGTGCCGAGGATCAGGCCTGAAGCGAGTGCTGCCTATTCCCACCTCTTTCCTCACCTCCTCCTCCTCTAAGACTCAATGCTGATCAAGTGATGATCGAACCCCCACCCCTGAACGACACGACATGAATCCACCAGCAGAAAGAAACGCGGCACCCGAAATTCCCCAAGGACCCCATGCATGCTTCATCATGATTAATTGGAATATATGATTGCTTTCATGAAAGGATTGAGGTGGCACAAGATCATCTGCACGCCTATCCTATCGAGCTCGAAGCCTGTCCGCCATACAGTAATCCTGATCTTGCTTCATCCCCGGTTTGACATTAGCACTGCTGAACTATTTTCCCATTTTGAACTTGATCTTGTTCAGTTTTGGGCTCCAAGTTTGCAGAAAGATATGGAAGCAGTCAAGCAGACCAAGTTGCGTATGTAAAGTTGTAAACCGGGCTGTATATATATGACGACTGTGCTCAAATCCAACTGTTAATTATACATCTGTGGTCTGTTAATTAATCAATCTAGCAGTAGTGTACATGCACATGGGCAAGAACCAGAAGAGAAAGTACAAAAAGCAAAATCATAAGCAATATGGATCCCAGACTAATCACCTACTGCCTCTCATGCATCTCCATACGTATCTCTGTGTCTCTCTATGTACTACGTGTGCGTCGTCTCCGGTGGACAGATGGGCCGTCTCCGCTCCCGCGATCCGGTGTTCACAGTCGCCATGCGGGCACGCGCGCACGAAGGGCAGCCGCGGCTCGATAATCGGTCGGTCGATCAGGAGGTGACTCTGGCGCGGGTGCACGGGGCGAAGGAGTAGCCGTGCTGCTGCTGGTGGTGGCCGCCGGCCTGCACGTGCACGCGGTGCGAGGAGGAGTGCGAGTGCGCCGTCTCCCGGTCGACGAGCGAGCGCAGGCGGAGGAACTCGTCGACGGAGCAGGGCAGCCAGAGCGGACCGGCCGAGTTGTAGCCGTACGTGTCCCGGGCCACTTCCAGCAGCCGCTGGAAGAGCGGGTGGTAGAGGTAGGCGATGGGGATGACGAACCGCCGGAAGCCGTCGCCCTGCTCCGCCTCCGCCTGGCCGACCCGCACCGCCAGCCACCCCTTCTTCACCTTCCCCCTCTTCTCCGCCTGGTCCCCTTGCATGATGGTGGCAGCTCCCTCGCCGGCGGTCCAACCGCAGCCGCCCTCTCGCCGTCGCTGCCGCCGGGAAGCTACTTGCTGCTGGATAGCTAGCTAGAGGCCTAGAGCCGAGCGTGAGGTGTGCGTGTGTGGGTGTGGTGCAGTGTGCTTCGCGGCACTCGCGGTGGTTTTTATAGGAGTGCTTCTGCTTGGCTCGCCGGGCCGGGAGGGGATTAGATTAGAACCTGTACGTACGGCGTACTTTGCTACGGAACCCGGTCCGGCCTCGGGGCTTCCGTGTCTGAGGCTGACACGGCGGCCCGTCGGAATAATCGGGTTATGGCGTCAGGATCGCTGGCCGTACTGGGCGATCGTCGCGTGCGCGTCGGGCGTCTGTTGCGGTGAGGGGGATAGGTAGGGTGGAGCCGTGGGAGTGGAAAGTGGAGGGATGGCTACGGTGAGGAGGGGGCACGCTGTCGCCGGGCCGGACCGACGGGTGGTGCACAGGTCGTACATACGTCGTCCTTTGGTCGTGGCCCACGACGGCGGACTAGCCGTGGCAGGTGGAATTGTTTTCCGAGTGTGTTGCTGTACGTGACTGCTGCCCCACGGCCACAAGAGATGTTGATGCATGGGGGCAATTAATTGGTCGGGCTCTCGTCTAGCTTTGCTCATCGCCGAATTGTTGGATCGTAGGTGTTGGAGTGGCCCTCTGGGTTAAGTTCTGGTAGTTTTTGTTCGGATTTGGTGACTGTTTACGCATACATGGTTTATCTCTCGTGAGCATGCTTCTTCTAGTTGTTCCCGTTAAGGTCTCATGCATATGCATACATGGTTTATCTCTTGTGGGCATCGTGTCTGTCAAATATGTTGGAAGCGTTGAACCCTTTATCTCAGATCGCATTGGTATATATTGGGCAAAAGCCTTCACGTACAAGTTATAAAGAGATCGATCAGGGAGATCGTTACAGGAGGTATTGGAGAGATCGCTACAGAGAGAGATGCGGGAGAGAGAAGAAGAGATGGAGCAGGAGTACACGTTTAACAAGTCCTATCTCTATACAACCTATTTGTCGTGGAATTGTCACGGCAGATGTCCTAGTGTGAGGACTTAGTCATGGTGCCAACGATCTATCGGTAGCTTGAGAGGGTTAGGCGGAATCGAGACGCAACATAAGACAAGGATTTAGACGACCGGCCCCGGAAACATCATCCGTAATAACCCTACATGTTGTTTGTGGCTAGGTCTCATTATGATCATGAGGGAGTCACCGGTAAGCCGACTCTTTCTGTCTATCCCTAGAGATTGTTTCTTGCCTCTCCCTCTTGGGGTGCCCTGCCCCTCCTTATATAAGTTAGAGGGGCGGGTTACATGTGGAGTCCTAGTAGGATTAGGATTACTCTATTACAAGTGAAGTCCTAGTCTTGCTTCCTTTGAGGAGAATATTCCTTATGTCTTCCTCTTAAACTGGCCCACCATAGTATGAACCGCCCGTTGGGCCACGGGGTCTTGTCACTCCTCTGACCCGCCTGCCGGGTTACCAATGAATCGTAAACCGCCAGGTCCAAGCGGGTCGCTAGTGAATCGCCAAGTGTCAGCGGGGTCTTCAAATAAACCGCCAAGTCCGGCCGGGTTATACTTCCGGCCGGTTTGCGCCGCGGGGTATATCCCCGACACTATTCTAACACTCCTCCTCAATCTGAACCTCAAGGAGCTTTGCCGAGGTTGAGATTGTATGTGAACTTTTCCAATCCTCTCATAGTGAGGGGTTTTGTAAACCCATCTGCAAGCTGATCTCCTGTAGGAATAAACTTGATCTCAAGCAACTTCCGAGCCACTCTTTCTCTGACAAAATGAAAGTCAACCTCAATGTGTTTTGTTCGTGCATGAAAAACAGGATTGGCTGAGAGATAGGTTGCACCGATATTATCACTCCATAGTCTCGCAACCCGAGGAGCTTTAATACCAAGCTCATAAAGAAGTGTATGAATCCACATTACTTCAGCTGTAGCATTAGCCAAGGTTTTATATTCAGCCTCTGTACTTGATCTTGAAACAGTGGCCTATTTTCTTGCGCTCCATGACACAAGGTTTGTTCCTAGAAATACAGCAAAACCACCTGTAGATCTTCTATCATCAACACATATTGCCCAGTCTGCATCTGAATATGCAGTTACAAGAAGAGAGGAAGACTTGGTAATTTGAAGTCCAAGACCTTCTGAGTATTTAAAATACCTTAGAATTCTCTTAACCGCAGTCCAATGAGTAGTTCTAGGTGCATGCAAGTATTGACACTTGTTTACTGAGTAGGAAATATCAGGACGAGTAAGGGTTAAATATTGCAAAGCACCTACAACACTCCTATAATTTGTTGCATCCACTAGTGCAAGAGCTTCTCCACTTTCTGTTGCGAGCATTTCTGTGGTAGAAATTGGTGTACTAACCGGCTTGCAATTTTCCAAACCCACTCTTCTGAGAATATCAGTGGTGTATTTTTCCCGTGAGAGAAGTATGCCATCTTTAATTTTCTTTACTTCTATTCCAAGAAAATAGTGAAGATCACCCAAGTCTTTGAAAGCAAACTCCAACTTCAAATCCTTAAGCAAGCAAGTAGTAGCTTCTGCACTTGAACTAGCAACAATTATACCATCAACATAGACAAGCACAAAAATAGTAACATTGCCTTTTCTAAAAAAGAACAATGATGTATCGGCCTTGGATGGTATGAACCCAAGGTGTTGCAACTGCATGCTCAATCTGGAATATCAAGCTCTTGGTGCTTATTTCAAACCATATAATGCTTTATCCAACTTACAGACATACTGTGGTGTGCGGTGATCCTCATAACCTTGCCTCATGAACACTTCTTCCTCAAGAACACCATGAAGAAACACGTTCTGAAAAACTAGCTGTCTTAAACTCCAACCTCTGGAAATGACAATAGACAAGACAAGTCGAATAGTAGCAGACTTAACAACAGGACTAAAAGTATCTATATAATCAATTCCAAACCTCTGCTTAAGTCCTTTGGCAACTAATCTAGCCTTATACCTGTCTATGCTTCCATCAGACTTTATTTTTATCTTATACACCCACTTACAATCAATAATATTGTCTCCATGTTCTGGTGGTACCAAGTGCCAAGTTTTGTTTTTCATAAGTGCATCATATTCATTGTCCATAGCTTCCTTCCTATCCTTATTAGCAAGGGCATCATGCAAATGAATCGGTTCACCAGTGGTGGTAAGAAAGGCACGTTTGATTTTGTCATACCTTATTGTACCATCATTGTATTGTTTTTCCTTGACAAAACCTTACCGGGACCTTGTTTGCCGAAGAGAGGACGTAGAAGGCACAGGAGCAGCTGTTGTGGATGGTGGTACATTAAATCCTGGTGAAACCTCGTCTGCCACAGAAGATCCCGCCGGCTCCCGATCCGGTGCAGACAGATCAGCCGGTTCCCGATCCGAGGCAGATCCTGGTGACTGGACGGTCGCAGACCCAGGCGCGCACCCGCACCCAGCCACTATGGGGCCAGGCACGCGCCTGTGGTTGGCCGCTGAGGAGGCTCGCGGTGACATGGGGCCGGACACGCGCCCGTGCTCGGCCGCTGATGAGGCCCGCGGCGACGTGGCGATAGGGGACTCGCCCCCTCTCGCACCTGGGCTGGCGTGCGAATCGGAGCGCAGAGGCGTGGCACGAGGCGATACGGCGGGGCCAGTGGGCTCCTTCCTGGCGGCGCGGCCGGCCACAGGCCCACATGAGTCCAGGCCCACGGGTGAATCTGCCTGGGATCGCGCGTTGACAACGGCAGCAGGCTGAGCGCGCGGATCCGCCTCGGATCGCTTGCTGTCAGCCGGATCAGCAGCGTGTTCCGTGCCTGTTTTGTTTGTTTCTTCACACATAAAATGACAGTTCAAATTAGCACAAATATCAGCTGAATCAGAATTTCCTTGGGATTTTTGCACATGATCAAGCTTAGTTAATTCGCCCCCGTGATCACAAGGTGCAGCAGAATCTGGTAGGAGTGCTATTTCAGCACGAAGCAAGGCTCCCACATTAGGATGGAGTTTGGCAAAAGGAAAAAGCGTCTCATCAAAAACAACATCTCGTGAAATATAGATGCGTCCAGTGGAGATTTCAAGACATTTATACCCTTTATGAAGGTTGCTATAACCAAGGAATGGATCGGAATTCAAGCTTGTGGTGATTGTATGGACGCAAATTGGGTAGCAAGCACACCCAAAATTGTTGAGATAGTTGTAGTCGGGTTTTTGATGATACAAACGCTCTAATGAAGTAGAGTTGCTAATGACTTTGCTAGGAAGCCTATTGATGAGATAAGTGGCGGTAATAAAAGCTTCATCCCAATATTTGAGAGGCATAGAAGCATGAGCTAAGAGAGAAAGGCCAACTTCAACGATGTGGCGATGTTTGCGCTCGGCAGAGCCATTCTGCTGATGGGCATGAGGGCATGACACATGATGCTCAATCCCAATGCTACGGAAGAAAAAGTTGAGTTTCTCATACTCCCCTCCCCAGTCACTTTGGACTGACAGAATCTTTCTATCAAATTGTCTTTCAACAAGTTTTTGAAACTCTTGGAAGATAGAAGAAACTTCAGACTTATATTTAAGCCAATAAATCCAAGTAAACTTGCTATAATCATCAATGAAACTGACATAATATTTTTTTTCTTCCAAAGGAATCCCGGGCATGGCCCCATACATAACTGAAAATAAGCTCTAAAGGAGCATGAGAAACACTATGAGACTTAGGATAGGGAAGCTGATGACTCTTGGCACATTGGCAAGCTTCACAAACAGACTCACTAATGGAACTATGTGACAAAGGAAGATTATCTTTATTGACTACTTGTTTCACGATGACCGATGATGGATGTCCTAATCGTTGATGCCATCTTTCCAAGGAGGGTTTGATGACGGAGTAGGCTTGACGATGCCGGCGACTAAGTGCTCCGGATGTGATGGGGTAGAGAACCCCAATGCATCTACCGTGATGGAGAAGTTCCCTCGTTGTCCGATCCTTAATGAAAAAATAATGAGGGTGAGTTTCAAAAAATACATTATTACCGGTGGCTAAATGAGACATGGATGCAAGATTTTTGTCAGCTTGTGGAACATGAAGGACATCCTTACGAACTAGATCACGTTTAAGATTAGGGGAATTAGTCGAGGCTTGACCAATGTGGTAAATATCCATACCTCCTCCACTTGCGGTGTGGATCTGATCAGCGTCGTGGTACCTATCGCGAAGAGCAAGTTGCTCTAGTTCATTAGTGACATGGTCGGTGGCGCCAGAATCAACATACCAGACGCTGTCTCCTCCCTGTTCACGCATGGCAGCAGCAACATGGCGAGCATCAGGTACAAAATTCTCCTCATAGCGATGCCAGCAATCCAGGACCTCATGGCCAGATTTCTTGCAGAGCTGGCAGCGTGGGTGAGGACGAGCGGAAGGGGGACGACGGCTATTGTTGGGGTTGAAGCCACCGCCGTTGTTGTTGTTGGAGCTGTAGCCGCCCCCGTTGTTGTAGCCGTAGTTGCCACCAGAGCGAGCGTCGTCGCCCTGAGGGACGTTGCGTCCGTGGCCACCGCCACGACTCTGCCCCTGGTGACCACGCCCACGGCCACGGGAAGCGGAGTTGGCAGACGACTACCGTAGATCGCCGCCATGAAGGAGGGTGAGGCGGGCATCGAAACTCAGCAGCTAGTTGTACAACTCCTGGACGGTGATGGGTTCCACCCGAGCGGTGAGCGCAGAAACCACCGGATTGTACTCCATGTCCAGCTGTTGAGTTTCATGCAAAAGTCTGAACTGATGGGAGGAGACGGGCAATATATTTCAACACTTCCCCTCGCGTCTAGACTATTTTAGTCCTTAGATGTGGGGTCAATGTAGGCCGCGGAATCGTTTTGTTTAATACTGCGTTGGCAGGGTCTTGAACTCAAGACCTCTTGGCTCTGATACCATATTGAATTCATGCTCCAGCCAACTTATCCAAAAGTCCGAACTGATGAAGGGAGACAGGCAACATATTTCAACAGTGCCATCATGATGAGTAGGATGTATTCCCTTTTTGTATGGCAGACATGCTGCGTGTATAAACGTAGCTTATTTCTACTACTATTAAGAAAAGGAAGCTAGGGTAGGGATTGTTGTTTCTCATTTTGGTTTGTAGGGCTTGCTGCATCAGTTTCTTTTTTTTGAAAAGGTGGGTTACGGCCGACAGCGCTGCGTCTGAATGATTACGATTAAGCAAAAGATCCAAAACCGGTCTGAGGTTCAGTACAAGCTCCCAAGAAGAGCCTAAATGATAAAGTGATAAAAAGAGTTACCACAACCGGCAAAAATAGGTCAAGATGACTAAACACCTAGTCTATTTTTAGACCGTCATCCAAATCGGCTGTAAGTATCTCGTGCTACCAACTCCCAACCGTTGCACTAATAGCCATATGCTCGTTGGCTTCCGCATGACCGAGTAATGGCCACGTATGAATCCAAGTAGTAGCTCGTATATAACCTGCAAAAATTATATAAGAGTTTATCTATTAAAAATTATGTCATTTATGCAGCTCCATATAGCCCAAATTAATGCACATACTCCTATCCGAATATGTCTTGCAGTACTTAGCTCCACTCCAACCAGCCATGTCCCAAATAACGTGTTAATACTAGTTAGAGGGCTAATATTAAAGGCTACATGAATCGTACGCCATAAAAGTTTGGCAAGACGATATTTGAGAAAGAGGTGTTTTATGGTTTCTTCTTGATCACAAAAGCAACATCGTTTACTACCCTCCCGTCTTTGATTCGCCAAACTATCTTTAGTCATAATCACTTCCTTGTGAACAAACCACATGGGGGTTTTGATTCATAATGGTATTTTAATCTGTCAAATATGAATTGATTTCGGAATTGGACCGGTATCAATTAGGTATAAATACATAGACTTGACGAAGAATATACCATTCACCTATAATTTTCAGTAAATCGTATTTGGCTCATCAGAGAGGTGAACATCCATCAACCTCCGCACAAGATGTAACCAACTGTCACATCAATCACCTACTAGTGCCCTTCTAAACTGTATATTTAAAGGGACATACAATAATATTGTAGCAATATAAGCTTCCTTATGTTGCAAAATATTATAGAGAGAAGGATATTGTGTGGCTTGTGGCGTCTCCTCTAACCATGTATCTTCCCAGAATCTAGTCGTGTTATCGTTCCCAATGATAAATTTAGTTCTATGGAAGAAGGCTGCTTTCGTCCTCATTAGCCCCTTCTAGAAAGGCGAGTCATTGGGTCTCGTAGTAACCTGGGTCAGGGTCTTCGATTGTAGGTACTTATTCCACAAAATTTGTACTCACATTCCTTCGGTCTCAAGAGAAAGCCTGTACAACCATATAGCGAGAAGGCACATATTCTTTACCTCTAAGTTCTCGATCCCTAGCCCACCTTCGTCCTTCGGTCTACAAATAATATTCCACTTGGTAAGCCTATATCTTGTCTTGATTCCATCCTATTGCTATTCCACCCGATTTAAATTTAGATATTGGTACTTTGGATGAGAGGACTCAAAGAACTGCCAGTTATGTTGCAAAAGAGTTTCTCTTTTTTTGAATATTTTATATTTATTTTGATTTTATTGCTCACCGGGTTTAGATGAGCCGGACTCCGAATTGAATCATGGTGTTTTTCTTTATTTTTAAGGGCACCTTAGACTAGTCAATTATGCCCGTGTTTTTCCTCCCCACCAAGGATGTTGTTGGTCATTTGTAGGAGTATAAACACCCCATGGTCACTTGTAAATGATCTCTCATTTGAATGAAAAGTGTTCTCACTAAAGGTGGGACTGGTGGGACCGTGGGCTTCCACCTTAGCAATAGGGCCGAGTGGGATTCTCATCAAATGGACCAATTGCTGCCAAAATTACACATGTAGGAGGTAAAAGGTAGAATTCACTCAAAAAGGGCCAGACAACTTATCTTATACTCCCTTCGGCCCAAAATTTACATAGAACTTTTTTGTGAAGTACCTTATTACTTGCAACCTTCATTACCGCACCAAATTTTTTACTTGATAAAAAAAACAACTTTGCGAGACAATTAACCATATTATTTACTTTGTCGATGCTGCCTGTCGTAAAACCACGAGGGTCGCTGAGGGAGTCCTGGATTAGGGGGTGTACGGATGGCCGGACTATGACCTTTGGTCGGACTCCTGGATTATGAAGATACAAGATTGAAGACTTCGTCCCGTGTCCGGATGGGACTTTCCTTGGTGTGGAAGGCAAGCTTGGCGATACGAATATGTAGATCTCCTCCCATTGTAACCGACTCTATGTAACCCTAACCCTCTTCGGTGTCTATATAAACCGGAGGGTTTTAGTCCGTAGGACGAACAACAATCATACCATAGGCTAGCTTCTAGGGTTTAGCCTCTCTGATCTCGTGGTAGATCTACTCTTGTACTACCCATATCATCAATATTAATCAAGCAGGAGTAGAGTTTTACCTCCATCGAGAGGGCTCGAACCTGGGTAAAAACATCGTGTCCCTTGTCTCCTGTTACCATCCGCCTAGACGCACAGTTCGGGACCCCTTACCCGAGATCCGCCGGTTTTGATACCGACAGTCGCCTTCAGTTTAACTCCTGAAACTTCGTATCACATGGCGACAAGTTTCTTCCACTCAGAAGTTACTGTTAGGCTGGTCACAATGGGCAGGAACATAAGCTAGTAACCTACACAGTTTCCTAAACTATGTTACTGCCTTCATAGTGGGTAGGAACATGATGTAGTGTCATGCAGCGATGTATTTATTAGGATATAGACTCATTGTTTCTTGGAGTGTGTGATGTTCCGGTAACTTAGCTAGTTACCACAAGCACCTCTCTCTTCATTAAATATGTGCCACATAAGCAAATTTGTATTGAAGTGTGTGATGTTACTCCAGTTCCTGCCCATTGTGACCAGTCTTACTGCAAAATTGTTTATGATATCCATAAACAAGTTTACTTTGTAATAAAGGTGCGTGAGTTATCTTTGATAGACGATAAAGTATTCTTACGCGTGAAGATGCTAACTAAGGTTGGTGCTGAGCTTTCCAAGTCCTAACTGACCACGGTGTGTAATAATGGACAGATAAACGAACTGAACCAAACCAAATCTCAGCCTCTCAGCTTTCAGTTATAGAACCTCAAAGAAAAAGAAAAACTTCCAGTGATAGGAGGATCCGTTACCACCACCTATACGAAAAATAAACTAAAACTAAAGCGCGGCCGTTGTAGGCTCGAACAGCCAAACCCACGGCCAAGGGCGGGGCCAGCGGCGCGCAATCGGTCGGCACTGGCATCGCACCTCGATCCGACGGGGGCATAATGCCCCGACCACCAGCCCCCGTCCGGCCCGACGGTTGCATACGTGATTCCACGCCCCGGCCCAATTCACCGGTCCCTGCCGGTGTCCATGAGTAAATTGCACACAAGTATCACAATTGGGACATTGAAAGCAGATTGGTATCAAGTTTGGTAATTTTTACATGTCAGTACCAAGTCTGGGGCTAGACGTTATAAAAAGTCTAAATCGCGTATAAACGCGTATTGATGATGTATCGACCGGCGGGGCCTGCTGTCATTGCCGACGTGGCATTTTTTGCGAAACCCCGCATCTCCTTCGTTTCACGCATGGCGGTGCCGGTGCGGATCGAGGAGGATCCTCGAGCCCGAGCTCCTCTCACATCACCGCGGATCCCACTTGCGCCGGAGCTGCCGCCGCGCGCGCCGCGGCCTCCGCTCGTCTGCCGTGGCCTCTACTCGCGCCTTCCTCTCCGTCGTGGCCTCTCCTCGTCGTGGTCTCTCCCTCCGCTGCAGCAGCTCCGGTGGGCAGAGCGCGTCCGGCTGTGTGTGTGTCTTGGCCCGCGAGTACCGAGCTCCCGACAACCTTGAGCTCGGTATGAACACCCCGCCGTGTTTCCCCGACGAACTTCGGCCACCCTGCGCTCGAAAGCACGACGCGACGCCTTATCGGCGCCCGCCGCCGTCTTTCAGACGCCTCCGTGTTCCCGCCGGACCCGACCCCGCGCTGCCGCAAGCAGCGCGGGCGCGGCGCTACGGCGAAGAGCAGCTCGCGTCGCGGCGCCATGTGCTCGGCGCGCTTGAGCGATGATGGTGGTTGTGCGGCGATGAGCGTCACGAGGCGAAGCGCGTGGCCGCGACGTTCTGTCGGCAAGGGCGAGGCGGCGAGGGCCGCGCCCTCGGCGACGACGCCGGGCGGGCGGTAGATGTGATGACGAAGCGCGCAGCGACGCAGTGGCGCTTTGCCGTCGATGGCGCCGAAGAAGAAGGAGGAAGAGAGGGAGAGGCGGTGGTCCGGGGACGGCTGGTCTCGTCGCCGTGGTGGTGCTCCGATGGCGGCGGCGGCGAGGCGGAGGCGAGGCGGCGGGGGTTACGGAGGCGAAGGAGCTCGGGCTCGAGGGCTCCTCCCTCGATCCAGATCGGACGCCGCGGCGTGTGAGGACGAAGGAGGTGCGGGGGGGTTTCTGCAAAAAAAATGCCACATCGGCAGGTGACATGCGGGCCCCGCCGTCGATACATCATCAATCGCGCTTATACGCGATTTGACCTTTTGTAACGTCAGCCCCGCGGGGCAGATCGACACGTAAAAATTACCATACTTGCACTAACCGCCCAACGCCCAATCGCGATACTTCGCGCAATTTACTCGGTGTCCATCCATGGTCGATTCATGCGCGTTAACACCACTACGGGATAAGCTAGGCAGGCGCGGGTGATGGCGCTGCCACGCCACAGCGATGGATGGACGCGGCGCGTGCGTGCGCCTACGTCGCGGTCACCCTCGCGCGGCCGCGCAGACGCCCGACGCACGCGAACGAGATGTGCTTTGTGCGCCCGCGCTTTGCTAGTTTTGCTCGCTTCTCTCCCGCTTCGGCCGGTGAAAACGCTGGACCAGTCGGTGCTGCGCGCCCGGACCCGTACGTACAACGGTGGATTGCTCTCCTCGAGCCCGTGCCGGGGAGCAGGCCGGCATGGACATGGCTGCCTGCATGGTGCGGTCTGCGGTGCGCGCGCCGGGCAAAGCAAATCACCGGAGGAATATTTGTTTGCTACTTTGCAGGCTTGGCAAGTGGCACTGGAGATTCGGACTACACTACCCAACTACAGCTGCCACGGTAGGGCAAAGGAGGCTATAGACGGTACGTCCATCTCTCTCGCGTGCGATTGTGTAACCGCGCATTGATCTGCCAGGGTAACTAACGGTTGAGAGTATCTACAGCCGGACCTCTCGAACCCGCTTCATATGTCTGGAAGGACCGTCGGGTCATTGTCTGGTCATGATTTTTTAATCACGGACCGCTCAAACGCCCTCAAATGCCTGGGCTGATTGGCACCCCATATTCAGCCCGAGGAAGAGTAGGGCATGGGAGACGGCGGCGTCTCGAGTCCCATAAGCCGGCTCGTGTCCCATGCCCTACTCTACCTTGCCGACAACCGGACCAACACTTTGAAGAGCGCAGCCGACCGCCGGACATGATCAGGGCGGAGCCGGGCATTCTAAGAGCGCAACCGGACGAGATCCGTTTAGATTAGGTTTCACGTTGCATGTAATAATATGGATTTGAGATTTCTAATTTAAGATATCCGGATGTGGAATGTATTTTTTAAGGCGTGACCAATCACTGTCCGCGGACGCGTCCGTAGACATTTGAGGGGTGGGATTTGTCAAGTCCGGCTGCAGATACTCTGACGCCGGAGGCAAAGTTTATACGACCCTTAACATACAATATAATTTGGGTGGTGCTTAAGTTAACGTACTTTAATTAGGTCTTGAGTTTGCGCGTGCCAACAAGATAAACTTTGAGTTACTTGTTTCGCTCTCACTCCCCGGGTGAAAAGCGATCGACCGAGCTCGACCGCCATGATAAAAAGCGGGAGGCGACGTCGTACCACCGATCAACTTCGTGCGCCGGCAGTAACTGGATCACCTTTCTTTTCGAGACCGATTCATTCTAGTACTAGTACGTACTTCACCTATAAGAAACCGCACGATCGATCGGCTCGCCTGATTGGCCACTGGAGCAGCAAATGGATCGATGAACTTGCGTGCGTGATCACATCCGCCGGCGACTATAATGTGGCAGCATGACGACGACGACGAGATAGCGCGTGCATGCAGAAGCTGCAGGTGCCGTCTGAGCAAAGAGTACGTAACTCCGTTCCATGCAGTGTGCAAACCCGGTAGAAACGGAGCAGGCGGCAGTCCATTAAGTGCGCTGCCCGGCGGAGCACGGCTCCCGTCCCATCCGTCGTCTCTCGACTGAACTAGACGATGGAACACAAACCGTGCCGATCCGGCCACCAACGAGGTACTGAATCTACGGACGATGGGACTCCCCGCGTCGCCGTCGCCGATCTTCGGCCAGGAACACCGGGACAAGAATGTGTTCATACTGCTAGGCTGCCTCACGGCCTCACAGGCACGGCTGACACCACCATTTACCATGGCGTATTTGGACACAAAACAGCGTGCACTTCTGTACCACAGCTCGAACCGTCGCGCGTGCTTGCTCTCATGCATACAGTACGTAGAAAGGTGTTGCGTGGCCGCGAACGATCAAACAGCAATGTTCGTGGAATTCGGGTCGATGATGCCATGATGGTAGTGGTACGGGCCGCTTGGCGCTTTGGCGCTGAGAGGGACGGAGCCAGGGGGGCACGCAAGCGCAACGGACGTCCATCGAAAGCCACCATCATCGATCCGTAGGACCGTATCCTCGCCGGCAAATATTCCTTCCAAAAGCTTCGCCATTGTGGCCGTCACTGTTCACTCGCTGGTCCCATGGACGCGACGGGAAGCCGATCCTCCTCTTCTTTGATTCGCCGTTGACTGACCTGCCTCCAGTGGCGGCCACGCGTGGCCGAGATGAGATGCCAAATAAACACGGTGCACTGCAGCAAGTTGGGGGGCCGGGTCGTACTACGTGCCGCCAAGCAAAGGAAAAGCCGAGGAGGAAGAGGCTCCGGAGGGCCGGGCGGCAGTGCGCCGGTTCGGGCGAATCGGCCGCCAAATCTCCTAGAAAAAGAAAGTCAAGCTCAGCCGCGTCTGGAAAAGGCGCTCGCGATATGCCATGGCCATGATAAAGGACACCGAGACAATGGCGGGCAGCGCGACGATGCCGATGCATTTTCTTTTCCCCTGCCGTCGTACGGAGGAGAGATAGATGACGCTACTTGCTAACTAGGGACTGTCTGGGATACTGTAGCAGCAGTGACTTTCGGTGGAGCTGGGGACGCTTTGCTTGCACGGTCGCCGGCCTGGCCAACCGACCTGCCACTCATGGAAGCTTCTAAACGGCCAATGCATGTGTTTCTTTTTTCAGAAAATCTTGTTTTCGAGAAATTCTCAATCTATTCATCTTCAATCATGACAGTAAAAAAATAACAGAGGTAATACAAATTACAACCATGTTCGTGGACAACCTAGAGACGATTACAAGCACTGAGCGAGCCGAAGGCACGCCGCTGTCATCGCCCTCCCCGACTCGAGCCGGACAAACCTTATTTTAATAGACAGTCGGGAAGTCGTCGTGCTAAGGTGTCGTAGGGCCAGCGCATCAGAGCATCAACCATCGCTGATGAGAAAGTCGTTGATCAGAAGGATCAAACCTGTAAACACTCAAATGAAGACCAGATCTAAACAGATCCATCGAAAACCAGCACCGACCGAATCCCGCGAGATCCAACGGAGCCACACCTTCACACGCCCTCCGACGATACCAGACGCATCATCGGGACATGGATAAAACGTGGGAGACATTATTCCTACCAAAGGACATCGCCGTCGCCATACAACCCCAACCAAAATGATGAATCTAACAAGAACGAGAATGGAGTACCTCCCGCCAGCGGGAGCCGGGATCCTCCGCACCTCCATGGCCCAGTGGCCATCAGAGGTGGGGCGGACCGGTGGCGGCATCGATGGGAGGAGAAGGGACTTTCCTTATGGAGGAGGAAAGAGATGATAGTAACGCGTGATCTCTTTCTTCATAAATCCTATTCGTGCGTAAAACTTGTACGTAAGAATAGCATCACTGTTGGGGAAATACGCTTCAATTACTGGTGTATATACACCTCATACGGGAAAAAATAAAAAATCAAAAAAGTCTGGAAGTTTTTTTTACAATAAACATGTCTTTCTTTTCGAAATGGTGGACACCACACCAGGATCCATCCATGGCCCACATACCCTCCGCCCCCTATCGATACCGTCCACGGTGGGCACCACACCCGGCAGGTGTTCGGTCAAATAGCATTGAGCTTGTTTTCGAAATTCATGTCGTTTTTTAGAGTAAGAAGGATTGCGGGGTACTCGGGTGAAGGAGGATGCGTTGTTATAAGATGCGTGGTTGGTCGTATCCGCGGACTTTGTAGGCAGGAGTGGAAGAGGGTTTTTTGGCAGCACGTGCATGGTTCGTTTCATGCGCGAAAGCGCATTGCGTCCTATGACATGCACATCATCTATGAACGCAATGTCAAGTCCATAGCGTATCGATGGTACACAATCGATAACTCCGTCATGAAGTATTATGAAGGCAATGTGGCCATTGCGCATGGCAACCATGAAGATTGTAATTTTTGCCCCTTCTTAATGTACATGTTGATTGATTCGTTGTTGCTTTACACATTGTCTAGCATGCACGAGCTGTCGTAAGGTAGTATAGGTCAGAGGGCAGACCATTCATGCACATACATTGTTGGATGAAGGTCAAGGTGCAGTATGTGTGGGATAACATAATCAATTCATGAAAAACTTGTTGAACATCTGGTTAATCTCGCTGAGTTGAACTATTATTGTAGTAGACACATTTGCATGCTACTTATGGATGATTTGTCTATTTTCTATCCAAACTTTGATGAATTTCATCATGTTTGATGAAAATTGTCTGATTAATTGAAATCCGGTTTGAAATATATACTACTACAGTTGGATGGTCGGCTCGTGCATCCGTGTCGGCGGATTGGTTTTCTCGGATCCGTAGACGGATGCGGTGTCCGGTTTGAAGATCAATGTTGGAATACCCTAACTTTCCCTTTGATGTTATCTTACAACATAAATCATTTTGATCCTAGAAAAAACATATACAAAAGCCTACTGGTTTCATCAGGCCACCTGATACCAACCAATACAAAAAGGACCAATCAAATCTTGGGCTGTGCTATACCTGCTCTCACCGGCCGGTAAGGACTAATCACCTACTGACTGCCTCTCATGCGTCTGCGTATTTAGTATCTCTCTCCCTCTCTGTGTACGAGTACGTGTACATGTGTGTCTGTCATCGCGCGCTCCAGTGCTCAACAGACGAAAGCCGGCGGGCCGGGGCTCGATGGTCGATGTGGGTCGATCAGGACATGATTTTGGCGCGGGAGTAGGCCTGCTGCTGGTAGCCGCCGGCGTGCACGCGGTGCGACGAGGAGTGCGAGTGCGCCGCCTCCCGGTCGACAAGCGCGCGCAGGCGGAGGAACTCGTCGACGGAGCAGGGCAGCCAGAGCGGGCCGGCCGAGTCGTAGCCGTACGTGTCCCGGGCCACCTCCAGCAGCCGCTGGAAGAGCGGGTGGTAGAGGTAGGCGATGGGGATGACGAACCGCCGGAACCCGTCGCCGTGCTGCTCCGCCTGGGCCTGGCCGACCCGCACCGCCAGCCACCCCTTCTTCACCTTCCCCCTCTTCTCCGCCTGGTCCCCTTGCATGATGATGGCGGCTCCCTCGCCGGCTGTCCAACTGCAGCCGCCCTCTCGCCGTCGCTGCTGCTGCTAGTGGTGCTATTGCAGGCAGCTAGAGCCAAGGAGCCAATCCAGAGGTGTGTGTGTTCGTGTGTGTGGTGCGGTGTGGTTCGCGGCACTCGGGATGGTTTTTATAGGACTTGCACGGCTCGTGCGGGCCGGGAGGAGATTAGAAGATTAGATTAGCCGCCGGTGCGTGGCGCACCCGTGCGCTGCCTGTACGTACGGCGTCCTTTGCTACGGAACCCGGTCCGTCCTCGGGGGCTTCCGTGTCAGGCGGGGACGACGGATGATAGATGAATACTAGATCTTCTGCATTGCTGACACGGCGGCCCGTCGGAATAATCGGGTTACGGCGTCGGGGTCGCTGGCCGTACTGGGTGACTGTCAGGCCTCAGTTGCGGTGAGGGGGATGGGTAGGGTGGCGGTGGAGCCGTGCGCGCTAGTGGAAGGTGCGATGTGGTTTGGACGGACGGAGAGATGGCAACGGAGAAGGAGGGGCACGCTGTCGCCGGGCCCGGCGGGTGGTGCACAGGTCGTACGTACGTCGTCCTTTGGTCGTGGCGCGGCTGGCCCATGACGGCGGACTGGCCGTGGCAGGTGGAATTGTTTTCATGAACTGTGCAAGCGGGAAAATTGGCATGTTTGCTGTACGTGACTGCTGCCCCACGGCCACAGGAGATGTTGATGCATGGGGGCAATTAAATTGGTCGGGCTTTAGTCTGGCTTTGCTCATCGCCCAAGTGTTGGATTGTAGCCGTTGGAGCCACCCTCTGGATTAAGTTCCTGTTTGGATTTGGGAAAGGTTTCTTTCTTTGTTGGGGCCCTTCTACTAGCTGTTGTCTCAAACATGGTTTCTCTCTCGTTGGCTGTATTTCATCTTGGGGTGCAGACATGCTACATGTGTAAAACGTAGCTTGTTTCTACTTACTACTACAAAAAAAAAGAGGATGGGGACTAGTTGTGTAAAAAAGAGGGCCAGATCAGGGCTAAAAACGAAAATCGCACTAGAACAGAGAGTGGCAACAACGTGAAAAATCTGTAATAAATTTGAGGTAGGATTTTGGGGGTATATCCAGGGTACATATAACTAATTGGGCACCGGAGGTGGCCTAGGATCCCCACAGGCCGTACCACCCCTCCCCACTAGGCGCCCTTGTAAGACGGAGGTCTAGAGGGGTAGGAGGTCTAGGCACCGAGGAGCCCACCAGATGTTGTGCCTTAGTCTATTGGTCTTCTTTTCGGTGAGAAAACACCTCTCTTTTTTGTAAACATTTTATATGGCGATTTCCTGAGATTCCAAAAACAGCAGAAAATAGGAATTGACTATGGGAACTGAATTAATAGGTTAGTCCAATGATAAAATATGTCCAATCTATGTATATATGTTTATATAGTAGCATGAAATATCAAAAATTATAGACACGTTTGGGACGTATCACTTCTCGAGTAACAACGACGAAAAAGTCAGGCGCTGCGATGAAGCCGACACCTCCAGAACTAGCTCTGGGCACCACCCATTCCACAGCAAAGCAGATGCCAGAGCCACCCACCGCCGCCACTAGAGGCCCGCTGCAGAGCCAACCGAAAAGCCCACCACCTAAGGTCGCCGCCTCAATATCCATCTCCGAACCTCTCCCTTGCGCTGAGAGTAACGATTAGTTGAAGAATACCATGCATTGATGGGTGTTGAGGGCCAGACACCTCTCCAGGTAGCACATCCGAAGGGAGCAGCAGCCAGCGCCCCGTTAGATATGGCCTTTGGCCAGATCTTAACGGGGGGCTTTCTAAGGACCAGCAACTCCGGCCACCTAGCAGCTTCGACCGCGTCGACCACGGCCACAACTGAACCTCTCACACGAACCGCCATCACCACCATAACTTTTCAAGGGCCACTGTCTCGCCATCTTCCTGAGATCGGCACGCCCGGGGACAAGGGCCGTCGTGGCAGGAAGCTGCCACCATGCCCCTCACCAATGCGGCGCCCCAGCTCAGCAGTGCCACCACTGGCACCCCTAAACGAGGAGGCGAAGCGCCCCACCGTTAATGCCGGCCAGGCTTTTCCTGGCCGCGCCCTCTGATTGCGGTGAGAGAGGAAGGAGGGAGCTCGCGACCGCAGGGAAGGGTCGTCTCTAAAAGCGACACGGGAGGGTAATTTGAGACAAGGATATGTTCCCGGACAACATATCTTATATAACTTTTTATGAAGTATCTTATATGCAACCTTCAAAGCAGCTTTGCAATATAATTAAGCATTGATGTGAAGTCTGGTGTAAATCCACAAGGGCCATCTTCACTTATGCTCCCGGAACTTCGTATTACATCACGACAAGTTCCGGTTCCACTTTACTGTTACTGCAAAATTGTTTATAATATCCAACACTTCGTCACCAAGGTCCGTGATTTACCTTTGATAGACGATAAAATATTCTTACACATGGAGACGCTAGTTAAGGTTGGTGTTGTGCCTTCTAAGTTCTAATTAACCACGACATACAAGCTGAGCATAGTGTAAAATGGTTAGGTGCTTTGTGGTAAAACTAGCGCATCCTGATTCAAGCTTTAGACTTGAAACAGGTGCTCGTATATTTTTTGGATTCATTTATCTATTCTTTCATCGGTATAGAGTGCTCTATACCACAAGCATAAGAGGGCAGTGGTCGGAGAGGGAAGACAATAAGGCATGCAACACATGTGTGTTGAAGGTCGTGTGCCACTCCGCATGACTTCCACCTCGATGAGCAAGCCAAAGACGACATCATTTGGAAGCATGCGAACAATGTGATCTACGCGGCGAGCACCGCCTACAAAGCGCAATTTCTAGGCCTGGCTCTGTCCCCCATGGACCGCATGGAGTGGAAGGCTTGGGCACCTCCAAAGGTTAAATTCTTTGCTTGGTTGGCTTTGCAAGGTAGGATTTGGACTGCCGATCGTTTGGAGAAACGTGGTTGGCCAAATTGTGGCCCTTGCCCGCTTTGCAGAAGAGAACAAGAAACGGGGATACACCTCTTTGTCAAGTGTCGCTACACACTTAGGCTCTGGAGATCAATCATCGAGAAGCTTGGGCTCACACACATGGACACCTCCGATTGGCAGTTAGAAGTAACCGTCCCTGAGTGGTGGCAAAAAAGAACCGACAACCGCAACCCTCACCGCCACGCAATGGCTTTCCTCACCATACTCGTTTCTTAGACCATTTGAAATGAGAGAAATGCCTGCGTTTTCTGTCGAAAAAGCGCACCACTGCCGGTCCTCCTAACCAACATTATAGAAGATGCTAAACTTTGGGTTACTGCTGGCGCAAGAAAGCTAAGGAACATCATATTGTACGAGTAATTGTCATGCCGCTTATTTATGAGTGCGTTGTAAAACTCTGAACTCTACTCTTTCTTATTTAATTGAGGAGGCAAATCTTTTGCCTCCTAATAAAAAAAAGATCTGTTGGTTTAGTCTTTCGAATGTATTTATAGGGGTGAGTGTGTGTATGTGGTCGATAGCGTTTGTACCGTGTTTCGGAGAAAACACAACGTATGAATGCATAGATAAACGAACTTTAACCCAGCCAAATCTCAGGCTCCCAGCTTCCAGTGATATAGGAGGATTCGTTACCACTTCCCCTCCTCGCACCCACCCAGCTGTCTGCCCACCTGATCATAGGAGACGAAATCAAACTAAACCGGCCGTCGTACGCCCGAACGGCCACGACCACACGGCCCAGGCTAGGGCCAGCCGCACTCGGCCGGGCCGGACGGTTGCGTACGTGATTCCACGCCCCAGCGCATGCAACTCGCCGGGTCCCGGCAGACGTCCATCCATGATCCACATCATCCATGCGTGTTACTACTTACCACGGTACGACTGGATAATCCAGCCAGGCAACGGCGACGGCGCTGCCACGGCACCATGGACGGCGATAGATAGATGGACGCGGTGCGTGCGTGCGCCGACATCGCGGTCACCCTCGCGCGGTCGCGCCCGTGACAGCCATCGAGACGGCCGCCGCGTACTGGCTGCGCTCAGTGCGCGCGCGCGCCTCGCTTCCTCGCCGGCCGAGGGTGCGCTTTGCCAGTTTCGCTCTCTTCTGCCCCGCTTCGGCCCGTGAAAACGCTGGGCCAGTCGGTAGTGCGCGCCCGGCCCCGTACATACGGTGCGGTGGATTGCTCTCCTCGAACCCGCGCCGGGGAGCAGGCCGGCATGGACATGGCTGCATTGGTGCGGTGCACGCATCGTGCAACGCAAATCACCCGTTGGAATATTTGCTTTGCATGCATGTGAGTGGCATACTGGCATACTACTACACTGTACCCCACTGCGGCTGCCGCGGCATGGCAAACGAGACGGCTGTAGGGCCGTCTTTTGTGTGTGTCATCTCGCATCGATGCCGTCGGGCCTTCATGAGTAGCTAGCCGGGCAAAGTTTGCACGGCACGTACTACGTACATTTTTTCGAGAATGAACGTACTACGTACATCTCCACTGGCTTCTTCTGGGTGGTGGTGCCCAAGTGATGAAGTGAACGTACCGTACTTTAGTTAGGTCTTCAGTTTGCGCGTGATAACTTTGAGTTTGTTTAACTACCAAGTGATCGACACTCTGCTTTGGCACTTGTTTCGCTCTCGACCCGGGTGAAAAGCGATCCATCCATGAGCTCGACCGGCACGATAGAAAGCTGGGGGCGACGTCGCACGGCCGATCAATCAACATGGTGCGGCCGCAGTAACTCTTTTCCAGTCCAATCGCTCCTCTTTTGGACTGCGAGTCATTCTAGTACTTCACCTACAAGAATCGACACGATCGATCCGCTCTCCTGATTGGCCATTGGAGCAGCTAGCTAGCAAATCCATCGATGAACTTGCGTGCGTGATCACCATCGCGCAGGCGACGGTAACAAGACAGCATGACGATGACGAGATGGATAGGCTAGCGCATGCATGCATGCATGCATGCAGAAGCTGAAGGTGCCATGCGCAGTGCGAGCGAAGCAGCAGTGACTCCGTTCCATGCAATATGCAAGGCCGGTAAAAGAAATGGTGCGTCAGCAAATCAAGAATGGCATAGCACCAGAGGTTTGCGGTCGGCGCTCGCTGCCCGGCGGAGCACGGCGCCCGTCCCATCTGTCTCCTCTTTGATCAACTGATCGAACAAACCGTGTCGATCCGGCCACTAAGCTCTGAACCTACGACAAGCGATGTAGTACGTTCATGGGCCAAGAAGGTTACCGACCGGTCCGATCATTACGCCACGGGAATCGCCGGGAGAAGCGCGTGCGTTCATACCGCTAGACTGCCTCGCGGCCTCACATGCACGACCGACATGACCATTTAATTACCACGGCCTGCCTGCACAGGAAACAGCTTCCTGCAGCGGAAATAAGCTACTACCACGGGCGTTCCTTCCAGAGCGAGCTCCACCCGTCCTCGATCGCGGTTGCTCTCGTGCGTACAGTGCGCAGAAAGGTGTTGCGTGGCTGCGAACGATCGAGAAGCAATGTTCGTGGAATCGTGGTCAATGGTGCCATGATGAACAGGGGTGTGGTGCAGGAGGGATTCGACCGGAGGTACGTGCTCTATAGCTATCTATCTATCTATCCCGGCCGCTTGGCCCTGAGAGCGACGGAGCCACGGGGGGCACGCAACGAAAACCACCATCATCGATCCGTATCATCATCATGATCGCTCGACCGTCACCGGCAAATATTCCTTCCAAAAGCCTCGCCATCGGACTGCATTGGTGGCCGTCACTGTTCTCGCGCTGGCCCCACGGACGAGACGGGATGCCGATCGTATACACGCAACGATGGGATGCCAAGCAAACACACGCCTGGCAACGTGCCGCCAACCAAAGGAAGGAAAAGACGAAGGGAGGGAGGGAGAGGCTCCGGAGGGCCGGGCGGCAGTGCGCCGGTCCGGGCAAATCGGCCGCCAAATCTCCCGGAAAAAGAAAGGCAAGGCCACGTCCGGAAAAGGCCTACACTCGCGATATGCGATATGCCGTGATAAGGGACACCGCGACAGTCGCCTTCCTCTTTCTCCTTCCCGTCGTGGTACGGAGCAGAGATGAGAGATCTTTCGGTCGGTCGAGCTGGGTACGCTTTGCTCGCACGCTCACCGGCCGCCTGACAGACCTGACATGCCATGGAAGCTTCTACGGCTGGCTGGCGCGTGTGTTTCTTTCTTTCTTTTCAATGCCCTGTGTGCGTGCGTGCGTACGTGGCTGGCTTGGATCGAACCGGCGTCTGAGCCTCTGTGCATGTAGCCTGAGAAAGAAGACAAACCAAGCGATACCGTGATTTTTCCTCCTAAAAATAAGGGATGCCGTGATTATGTTTTTATATGAGAGAGCCAAATGTGGTCCGTGATTTAGTTCGACTCGGTTTCCTTATGTACGTAGTAGCTTAAACACGTGCCATGTTTTGTTTCACCTCTCCTCTGATCTGATGAGCTGGACAGATACAGCAAGGACAGGAAGCACCTGCCTGTTTTGGAAGCGCGTTTAAGCTATGAAAACGTCTGAAAAACACACCTACAAAAAAGTGTTTGTTCCTACGAGCGACGGGGCAGGCAAAATGAGTACACAAATGACATGTTTTGGAGTGTCAGGGGATAACTATTTGGAGCCTGTAGATTACACTACTAGTCAGACAGAGGTTGTTCCATCACATGAGTCTTTTGGAGAAGTGACTGGGAAAATTGCAGGTATTACAGATTTCAATAGTCAAGATGAAGAGGTTGGTAAGGATGGAAAATAACTTCCTTCTAAATGATGCCCTAGACTTAAGACAGATAAGATGTCAGAGTGAAGGACATGACTAAAGAGAGGGGAGCAACAAAAGACAACTACGATAATGATTCTATCCCTGATCTTCTTGACATGAACAACCCTTCTCTTTTGACCATGTCTTCTTGCATTGTGATTTATTTGGTTTGCACTATGGGTTTGATTGGGCATAACATAGAGATTATGGGGAAAATAGAGTTGGCTAGATTGTATATGCTTTCTGGTAATGATATTATTGCTAAAGATGATCTTCATATGAGCCCTCCAGGTCCTATTGACATTGGAGATGCTCACTTAAATGAACTCTGTTTCGATGGAGACAATTCTCACATTGCTTTGGAGGAGAAATACTTAGATACATTCAAATTGAAAACGTTTTCTCCTCTTAAGAAATTGTCATGCTGGAAGTTGACATACCTGAAAGGACTTTTCTGGAATGCCAGAGGGATTGGTGGAGAAATTAAAAAAAGGATTTATTAGAGAGTGTGTATTGGATCAATCTCTGGATTTCCTGGGTATTCAGGAAACCATGAAGGGCCACTTCTCTAAGAGTGAATTCCACTCCTTATGTGGAGGACTTTTTGTTTTAATGGCATTGAGCTCCTACTAGGGGGAAATCTGGAGGTATTTTGGTTGGAGTTAATGAGGATTCTTTGAAGGTTTTGGATTCTAAACATGAGAATTATTCTGTCATAATGCTAGTGTATGATAAAAAAAAGTAGATCTGACTTGAAATTTAATTACTGTGTATGGAGCTGCTCAACCCGAGAGAAAATTGAATTTCTAGTTGAACACTCTAGAATATATCAGAGAAATACTGTACCTTGTTTGATACAGGGTGATTTTAATGTTATTAGGAAGAGCTCTGAGAACAATAAGCCGAACACATCTGATCACTGGAGTTTTGTTTTTAATGCTATGATTGAGCATGCTAGACCTAGAGAGTTACCACTGGCCGACTAGAATTATACCTGGGTAATAATTTAGATGATCCAACATTTGAGAAATTAAACATAATTTTAGTTTGCTCAGATTGGGAAGAGAAATACCCTTTGTCAATGGTTACTTCATTGGAAAGAGAGATATGTGATCATACCCCTTTAATACTGGATACTGGAGAACAAATCATAAACCCGCTAATTCTTGTGCATTAATAGAGGATCTAATTGTTGTAGTGGTGAAACCTTGGAATGCTGCGAATGGGCATGTAGCCTAGTGGTTGCAGCGACCTTAGTAGCACCCCAGGTCCTGGGTTCGACTCTCGGCGGGAGCGGATTTAAGCAGGTCTGGCTAAAAATTTATGGAATAAAAGGACTGTGGGGTTGTTGCTCTACAGTAAATAGTAAAAAAAACCTTGGAATGCTAGATATTCTGGTCCAACATTGTGATTTGGCTTGATGCTATTAATAAACACTTTTAGAAAGACTTCAAATGGTTGCAAAGATGTAAGGAGAAAGAAATTAAATAAGGGGACTCTAACACCGAAAACCCAATTCGGTGCCCAGGCTCATCTGCACGCGGTCACAAATAAAATCAAAACAAATTCTAAATAAATTTAAAAAATCCAAATCTTATTAGTGTGATAGAAAATTATATGTGTGAGGTTCGCTCCAAATTTCAACTTATTTGGACATCTGAGCAGCTCTCAGCAAAAAAAAAAATCGGGACAGAACAGTGTGTGAACAGTAAACTTTTTTACAGGCCCTGATTTTGTCTTTTTTGCTGATAGTTTCTCAGATGTCCAAATGAGTTGAAATTTGAAGCGTACCTCGCGCATAAAGTTATCTACCACACACAAAATTGGATTTTTTTGAATTTTTTTGTATTTGTTTTGATTTTGTTTCATCAAAGGGGATGCAGATGAGCTCGGGGGCAGAAACGCCGCACTCCTCTAACACTGGATATTATATCAAGCTAAGGCCAATAGTAGGAGAAGAAAGAATATTATTACTTCTTTGGACCAGGAGAGGAGCTATTAGGAAGGACAATGACCGCGGTCAGAGGAGCACCGAGACATGCAACCGGACCGAGCCACCCGCAGCAGAACATCTCGCCGTTGTGGTAGGGAATGGAAGCGCGGGAACAGGCCGGGGCACCCACGCGAGACTCCACCGTGGCCATGCGCCCATGCCCTAGAAACACCACGGAGGAGGGCCTCGCCGCCGCCATCAGCCCTCAGCAGCGGCGAGATTACGGGCGGCGGCGGCTAGGGTTAGGAGCGGGCTGTGTTTCCTGTGGAGTCAGATGCGAGACCTCTGCCTTTTTTATTAAGCACAAGTAATGGCACCAATTACCAGTACAGAACTGAACAGATATATTTTGCATTGCCACTCTAGCTTGCAACACCACCCAGCACAGATGACCAAAGTAAAGTTACAAATCTGGACGGCAAGCGTAAAGCACCTGTCTCTGACCAAAACATCTGGATCCCAACTCATAACTTAAACATCTGACAAACACGCCAGGCTTGTTAGCTCACTAGTTAACTTCCCATTTCTCTTGGCTTGCTTGACAGCATAAATCATGTTAATCCTATAGAAAAATAAAATCGAAAAGCCTACTGGTTTCATCAGACGACCACCTGATACCAATCAACACAAAAATGACAATTCCAATCTTGGCCTGTGCTATGCCAGCTCTCGCCGGCCGGTAACGGACTAATCACCTACTGAGTGCCTCTCATGCGTCTCCGCATCTGGTAGTATCTCTCTCCCTCTCTACGTACTACTACGTGTACATGTGTGTCGTCTCCGGCAGAAAGATGAACCCCTGCCGCTCGCGCGCTCTCGGTGCTCTGCTCAACAGACGAAAGCCGGCGGGCCGGGGCTCGATGGTCGATGTGGGTCGACATCAGGAGCTGACTTTGGCGCGGGTGCACGGGGCGAATGAGTAGCCGTGCTGATGGTGGCCGCCGGCGTGCACGCGATGCGACGAGGAGGAGTGCGAGTGCGCCATCTCCCTGTCGACGAGCGCGCGCAGGCGGAGGAACTCGTCGACGGAGCAGGGCAGCCGGAGCGGGCCGGCCGAGTCGTAGCCGTACGTGTCCCGCGCCGCCTCCAGCAGCCGCTCGAAGAGCGGGTGGTAGAGGTAGGCGATGGGGATGACGAACCGCTGGAAGCCGTTGCCCTGCTGCTCCGCCTGGGCCTGGCCGATCCGCACCGCCAGCCACCCCTTCTTCACCTTCCCCCTCTTCTCCGCCTGGTCCCCTTGCATGATGGTGGCAGCTCCCTCGCCGGCGGTCCAACTGCAGCTGCCTTCTCGCCGTCGCTGCTGCCGCGAAGTTACTGCTCGATACCAGAGCTAGCTAGAGCCAAAGAGCTGATCGAGAGGTGTGTGGTGCGGTGTGGTTCGCGGCACCCGCGTTGGTTTTTATAGGACTTGCACGGCTTGGTTGTTAGATTACATTAGGCCTTGTACAAGAATAGACGTTTAGGGAGGTGTTTAAAAAAATAAACTGAATTTTTCTGAAGCATCGATGCCTGCTTCTATACAATGGATACTTAATTAAACGTTTACTATCCGGTACAAATAAGTATCAGTGCTTAAAAAAAGCCTAATTTATTTCTTTAAGCACCTCTTCTAAGCATCTTTCATTGTACAAGACCTTTGCTATGGCACCCGGCCTCGGGGCTTCCGTGTCGGGCCGAGACAGCGGGTGATAGATATCCGCATGGCTGACACGGCGGCCCGCTAGAATGATCGGGTTACGGCGTCAGAGTCGCTGGCCGTACTGGGCAATCGTTGCGTGCGCGTCAGAGCACCTACAACCCGAGTTGACTAATCCTGATCCACTGACAGTGACCGGACAGACATTCAAAGTTCGCGTCCATAACCGGATCCATCAAATTAAATCCTCAAATCCATACTATTAATTCTCATGCAATGTTAAATTACATATGTAGTTCATACAACTCATCTAACAAAATGTTGGAAATATGCCCTAGAGGCAATAATAAATTAGTTATTATTATATTTCCTTGTTCATGATAATCGTTTATTATCCATGCTATAATTGTATTGATAGGAAACTCAGATACATGTGTGGATACATAGACAACACCATGTCCCTAGTAAGCCTCTAGTTGACTAGCTCGTTGATCAGCAGATGGTTACGGTTTCGACCATGGACATTGGATGTCGTTGATAACGGATCACATCATTTGGAGAATGATGTGATGGAGAAGACCCAATCCTAAGCCTAGCATAAAGATCGTAGTTCATATGCTAAAGCTTTTCTAATGTCAAGTATCATTTCCTTACACCATGAGATTGTGCAACTCCGGATACCGTAGGAATGCTTTGGGTGTACCAAACGCCACAACGAATCGGGTGGCTATAAAGGTGCACTACGTGTATCTCCGAAAGTGTCATTGGGTTGGCACGAATCGAGGCTGGATTTGTCACTCCGTGTGACGGAGAGGTATCTCTGGGCCCACTCGGTAGGACATCATCATAATGTGCACAATGTGATCAAAGAGTTGATCACGGGATGATGTGTTACGGAACGAGTAAAGAGACTTGCCGGTAACGAGATTGAACAAGGTATCGGATACCGACGATCGAACCTTGGGCAAGTACAATACCGCCAGACAAAGGGAATTGTATACGGGATCGATTGAGTCCTCACTAGTAGAAAAAGGGTCAAACGTGAAGCACATTAGTGCCGGTTTGTATAAGAGCCGGCACAAATGTATACATTAGTGCCGGTTCCAACGGCTAGCCTTTAGCACCGGTTCGTGGCTAACCTTTAGCACCGGTTCGTGCCACGAACCGGTACTAATGAGGGTGGTGGCAGGATGTTGTCGGTCTGGGCCCCTCCAAGCACCTTTAGTACCGGTTCGTGCCACGAACCGGTACTATAGGTCCTCCTGCATATAAACCCTTCGTCCAGCTCGCTCTGTTCTTCCCCTTTCCCTCTCTCTCTCTCTCTGTTCTTCCTCTTCTCCCTCGAGCTCATCACACATTTTGCCCAAAATTTGTCAAGATTTGAAGGCCCCATCCATTCAAGTGATCACAAAGGTTAGCAACTTTGTCCTTTCATCTCTCATTGCTAGATTAGCTCTTGCATTGGTTTATATAGTTATTAATTTGTGAGTTTAGTAATTTGGGAGGAAATATATATATGTGCTAGTATTTGATTTATATGCAATTTGAGGTCAAAATAACACTTAGTTTGCATATGTAGGTGTGGTTTACTTAGTGCCTTCTAAATCTCTGTCGTAACCACCGTCGATCGCCAAGACCGTCCGTCGCGGCACCACCTTGTGGTGAGCCTCTTGTTCATGAAATTTTATATAAAAAATTGATGTTTCTGTGATTTGGATATATAGTTACTCGTATAATAATTATCTTACCCGTACATTGTTTGTTATACATAGTGCCATGGTTTTGATATCCGTCCCCGTCGGCCCTCGTCCTTGTTATGATTCGGATGTGGTATATTCTCTTTTAAAACTATTTGTTGCATTTCGTGTTTATGACAAATTATGCCCATCAAGTTGACATAGATATTTTTATCTAGGAGGTATGTGAATCGGAAATTCCAACCGACCTTATTGTCGAGAGGTTAAATTTAGTTGAAAGAGAAAACGAGTACTTGAAAGAAAAATTGAAAAGAATTGAGGGGGAGAAGATGGAATTGGAGTTGCATGTTGCCGATGTAAATCGATGATCACAAGATCAAGATGGAGAAAATGCGCTTGAAGATTAGAAAGATTAGAAAATATGCCATCGATAGTGAGGCTTGGTATCATTATGTTGTTGGATCAATTGTTACCTTAGTTGCGATCTTGATCGCATTTGTTGTTGCATTTAAATGCTTTAGCTAGAGAGTTATTTGTTTGTTGCATTTAAGTGTTGTATGAACTTTATGTATGAACTTGTATTAATTTGGTCTATTCGGTGTTGTGTAATGAAGATGAGCCGTCAATGGATGTACGATGACCGATGCTCTCCCCAGTTCGTTGAGGGCGTGCATACTTTTCTCGCTTATGGCTGAGGCAAACAAGCGGGCGGATGGTTTTATGCCTTGTCCATGTGCTGGCTGTAAGAATGGTCATAATTACTCTCGTCAAGAACCATTCACGTCCACTGTTTGAGTCCGGTTTCATGCCCCACTATAATGTTTGGACCAAGCACGGAGAAAGAGGGGTTATGATGGAAGACAATGAAGAAGAAGAGGACGACGACAGCTATCCCGGCCATGGGTTCCCTGAATACGATGATACAACAATGGGGAAGAAGCTGAGCCGTAATGCGGGAAGAAGCTGGGCGGCAATGCGGGAAGAAGCTGAAGAAGAGGCATCGATGAGCCCGTTGATGATCTAGGTCGGGCCATTGCCGATGCAAAGAGAAACTAGCAAGTGATTTGGAGAAGAAGAAGTTGCAGCGCATGTTAGAGGATCACAAAAATTATTGTACCCAATTGCGAGGTGACAAGAAAAAGCTGGGCACCACTGCTGGAATTGCTGCAATGGAAGGCAGAGAATGGTGTATCCGACAAGGGATTTGGAAAGTTCTTGGTAATGATAAAGGATATGCTTCCAAAGGACAACAAATTGCCCGAAATGCGTCTGAAGCAAAGAAGGCTGTCCGCCCTCTAGGGTTAGAGGTGCGGAAGATACATGCATGCCCTAATGATTGCATTCTCTACCGCGGTGAGTACGAGGATTTGAACGCTTGCCGGTATGTGGTGCATTGCGCTATAAGATCAGCCGCGATGAGCATGGTGATGTCGAGGCGGCGCCCGGAAGAAGATTCCTGCCAAGGTGATGTGGTATTCTCCTATAATACCACGGTTGAAACGTTGTTCCAAAACAAAGAGCATGCCAAGGCGATGCGATGGCACGAAGAAGACCGTAAGAAAGACGGAAAGTTGAGAGTTCCGGTGACGGGTCGCAGTGGAGAAAAATTGAAAGAAAGTACGGGAAGGAGTTTGCGATGACGCAAGGGGCGTATGGTTTGGTCTAAGCACAGATGACATTAATCCTTTTGGGGAGCAGAGCAGCAACCATAGCACCTGGCCTGTGACTCTATGTTTGTATAACCTTCCTCCTTGGTTGTGCATGAAGCGGAAGTTCATTATGATGCGGTGCTCATCCAAGGCCCTAAGCAACCCGACAACGACATTGATGTGTACCTAAGGCCATTAGTTGAAGAACTCTTACAAGCGTGGAATGGAACAGGTGTGCGTGCGTGGGATGAGCACATGGGGAAGAATTTGACCTAAAGGCGTTGCTGTTCGTGACCATCAATGATTGGCCTGCTCTCAAGTAACCTTTCGTGACGGACAAACAAGGGATACAGCGGATGCACGCATTGTTTGGATGATACCAACAGTATATATTTGAATAGTTGTATGAAGAATGTGTACAGGACATCGTCAATTTCTTCCGAGCAGGCATCCCGTAAGAAAGAAAGGCAAGCATTTCAAAGGTGAGGCGGATCACGGACGAAGCCTCGCCACCGTCTTGGTGCTGATGTACATGATATGGTCGAGGATTTGAAGGTGATATTTGGAAAGGTCTGGCGGACAACCTGTTCCAAAGGACGCCGACGGACGCGCACCCATGTGGAAGAAGAAATCTATATTTTGGGACCTGCCATATTGGAAAGACCTAGAGGTCCGCTCCGCAATCGACGTGATGCACGTGATGAAGAATCTTTGCGTGACCCTGCTTGGCTTCTTGGGCGTGTATGGGAAGACAAAAGATACACCTTAGGCACGGGAGGACCAGCAACGTATGCACGGAGAAGACGGCATATATCAGGGTCATGCAAGCTATGCTCTTACCAAAGAAGAGAAGGAAATCTTCTTTGAATGCCCTTTCGATATTAAGGTACCGTCGGCTTCTCGTCGAATATAAAGGGAATAATAAACATGGCAGAGAAAAGTTCCGAACCTAAAGTCTCATGACAGCCACGTGATTATGATGCAACCGCTTCGGTTGCATTGAGGGGCTTCTACGGAAAACTTTCGATTAGCCATTGTGAAGCTATGTGCATTTCTCAATGCAATCTCTCGAAGGTAATCGCCCGAAATCATACCAAGGTTCTGAGAATGATTTGGTGCAATGTCTTGTCGATTTCGAGTTGGTGTTCCCACCATCCTTCTTCAACATCATGACGCACGTCCTAGTTCACCTATGCGAAGAGATTAACGTTTTGGGTCTGTATTTCTACACAATATGTTCCCCTTTGAGAGGTTCATGGAGTCTTAAAGAAATATGTTCATAACCGTGCTAGGCCGAAGGAAGCATCTCCAAGGGCCATCAAAATGAGGAGGTCATTGAGTTTTGTATTGACTTTATTCCTGACCTTAAGCTGATTGGTGTTCTGAATCGCGGCATAAGGGCAGATGGATGGAAAAGGCACGCTAGGAGGGGAACAAATAATATGTATGGACGGACATTCTCTCTTTGAAGCACACTACAGTTCTCTGAATTCCGCCTTGGTGGCTCCGTATATGGATGAACACAAGAATTTGCTACGCTCCAAACACCCGGAGCGGTCGATGACTGGATTACACGTGAACAAACCAGGAGTTTCGCCACTGGTTGCGGAACACGTACCATGCATGACACCTCTATTGAAGATGACCTGTACTTGCTGTCCCGTTACCATCTTGAATATAATGACTTTCAAAGGGTACGAGATAAATGGTAATACATTTTACACGATCGCCCAAGATAAGAAGAGCACCAACCAAAACAGTGGTGTCCGCTTTGATGCGAAACCAAGACGGAAAGGAAACATATTATGGTTATATACAGGACATATGGGAACTTGACTATCGGCGTGGTTTAAAGGTCCCTTTGTTTGGTGCAAATGGGTCAATATGACACGAGGCGGGTAACGGAAGACCCGCAGACGGAATGACAACAGTGGATCTCAACAATCTTGCGTGATGCAGAGCGAACCATTCGTCCTAGCCAATGATGTGGCACAGGTTTTCTATGTGAAGGACATGTCTACCAAGCCAAGAAAAAGAAAAGATAAGGAAGCGAATGCATCGTACGATGAGCCAAAGCGGCACATAGTTCTTTACGGGAAGAGAAACATCGTGGGAGTGGATGACAAGACAGACAAGTCGAGAAGATTATGAAAAGTTTGATGAAATTTCTCCATTCACAGTGAATATTGACCCGAGCATCCCGTTAAATGATGAAGATTTTCCATGGTTACGGTGCAAAGGGACACACGCTTGAAAAAGTTTCACACCCAAAGATCTGGGATGTGATCGGCTTCACTATCATCACTTTCTTACGTGTTTCACACCCAGAGGGGAATCTCTGTAATAGTTAGGGTAGTTATGTGTTTTGGCATTTGAAAGCGAAGAAATTTTATGTGCAAACAAATTCTTTCATGCCTTTACTGATTTTTAAAGTTAAATTATTCACAAACTAGTGATTCACACTAATTTCAAATAATTCAAAATTTAAACTATTCAAATTTGAAAACTACGGGCACTAACAGAATGTTTGTAATTTTTTGTACCTAAAGCAAAAATACTCACAAAGAAACTCTAAATACACAAAAAACACAAAAATAAATAAAGTAAAAAAGCTCGCCTACTAGGCCGTAACGGCCTGCATACGACTAGAAACCCAACCTGTGTTGGGCGGGATGCAGGCCCGCAAAGGCCAAGTGGGCCAACAGGCAACAAAAGAACACGAGGCCCAGAGGGCCTGATTTGGAGAGGAGCTCGAGAGAGCGACCGCACGGGGTTTATAAACCATGCGGTGCGCCCCTCGGCTAGCGAGTGGGACTAAACTTGCCGCACCGCACCTGCCCAATAAGATCCCCTTTAGTACCGGGTCATGGCACAAACCGGTACTAAAGAGTTTTAGTACCGTTTGTGCCACCACCGGTACTAAAGGGGTCGCATCCCGCCGCTTAGCCTAGCCAAAACAGGCCTTTAGTACCGTTGGTGGCTCCAACCGTACTAAAGGTGCCTTCTATATATACAACAACCACGAAAATCTCAGTTTCCTCTCTGTTTGTTCCTCTGTTTCCGTCTCCGTCGCCCGTCGCCGCCGCCTCGATCGTCTCCGTCGCCGCTCGTCTTCGTCGCCGCCCCGTCCCGTCGCCGCCCGTCCCCTGCCGCCCTCGTCTCCGTCGCCGCCTGGCCCGTCCCGTCGCGCCGTCCCCGCCGTCGCCCCCTGCCGTCGCCTCGCCGCCGTCGCCGTCGCCGCTGTGAGCTCTCCCTCTAACCCCTCTCCCTCGCCCAAGGCCACCATGGGCGCCGCCCCCGAGCCCATACACACACACACAAGCATGATGAACACACACACACATACACGTATATATTTAATTAGTTTAGATTTTGTATGTTTAATTAGTTTAGATTTTTAGATTATTGTTTTTCACTAGTATATATGTATGAATGCATGTTAGATGGATATAATTAGTGTTTAATTAGTATAGAATTTTTTATATAATGTTGTTTTTCTGTTTTTAATGGATGTATAGAAATTGTTTTTTATGTTTTTAGTGTTAGATGCTTAATAAGTATGAATATTAAAAAAATCCAATCATTAAAAAAATATTATTTTTTGCGGGCATATAGCTAGTATTTGTTATCGACGATGCCCGGCCCGCACCTCGTCGTCGACCCGTCTGTGACGACGTCCAGCCGCCCATGTCCGGACTGGCTCACTGGCTGGCACCTTTGGGAGGTACTGCTGGAGGCGCGCCGCTTGATGAGGAACCCGCCCGGGTCCCGTCGTCGACCTCGATCTCGTTTGGTGGCGTTAGCGTGGGCGATCTCGGTGCGGAGGGACCCGGCCCGCCGGAGGAGGTACGTCGCCGTGTCGGGAGGAGGACGAGCACGTCCATCGCTACATGGTTGCGTTAGAGGCGGCAGGTTCTCCAATACCGGCAAGTATCTTGAGCATCTCACATCAGCTATGTTCTGTGAGGGTTCCTTCTCTTTGGGTGTCCACCGCCATGACGCAGAACATGAGTGTCCTAGATTCTTCGTAATATTCGATCTTTAATTAGCTAGCCGGTGATGTACTATTCAATATTATATATTATTCGAGACGATGTATTGAGATTGTATCTATTATTCTAGACAAAGTATTGAGATTATATCTATTATTCGAGACGATGTAATTTGAATACTAAATTGTTTTATATTTCTTTTGAATTAGTTAAATAAAAGCTATGGCGGACAATACCGAGCAGAGAGGGAGAACAGACCATGTTCGATATGATCTGTGAGCTAGATGATAATCAGAATGAAGAAGATTATGACGGCTCGAATTTCTAAACAACACGGAGAGGGTGATATTATATTCGATCGCGACGACCGAATTGATGAAGTCATGAACTACGATTATGCGATGACGAAGAACATGTTGATCCTGAAACAATAAAGACCGGCGAGGTATATATATTTATATAAGCAGGTTTCGGTGATCATCACATGTTTTAAATGACTTGAAGATATATTAACGAATCGATCTTTGTTCTTTCAGCCATCCGGTCGAGCAAATCTTGAGCAAAAGGACGAAACGAGGCCCGAACAAAAAGTTGAAGGAGGCGTAAAGTACAATATCGAGGCGATCGGACCTAATGGCGAACCATTAGCGCCTAAGAAGATTGCGGACAAGTTCATTCGTCAATGCGGAGTTCTTGTGAAGTACCAACTCCGATCTCCTTCAAGAATGGAGAGAGCCAGCAGAATACAAAGGACAAAAAGGCAAAGAGGACGCTGCTCCACGTCCGGATGTTACTTTTGTCGACAAGAATCAAAAGATCTGCTTTGGGATACTCTCATGGAACATTTCACCCTACCGGATCATTTCACGAAGCAGATGTGCGAGAAAGTCAAGGACGCTGCTCTTAGGAAGATGGCGGTTGCATTCAAGAACCACAAGAATCGTGAATGGGACAAGTACGTCAAGGGAGGAAGGAAGACTCCAGATTCGAGGGAACACTAGAGAACCAACGTGCTCATTGGGACGATTTCGTGAAATTCAAGGATTCAGAATTAGCTAAGGGCGGTCGAGAATAAACAAGAAGAATGCCGAAAAAAGGATAAGTTCCATAAGTGGGGCGGTGGCTATCGCGGTGGCAATGCCTAAGTGGGATAAGTCGAGAAAGAGATGGAGGATGCAGGTGCCACTCCGGTTACTAAGAGCTGGCCCCAGTCGTCGTGGACTTGGTTCTATGCGCATGGGGCGTTGGATCCAAGAGCGAGCAATGTTTCGACGAGGGCAAGTCTGAAGGGAGCCGACGATGCGATACTTGTTGCAATAGAAGAGGCACGAACGGGGTGTTCCAGCCCAACAGAGAGAACGACGAGCTTACGCGTGCCACGGGAAATCCTGAACACCGGGAAGAACACGAGGCAAGGGCGCTATTCCGTGGTATGAGGGTTTTCAGTGGAACAACGACTACAGAACTCGTGCGAGAAAGAAGATTATGGAGGAGAAGAAGAGGAAGATGGAGGAGGAGCAGAGGAAGCGGGACTATGAAAGCCTTCAAGGCCTAGAAGCAAGTCAAGCGGAATTGGCAGTCAAATTCCAGCGGCAGCAGGAGCAGATCGACTCACTTAGCCAGCAAAGGGGGTCTCAGCGGCTGCAGCAGCTAGCGGATGATCCAGCATTGGATAGCACCGCCCCATCCATGCAGAGCAGCAGCGTGGGTTCCGCCCCGGACGACGCAATTCTGGGTAGATACCCCGTGGATGACATCACGGAGAACACTAGCTGCGAGCTACACGTCAAAATGAAGAACATATCCATGAAGGTGGTGGACGGAGAAGCTTTTCCAGTTACCCCCAAAGCAACCTACCATTGCATCCCGATTCCAGAGGGCTATGCTCGTGTCATGGTTGACGAGGTGGTGCAGCCATATTCGGGGCTAGAGCTTGACATTCCTGGAGGTGAGGACGAGCGCTTTCTCGGAGACGGCAACCATCGTATCATCCTATGGAAAAAGGATTGCATCATCTTTGAAGGCCACCGACACGCGTCATCGACTCCTCGTCGAAGTCCGCCACCGAGTCAGCAGTCTCCGCCCTGCAAGTCCACCAAGTCGGCAAAGTGTCAGCCACTCCTCCTCCAAGTCCGGCAAAGTGTCAGCCACTCCTCCTCCTCCAAGTCCGCCACAGCGTCGACGCCCACTCCTCCTCCAAGTCCGGCACAACCTCAGGCCCTCCTCCTCCAAGTCCGCACATCTTCAGCGCCACTCCTCCTCGTCCAACTCAGCCCGTCGGCCGGCGTCTCCACCGCCTCAAGCAATCGCAGAAGAGACACCCGCAGCTATGGTGCGTGGCAGTGCGAGTCGAGGTAGTACAAGAAGTACTGGCGGAGGCAAGCGATATAAATATGGTCCAAGCCTCACGCCTCTTCCGCAGAGGTCTTATGACAGGTCCGAGGAGGAAATCGCAGCCATATCAAGTCCGAGGTGGAAGCCCATTTTGCACCGAAACCGCCACCGCCGCCAAGGGAGAAAGTGCCTAAGGAAGCGATTGACCACTTCATTCGTATGGCTCAACCACCAGCTCCCAAGCCTGTTGACACAGACTATGAGTGCCACATCGGGAAGTTAAATCGAGCACATCTACGAAGGAGGCGAGCTCGGGATCGAGCAAACAAGAAGCAGCTGTCAAAAATGCGGAAAACCATTCCCCACTGGGAGAACAAGCGGCGAATCGATCCCTCGCTTGTTGTGCCAACAACACGTGACGATCGCGCCAATATTATTGTGGGCAAACAGTTTACGTTCTGAGGTGGGCAATGTGGTAATAACGGAGGACCATATAATGCAGGCTGAAGTTCTCAAAATCACTGTTGGACAACTCCTCGAGATCGAGCCCATGCCCGTGCTTAGAGAGGATGAAATAAAAGCGGAAATATGTCCGGGGCCAACCTTTGGTCCATCCGACAAGGTCAAGAACCTCCCAACGAGAATGTATGAATTGCATCAATGGTACATGAACATTACCAAGATTTCGATCGAGTGTCCTTCATGGTGAATGTCAAGGAGGACCATTACTTCCATGAGAAAGCTTTGTCCGTTGAGTATTCGAACTGTTTCAGTTATACAATCAAGACGCACTCGACAAATCTATAAATCGATTGCTATTATGCGTAAGTGATTTCTTTCTGTAATTTAAGTCTCAAGCTAGCTGTCTTGATCCTTTTGATCAATCATTACCTGTAATTATCCTCACTATATTTTTTTCGTGGTATTATATGCAGGATGAAGATGTATGAAATGACAAAAGGTGGGCGCTTTGGCATCGGGTTCATTGACCCAAACACCGTTAATGAATACACATGGAAACTAAATGCACATCATCAAAAGGCCGAGAGGACAACATGCTAGAGTTCTTGAAGCGCCTCAAATACAATGAAGATATACTACTTCCTTACAACTTCCAAAGTGAGTCACTTTGTCTTGTACTACAAATTCTCTGTTTTGCCTACTAGCTAGCTACATGTTTTTGCTTTACATATGCCCGCTTAATTAAGGCATGCAAGCGTGTGTGCATGCAGATATCCTTGGGTCTTGTGTATCATTAAAGTTGGCCGCCGAACAGTTGAAATCTTGGACTCACTACTCAAAGAAAAAACTGACTATAACATCTTGTTTGGGATAGTCAACAGGTAATTTCAATCATTATTAACTATATATCTCGGCCTATTTAGTTCGTCATTTTCATGATATGAACTATATTTAATAACCCTTTATTCATTTTCATTGTCGTGGGCAGGGCTTGGGCAAGGTTCATCGGCGTCACGGAAGGCGAATGGAAACAAAAGCTTAAATGGTTTCGACCCAAGGTAAGTAATTAAGTAGTACTAGCTAGCTAGTTAGCTGCCATCTCTTTAATTATAATGCTTGATTAATTATTATCCGATCAAATTCCATTCTCGTAAAGGCCCAAGCGAAGCGGCGAGGGACTGATCTGTGTGCATTCTGCGTTTGCGAGAACATTCGCATGATGGCGTCCAAAGGAGCAGATCTGAAAGACAGGAATGGATACGCTTGTCAAAACACTATTCACAATTTTACACCATTATCGATATCTAGTCACACAACTAATACACATGCATATTGATTTCCTTCTTAACAGTTCACAGAGGTGCGGGAGAAGCTCATAGAAGCGGAGCGTAGAAGCACTTCAAGAGGAAATAGCGGGATTTTTGCTCGACCAGGTCATAAATCCGAAGGAGAATACTATTACCGCTGCCCCCATCGAGCTCAAGGCACCAATTAGGCTAATGCCACTGGCTCAAGGCAACATGCATATGTAGGAGAAATTGTATATAGCTATACATGTGTGTATGTGTGAATTAATTAATATGATGGTTTGTGAGACATTGATGATATATATATATATATATATATATATATATATATATATATATATATATATATATATATATATATATATATATATATGCATAACGTGTACAATGTGTAGTATTGTAAAATACCAACAAGCGAAAAAGAATTAAATTGATAACACAAATTTAATTGAAAAATAAAAATAAAACAAAACCCACAAACATTTAGTACGGTTGGTGTTACCAACCGGTACTAAAACTCCCCCCCGGAGCTGGCTCGTGCCACGTGGTTGGTTTTTAGCACCGGTTCGTGCTGAACCGGTACTAAAGGGGGGCTCTAGTGACCACACTTTAGTGCGGTTATGTAACCGCACTAAAAACCTCTGAACAGTGCTATTGCCCGGTTCTCGCACTAGTGCCTTGACATCGTGGTTCATCCGATGAGATCATCGTGGAACATGTAGGAGCCAACATGGGTATCGAGATCCGCTGTTGGTTATTGACGGGAGAACGTCTCGGTCATGTCTACATGTCTCCCGAACCCGTAGGGTCTACACACATAAGGTTCGATGACGCTAGGGTTATAAAGGAAGTTTGTATGTGGTTATCGAATGTTGTTAGGAGTCCTGGATGAGATCCCGGACGTCACGAGGAGTTCCGGAATGGTCCGGAGGTAAAGATTTATATATGGGAAGTCCTGTTTTGGTCACCGAAAAAGTTTCGGGTTTTTCCGGTAACGTACCGGGACCACCGGGAGGGTCCCGGGGGTCCACCAAGTGGGGCCACCAACCCTGGAGGGCTGCATGGGCCAAGTGTGGGAGGGGACCAGCCCGGTGGGCTGGTGCCCCCCCATGAGGGCCCAAAGCGCAGGGAAGTGGGGAAGGGGCAAACCCTAGGCAGATGGGCCTAAGGCCCACCTAGTGGGCGCCCCCTTGGCCGCCCCTAGATGGGATCTAGGGCTGGCCGCACCCCTTGGGGTGGGAAACCCTAAAGGGGGCGCAGCCCCCTTCCCCCCTATATATACTTGAGGTTTTGGGGCTGCCATAGACATGAGAACATCTCCCTCTTGGCGCATCCCTACCTCTCTCCCTTCTCCTCTCTTGCGGTGCTTGGCGAAGCCCTGCTGGATTGCCACGCTCCTCCATCACCACCACGCCGTTGTGCTGCTGCTGGATGGAGTCTTCCTCAACCTCTCCTCTCTCCTTGCTGGATCAAGGCGTGGGAGGCGTCACCGGCTGTACGTGTGTTGAGCGCGGAGGTGCCGTCCGTTCGGCACTAGGATCTCCGGTGATTTGGATCACGACAATCGACTCCTTCAACCCCGTTCTCTTGAACGCTTCCGCTTAGCGATCTACAAGGGTATGTAGATGCACTCTCCTTCCCCTCGTTGCTAGTTTCTCCATAGATAGATCTTGGTGACACGTAAGAAAATTTTGAATTTCTGCTACGTTCCCCAACACAAAATTGACATGCTCTACTAGCAATGAATGATACAGAAGTTCATCCACAACTACCTTTTCTGTCTTTCATGTGGCAGTAGAGGTCGAAGACACAAAATGGATTGAGGCGGACCTGCTTACTGTCGGAGCTGTCCGATCCGTCGTCGTCCTCATCCTTCTCCTCCTTGAGGGGCTGTCCGGCCATGACACGGACCGTCCTTCTTTAGTCTTTAGCCATCGCCTTGACCACCCTCCTTTGCTGCTTATCGGCTATGCGGGCACGAAGGGCTTCCCCCGTCTCTGCCTCGTGGGCTGCTTTTCCGCCTCCGATTGGTGGGCTGCCGCAGTCGCCTCCGCTTCAAGGCGCGTCCATAGCCTCACGCGATGGGCACGTCACGCCTCCTTCTCGTTTTCGCGAACCATGGAGGTGGATATGGCCTTCATTTCGGCAGGCAAGGCCGCCGGGACGAGGCGCCACCTAAATGGTTCCGTCGGCAGAGCGATGTTGCGCTGCCATGCGGTGGTCACCAATTTTGGCCAGGCCGCAAAGCGGCGTGATCCACCGGCCCCAACGAATCCTATCGTCATTGGGCAATGGAATCCCACCTGATTGATGAAGATCACGGGAGGGCGCACTCCTCCCAGAAGCGTCGGAGAGTAGCGCGGACGACCATATGCTCCTCAGGACTGCAAGGGATGAGCTTCCAGTCCTTGGATGCGGACATCTTGGAGTCGGATCCAATGGCCATGCTCACCAATGATGAGCTTTTGTGCTGTGGGAGTGGAACGGAGGGGAGTGAAATGCGGCTAGGGTTTCGTGCACAGTGCGAATAGCGTCAACTTTATGTTGGATCGGGTGGGCCACAGTGGGTCGGATCTGATGTAGCGAGCGCGTCCCGATGACGCCATATTCGCCCTAGTATAAGCTGGGTAGGAGGAGTGTCGGTCAATCCAGACTTTTGGATCGGAATTACGAGGCGCGGTTGGGTGACAGTTAGTGACGGGGCAGTCCGTTGATTGGGTGACGGGCAGTGACCGGGTAGCCCGCCTGGATGTTTAGGGCGGGTATGAAGGGTTAGGTTGTAGATGCTAAAAAAAAGCTCTGAGACCTCAGTTGCGGTGGGGGGGATGGGTAGGGTGTGTGTGGAGTCGTGCGATGTGGTTTGGAACGGAGGGATGGCAAGTTGGCAACGGAGAAGGAGGCACGCTGTCGCCGGGCCCGGCGGGCGGTGCACCGGTCGTAGGTACGTCGTCCTTTGGTCGTGGCGCGGCTGGCCCGCGACGGCGGACTAGCCGTGGCAGGTGAAATTATTTCTTGGGCTGTGCGAGCGGGCGGATTGGCATGTTGCTGTACTGTATGTGACTGTTGCCCCACGGCCACGGGCCCACGAGAGATGTTGATGCATGGGGGCAATTAAATTGGTCGGGCTCTATCTAGCTTTGCTCATCGCCGAATTGTTGGATTGTAGCTGTTGGAGTGACCCTCTGAATTAAGGGCCTGTTCTGATCTCCTCTGAACTTCCAAAACTTCTCAAAATCAGCTTCTTGAAGCTAGCTTCTACTCCACCTAGCGATTTGTGAAGCGTTCTGCACGTCGTAGCTTCTCCCAGCGATTTGGCCTCACTGGAGAGGCTGCTGGCCTGTTCGGCTATAGCTTGGGCTGGCTGGAATCGGCCCAGTGGGGCACGGCTTGGTTTTAGAGATAGAAGGGGTTGGGCTGCAGTAGGCGAGAACATGTGGGCTGAAAATTACTTCGGTTTTTTTCACAGGCACTAGTTTCTGCGAATTTTTAGTGTACAGAGAGATGTACACTAGCATGCAGTCCGATTCTAGGTGAGTAAAAAACATGCCAAGTTTATCAATTATCCTACAATCACGTACTCTGTTATAGCCTGATTCTGGGTGAGTCCAAAACAAGTGGAGTCTATCCATTATCTTACAAAATCACATACTGTGTTATAGCGAAGAGGCGAGTACAAAGTAGTCAGGACAAGTTACTACATGTTATCCTAGTTAATACAAGTTATATAATATAGAATAACAGCAAGTTTGGTCCTCTGCCATAGAACAAAAGCTTCATTTGCATATAAGTTTGCAAATCAAAATGGCCACCAATCTAAAGACATGAGCATGATTACTTCACCAACTAAGAGCAATGGCGGTAGCTAGTTCATGCCTAAACAAATCCATATTAGGAGTACTTTCCGCCGATGTTGAAGCATCCGATGCATTTGGAGGAATAACATATTTCTTGTATCTATCTGGAATAGTTGGAACATAATCCGGATCCCTCTCACACCGAAGAAAGTGGAGATCCTCTTTGTCATGGAGGCGAACGTAGTTGTGTAGTGTCATAGTAGCCGCAACAATCATCTTTTGTGTATTGATCGAGTAGTTTGGCATTTTAAGCAAGATTTGCCATTTCATCTTCCAAACACCAAAAGTTCTCTCTATGGTATTGCGCTTGGAGGAGTGGATCCGGTTGAACTTTTCTACAGGAGTAGTTGGGGGTGCACCTCTCTGAAAGTCGGGGACGTGATATCGTTCTCCTTTGTACGGTGCTAGATAGCCATCCCTGTTAGGATAGCCGGCGTCTACTAGGTAATACTTGCCTATACAAAAAATAAACAAACATGATTGTGAGTTCAAGGTTATGATACATAAGTTGCAACAACAATAAACATGCATGTGAATTGGAGGATATAGTACATAAGTTGCAGTATCAAGAAATGCTAACCCTTTGGAGGATGTGGGAATGTGGCCTTGTCATTTTCGATTGCATGGAATAACACACTTGTATCATGCATAGAACCCGGTTGTCCAATTGAAGCATAGGTGAAATGCATATCAAAGTCGCATACTGCCATCACATTCTGAGTTGTTGCACCTGTTCTTCCAATATACCTTACTTTTGAAGCTCCTTCCGGAATAGAAGCCCTAACATGTGTCCCATCTATTGCACCAATGCAATCTTTGAGATGAGGATAAGCCCTTTTGTCACGCTTAATCCTATCATGCACAATGCGAAAATTAGGGTCTTGAGGCCTAATGTAGTGAGACGACATCTTGACCACACATTGTAGAACCTCATGAAACTTACGATGGACTGTATCCGCTCCATGTTTGAAACGGTTTTGGGTTCTCCTATTTGATTCACACCCCCCCCAAGGTCCACAAGAACATAGCCAGAGACTCATAAGTGGTAACAAAGCATGTTTCTTTGAGTCCATACTCCCCCACCAATTTGTCATGAAGATCAAAAAACACATTTGCATTCATCCTCAACATTGTGTACGTCTCTCCAGGTGTGCCAATAGTCTCTTGCAACCATTCAAAACCACTCAACCTAGATGTCCTAGGGTCGGCCTTCATGACCCAACTTTTACAATACTTCCCAACTATGGATGACACACCCGAACAACGCATGACCATATCATGTTGATATTGGAAAACCATAATTTTCTTTCTTTCATAATTTGTGTCATCATCACTTTCACTATTTGATGGCATCTGCATATAAAAACCCACCAATATATGAAACACAAGTTAGCATCCATTGAATCAACATACACATAATGCATACATAAATAGCGAACACTTGGTTCAACAACATAGACATAAAGATGGTTCCACAGTGCGTACATAAAGAGATGAAATAGTATCAAGTAGTTCAACAACATAAACATAAGGATGATTCAAGCACTAGGTTTAACATAAAAGACACAAATAGTTTAGATAGCAAAGGATAATCGACCATCACACATAGATGGAATGGTGTGCATGTAAATTAACTACTTCCCATACTTCAAGTCATACTTCCTGCGCAACCAACCCTTTCGGGACTCAAGAGGCATGTAAAGAAACATCTCCCTTTGCGCCCTCTTCACAAACAACTTGGAAGCCATGAAGAACTCATCGGTATCAGCTGCTGCACCACAAGCAATGACTTCATCCATAACCGAGGTGACACAATTCGCCTCATCTTGCTTTAGGAAAGACTGAAATGATGAGTGAGAAGCCTCGGCAATATCACCAATCCTTGTAACTTGCTCACACATCACTTGTGCGGTCTTGGGTTTCTTGTTCTTCTCCGGAATGATAATTCCAAGCCTCACTTTAGATGAACTAGGTGTTGTCTGAGATGCTTGTTCTTCAGTATCATCCAAATCAAGATCTTCAATCTCATCAACATTGAGGCTGGCTTTCACGGCCGCACTAGAGGGAGGAGGTGTGCCCGAAGAAGGATTCCAATGGTCAGTACCATCACTTGTGATATCTCCAAAAATAGTCCGCATGTTTTCTTCATTAGCAAGTCCTTTCTTCTTGAACTTGCCACAACCTTTAATATCCTGTAATACAACAAGGGAAACAATTTGTTAGTAAATAAAATGATATGGATGAGTTATGATATGTGATACATCAGCCAAAGAACTTACAATTTTAGCCTTTTTCCACCATTCATCATCTTGTGACACAGTATTGTTCACATAGTCCCATCCGGCTCCGGTCTCCCGCAACTTGAGTTTCTTGAATACGCTGAAATCACCTTTAAGCTTGTCCCATTTGTTTTTCAATTGCGTCTGTGTGTAGTCAAGCCCAGTTCTCATTTTGAATTGCCTTGTCACCTCATCAAATGCACTTGGTGTCAAATAATTTCCTGGCCTATTTCCAGCATTCACTTGCACGGCAAACAACTCGCAAATAATCCGAGTGTTCTCAACGCTCCATTCAGCAGTCATGCTCGACACTTCTCTAAGAAAAATGCATGTCACTTTGGTCCTCAAATGTATGCAACACATGGACAACAATACATGCAGTGGAAACAAAAATGTATGCACATACCACATTCACAGAGCAGTACACATACCACACTTCAAGCCAGTGCACACTTATGAAAAAATAATACTAATTGACAATTTCATGCCTAGCCACAATCAGATATTAAACTAACAAAGGTATGCACAAATCACATGTACATGAGTACACATACCACTTCACACATTTGTACTCTTATGAAAAAATAAACTCATTTGCATCTATAGTAGCTTCACCATGGCTGCCATGGGAGGACCTTGGGGAAGAAGGAAAAGGAAGCTCACCTAGGGTTGATGCCGTTCGGGATGGGGGCTCAGAAGTTGAGGGGGGGTCCGTGGAGATCAGCACCGACGTCGGGCGGTGTATGCAGCCGGTGGAGGTGTTGTGACGGGTAGCGGCGGGGATGCACCTTCTGGGTGGTCTTCTCGAAGGGAACCGGCGGGGATGGCCCTGTATACGCCGGATCTGGCGGTGGAAGGGAGCTCCGGCCGGCGGAGGGGTGGATCCGACCGTGGCGGCGGGGCCGGCGGCGGCTGGAAGGTAGGTCGCGAGGGAGAGGGGAACGGCTTGGCAGCAACTATTCGAGGAGAGGGAACTGCTCGGCGCCTGCACTGTGACCGTGTCAGTCGGCTGTTCCTTGAACCGTTTTCTTAAGCGGGGGCATTTTCGTTGTAAATATAGGAAACTTCTCCTTCTTGTTTTTCTGGAGCTGGGCTTTGCGGGCTTCGAGTTTTTACACGGGAGAAGGGTTCAGCTTCTCGAATACAGCTTCTAGGAGCTCAAACGTTCGGCACAACTTCTGTCTAGAAATTTGAGGAGTTAGAAGCTGGAGGAGATCAGAACAGGGTCTAAGTTCTGTTCTGGAGGTTCCTGTTGGGATCTGAGGACTGGGTTTAGGCAAGTTTTTTTTTCTCATTTCCGGGATGCTTCTGATTGTTTCGGTCGAGGTCTCATGCATAAATGCATACATGCTTTGTCCCTGTCGTGTCATCATGACTAGGTTGTATTTTTATTTTGTAACTGTTAGAGTATGTATAATAAGGTACAGTCATCCGGCCGTAAGAATTAAAATATTATATTTCTATTGAGCTGGATGAGAGCAAAGATGAGAGAAAAGAGAAGCGGTTGTAGATTAATAGCCGGCTGTAGCCATGCTTCAAGAAACATTGTGAGAGTGCGAAGTGGGTCAATGTATTAATAAACTAGCACTCCTGTAAAGAAATATAAGAGCATTTAGATTACTAAAGTAGTGATCTAGAGACTGCTCATTTCATTCGCTCCTCCCCTTGCGTCGCCCCCGCCCTGGGCGACTCGGGGACTCTGAAAACCCTAGGCGGCGCGCGCCACAGGTGAAACCCGCATGGCGAGCAGCGTGGCGGGGTTTCCTCTCCCGGCTTCCTGCCTCCATGAGCAGTAGACCTAAGCGACAGCGGTGGTGTCTCTGGCGCTTCGTGGTCGTCTTGTGAGCAGCAGGCCTCGGTGGCGGTGCGGCGCCTGAGCGTCTGCAGCGAGCCTCGGCGGCGGTGGCGGTGGCGGCGCGGAGCTCATGGCGGCGTTTTGGCTTGTGCGGGCGATGGCTCTTGTGCGTGGTCGGCGGCGTCGCGGGCTGCGCGGTGGTGGCCCGTGGCGGCTGATGCGTGTGGGGGTCAGGCCTCTCCTTCTCCGACCTGGTTTGGCTAGGTTTGGGGGCTTCGCAACGCTCCTCCCCCTCGGCAGCTTGGCACACGGGTGCGTGCCCCGCTGCTCCGACGCTTGGAGCTCGCCGGGCGGCGCAGGATGGGCAGTGGTCTGGGGTGACTGCTGCTCCGACTATGGATGGCTCCATCGCAGCTTGGCAGACCGGCTGTGGCGGCGGCTGATAGGTTCCGGCGTCGGATTGTCCATAGACGACTTGTGTCGGCTTCCGATCCTCTCCTCGTAGTCCAGACGCTTCTCTCGTCGATGGGTTGGTCGGCTCCTGCGTGGTGGCCCGAGTGTGGCGTCCGGTGGCGGTGAGTGTTGGCCGGGGTGAAAACTCGTTCTATCTTCGGACATACTGGCGACGGCGGACCTCTTTTCCTTCTCGAAGGTATCGTCGCGGCTCTCATTGCCCGTCGTGTGGCTCCAGGGGAAACTCTGATCCTCGGATCGGGCGGTGGCGGCGCCCCGATGTCGTATCCTTCCTAAAGGCGCCGCCTTGAAGCCCACGGTTCGTCGTATGCGGCTTCATCTCTTTGAAGTGGTAGTGACAGGGATGGTGTTGCTGCACTCAGCGCGTATGTATCCTGCCTTGGGGGTGTGCGTTTGTGGTGTTGGTGTGCGTTTGTACCGGATGATGTTGATCTTTGCTTTACATATAAAGCGGGGTAGAAGACTTTTTCGGTAAAGTAGTGATCTAAACGCTCTTATATCTTCTTTATCTAAATAGCTAATTCCCACTAACCTATTTCTCTCAATATGCAAGTGTGTCACCTCGTCATTCAACATGCATGAAGAAAGACCAACCACGCATAATAAAAAGCGACTCAACATGCAAACATGCATGAAATTATGATATTTATATTATACAATAACCAAACACCACAAATCATTTTTCTTACTTTTAGTTTTCATATTATTACTCTACATATTCATCTTTCATACAACCAATTACCACTGAATATATTGCAAAACATTACCGCAACAACGTGCGGGATATCATCTAGTTTCTTTAAGGAGGGAGTACTTCTTAGCAACTAATTGCTATATATGTTGGTTGTTAGGTCGACTAGATGTGATGTGGCAAGTCCATATAGCCGATAGTTAGCTATACTAGTAACCATGCTCTTATAGAACTTATGTCAACTTTTTAACAATTCTATGCAAACACGTCAGTAGTCGTTAGATGCTCTGCATGGATCTTAGTGCCATCACAAGTGCCACATCCTCATCACAGAATCGTTCGCTCTGGGGACGAACTGAGCGAACAATAGCATCCTTTTACACCTCACCCACTCACCCCTCTCGCGGCTTGTGTATCATTTCCTCCTCACCACTTCCTCTCTCTCCTCCCCAGTCGAATGCTCAGATATCCTGCAAGGGCACAGGGCAGTTATAGCAGTTTCGTATGATAAGTAGACTATGAAACCCACAGGGAGCAACTAGTAAGACATTACCAACCCCGCAATTATGTTGTCTGCGTAGCTACGTTCGCACTTAGAGCATAGTTTGGAAATAGCCTATTTTATTGGTTGCTACCGAAACAATAATAAAAGGGGGATTTAACTAGACTATAAACTTGGACAGAAAACATACTAAACTAGAACACAAAGTAAAAGGGGTTGTACTTGTAGGATTGAATAGAGCAACATGTGCTATCTAGTCTTTCGGTGTCACTATTACTGGATGAGCATCTTAGTGGCATACAAGTATTACATACTACTAATCGTTCTCCTATGGTTTACATCCGCGGTCTTGCACTCCTAGGTGTACTAGTCATAACATCGCGTCAAAGTCACACGCAGCTGTCAATAATACACAACGGAACCAAAGGATTTTGAACTTCATCTATCTACCCTATGTACATGTAAGTAACATACATTCAACGCGCGAGAGAGTAAATACTAAACGAAGCCACGAAGACTAGTTGCGCGTACTAGATTATACCTCAGCCTAGAACCGGATCAATTACTCAAACATAAATGAATAGACACACAAAGAGGAATGATTTATTGCTGACATCAAAAGTTTCAATCTTACAAAATACATGTGCGAGAACAGAGATGGAGATGGAGGTGGGCACCAGCGTATCCAGCCTATTGTCGGCGCCCGGTGATGGCCTTATATGCCAAGGATCCCATAGGAACAAACCGGAACGAAATCGGAGCAAGATCAGGAAAGTTCTGGCCAATTTACGAAGCTGTCTGGAGATCATACGGGCGCCCATATGAACGGCTATGCTAGCGTGCAACCCCGTCATCCGTTCTCGACTCTGGGAGCACTTTCGTATTTTGGTTGCCATTTCTTCATACGAACTTTGATTTTGGTGTTCTTGAGCTCGTTGGATTGCTAGAGACAAGCCCGATGCGTCTGTGGCCTTGGATCTTTACCAATGTTAGATGGATAAATATTAATAAGTGCTAGATGGATATGATGCGTGGGATTTTGGCACTAAAATATACTCTTAAAATTATGCATAAAATCCACTCATCATGCTCTCTCCCCGGCGATGGTGTTGCAGCCACAGCCCACGAATTCCGACAATTCATGGTGTGGCGACAAGGTGGTGGTGTGGGGAGCACGCAGGAGTGGCAAAGAGGAACCATGGCTGAGGAGTTGTATGTGGAGCGTGAGTGCGGTGGCGACGGAGAGGGGTCGTGGTGGAGGAGCTTCATGTGGAGCATGAGCGCGAAGGCAGATAGGAGTTTCTCTTGGAGCGCGACAGAGAGGTGGCGGCGTGAGGAGCGCGTCGATGACAACAGAAAGGAGAGGGGCAGGTGGCGAAGGAGGAGACGGGTGAGGTGGGTGGCAGTGGAGGCGTCCACATTCGCCGCGTCGGCCCCTCGCAAAGGTGCTCCTCCACGAGTAGGAGCAGTGCACACAGCTCGCAGCCTTGCTTGGCAGCATATCTGATCGTCTTCTTCCCCTCCCGACGTGTTGTTTTGTTGGAGAGCCACGACCTCCAATGGTTGCACGCTGGCAAGTATGTCACGCCCAATATGCGACCCTATCCAAAAGGAACTCGACGGTCCCACCAAGGATAGACCCGCATATTGAAACGCTTTTGCAAGGTGGATATCATTACATCAACATTACATAATAGTGGGGATACATACATAAGGCATACAATGCCACACGAATACAACATCATCATACAAGAGATCAACATCCGCCTACGGATGAAACATAAACAGAAGCTCAAACAACATCCACCCTGCTAGCCCAGGCTGCCGACCTGGAACCTATCCCCTGATCGAAGGAGAAGCAGAAGGAGAACTCCAAAACAAGCAAACATCGCTCTCGCGTCATGATCATCGCAAACCTGTACCTGCAACTGGTGTTGTAGTAATCTGTGAGCCACGAGTATTCAGCAATCCCATTACCATGGGTATCAAGACTAGCAAAGCTTAATGGGAAAGGAAGGGGTAAGGTGGTGAGGTTGTAGCAGCGACTAAGCATGATATGGTGGCTAACATACGCAAATGAGGCGAGAAGAGAAACAAAGGCGGCCGTCAACTAGTAATGATCAAGAAGTGATCCTGAACTCCTACTTACGTCGAGACATAACCCGAAACCGTGTTCTCCTCTCGATCAACCCGAAAAGAGACACTCACGATTACGCTTTACGGTTGGTGTATTTTAGAAGAGTTTACTTCAAGTTTACTACAACGGATATTAACAAATTCCCATCTGCCACATAACCGCGGGCACGGCTTTCAAAAGTTCAAACCCTGCAGGGGTGTCCCAACATAGCCCATGATAAGCTCTCGCGATCAACGAAGGATATTCCTTCTCCCGGGAAGACCCGATCAGTCTCGGAATCCGGCTACAAGACATTCGACGACAATAAAACAAGACCAGCAAGACCGCCCGATCGCCGACAATCCCGATAGGAGCTGCACATATCTGGTTCTCGTGGCAACACGGATGAACACTACGTGACGACAACCAAGCGATACCCCAAGTTGCCTAGGGGCGGCACCGCAAGTGGCTCTGGTTTGGACCAACACTTAGACAAGCATTGGCCCGGGGGGCTAAATAAAGATGACGCTTGGGTTAATTACTCCCAAGGGAAATATAGGTGGTTGTGAGGCAAATGGTAAAACCAAGGTTGGGCCTTGCTGGAGGAGTCTTATTCAAAGAGAACTGTCAAGGGGGTCCATAAATCACCCAACCGCGTTAGGGACGCAAAAATCCGGGAACATAATACCGATATGACGGAAACTAGGGCGGCAAGAGTGGAAGAAAACACCAGGCATAAGGCCGAGCCTTCCACCCTTTACCAAGTATATAGATGCATTAATAATATAAGAGATATTGTGATATCCCAACAATAAACATAATCCAACATGGAGCAATCTTCATCTTCACCTACAACTAGCAACGCTATAAGAGGGGCTGAGCAAAAGCGGTAACATAGCCAAACAACGGTTTGCTAGGAAGGGTGACAACGGTTAGAGGCTGACATGGCAATTTGGGAGGCTTGATCAACAAGAGATAGGTAACGCAGCATAGCGATAGAACGAAGCAACTAGCATAGCAATGATAGTAAAGAGATCCAGGGTAGCGGTCATCTTTCCTGAAATCCCGCTAGGAAGAAGAACGAGTCCATGAAGAAGATGAAGCCACGAAGTCGAACCAAGCGTAGACGAACGAATCCTCACGATCGCAACGAAACGGGAACTATCGAGAAGAAGCACACAACAAGGTAAACACACCACACATGAATAAGGCATGATGCAGAACAAGCATGATGCATGACAAGGCTACATGAAGCTACTCATGGCAAGAGATGATGCATACAAGAGCAACATATCAAAGCAAGTTTAAATGAGGCCGGAAACAACATAGAACAATTCCGGTAAGTCCTCATATGCAAATTTCGAAATTGGTCCAGATCTGAATAAACCTTATGTTCAAGTTGTTAAACAGGAAGTTAAGATGCACCACGATGATCTACACGAAATTCTAGTCAAGTTACATATAAAGTTCATTAAATTCGGAGCTACGGCCTAGAAGATATGAGCAAAACAAGATAAGCATGGCATGGATATAAAATACATAGAAACATCAAGCAAACACCTCAAAACAAGGATGCAACATGATAATATGAAACTACATGCAATTCTAAGAAAGTTTCATATGGAGCACACTCAAAACGAGCAACGGTTCAACACATACACCCTATACAAGTCATAACAACAATCTGTCCAAAACAGCAACTAGGCATATTGCAAGCATCAAAACAACATGCTACAGCACCTCAACATGAGAACAAGAGGCATGGACATGAAGTACAGGTAAAGCATGACAAAACATGAACACTAAGCTATCTCCAGAAATCACTAGAACATGCTCAAAAGGACATGGCAAGATTGCAAATAATAACAGTTTCAGACTTTGCAGAAATAACATCAGGTTGCAATGTTTAGAGCTATCAAACAACATGCTATAGGAACTTATCATGGCAAACAAAGGCATGGCATGGAACTACTAATTGCATAGAACAAAAGTCCTTTACTGACCATGAGACAAAAGGGCACAGAAAATATGATGGCACCCATGTAAACATGGCAAAAGATATGACAGATTCATACATGGCAGGAACAACAATAAGTAGACATGTTGGTGAGCTTGAACCACTCATCACAGAGCAAGACATGGCATGGCAAGGCAACTCACAGTAATAAGACATGTTTCTGAAGCTAATAATGGCAAGATCAAGTTCATAGGGTGCATGGATCACTAGCAAAGCTCATGGCAAAACTGAACTTAATGTTAACAGGCTGACGGCAACATTATTTAGCAACTTTGAGAGCAAGATAACAACAAGCTACAGCAGGCTATAAATGCAACCAGGGGTATGGATGGATATAGCATGACATGTAGAACAAAACACCCTTAGTGAACATCTCTATATTATGCATAGAATAATTTGTAGAAGCAGGTTTACATAGCATCATAATATAACAGAATCAGCCTAGCAAAACAGCAACAGCAAATACCCTACTTAACAAGCTCGATGCACTCACTACAGGAATCACAAAAATCCATGGATGGCACCACTGTGAAGATGGCATGACATAGTTCGAAACACATGTAGAGCTCATGCTCATAGGATGCACACATCAAATGCAACAAAAATGACAAATCACCAAGTTATAACAGTTTCAGCAGATTAACATCATATAGCACTCTTGGAACGATGATTCAGGCATCAAGATGAGCTCAAATGAAAATGATGCAATGGAATGAAATGAATTACTCGTCGAGGCGAACAATTTGACATATTGCACGCACGAAACGGAGCAGTATGCATGGAGATATGATGCGTTCAACATGCTAACATTATGCAAAAACATTTCGGGACTTAGAGGAAAATCACCTCCGGATCTGGGGTTGACCGGTATGATTTCGAGGCTCGCGGAAGTCGCGGGGTTAGCCTTGAGTGAGAGAGGACGACGGAGGAGGGGCGGGAGGCTGGATCCGGTAGCAGAGTCGCCGATCTGGCGGAGCAGCGCCGAGCGGCGAAGCCTTGCCGTGAGCTTCATGGCGAGTCGGCCATTCATGGCGGCAACAATGGCGGTTGCCGTCGAAGTGAGGCGAGCCCGAGGCGGCGACAGAGGCGCGCATAAGCCTGGAAGCCGGCCGGAGGCGCTGTGGCGAGGTCTGTGTGTGGCCGCGTGCGACGGCGGCGGCGGATTCAGCGACAAGCGAGTCGCCGGCGGAGGCCTTGTGGCCTTGTGTGGCGTGGTAACCTGCTGGCTGGCGGGCAGCGCTGGGCCCAGCGAGACCTCGGCGGCGGAGAGGCTGGGACGCGTGGCGCCCAGGACCGGCTGGCGCGGGGATCTTGGCGTGGCGCGTTGCCATTGGTCGAGGCGGCGTGGCGGTGGCGGTGGACGCGTCCGGCTGCGGGCGGACATGTCCGGTGGCGCGAGGAGGGAGAGGGCTAGGGTTTGGACTGCGAGAAAAATCCGGGAGGGGCACATATATATAGGTAGAGGGAGCTAGGAGACTCCAAATGAGGTGCGGTTTTCGCCCACACGATCGTGATCGAACGCCGAGAGCATAGAGGGGAGTTTGCTGGGCTTTGGGCTGCACCCAAAAGAGGCCTTTGCGGTTACCCGGTTAACCGTTGGAGTACCAAACAACCTCCAAATGGCACGAAACTTGACAGGCGGTCTACCGGTGCTATACCAAGGCCGCTTGACAAACCTCGGTCCATTCCGAAAATGTTTAACACCCGCACAAGAGAAGAGACAAAGAGGGGACGCCGGATGACATAGGAGTGCCGGATTGGAAAACGGACAACGGGGAAAATGCTCGGATGCATGAGACGAACACGTATGCAAAAGTGATGCACATGATGACATGATAAGAAATGCAGGTGATGACATGGCAAAGTGCAACACACAAGCACATGACATGGCAAAGACGGCGAATAATTGGAAGACACCTGGAGCATCGAATCCGGGGCGTTACAAAGTAGCTCGCCGAGGAGCATAATTACCTTGACGATGTTGCCAGTTGAAAAACCATGAGGGTCGCCTTCTTATGCTCCCGAAACTTCTTACTCCCTCCATTTACTTATACAAGGCTACAAACTTGAATTACAGGTATGGTGTCAAGGTAAAATTAATGTCTGCTTTGCAAGCTAGTTTGTTTTCTCGTTTACCAGGTTAATTAATAGGGCACATGCAAGTTAGAGGAAATTGAGTGGACGTGAGAGCGAAAGTAGTTGAGAGTTTCATTATCATATAGTGCATGCATGCGAGTAGTTAAATCATGGGTTGCTAGTACGAGGCAATATCATCAATTTGCCTCGATTACTGTTGGTGGTCTTTTAGATGCAAAATGGAAAATACTTAAAAACAACCGGCTAATTACTTGAGGGGCGTAAGCCACCTCCGACATGTGCTACACGTCCCCGCGGGCTCACTCACTGCTTATCTCTTCCTCCCCCTTATCTCTTCCTCCATGAGCATGAGCCTCTCGTTTCTTTTCCTCTTTCTTCTTTCCTTCCTTTCAATGATCATCGCCCATCTCAGGAAGTTCCCAATGCTACGAGATACAGTGACCACCTGGGCGCGAGTGAGGCACACGAGGAAGGCATGGGCGCGTTGTGCGCCAACGCCGGCTTGGGCTGCTGCACCAGTGGTGGTCGCGGTAATAGCAAATATGGCGGAGCGGCGACTCACTCTACTGCGAACGGCCGGCAATGCTGCCACCGGAGCTGCAAGCCATCAATGCAGCAGTCCCTCGGTCGCAGATGTGCACCGGTGCTGCAAACCCCCGGGCCACCGGTGACCTGCCGTGGACGCGGAGTAGTGCTGTGGGGGCGGCGAGCGATGCTGCAAAAGGATGACACCGAGAACCTCTACATTGGTGGGGGGGCATCGGCAGCTTGATGGCGATGATGTTGTGTAACACGCCGGATAGTGCGAAGGGCGTGATGAGGCTTCAATAGCCGACATTGTTGTGCAACAGACGCAGGTGTTGCGATGCAACGCTGGTCAATGTCTGTCGGCGCTCGTTGGCGAGAGCTAGTGTTCCTATGCGGCAACTCATCGATGTCATGCGCGTCGTTGTAGAGAGGCACAGATGATGCGATGTAGCAGCGGCGGCGGCAGCTGCCGGCGCTGCAATGCGGTGCTCATCGGTAACTACCAGTGATGTGATGCATCGATCGTCGGTGCTACTGGCGTTGCTATGTAGCACGCGCGTTGCTGCAGAGAGGCATCGGTGATGTAGTGCAGCAGTGATGGAGGTTGCCAGTGCTGCAAAACATCAATGGTGGGGCATAGATGCAAAGTAGCAGGCGGCAGCAGCACCGACGACGAAGACGGTGGACGGCATCGCTGCAGTAGAAGGTCACACGTGTGAAAGGGTCGATATGGTTGACTAGAGGGGGGTGAATAGGCAACTACCAATTTTTAGCTTTTCTTAAAAAATTAGGTTTAGCAACAAATAGGTTGTCTAGATGTGCAACTAGGTGAGCAACCTATATGATCCAAGCAAAAGATACAACACAACAAAAGCTTGCACAAAGTAAAGGGAAGAGATAACCACAAGTGGAGCCGGTGGAGACGAGTATGTGTTAACAAAGTTCCTTCCCTTTGGGGGAAGTACGTCTCCGTTGAAGTGGTGTGGAGGCACAATGCTCCCCAAGAAGCCATTAGGGCCACCGTATTCTCATCGCGCCCTCACACAATGCGACTGAACCTTTAAAAACAAGGTTGGGGCAATCTCCACAACTTGATTGGAGGCTCCCAACGATACCAAGGAGCTTCACCACAATGGAATGTGGCTCTGAGGTGACCTCAACTGTCTAGGGTGCTCAAACATCCAAGAGTAACAAGATCCGCAAGGGATTAGTGGGGGGAATCAAATATCTCTTGGTGGAAGTGTAGATACGGGCCCTCTCAACCAATCCATAGAAAATCAACAAGTTTGATTGGCTAGGGAGAGAGATCGGGCGAAAATGAGCTTTGGAGCAACGATGGAGTTTTGGGGGAGGAAGAGGTAGCTTTTCTTGGGGAAGAAGACCCCCTTTTATAGTGGGGGGGGGGGATCCAACCGTTATGCACTTCTCAGCCCGCAGACAAGCGGTACTACTGCTCCAGGAGCGGTACTAACGCTCCCAGAAGGGTGCATGGGAGAGAATGGGAAACATGGGGAAAATAGAGGCCTGGGGGTGGTAGCCATGGTAGTAGGTTGGATGTTTTACAATCATTTTATAGTCATTTTATATCATTTTTGGGTACCAATCTATTAACATAGTGCCAAGTGCCAGTTGTTGTTTTCTGCATGTTTTTTATATCGTAGGAAATCAATATCAGACGGAGTCCAAATGCAACGAAACTTTACTGAGATTTTTTTATGGCCAGAAGACACATAATGGGCCCTGGCTGCGCCTTGGGGATGCTCCAAGGAGAGCACAACCCACCAGGAGCACTGACAGGAGGCCAGGCGCGCCACAGTGGGTTGTGCCCACCTCGGGTGCCCCCCGGACCGCCTCTTTGCTCTATAAATACCCCAATATTCCAGAAACCCTAGGGGAGTCGACAAAATATTGATCCAACCGCCGCAGAGTCCAGAACTACCAAATCCAATCTAGACACCATCTCGGATGGGGTTCACCACCTCCATTGCTGCCTCTCCGATGATGCGTGAGTAGTTCTTTGTAGACCTTCGGGTCCGTAGTTAGTAGCTAGATGGCTTCCTCTCACTCGCTGAATTCTCAATACAATGGTCTCTTGGAGACCCATATGATGTAACTCTTCTGCGGTGTGTTTGTTGGGATCTGATGAACTTTGAGTTTATGATTAGTTATATATTTTTTTATCCATGAAAGTATTTGAGTTTATTTGATCTGTTTTATGCATGATTGTTTATAGCCTCGTATTTCTTATCCGATATTTGGGTTTTGTTTGGCCAACTTGATCTATTTATCTTGCAATTGGAAGAGGTGCTTTGTAGTGGGTTCGATCTTACGGTGCTTGATCCCGATGTGAGAAGGGAACCGACACGCGTATGTATCGTTGCTACTAAGGATAAAATGATGGGGTCTATCTCTACATAGATAGATCTTGTCTACATCATGTCATCGTTCTTATTGCATTACCGTTTTCCATGAACTTAATACACTAGATGCATGTTGGATAGCGGTCGATGTGTGGAGTAATAGTAGTAGGCCTTGGCGAGTCGGTCTAAAATCTTGGGCGTGATGCCTATATAATGATCATTGCTGGATATCGTCATGATTATTTGAAGTTCTATCAATTTCCCAACAGTAATTTGTTTACCCACCGTTTGCTATTTTTCTCGAGAGAAGCCGCTAGTGAAACCTACGGCCCCCGGGTCTCTTTCTCATATATTTGCCTTTGCGATCTACTTCTCCTTTGCATTTATTTTCAGATCTATTAAGCTGAAATACAAAAATACCTTGCTGCAATTTATTCTTATTTATTTTGTTTGGCATTCGATCTATCAATCTACTACAATTTCCTCACGTCCGTTTGCCCATCTTGGGGCGCCACTACCCGAAAGGGATTGACAACCCCTTTTACACGTCGGGTTGTGAGGATTTGTTATCTGTGTACAGGGGATGTTTACGTTGTGTTGCTTGGTTCTCCTACTGGTTCGATAACCTTGGTTTCTTCACTGAGGGAAATACCTACCGTCGCTGTGTTGCATCATCCCTTCCTCTTTGGGGAAATACCGATGTAGTCCTAGCCGACAACACCTTTCACCACTGCTTCGGTACAAACGGTGGACAACTCCAATGATGCGGAAAGGAGCAAAGGGTGCAATATGAGTGTGTGCGTGTTGATTCCACCCGAACCTTTCCGAAGCGGGCCCCGTCTTGATAGTACGATTATCCCTACGACTCAAGACCACCAGAAAAGAACCGTAGAAAAAGAAAACCGTCTTCTCTTGAAACTCCAGGGATACGAATTGTCTTGTGCCATATGCTTGATAGTCTGAAATGCTCGATGCACACGATTAGTCCGCAAACATGTTGTCATCAATCACCACAACCAATTAGGGAGAAATATGCCCTAACAATCTCCCCCTTTTTGGTGGATTGATGACAAAGTGGGATTTGCACAAAGGATATAGCAAAACAAGGTGTGCAACCCCACCATCTACAAAATATAGACAAGCTCCCGCTAGATGTATGCACTACTTTAGATATATTTTTGGAATCCAAAATACACATGTAGAGGATCCACACTCCCCTTATCTTTTATAGACCAAGCCATACTTGCAGAAATATGAAAGGAGGAAAGTAAGCAGGTAACATCATGTGAGCATATGAATAAGAGAATAAGCATAAGGTACAACTCACAAGCAAGTAATAACATAACGTACTTGACCTAAATAGATAGAGATAGGGTAGTTCATATGTCTTACACCATATGGTCTCGAACTCACAGGACAAAAACAAACCAAGGCAAACGAACGAGCTCAAGCGAAAGCAACGACAAAGAAAGACACACTCGACTCACGACACACACACTGCAAATCCTACACTCTCTCCCCCTTTGGCATCGAGACACCAAAAGAGTAGAGAGGACACCTAAGCACGACGGTGGTAGCAACCCTCCAGGACATCATCACACATGCTCCTTCTCCTCGTCAGGCTCCTCTGCAGCAGCTGAAGGGCCTCCAGAGCCATCATTAGAATCGGATCCAAGGATCCTCATTAGTGATCCTGTCCTCAGAGCCATCATCAACGGTGAGGTCAACATGTCTCATAATCGCCTTGTCACGACGACGGGCCTTCTTATCAGCAATGTGAGCCTTATACTGCCCCTTGGCTTGAAGGCAGAACAACTTCTTCATCTTTTGCTTGAGCTTCTTAGCCCAAGATGGCTCCTCAGAAGGCTCATAGTCCTGCTCATCATCATCAACATCCTCATCCTCAGACTGCACTTGTGGGGCAGGAGTTGCCATTCCCCACTTCTCCTTCTGCCTCAACTGAACAACATCATGAGACACTAGATCTCTAGTGAGAAGCTCCTCATCCGGAAACGTAGATGGCTGTGTCTCCTCAATGATCTGCATTAGGTAAGGGCCATAAATGATGCACATGTGTTCCAAGATCGCACACCGGAGCTCCGACCACATGACATGAGACACATCCAGAACTTCCTGAGAGCCCTTCTCCTTCTGGCAAAAGAGAAGAAGATCCACCATATAGGAATGCACCATATCCTGATTGCCAATACGAGGGAACAGAGTGTTGTCGAAGATCCTATGCATGACATCCATAAAAGGCCAAAGTTTGTGGGAGACATGCCTAGTATCAGATACCTTCTTGGTGGAAAACTGCCACAGCCTCCTTGTGAGTAGCATTGACCTCCGGTGAGAGCGAAATCCAACTGGGTTTCGGGCGCCCTTATCCTCATACGACAGCAACTGCATTAAGGTCTTCCAAGAAGCAGACAAGCGTTGGCCATTGGTCTTCCAAGAATTGGGCCACAAGCTCCGCATCAAATTCCTTGTTGAATGAAATGATCCTTGTCGGTGTACTAGAGTAGGGGTACCCTAGTATCCCGAACTCGTGCACGGGCAGTTGCAGCACCCTGCGGCAGGGCTAGCCTAGTGACCGCCAAGATCCTCCGCGGCTCCTTTGGAGCCATTCAAAACAAAGTAATCAAGGCCCGGCAAGAGGAGCTTGCCGGAAGGCCCTCAAGGCACGATGGAAACAAGACCCGGCAAGAGGAGCTTGCGGGAAGGCTGGTGATCGACAAGCTCCCAAAGCGCGGCGAGATTCAGCAGCGGCAAGGTGCTTGCAGCGGCGACAACCTCTCTTCATCTCCGCTCCAGCTCATCCGCCAATGTGTCGCCATGGGGCTATTCTGAAACGCAGCGTGTCGATGGGCTGTGCAGCCAGCGAGGAGCAGCGATAAGCGGGCGACAAGCTACCATCGTGGCAAGCAGGCGCGCCAGCGGTCCTGTTGCCTTTGTTTAAGCGGCGAGGGGCGGGCATTATTACTCTTGTCCCTTGCCGTCGAGTTAGGTATAAGGCCTTGTACCTTTGTACAAGTTGGTGTACCAACTACTGTTTTCCCATTTTGCCCTCATCTGCGTTGCCACTGTGGTGACCCTTGATCCTATAAAGGAGGTCCGTGTGCAGCGTAGAAAGGGTTCGGCTCGTTCGGTTCATTAGACTCATCTGAGACCACACTCCTCGAGCTAGGTTTTGTAGCTCTCATTGCTCCCTAGCAAGAACACAATAGAATCAACCAAGCAGCAGTAGGAGTATTATCTCTCCGGAGAGCTCCGAAGCTGGGTAAACTGCTCGTGTGCATCGCCTCGATCTGCTCTTTGTGCATTCTCCGCCCGCCCTCTGAACCAAAAGGGACTCGGTCCCATAGGTGTCCGTGGGTCACGATCAGCCTCCCCGACATCTTTGGCGCGTCCCACGTGGTTGGCCAATCCGGTAGTTGTACGAAAGGCAAATGGGAAATGGAGACTCTTTATCGACTTTACAGATGTTAATAAAGCTTGTCCCAAAGACCCATTTCCCTTGCCGCGTATAGACAAGATTGTTGACTCCACAGCTGGATGTGATTTGCTTTCATTTCTTGGCGCATATTCGGGATATCATCGAGATCTTCATGGCGAAGAGGATGAAGAAAACGCATTCATTACACCATGTGGCACATCTTGTTTCATCGGATGCCTTTCGGTTTGAAAAATGCTGGTTCAACGTTTGCAAGAGTAGTCCATGGCGCTTTTGAGCATAAATGCAGAAATGTAGAAGCCTACATGGATGACATAGTGGTCAGAAACAAGGACAAAGCAACTCTGGTTCAAGATTTGAATGAGACCTTTGCAAATCTGCATAAGATCAACCTCAAGCTCAACCCGAGAAGTGCGTGTTTGGAGTTCCTTCGGCAAGCTTCTCGGGTTCTTAAATCTCGATGAGGAATTGAAGCCAATCCCGACAAGATCAAGGCCATTGAGCAGATTGAAGCACCAAAGCGCGTCAAGGATGTAAGAAGGCTTGCGGTTGCGTGGCTGCTCTCGGCGAGGTTTATCTCTAGGTCGGCTGGCCAGCGCCTGCCATTTTCAAGATTTTGAAAAAGGCAGGTCAATGAAATGGACTCGAAGCGGAGGCTGCCTGCAGGACCTAAAGAGGTACTGTCTTCCACTCCGATACTTATCGCACCTAGGCCACAAGAGAAGTTGCTGCTATACATGGCGGCAACCAATCAAGTGGTTAGTGCTGCGTTAGTAGCGGAAAGGGAAGCGAGCGAGGCCGACAAGCGAGGCGGATGCATCCAGCGACAAGCGAGGGGCCGCCGTCAAGCTCTGGTCCCGAAAAGGAAGGATCTGTGCAAGATTGCGAAGATCACGAGAAAAGGATGGTGCAGCGCCCGGTCTACTTTGTCGGTTCCTTCTGCGGGGCTAGGTCAAGGTATTCGGTGTGCAGAAATTGCTTTTCGGCCTCCTCATGGCCTCGAAAGCTGCGCCATTACTTCAAGCACATGAGATAACAGTTGTCACTCGCTTTCGCTGAAAAGGATATTGCAAAACCGGAAGCAACAGGCAGGATTGTCAGTGGGCACTAGAACTGTCAAGCTTTGGCCTCAAGTTTGAAAGCACTTCAACTATCAAAAGCGAGCAACTGGCGAGTTTATAGCGAGTGGACACCGGCGCAAGATGAAGAAATTCGAGCGAGCATCCCGTCAAGGAAGCAAGTAAAGAGTGGCTGATGTGCTTGATGGTGCCTTCTGCTGCAAGGCGCCGGTGCTTGGCGTGCTGCTTATCGCACCACCAGAGAGCACCTCAAGTACATAGTCCAAATGCACTTTCCCAAGGAGCAAGCAACAAATAATCTGCGAGTATGAAGGTTTGCTTGCGGACTCGAGATGCAGTGGACCTTGGGATCGAAAGCTTATTGTCGGGGGTGACTCGCAGCTTGTCGTCCGCCAAGTAAACAAAGATTATCGAGTCCGTTGATGGAAGCCTCGTTGATGAAGTGAAAGCTAGAAGAGCACTTTGAAGGCCTGCAAATGGAACATGTTCCAAGAGCTCGAGAATGATATTGCTGATGGCTGTCAAAGTCGCCGCCTCAAGTTACTGTGGAACCAGGGATCTTTGTGCTCAAGCTGACTCAACCGACCGTAACACTATCAAGCTGGGCCAGAACAAAAAGAGGAAGTTGGTTTCGGTGACTACTTTCGGCGAGCTCCACGAAGCCACCGCCAAGAAGGTCCCCAAAATCAGCGCGAATGTCGCTGAGGCGATCTGCTCCGACAAGCCCTAAGGTTTGTTTCGTTGAAGCGAGGCGCTCCCGACAAGTTTTGCTCGGCAAGCTCGTCGGGGATCATCAACTCGGCTGAGCCGCGAGTTCTTGCCGTAGAAGCTGATGTTCCCTTGATGGCGAGATGTGCCTTTAGTCCTTGTTGTCGAGCGCGGAGCTCCGGCCATGGCGCAGCAGATCCTCCATTTCCTTGAGCGGGAGAACTTCCGAATAGCAAGAAGAAGCGAAAGAGTAGCCCGGCAGTCAAGTATGTACCGGTTTGTTGACAACATCATGCGAGAAGAAGACTCAGCGGAGTGAAATTGAAGTGTATTTGCGGGAAGATGGGCGAAGCTGTTGGCGAGAGATACGGAGGCATATGTGGTCACCACATTGGCGCAAAACACTGCGGCAAAGCTTTCCGGCAAGGTTTCTTCGGCGGAAGCCCTCCGGATGCTGCTGCACAAGTAACCAAGTGTGAAGCGTGCAGTTCCATTCAAGCGAGATACACCAGCCAGCTCAAGCTCTCCGGACAATCCCTTTATCTGGCCATTTTGATGCAGGGGCTCGACATCCTTGGCCCTTTTCCCGAGCTGTCGGGGCTTTGATACTTATGCGTTGCAATCGACAAGTTCACAAAGTGGCGGAAGTGGAAGCAATGATGAAGGTGACGGCACGGTCGTGATCAAGTTCTTGGTCAATTGTTTGCCGTTTGGGATTCCTAACGGATCATCACCGACAATGGCACACAATTCACGAGTCGCACCTTCATGCGATCGTCCAAGATCTTGGCGCCAAGGTCTGCTTTACATTGCTCACCGAGAAGCAGCGGTCAGCGAGAGAGGGCAAATCTGAAGTGCTGCGGGGACTCAAGACCAGAACTTTTGACAGGCTGCGCAAGTGCGGAAGAAAGCTGGATTGAGGAGCTGCGGTGGTTCTTTAATTCGTCGGGGCGGCGCCAAATCGAACCCGGCGGACACCTTTGCTCTAGTCTATGGAGCGAAGCAGTTCTCCCACGGAACTTCGTATCACGGGTCACCTCGAGTAATCGCTTATGATGAGCTTGAGCAAGAGCAGCTGCGACAAGATGGCGCGCTGCTCCTCGAGGAGGATCATCTTGGGCTCTTTATCTGAGCTGCTCGTTACCAGCAAGATTTGCGCCGCTACCATAGCCGCAAAGTTAATGCCGAAGTTTGAGGAAAGGCGACCTTGTTCTTGGCGCGTTCAGATCCAAGAATTCCAACAAGTTGGCCTTGAGGTGGGAAGGCCCTTGCTCGGGTGAAGCGAGTCACTAGGCTGGCGCTGTCGCGCTAGAGACCGAAGATGGCATTCGGTGAGCAACTCTGGAACATAGAGCATCTTAGTAAGTTTTACCCATAGGCGGCGGTTGCGGAACCCGTTCGGCAACCACCCCTAATACAAGTCTTGCCGATGTTGCATGTAATCCTTTGTACAAAGCGAGCGCGAGATCCGATGCATCGATAAAAGCTCATGTGTTGCGCTGAATTTGTCAATTTCATGCTTTCATCGTTATTATGCATGTGTTATCGACATTTTGTGCAGCGTCCACACCGATGGCGATAACGAGCCACTAGGCTCCATAACTATTTTCTCTTCTTTCTTCTCAAAAAGAGGAAGGTCCATCCACCCACAAGTTAACGGGGAAGGAGAAGATAATGGTGTGGGCCACCAAGTGTCGCTCGAGGAAGTATCGCCTTGCCGGAAGCAAGCGACAGAAAAGCTAAGTTGCTAAGTTTAAGTAATCAGTTTTAAATTTTTAAGTTATTTTCCTCGAGCGATAGTACTTTGTATGGAAAACACATGCGGAGGAACCAACTCGTAGCTAATCGCACCCTTACTTTGTTTGAGTCCGCTCAACAACTTAAGTGCGCTGCAACTAGTTGCGACAAGGTTGCTTCGGGAGGCAGCATCACCGGCGAGCTGGCGGCGTTCGCACTCAGCGCTTCATGACAAGGGTGCTTTCGCACCGACAAGTTCCCTAGAAGCGTAGGGCACAAACATACAAGGAAGAAATCAAGTAAAGGAAATAACGTTGCAATCGTTGCCTAAGATAGAGTATATTACAAAATAACATCGCAGATCTAATAGATTGTTCTTCTAAACATGATCTGCAGCGACAAGGAAAAGATAAACTTAGCGGCCTAGTCCCCGCGATGCCGTCGAGCCTCTTGACTCCGCTCACCACATCCCACGATGGGTGCGACAAAGGGCCTTGAGTGCTTCGGCGTCGGCGATCGTGGCGAGGACTTGAGGGCGTTGGTGAAGTTGGCGCTTTGGATTGCGGAAGGCCACCTTCATCGGCACCTTCAGAGAACCCGGCGCAGATTTGGCGCGACTTCGTCGGCCAGCTGCTTTGGGATCTCCTCCGAACCGCGAAGACCGTCCTGCGCCCTTGAAGAAACAGGCTGAGCTTGGCGCTGGGTTGAAGGTTCTCGTCGGTGGAGTACCCAAGATCCACCATCCCGGCTCCATCGGCTCATTGTGGATGGCGGCGGCGGTGTCCACAAGACCCTCGTCGATGCATCACACTATCTCGAGAGTATCACTGGCGGTCGCGGCATTCGCCGGCAACTCCTCGTTAGCCTTGATCTTCTCCGGCAGACCCGCTTCCGCTCCTTGGCGCCGTCCAGTGTCTCCGTCAAGGTGGTCAGTTTCAGCTCAAGATCCGCCTTGGAGTCCTTGGCGGCGTCGAGCTCTTTGATCTTCTTAGCGAAAGCGACCACGCAACTTCGCCAAGAGTGTAGGCGTCCTTCTCGCGCTCGCGTTTCAGCCCGGTGACCTCCTCGTCGCTCTTACGAAGGTGGCCTCCAGCTGTGCCACCCTCGCCTCAATTCCTTCTTGGCGGCCTCGGCAGCAGCGGCGGCGTCCTTTGCCTCCTTGAGTGCTCCGCCAATTGATTGCTTTCAGCGTAAGATCTTCTTCATAGCTATCGAGGTTGATCTTCCGCTGCGCCACTCACTTCTTCTTGCGGAGAGCTTCTGCCGGCAAGCCTTTGCTGCTCCTCGACCTCGGCCTTCTCCAAGATGAAGGCCGTGCGCTCTTCGGAGAAGTTGCTCCAGCGCCTGCTATGTCCGGAGAGTTTCCTTGTTGGCGCGCGGAGCTCTTCTGCGCTTCTCCATGTCAGCTCCGCCCTCGCGACAAGTGCTTCCCGTGACTCGGCTTAGCTTGCCGGGCCGGTGAAGCGGCGGCTTCTTCGGCGGCTGCTCCTCCTCGAACTTCGCCCTTGCTGCTGCTCGACACGTCAACGATGACAGCCAGGAGGCGAGCAACTCCGTCGAAGGTCTCCCCTTTGACGGCGCCTTGGAGCTTAGCGCCCATGGAAGCTTGATGAAGACACCGTCGCCCGGCCTTGAATAGGCGCCGGGCTGGGGCTCTTCCAGATGCAGTGCGGCATCGGTGGCGAAGTCGGTGGTCGGTGCTGGCGCTGGCGCTCCTGCGGCCTCGGGGCCGTCGATCGATCACGGACCCCTCCCGACCTCTGCGCCGGCAGCCTTGGCGGCCTCCTCGCCCGGCCGGACCCATCGGCGCGGCCTCCTCCTCCATGTTGGCGGCGTCGTCATTGTTGTCATGGCGTCCTCCTCACCGGCAACCTCGGTCTCCATCGGCTCTCCGTGAGATGGATCGATGTCGAAGAAAGAAAGAACAATCAAGCAGATGTTCAAAAAGAAGAACAGAAGAAAAAAGAACCCAAGGGAGATTTTCAAGTAAGAAGATTACGCAATGGGATCTGTTGCGCGGTCTCCACCACGGAGGGTCGTCGGCGCTGCCCTTTGTCGGAGAGGCCTCCCTTGGGAGGCGCTCCTTGGCGGAGAATTCTCCCTTGGCGGCGTAGTTGAAGCAAGCAGAACTTCGGGAGTGACCTCTGGGGCCTCCTGATGAGGCCGCTCTGCTCCTACATAATTCAACAAGTCAGATATCAGTGATGAAGAAGTAGCCAAGCACACCTAACCGTAAGAAATAAACCAAGTACTTACGCTGGGGGCTGTGCTGGGGGCTGCTCTCTTGAAGGGTTGCCGGATCCGGCAGGGGAGTCTCAGACGTGCCTCCTGTCGCCACGGGAGATTCGTCTTCGATGACCACCACCGGAGTCTTGGCTCTCTTCGACGCCCTCTGAGCCAGCGTCCTGAAAAAGGAAAAAGCTCAGAATGAAGCAAGTTAGATACAAGACAAAGCAGCAAATTGAAGGATTACAAGTAGCAGCGACAAGATCTTACTCTTCTTATTCTTCCTCCTCGGAGCTGAGAGCGGAGAAGTCAAATTCGCTCGGTGCGGCGAGCTGGAGGTAGGATCCCTCGGGCGCTTGGCGGGTGCGGGGCGTGGCTCGAAGGCCCGCTCCCGTTGTTGTGGCGGCATGAGGCGCTCCGTGGCAGCAGTGCTTGCAGCGGTGGAAGCGCGTCAGGCCAGCAGCGGCTGTTGGCCCGTCTGCCGCCCGCCACTTCTCCGATCTTTGCGGGCGTCTTCTTGGCGGGGCGCGGGCTCCTCCAGCGGCAAGCTACTTGGCAGCGGAGGGCGCCCCGACAGGCTCGTTCGGCTCAGCGTCGGGCTCGGCCTGCTCCTCCTCACGGCGAACTCCCTCGGTCGGCAAGGCTTGCCGCCTCGGCTGCCTCTGCCTCCTCGGCGGTGAACCCAAACACGTCGGCGGTGGCAGCTTCGCCGCCTCCTCCAACCTTGTGGCGTCGGCGCCATCTCTTGCTCGGTGGTGTCACGGGTGAGCGCTTCGCTCGTCGGCGCGAATCGGCACTTCTTCCAAGTTGTCGAAGAAGCTGCTGCGCGATGTCGTCGGCGGGCTCTGCCAAGTTGGAGCGATTCCATGGGAATCGCTGGCACGGCATCATCGCAGCGGATGCGGTCAAGCGACGAGTTGTTGCACAAAACACGACTCCCTCGGCAACATGAACCACTCGGGGTGATCGCATCGAGCTTGAACAGCTCCGCAGCATGGCATCCAGCTCCAAGGCGGTGAAGTTCCAGTTGAGGCCGGACGCAACCTCATGATGTCCGCGCGTTTTGGAACTCCCAAGCAGGCCTCCCCTCTCCTGCAAGGCGCAATCGGCGGTGAAGGAAATCGCGCCAACAGCTCCTACGGTAAGCCCGGCATGCACGAGGCGCAAGATCCGGTCACGGCAATCTTCAACAGCATCCTCCGGCACCAAGTTGCTTCAATCGTTGCCGCGCACTATGGGAGTTTGGCGCAAAGGCGGTGAAAACTGCGGGTCCTCCTCTAGATCCAACACCAATCGGCTCTCCACTCCTCCCACTTGCTGCGCAGCTCTCCGTCAAGATATGCTTCCTTCTTGCCGATCCTGGAGATCCATGCGATCCCTCCGGCAAGCGGCTCTCCTCTCTCAACACGGGGCATGAAGTAGTGGCGGAAAAGTGCTACATTTGGGTGGACTCCGACAAAGTTCTCGCAGGTGTGCGAAAACTGCCATGGTGAGGGCGGCGTTGGGGGTGAAATCAAGGAGGCGGAGGCCATATGTGTTCATGACATCGCAAAAGAATTCGGAAAAAGGCGAGAGCCCGCGATGGAAAAAAGCGAAGAAGGGGTACCCGATGGAAACCTTCTCGGATGTGGCGGCGGAGATCACCCTCGTGCTGTGGAGTGCGCCGCGTCTCCGTCGACGAGAAGAGGTAGTACAGCTCTCGCATCTCCTTGGCGTCGGCGAGGGGATTGAAGAGGCCGCTCCTTCCATGGCGCCCGCGAGCGCTGCGCCTCGGCGACTTCACCCCTTTGCCCTTGTCGGCTTTGAGCCATGGCGGAGGTGGTGGAGAATCCGGCGGCGTTGGTGGCGCCCGGTGGCAATGGGGGAGGGGCGGGCGTCGCACTCTTTGGATTTGAGAAGAAGGGGGGCGGCGGTGGTTTTGATGTGACAGCAATGGCAAGTGGGCATCCTGCCTGTTTCCCCTGTTTATAAGGAGGAGAGGCGGGCGTTCGCTTTCCCATTAAAAAAGCCCACGATCTCCCCACGCGCGCCACGTCCGGGCGTGCCGTTCATGGGGGCGTGGTGGGTCGAAGGCGATAATGGCGTAATCTGGGCGCGGCGTGCCGTGCCTTTTTTGGGCCTGCCCATGAGCTCAGCGCCGTGTGTGGCCCGGGCCGGGGCTCTGTCGGTGTACTAGAGTAGGGGTACCCTAGTATCCCGAACTTCGTGCCTGCGGCGATTCAGACACCAGCGGCAGGGCTGCCCTAGTGACCGCCAAGATCCTCGCGGCTCCTTTGGAGCCATTCAAGAACAAAGTAATCAAGGCCCGGAAGAGGAGCTTGCGGGAAGGCCACTCAAGGCACGATGGAAACAAGACCCGGCAAGAGGAGCTTGCCGGAAGGCTGCTGATCGACAAGCTCCCAAAGCGCGACAAGGATTCAGCAGCGGCAAGGTGCTTGCAGCGGCGAAACTCTCTTCATCTCCGCTCCAGCTCATCGTAGCGATGTCGCCATGGGGCTATTCGAGCGCAGCGTGTCGATGGGCTGTGCAGCCAGTGGGAGCAGCGATAAGCGGGCGACAAGCTACCATCGTGGCAAGCGGAGGCACACTTAGCGGTCCTGTTGCCTTTGTTTAGGCGGCAGGGGCGGGCATTATTACTCTTGTCCCTTGCCGTCGAGTTAGGTATAAGGTCTTGTACCTTTGTACAAGTTGGTGTACCAACTCTTTGTTTTCCCATTTTGCCCTCGTCTGCGTTGCCACTGTGGTGACCCCTTGATCCTATAAAAGGAGGCCCGTGTGCAGCGTAGAAAGGGTTAACTCGTTCGGTTCATTCGACTCATACGAGACCACACTCACTCAGGCTAGGTTTTGTAGCTCTCATTGCTCCCTAGCAAGAACACAATAGAATCAGCCAAGCAGCAGTAGGAGTATTATCTCTCCGGAGAGCTCCGAAGCTGGGTAAACTGCTCGTGTGCATCGCCTCGATCTGCTCTTTGTGCATTCTCCGCCCCCCCCTCCGAACCACAAGGGACTCGGTCCCATAGGTGTCCGTGGGTCACGATCAGCCTCCCCGACAATCCTCTTGATATCCAGCTCCTCGCACCACTGAAGAGCCTCTCCAAAGTAAGGCAGGTCCCTCTCCATGTGAGAGAGATCCACTGACTTCACTTTCACATACAGATTCTTCTTTCCCTTCAACACATCAAAGAAGATCGACCGCTGAAACTTGTTCCAGAACATACGATGAACAAGAGAAGGATCCTGAGGCTCCTGGTATGGATTGCGCTTCCGTTCCGTACCAAACTCCAGAGCAGACATCTGATGAGCCCCCTTGGGCCCCTTGTTCTTGGTTGCAATGACTTTGACTCTCCGTCTACCCTGCTCACTCGAGCCACTCGCAGGCACTGACCCACTCTCTGGCACTGTGTTGTCTACTGGCACAGTGGCAGAACGGTAGCGCTTGGAGCCACCGGTATGAGTGGGGTTCTTGCAATGAGCCTGATGCCCGGAGCTACTACCACTTGGAACACACACACAAGAACACAAAAGAGGCAAAAATCATAAGCCCAGAGAGAAAGAACACACAAGAGTGAAGATAAAACGGAGAAATCTGAAGTTGGAACCTCCGAGCGGTAGTACCGCACCTCCCAGTGGTAGTACCGCCTACAAGTGGTAGTACCGCTCGAGGCAGAAGTCAAAAGTATGACTACTTCCCTGGTGACATCCGGTAGTACCGGAGATGCCAAATTCAAATATTCATGGTTGAATCTTCAATCTACCTACTCTAGCAGTCTTCTACATCCTACTCAACCCCCGATTTGGCCAAAAAACAAAGAATGCAACGGATATTTCCCTAAGCCTAGAACTAAGAACTAGAACCAAAGAAAAGATTGGGGGCAATACCGGCATCCATGGAAAGAGGAAGAGGTGGGATCGATCCCACCGGTCGGAAATGCGGAAGACGACCCAGAGACGGCAGCCCTCCGCTGCCCGTTCGTCGCCTGACAAAGAGAGGAGAGAGGGGCGAGTGAATAGGTATGGGGAGTGGAACCTCCCCTGCCCTGATTCATAACCCCCTTTCCACCTCCCAGCAGGTAGTACCGCTGGTTAGAAAGCGATAATACTGGCGCTGGCCAGCAGTAGTACCTCTCAGCGAAAACCAAAGGGAGCAGAAAAAACAAAAGGGCTTATGCAAACATAACGACCAAGAGAACAACGAGAGAGGCACGACGAAGAACTACAACAGCGGAAAGAGACACCACAAGCTCAAAAGCAAGGGAAAAAGAACCACACAAGAAGAGACTCAAACCCACACAAAAGACCTCAAGACCAACAACAACCATTGATCACGAGGGGAGGGCGGTGGCCGAAGCTACCTATGTTTGAGTTAATAGGTATGACACCGCGAAGATTTTAACCTTGGGCCCATGACCAAAACTCATCTTTAAAGCACAAGTACCATCCAAAATGGCTAATGTGAAATACTAGATCAATTTATGCATAATAGGGGAAGGGAGAGTTCATTGAGAGAACAACACTCCCCCTATGTCCATGCCTACATCTAGAACAAGATATGATGATGAGTGTGGTGGGGTGTGCCTAGATTCAAGCCACATTGCTCAAATCAATGATACTTAGCTCATGCCTTAACTCGCGGAATCTTGCTTCATCTAGGGGCTTGGTAAAAATATCCGCTAGTTGCTCTTGAGTGTTGATGTAGATGATATCAATATCTCCCCGCTTGATGTGATCCCGAATAAAATGATGACGAATCTCAATATGCTTTGTCTTGCTATGTTGCACCGGATTGTGAGAGATCTTGATAGCACTTTCATTGTCACATAGAAGAGGCACTTTGTCACAAGTGACACCGTAATCCTTTAAAGTTTGCCTCATCCATAGAAATTGTGCACAACAACTTGTGGCGGCTACATATTCGGCCTCGGTGGACGAGAGAGACACACAATTTTGCTTCTTCGAAGACCAACTCACCAAAGAGCGACCAAGGAATTGGCACCCTCCGGAAGTTGACTTCCTCTCCACACAATCTCCCGCCCAATCTGAGTCCGAGTAACCCATGAGATTAAGCTTGCTCCTTTGGGGTACCATAAGCCAAAGTTTGGGGTATGAGCTAAATATTGAAAGATTCCCACACTCAACATGATATCCGGTCTAGATGCACAAAGGTAAATCAAGGATCCAATCATGAAACGATATACCTTTTGATCCACCGCTTTATCATTGGGATCACTGTCAAGCTTGCATTTGGTGGGCATGGGAGACTTGACCGGCTTGACATCATCTAGCTTGAATCTCTTGAGCATGTCTTGGGTATACTTGGCTTGGTTGATGAACGTTCCTTCTCTTCTTTGCTTGACTTTGAACCCAAGAAAGAAATTCAACTCTCCCATCATAGACATCTCAAACTTCTCGGTTATTAGTGTGGCAAACTCATCATTGAAAGATTTGTTAGGAGAACCAAAAATAATATCATCAACATATAGTTGGCATATGAACAAATCCCCTTTGACCCTCTTAGTAAAAAGAGTGGGATCGATTTTCCCAATTTCAAACCCACGATCTTGTAACAACTCGGTAAGGTGATCATACCATGCACGTGGGGCTTTTTAAGGCCATAGAGCACCTTTTTTAGTTTTTATACATGAGTGGGGAGCTTGGGATCCTCGAATCCTGGAGATTATTTGACATACACCAACTCATTCAATGGACCATTAAGAAATACACTTTTCACATCCATTTGTTGCAATTTAAAATCATGATGAGATGCATATGCAAGCAACATGCGCATAGATTCAAGACGTGCAACGGGGGCAAAGATTTCACTAATAACCCACAAGTATAGGGGATCGCAACAATTTTCGTGGGTAGAGTATTCAACCCAAATTTATTGATTCGACACAAGGGGAGCCAAAGAATATTCTCAAGTATTAGCAGTTGAGTTGTCAATTCAGCCACGCATGGATAACTTAATATCTGCAGCAAAGTATTTAGTAGCAAAGTAGTATGGAAATGCGATAACGATGGCAAAAGTGTGATAGCAGTTTTGTAGTAATTGTACTTGATGTATGAGCAAAGTAACTAAGCAAAGAGCAATATGTGAAAAGCTCGTAGGCATTGGATCGGTGATGGAGAATTATGTCGGATGTGATTCCTCATGCAATAGTTATAACATAGGGTAACACAGAACTAGCTCCAATTCATCAATGTAATGTAGGCATGTATTCTGAATATAGTCATACGTGCTTATGGAAAAGAACTTGCATGACATCTTTTGTCCTACCCTCCCGTGGCAGCGGGGTCCTATTGGAAACTAAGGGATATTAAGGCCTCCTTTTAATAGAGTACCGGACCAAAGCATTAATACTTAGTGAATACATGAACTCCTCAAACTACGGTCATCACCGGTAAGTATCCCGATTATTGTCACTTCGGGGTTAACGGATCATAACACATAATAGGTGACTATAGACTTGCAAGATAGGATCAAGAACTCACATATATTCATGAAACATAATAGGTTCAGATCTGAAATCATGGCACTCGGGCCCTAATGACAAACATTAAGCATAGCAAAGTCATAGCAACATCAATCTCAGAACATAGTGGATACTAGGGATCAAACCCTAACAAAACTAACTCGATTACATGGTAAATCTCATCCAACCCATCACCGTCCAGCAAGCCTACGATGGAATTACTCACGCACTGCGATGACATCATGAAATTGGTGATGGAGGAAGGTTGATGATGACGATGGCGATGGATTCCCCTCTCCGGAGCCCCGAACGGACTCCAGATCGGCCCTCCCGAGAGATATTAGGGCTTGGCGGCGGTTCTGTATCGTAAAACGTGATGAATCCTTCTCTCTGATTTTTTTCTCCCCGAACGTGAATATATAGAGTTGGAGTTGAGGTCGATGGAGCACCAGGGGGGCCACGAGGCAGGGGGCGCGCCCCCCACCCTCGTGGACAGGGTGTGGCCCCCCTAGCCTTGATTCTTTCGCCAGTATTTTTTATTAATTCCAAAAATATTCTCCGTGAAGTTTCAGGTCATTCCGAGAACTTTTATTTCTGCACAAAAATAATACCATGGCAATTCTACTGAAAACAGCGTCAGTCCGGGTTAGTTCCATTCAAATCATGCAAGTTAGAGTCCAAAACAAGGGCAAAAGTGTTTGGAAAGTAGATACGATGGATACGTATCATTCACCATAGTCGATGCCCTCGACTTGAGAGTAGCCTTGTGCCACCAATCTCGCCTTGTTTTGAACAACCACACCGTTCGCATCTTTCTTGTTCTTGAAGATCCATTTGGTCCCAATGACGTTGTGTTCCTCCGTTGGTCTTGGCACTAATTCCCAAATTTGATTGTTCTCGAAGTTGTTGAGTTCATCATGCATAGCTTCATGCCAATCCTCATCATTGAGCGCCTCATGTACCTTTTGGGGTTCAACACACGAAACAAACGCGTGATGCTCACAAAAGTTTGACAATTGTTTACGAGTAGTTACCCCTTTTCTCAAGCTTCCAAGCACATTCTCCATGACATGTTGTTGATGCTCGAGCTTGAAAGCCACCTTAGTGGCACGACGCTCCAAAAGTTCCTCGATGGGCATTTGAGGATCATCTTGCACATCATCAGCACCATCTTGAGTTTGCTCTTGATCTTGAGAACCGTCTTGAGCTTGCTCTTGACCTTGAGCTTGCTCTTGATCTTGAGCGAGCTCGGAGGCATGAACTTGATCTTGGGCATCATTTGGTGCATCACTATCTCCATGGGGTTGATCTTGCCCTTGTTCTTGTTCATGGAGTTGAGGGCCTTCACTTTGTTCTTCGGAAGCGTGTGGGTCTCGCGTAGGTGATGGCTCCACTTTAATAGAGCATTGTCCTTCTCCTTCAGCCACAAGGGGTTTCTCAATGGGGAGTATTTGACCAATCCCCATTCTTCTTATGGCTTGGGGAGGAATTTCATCACCTACATCACAAAGACCACTTTGCTCCACTTGGGAGCCGTTATTTTCATCAAACTCCATGTTACACGTCTCCTCAATGAGTCCGGTGGACTTGTTGAGGATGCGGTAAGCATGAGAGTTTGTAGCATAACCAACAAATATACCCTCTTGAGCTCTAGGTTCGAATTTAGACAAACGAACACCTTTCTTGAGAATGAAACACACTTACAACCGAACACCCGGAAGTACTTGAGGTTGGGCTTGTTACTGGTAAGTATCTCATATGGAGTCTTGTTCAAGCCTTTGCGGAGGTAGAGCCTATTGGATGCATGACATGCGGTGTTGATGGCTTCGGCCCAAAAGTTGTACGGAGATTTGAATTCCGCCATCATGGTCCTTGCCGCATCCATTAACGTTCGGTTCTTCCTCCCCGCCACACCATTTTGTTGAGGGGTATAGGGTGCGGCATATTGGTGCTTGATCCCCTCGTCACTAAGAAACTCTTCCAAGGTGTAGTTATTGTACTCGGTGCCGTTGTCACTTCTAATCATCAAGATCTTTACTTCATGTTGACACTGAGCTTCATTTGCAAAGTTGATGACGGTTTGTTGAGTCTCACTCTTCCTCTTGAGGAAATATACCCATGTATATCTTGAGTAGTCATCCTCAATCACCAAGCAATACTTTATTCCACCTAGACTATCAAAGGAAGGAGGTCCAAACAGATCCATGTGAAGGAGCTCCAAGGGCCTCTTCGAGTAGATGATAGTCGAGGGTCGTGAGCCGTTTAATGAAGTTTTCCTTCGATACAGGCACTGCAAGCATGGTCTTTGGCAAAACTCACATTTGTTAGTCCATGGACAAGGTCCCCTTTGAGGAGACTTTGCAAAGATCTCATATTGACATGGGCTATAGTCGGCGATGCCAAATCCAACCCACAATAGCTTTAGCCATTAGGCAAGTCGCGGTCTTAGTGGGTTGCTCCGAAAAGTTCACCACATAGAGACCGTTCTCGACATGCCCAACAAAGGCTACTTTAAGAGTCTTGCTCCATAAAAGGGCCATGGTATCAAGATCAAAGAATGTTGCAAAGCCCATAAGCGCAAGTTGACGAACGGAAAGTAAATTGTATGCAAGGGACTCAACAAGCATGACCTTCTTAATAGATAAATCTTGAGAGATGACCACCTTCCCAAGTCCTAATACCTTAGAAGTTGAAGCATCACCGAATTGGACATGGGTGGGCATAGATGGAATTGGGTGCACATCTACCACCAAGTCCTTGCTCCCGGTCATATGATCTGTTGCTCCACTATAGAGCAACCATGACACCCCACCGGAAGCAAATTCCTACAAGAGATCAATACTTGGATTTAGGTACCCATTTTTGAATGGGTCATTTGATGTTAGTAACAAGGGTCTTAGGAACCCAAATAGACCATTCAATGTACTCATAAGAAGAACCAACAAATTTAGCATAAACATGCCCATCACTAGCATGGCACAAAACATAAGAGGGGTTAAAGTCGTTGGCTTTTTTGCTAGGAGCGGTTTTGCCTTTCTTGGCATTAATACCCACTTCCTTGTTCTTCTTCTTCTCATGAGCATCCTGACCCGCCTTGACAAAGGTGTCCTTGAGCGGGAGTGATTGCTTGGTCTTGTTCTTTTTCTTCTTCTTTGACTTGGGTACAAACCCAAGTCCTTCCTTTCCTACAACTTCCTTTTGATTGCTCAAAAGGTCATTGAGGTTCTTTTCGCCTTGTATGTAAGTCACAAGGACCTTCTCAAGTTGCTCTTTCAACTTAGCATTTTCCTCCACGAGATGCACATGGTCGCAACAAGGGTTAGTAGCATGGGCATTATCAAATAGAACAAAGGGAGGACAAGTGGAAATCTCCTTGGTTAGCTTCACTTGGAGTTGATCGTGAGACTCTTTGAGAGAAGCATGAACACCTTTCAAGACCTTGTGAGACTTGTCAAGTGTATCAAATTCTTCCTTGAGTCTATCATGGCCAACCCCAAGTGCGGCTTTCTTAGATTTAAGCACACGAGTAAGAACAATAGCATGATCAAGATCTTTTTGCAATTTAGCATGATCAACATTGTGTGACTCCTCAAGAGTCAAACGAAGATCTCGCTCTTCCTCTAGACCAATGGAAAGATCCGCAATCTCATCGGCATAGTCACGACTACGCCCCTCCAACTTGGAGATAGTATCCTCACGTGACTCAATGGTATCATTGGCCTCACCAAGTTGTTCCAAGAGAGCAACAAAGTGCTTCTTGGACTCACCCTTGAGTTTGCTCACAAACTTGGCGAACTCATTCTCATCAACTTTCTCCACCTCACTATCATCAACACAATCTAACAATGAAGGAGTAGTAATGATGGTGGTTTTGATGTTAGGAGTTACCTTGTTGATACCTTTGGCCATGAGACACTTAGAAATGGTGTTTTCATTGGGGGCACCGAAGAGAGACACCTTGAAGGGGGAAGATGTAGAAATGGCAATCGTTGTCATTGCCATTCCTTCTCCACTTGTATCTTCCTCATCATCATCGGAGGGGTACTCTTCATGTGCCACCAAGCCCTTTGGAGGAGATTTCTTGGTGAAGTTGTTCTTGCTAGGGAAAGACTTGGCTTTGTCTTTGCGAATGAGTTTGCCACCATTGTCTTCCCTCTTCTCGTAAGGGCAATCCACCACAAAGTGACTCACATTGCCACAATTGTAGAAATTTCTCACTCGTTGCTTGTTCTTTGACCCACTTGAGTTGTTCTTGGTGAAGTTGGGCATTGAGTTCCTCTTGTTGCTCCAAAAATGCCTTGAGCAAGAGCCATGTGCTCATGGTAAGCATATTTGGTGTCCTCGGGGCCACACTCCTCTTATTCTACCTCTTCTTCTTCCGAAATGGCCTTGGCCTTCAAAGAAAGGGTGTGAGTGCTTTTCTTTGACCGTACATGAGCGAGAGCATTGTCGGCGGTCTTGTTCATGATGTTCATGGCAATAAACTCATCCAACACTTCACTTGAGGTTAAGGTGTGAAAGTCCGGCCTTTGATGAATCACGAAAGACATGGCCTTGTTGAATGGCATGATGACCTTGAGGAACTTGCACTTGATCCAAGTGTCATCTGTATCCTTTCTTCCATGGTCTTGGAGAGCAACCGCAAGAATTGTCACCCTCCGGTATAGATCACGCAGATCCTCATCTTCAAGCATCACAAATTCATCGGCCTCATCAAGGACCACTTGAAAGTTGGACCATTGGATGCTTGAGCTCCCCTTGTACATAGAAACAATGTGCTCCCAACAATCCTTTGCATGAGTGAAAGGTCATAAGTGCAATAGATCTTCGGGAGGGATTGCATCTTGAAGGATGAACAATGCAGAGTGATTGTATTGATTGTCCACTTTTTCTCTTGGGGTGTAGTTGTTTGGATCATGCGGGTAGAATCCTTGCTCAATGATTCTCCAAAGGTTAGTTGAGAAATGATTCAAATGAGACTTAATGCGAAAGACCCAATTAGCAAAATCACCCTTAACAAGCTTGGGAGGAGAACCATAATTATTAATGCAAGGTGTGGGGACCGGTCCTCCATAGACTGGGGGAGGGGGAACCGAGGCAAAGGTTCTCGTCCCATTCTTGTCATGAGGGGAAGGAACATGTGTACCTTTAGCCGCTTCCTTGGCGGAATTGGCCTTCGACTCTGATGCCTTGGTATTAACCACAAGCAAGGCATCGGGATTGGATTTCATCCCCTCAAGTAATTCTTTAAGCATGGACTTGACTTCGGTCGTCATAGACGTCTTAAGTGAAGCCATAGCTTCATTTAAGTCGTCTCGAGTGATCGAAGTCAACTCCACGGCCTCGGGCACTTCCTCCCCGGTGTCAACCATACTCTTCGGGTGGTGAAACCCTCAATAAAGAGACGAGGCTCTGATACCAATTGAAAGAACCATAATTATTAATGCAAGCAAAAGATACAACACAACAAAAGCTTGCACAAAGTAAAGGGAAGAGATAACCACAAGTGGAGCCGGTGGAGACGAGTATGTGTTAACAAAGTTCCTTCTCTTTGGGGAAAGTACGTCTCCGTTGGAGCGGTGTGGAGGCACAATGCTCCCCAAGAAGCCACTAGGGCCACCGTATTCTCGTCACGCCCTCACACAATGCGAGATGCCGTGATTCCACTAGTGGTGCCTTTGAAGGCGCCGACCGAACCATTACAAACAAGGTTGGGGCAGTCTCCACAACTTGATTGGAGGCTCCAACGATACCGCGGAGCTTCACCACAATGGAATATGGCTCCGAGGTGACCTCAACCGTCTAGGATGCTCAAACACCCAAGAGTAACAAGATCCTCATGGGCTTAGTGGGGGGAATCAAATATATCTTGGTGGAAGTGTAGATCCGGGCCTTCTCAACCAATCCCTAGAAAATCAACAAATTTGATTGGCTAGGGAGAGAGATCGAGCAAAAATGAGCTTTGGAGCAACAATGGAGTTTTGGGGGAGGAAGAGGTAGTTCTTCCTGGGGAAGAAGACCCCCTTTTACAGTGGGGGGACAAATCCAACCGTTATGCACTTCTCATCCCGCAGACAAGCGGTACTACCGCTCCCAGAAGGGTGCACTGGAGAGAATGAGAAACAGGGGGAAAACAGAGGCCTTGGCGGTGGTAGCCACGGTATAGTAGGGGCGGTACTACCGCCTCAACTACCGTTGTTACAACCGCCCATTTTCTGGGGACCAACGGGAAGCACAGTAGTAACCCAGAGCACTACCGTAGATCCCGACACGAAAAAACGAGGTCCCAGCCACAAGAGATAGTATGAGTTGTACTTGTAGTGGTACTACCGCCTGCAGCCTTTCACCATTGCTTCGGTACAAACGGTGGATAACTCCAATGATGCGGAAAGGAGCAAAGGGTGCAATATGAGTGTGTACGTGTTGATTCCTCCCAAACCTTTTCGAAGCGGACCCCCTCTTGATAGTACGGTTAACCCTATGAGGGAGTCCTGGATTATGGGGTCCTCGGGTGTCCGGGCTATGCGACATGGGGCGGACTGATGGGCCATGAAGATACAAGATAGAAGGCCTTCCCCCGTGTCCGGATGGGACTCTCCTTTGCGTGGATGGCAAGATTGGCATCCAGATGTGTAGATTCCTTCTTTTGTAAACCGACTCTGTACAACCCTAGGCCCCTCCGGTGTCTATATAAACCGAAGGTTTTAGGCCATAGAGGCTATCACAAATCATATAGGCTAGACATCTAGGGTTTAGCCATTACGATATCGAGGTAGATCGACTCTTGTAACCCCTATACTCATCAAAGTAAATCAAGCAGGAGTAGGATATTACCTCCATCAAGAGGGCCCAAACCTGGGTAAACATCGTGTCCCCTTTGTCTCCTGTTACCCTCGATCCTCAGATGCACAGTTCTGGACCCCCTACCCGAGATCGGACGGTTTTGACACCAACATTGGTGCTTTCATTGAGAGTTCCACTGTGTCGTCAGCAGAAGGTTCGATGGCTCGTTGAATCATTAGCAACAATGTTGTTTCCGGGGAAACATTCCTCCCGGTCAACTTTTTGTGTTCAGCGGCTTCGCGCTGCGTGCCAACTCAATTGGCCACCTTGAACAGATCAACAACTACGCCCCTAGTCATCAGATCAGTTTTGGGAAACCTGAATTATGTCGCTGATATCCGAGGAGACTTGATCTTCGAAGGGTTCGCGGCCTTGACCACCGCTCTGGCCTTAGATCTGGAGCAAACTACCGGGTCCGAAGATGGGAGTTTGGAGCCCATCGGACTCTCTGCAATTATGAAGCTCAGTACCGGAGATCCGGAGGGGACTGTGTCATCGGCAAGCCCGGAGTCAAACTGGGTTCCCCCTATCATTGGAAAGCCGGACTCGCCCCTGGACACTAGCTCCGAACTCTCGAGGTCCACGCCAAGTGAGCATGGCTAGGAGGCTTTTGCCATGCCTAGCTCCGCGGACTTTCGCTTCCCCGACCAGACCTCGCTCTTAAACGAGGCTCTGGACTTAATGCGATCCCTCGCCATTACAGAGGAATCACCTCCGAACTGCGCCCAGCCCGGATTAGGGGCTGGAAGCGGGGAATTTTATGCCCCAGCCGCCACCCACTTCATAGCCACTATCGAAGACTTAACCAACATGCTGGATTACGCCTCCGAAGACATCAACGGCATGGATGACGATGCCGGAGACAAACAAGGCCAAGACCAGGCATTTACTGGACGTTGGACGGCCACCTCCACATACGATGTGTATATGGTGGATACACCCAAAGAGGATGAAGGCGAAGGCAGGAAGGATCCGGTTGAGGACAAGCCTGCTGAGGCACCACCGAAGCGTCGACGCCAATGGCGCCGCTCAAAATCGCGTCGCAAAAAAGACAGCAATATTAGCACCGGAGACAATAACACTCTGGAGAACGCCGAAGACCCCCAAGCCCCCGTCGAGCCCACATCCGAACATGATGATTGGGAGGAGGGGCAAGTTAACCCCGATGATCCGGCCGGGAACGAGGACTCGGAGGATAGTAACTATCTACCAATCTCCGAGGATGATGTGAGCCTCGGCGACGAAGACTTCATCGTGCCAGAGGAACCCCTTGCGCAAGAGCGCTTTAAGCGCCAGCTAATCGCAACAGCGAGAAGCCTAGAAAAGAAGCAGCAGCAGCTCCAAGCCGAACAGGATACGCTCGAATGCCCAACAAAGAGCTACCCGAAGCGCAAGCTACTACCACAATTTGACGACGAGGCCCTTGAGCCAATACCGCCAAAGTATGAACCTACTAATGAACCTGACCGACCATCACGTGGACGGGACAGAGCAGCCACTTACGCTGAACACCAGCCCGCACCACCCCGCCGTAGAGGCAAGGAGGTAGCGGCTCCGGGCTACACCTACGACCTACGCACAGACCTTGACAATAGCGCCGGTCACACCAGATCAATCTATTGATCAAGGGGGCGTGCTCCAACGCGAGAGGACGGCCATCAGGCCCGGCGCGACAGGCATAACCTCACCCGGGCTAAAAACCGAACACGGATGCCGTCTGAACTCCGTCGTGACGCCGACCGATATAGAGGCGCCGCACACCCCTTATGCTTCACCGATGAGGTAATGGAGCACCAGTTCCCAGAAGGGTTTAAACCCGTGAACATTGAATCGTACGATGGAACAACAGATCCCGCAGTATGGATTGAAGATTTTCTCCTCCATATCCACATGGCTCGCGGTGACGATCTCCATGCCATCAAGTACCTCCCACTAAAACTAAAGGGACCAGCCCGACACTGGCTAAACAACCTCCCAGAGAACTCCATTGGTAGTTGGAAAGATTTGGAGGACGCCTTTCGAGACAACTTCCAAGGTACCTATGTCCGGCCTCCGGACGCCGATGACCTAAGTCATATAGTCCAGCAACCCGGAGAGTCAGCCCGCAAACTCTGGACTAGGTTCTTAATTAAAAATAAACAAATCGGCGATTGTCCGTCGGTGAAGCCCTCACGGCCTTTAAGCATAGCGTTCGCGACGAATGGCTTGCCTGACACCTCGGTCAAGAAAAGCCAAAGTCCATGGCAGCCCTTACCGCACTCATGACCTGCTTTTGCACGGGGGAAGATAGCTGGTTAGCTCGTAGAAGCAACAGTACCAGCGACCCTGGCACCTCCGTAGCCAGAGATGCAACGGTAGGCCACGACGCAACAAACACAAGCGTCGAAGCAACAATGAAGATACCTAAGACACGACGGTCAACGTCGGATTCAGTGGCTCTAAATCCGGACAGTGGAAGAAGCCATTCAAAGGAAACAAAGATGGTCCATCCAGTTCAGACAAAATACTCGATCGGCCTTGCCAGATTCATGGCACCCCTGACAAGCCTACCAATTATTCCAACAGAAATTGTTGGGTCTTTAAACAGGCCGGTAAGTTAAACACCGAACTCAAGGGGAAAGGGCCGCCAAGCGGGGACGGCGAAGAGCCTCGCCCACCGAACACAGGGGGACAGAAGAAATTTCCCCCTGAGGTGAAAACAGTGAATATGATATATGCCACTCATATCCCCAAGAGGGAGCGCAAGCGTGCGCTAAGGGACGTCTACGCCGGAGAGCCGGTTGCTCCAAAATTCAACCCCTGGTCGGCCTGCCCGATCACCTTCGATCGTAAGGACCATCCGACCAGTATCCGTCATGGCGGTTCGACAGCCTTGGTCCTTGACCCAATCATCGACGGACTCCATCTGACCCGAGTCCTCATGGACGGCGGCAGCAGTCTTAACTTGATTTATCAAGACACGGTCCGCAAAATGGGTATTGACCCATCAAGAATCAAGCCTACTAACACCACCTTTAAAGGAGTAATACCTGGTGTAAGCCCGCTACACGGGCTCAATAACATTGGAAGTAGTCTTCAGTTCGTCGGACAACTTCCGAAGCAAAGACTTGATCTTCGACATCGTCCCCTTCTGCAGTGGTTATCACGCACAGCTCGGACGAACCGCCTTCGCTCGCTTCAATGCGGTCCCGCATTATGCTTACTTAAAGCTCAAAATGCCCGGACCCCGCGGCGTTATTACAGTTAATGGAAACATGGAGCGCTCCCTCCGCATCGAGGAGCGCACCACGGCCCTCGCAGCCGAGGTATAGAGCGGCCCTATCAAGCCGCACACTTCATCGGCCATCAAGCCCCCGGACAATGTTAAACGAGTCCGGTCCACTCTGCATGATGACAGCTCGGCGACTCCAGAGCTAGACTAGCAGCTTTGCCTCCATCGATCGCCACACACATCCGTGGCACATGTACCGCGTGTGCATAATTACGCACTCAAAATACCCTGGGCAATGACGAAGGCACAATACGGACGGGTCTATAGTATGGCTTGACCCTATGTGACCTTGGCCTTTTTTCCTTTGATCTTTTTCAAATCCCACAGGTGCATTAAAACCTAGATACTCCACGGTCGTACAAGGACTCTTTCCGAGCACGGTTTCGTACAGACGACCGTGGGCCGTTACTCTCAAGGAATCTCTCCCACAAAGGCGAAAGTGGCGCAGACGTGCGGCAGGATGTCCAAAGGATCTTCAAGACCACCTTTTCTTTTTTATGACATGTATACAACTTTCCCTGTTCACAAATTCTTGGCAAGTAAATTAGCCTTGATGCTTATGGCATCCTCTGTAAGAGCATGTTTTGATGTATCAATCGGACTATAATGGAAACAGTTTTGCCCAACCCTATTCCGTATTGGCTTATTTCCTAATCTGTATTCCCTCTTCACGTCAGGTTGGCATATACACCTCGGCATGATTTAAATTGCCAGGGGCTCTATTCGGCCACATATACTTTTTTTAAAAATAGTCTGAACACTTCTATAGTATACTTCGGCGTCCCGAATATTGCATTATATGCATCGGCTCCGAATCATGTCTTTGGTCAATAGTTGGGTTGCCCGGCTCCTGTAGTTACCACCTTACGTTCCGCTTGTTCGGCTAAGGTGGTAAAGGGAGAACTACTGCGATTGTGTTTCTGGTTCGTCCGGTCAAGCACCTCAGTAGAGAAAGCCGAAAACTGACTGCCATGATACAACGAGAGCTGGTCAGCGATTCGGTAACTTACTAAATCCTTTGCGATTTTTTCCGTATTGTACGAAGGACTGGCCTCGACCCAGTCACGCGCCTAAGGCATCCAAGTTCGGATAGCCGCACACGCACTAGGGGCTAGCTCATAGTCCCATTGTCGAACTCCTATGGCTAAGTGAGAGTGATAAAGCCGCATGGTCCGATTGCCTGGTTCACTGCACACACACCTCCTTTACGGACCAAGACGTTGGGTCAAGTTTGTTCATGTGCTATTCCGAACACCCCGTAGTATCTACGTGGGGGCTGAAGCCGACGACTGGTAAACTTTCAAAAATAAAAACGGCCGCAAGGAGGCAAATAATTTCAGATAAACGCATAAATATATTACAAAGCCTGAGTTCATAATACAATGTCTGGGCAGTTCGGATACATTCACTCAAACATGATATCCTTCGAGCATTGACCCTCTATTAAACGGGCACCCTCAAGGATGTCTTCGAAATATCGCTCCGGCTTGTGGTGGTCCTTGCCTTTGGGTGGGTCGTCGACTGCCGCGACGGCGGCCTTCATCTTCGCCCAGTGCATCTTGACACGGGCAAAGGCCATTCGTGCACCCTCTATGGACGTCGAGCGCTTCACAGCTTCAATTCGGGACAGGGCGTCGCCGAGCCGCTTGACCAAGCCGAAGTAGTTGCTAGGAATGGGTCCCGCTGGCCACAACCGGACTATGATGTCCTTCATGGCCAAACCGGACATCCTATGCAGCTCCTCCAGCTGCATCATCTGGTTGTTCAGCAGCGCCGGACGCTCTGGCGCCAGGTACTGTGACCAGAAGAGTTTCTCCGTGGTGTTCCCCTCCTGGGCCTGGAAATACTGTGCGGCGTCGGCAGCGCTCCTCGGAAGATCCGCAAAGGTGTCTGGAGAACTCCATAGTCAAGCAAAGCATATCTCCAACCGCCAAATATACTCTATAAAAGAAAGGGCTTACCAGCCGCTATCTGTTCGGCCTGCTTGATCTCCTCGCGAGCCGCCCGAGACTCGGTCCGTGCCCTTTGGCCTCCTGAAGGGCCTTGGCAAGTTCGACCGCCTGGGCCTTATTCCTCTCCTCCAAGGACTCGCACTTCCCGGCGGCGTCCTTGAGCTCTTGCTCTACCTCGGTCACCCTCTCCTCGTACTGGCGGCGGGCGTCCTGTTCGGACTTTAATCTGCGGCCGCTTTGCTCGTCGTCGCCTCCTCCTTGGCTTGGGCAAGGGCATGCTTGAGGGTCTCGACCTCGGCCACGCTGCCTGCAATCATATACATAGCAGCGCATGAGTTTAAACTTAGAATTTGCATATCAATCCAGGTACACGCGAGACATTTTAAACATACATTGCGCCTCATCGAACCGCGTGTTGATGCGGATGAGTTCCTCATCGGCCAGCTCCAGCTTCCTCTTGAGTTTGGATACTTCGGCGGCCTGGGCTATCGCCGCTAACAGTGAAGCCTGTTTATCAAAATAGACAAGTACGTTATCTCCTGCGAATATTACTTGATCCTCTGTTCGGCCTTTTTTTCAAAAGCCGAACAGAGTCTCAGGGGCTACTATCTATACACAGGCATATTTTTTGGCATGTGCAAAGCGGCTAAGAATATTACATCGCATACCTCAAAGCCTGTTAATAGGCTGGTGAAGGCTTCGTTCAGCCCGCTTTTGGCACACTGAACTCATCAGGGTACGGTGCTCCTCCACGACGGAAGCATGTTGCAGTGCGACCATCAAAGGGTTCGGCGCCTCCGGATTAGTGGAGGTCGCCGTCGGAGTAGACACTCCCCCCTCCTTTGAAGGGGGTTGCTCGCTCATTTCTGGAGCCACATTGGTCTCCGGAATGGTGTTCGGCTGGGGGCCGAACTGGTCAGGCCCCCGTCGTCAGTCTCCATGGGGGTTATGCCCCCCATGTTCTCGACAGCCAAGGCAATGCCTCTGGAGCCATCTTGGTGGCCTCCCGCACCTCTTCGTGGCCCGTAGATGTCCTTTGGGATAACACCTCGGTGTCATCCACGGTGGGTGGCGGAGAGGCTCGCGGAGGCGTCTCGCTCTCCACCATCTCCGGCGCCAGAGAGTTCCCCGAAGATGATGATAGTTGGGGGAGACCACGAGCCGGACTGAAACACATAATGTAATATGTTATCCTACAATTTGTAAAAGGTCGGATGTATGTAAAGCATCCTTATATTCTTACGATTCGGCCAGGGGCTTTGCCCTAGGGCGCCGCTTGGGGATGGCTTCGGCATCCGAATCCGAGCCATCCAAGAGGGATATCTTCCCCCTTTTGGACGCCTCCACCTCCAGATCTACGGAGGCCGCCCTTTTCTTCTTCCTCCACTTAGGGAGAGAATCACTTTCTTCCTACTCCTCCTCTTCGTATTCATCTCCCTCGTGGGAGGAGGGAGCCTCGGTCTCTCTGGACATAGCATCCGAAGTACCTTTACGGCGGAGGCCACTTTTGGCCTCCTTACCCTTCTTCTTGGCCTTCTTCTCCGGCGACTGGTACGGCGTCGGGACCAGCATCCTTGTTAGCAAAGGATCAGCTGGGTTTTCGAGCAGCGGAGCCGGACACTTGATCCGCTCCGCCATCTTTGTCCAGCCCTGATTAAAGGATGGAAGTCTCAGCATACCCCTTTGATGTGTGAACCAAGTTATGTTCGGAAACTAAACACTTACCGGGGTGGCCGGATGATCGCAGTCGAGGACGATGTCGTCGGTCTTCTCTGGCCACGACTTCTGGGTCTTGAAGAGCAGCTTCCAGATCTCTTCGTGCGTCGTGCCGAAGAATCGCTGCAGGGTCCGCGACCCTTCCGGATTGAACTCCCACATATGGAGAGGCCGGCGCTGGCAGGGAAGGGTCCGGCGGAATAGCATCACCTGGATCACGTCAGTGAGGCTGGTGTTCTTTTCTATAATATTTTTAATGCGCTTTTGCAGCATCAATACCTCGTCGGTCGATCCCCAGTCCAGACCCTTGTTGGCCACGACACGAGACGCATCGGGGGTCCAGATCTAAACTCAGGAGTGGCCGCCCATGTGGCGCCGCGAGGTTTGCTGATGTAGAACCACTCCTGCTGCCATATCTTGACAGTCTCCACGAAGGCCCCTTTAGGCCAGGTGACGTTGGGGAGCTTGCTCACCATGGCACCGCCACAGTCCGCGTGCTGCCCGTCGACCACCTTCGGGTTCATGTTGAAGACCTTGAGCCATAGGCCGAAGTGTGGGGGGATGCGGAGGAGCGCCTCGCACACGACGATGAACGCCGAGATGCGGAGGAAGGAATTCGGGGCTAGATCGTGGAAATCTAGCCCGTAATAGAACATGAGACCGTGAACAAATGGGTGGAGGGGAAACCCTAGTCTGCGGAGGAAGTGGAGGATAAACACCACCCTTTCACCGGGCTCCAGGGTGGGGATGACTTGCTCCTTGGCAGGGATCATGTGCGCAACGTCCGCACTTAGGTACCCCGCCTCCCGGAGCTCCTTGATGTCCTTCTTCGTCACGGAGGAGGCCACCCACTTGCCTTGAGAACCGGATCCGGACATGGCTGGAAAGGTTGGTGGCGGTGGGAAAGATCGAAACTTGGGCGTTGGAGCTCGAGGATGGGAAGGTTGAGGAAGGAAGAAGGCGTGGGGGTGAAAAGAAGGGATCTTTATCCGTTTATATAGGCCATGAATATCAAGCGCCCCCCTCAAGCCTTAAAACTCGCCTGTTCCCAAGGGGTCGTGCGAACGGCACGGTTGGATTACCCAAACCCGTATTGATGAGAATCCCGCAATAAGGGGACACGATCTCTGCTTTGACAAGACGTGTCCATGGAGGCTGCGTCTTGAAACGCGAAGCGGGAGGCCAAAGAAACGATTCGAAATAATAAAGAGGCCATATGTAACGTTTCGACGAAAAAGTTGTCAGTTGACATACCTTATTTTGATTAAGTATTGTGCCCTTGTGGTTAAGGGTTGTAACTGTTATACAGAGCCGGATACAGTTCTCTTGTTCAGAAGACTACTTTGAAGTATTCGGAGGAGGAACCCGCCTTGCAATGCCGAAGACAATCTGCGTACCGAACACATCGTATCGAAAGACTGGTTCAGGGGTTACTGAGGGAGTCCTGGATTATGGGATCCTCACGTGTCCGGGCTATGCGACATGGGCCGGACTGATGGGCCATGAAGATACAAGATCGAAGGCCTTCCCCCGTGTCCGGATGGGACTCTCCTTTGCGTGGATGGCAAGATTGGCGTCCGGATGTGTAGATTCCTTCTTCTGTAAACCGACTCTGTACAACCCTAGGCCCCTCTGGTGTCTATATAAACCGAAGAGTTTAGTCCGTAGAGGCTATCACAAATAATATAGGCTGGACATCTAGGGTTTAGCCATTACGATCTCGAGGTAGATCGACTCTTGTAACCCCTATACTCATCAAAGTCAATCAAGCAGGAAGTAGGGTATTACCTCCATCAAGAGGGCCCGAACCTGGGTAAACATCGTGTCTCCTTTGTCTCCTGTTACCCTCGATCCTCAGACGCACAGTTCGGGACCCCCTACCCGAGATCGGCCGGTTTTGACACCGACACCCTACGACTCAAGACCACCAGAAAAGAACTGTAGAAAAAGAAAACCGTCTTCTCTTGAAACTCCGAGGGATACGAATCGTCTTGTGCCATGTGCTTAATAGTCTGAAATGCTCAATGCACACGATTAGTCTGCAAACATGTTGTCATCAATCACCAAAACCAATTAGGGATAAATATGCCCTAACAACTTGTCTCGTCGCTGGCCATATTGGATGTAGATGGAGGGAAGGGAAGGAAGATGCATTGCACACCTCCGATCAAACCGCTATGTGCGGTTGAATCACACAGCTGGCTAGGTGGCTTATCTTTAGGGAAGATCATCCGTTTGATGCCTAACATCTGCCTTTCCAAAATGGCCTTGTATTTAAAAATGGAGAGAGTATTACATTCCGACAAGTTTTAGTTCTTGTAATAAGCTACTGTCACTATGTCTTAATTAACCGCGACAACATATACGTATAGTAGACAAACCAAGACAAGCTAACAAAAAAATCTCAATTTTCCAGTAATAGGATTCGTTACCATGTCCCCGCTTGGCCCCTAGCTGTCTGCCCACCAGAGGAAAAGCAGAGACGAAATTGAACTATATATACAAAGCGTTTCCCTAAACTATACCGGCGAGGGGGGACTTCCTCCTTTTTTTGAACAGAGAAAGGCGCACAAAGCGCCAACATTTTTATTCAGCTCAATAACATCTTACAGCGTGAAGTACATAGCCCTGAAAATTGATATTGGAAAGGAGGGAAACTACAGGGCATGTCCTATTTGAATGAGCTGAAGCAAAACAACTAATGTCAGGTTCTATAGAACATCTAAGAACCTGATGAGCCACATTGTGAGCTATGCCATTGATCTCTCTTGATATATGAAACACCTGCGCTTGGAGATCTTTAGTAAGAGAGAAAAATTCAGCAAGATATTTCCTGATGGACCAACGGGTAGAATCAGCCAAAACACTTACTTCTGCCGCCGCTTTTGCCAAGGAGAGACAATCAGTGAGGAAAGTAGGCCTATTAATGTGAAGCATGTGAGCAATTTGAGCTGCAAGAAGAAAAGCAAGGGCTTCAGCTTGAAGAGGCGTGCTTGTGTTTTGAGTGGAAGCTTGAATTTGCACATTGACCTCAGCTTGATCCTACAAAAAATAGAGAAACACTCCAACTCCAGTAGCTGTTGTTCCATGTAGAAGTCCTAGAATCTTCGAACAACTGAAAGCGGCATCAGAATAAATTTTAGCTCCTGAAATGAGAAGATCCGTCCTAACAATGCAGCCCTATTGAGGTAAGGTACTTATATTATGAGAGGTAAGAAGCTGATCAGTTTGCTTACCATCATGGACTGAATCCTGTAAGTAATTATTGTGTTCAGCCAAAGCTGAAGCAGCAATGTGTACCTGATGAGGAAGAGAAATTTTTCTAGCAAATAAGCAATCATTTCTAGATTTCCATATGCACCAAAGGAAATTCAAAATGTTAGATATAGATGCATAGGGGTGATTCATATTGAGCAGAGCATGAATAACACTTTGCATAGAAAGATGATTCTCAGTTAGAAGATCACTTCTGAGGTACCAAGGATGAGCAAACCAAGATGCTCTCGCAAAAGTGCAACGAAAAAAGAGATGCATGTCATCCTCTTCAAGATCACAACGACAACATTATTTAGAAATATGAGACGAAAATCGACTAGCTCTCAAACCTGTTGGAAGAGCTTTCCGAAGTAACCTCCAGGCAAAAGTTTGAACTCTTGGTGCCATCAATTTTTGCTTCCAAACCTTCTTAAGAAGCTGTTTAACCTGTAGGGAGACCTGCGAAGGTTGGTTCCTTGGTTGCCTTTGAATATCCTGCAAACACAACTTGTAAGTGGATTTAGAGTTACATTTACCATTAGGAGTAAGATCCCAGCAAAGAATGTCTGGACAGTCATCCGGAATGATGGTAGTCTGAGTAATAATAGATGTCGTCGGCTCCTGAAAAAGAGAATGAATTAAGCTAATGTTCCAAGTTTTATGCCCTGGGAGCCAAAGATCTCTCACTTGTGGAGGATAGATGTAGCCAATAGGTTGGATAATGAGATGATTGTGAATATCAGTCCAAGCTGAGCACCAAGGAGTGCTCCAAATGGAGATATTCCCTTGAGTGATGTGGTAGAAAGAATGGTTCTTAAGTTTAGGTAGCATCTTGAGAATGGATGACCAAAAAGCTGACTTAGGAGTGTTGGATGAGGCAACCAAATGGAGGTATCTGAAAAATATTTCGATTTGAGAACAAGATGTAAATGGGAGTTTGGATTGTTTGCAAGTCTCCAAGCCGAGGCAAGGATGAGGCCTTGGTTCATGGCATGAAGGTTTCTAATTCCTAGCCCTCCTTCTTTCTTAGAAGTGCAGATATCTTTCCAAGCTCTTAGACAAAGTCCCTTGGAATTGTCCTCCCTGATTCCTGTCCACCAAAATGTTCTAATAATAGAAGTGAGTTTAGCAATAAATTTTTTGGTGAATAAAATATTGGACATGTAATAAACAGGAATGGCAGATAAAACAGCTCGAATAAGCTCAAGTCTCGCCGCATGTGAAAGCATGTTAGCTTTATAAGAAGGAAGTTTAGCCTTAAATTTATCAAGAACAAAATTGTAAACTACAACCCTATTCTTGGCTGGAAGGATTAACGGGTGGCCCAGGTGATTAAAACTCTCGTCCATGGAACTAACAGGAAAGATGCTCCTGATATCAACAATAGTTGATTGATTGACATGTGCACTAAAAAGAATAGCCGACTTGGACCAGTTAGGAGTTTGACCTGATCGAGCACAAAAATGTTGAATAATCTGAGCCATCGTTCGAGCTTCCTGAATGCTTGCTTGACCACGGACCAAAAGATCATCTGCAAAGAGTAAAGAGTGGATAGGGGGGCAATTTGTACCAAGCAAACTACCCTGTAAGTGGTTATTAGCCATGGCCTCATTAAGCGCAAGAGAAAGTTCATTAATAGCAAGCACGAAAAGATAAGGAGAAAGGGGACATCCCTGCCTAATGCCTCTGCTGCTTTTAAATTTCTGAGTAGGTTGACCATTAATGATGACAGAAAACTGGGAGAGGAAAGAAGCATAAATAAGATTGATAAAATGAGCATGCAAACCTTTACGAGCAAGAGCAGAGACAATAAAATTCCATTCTATACGATCAAAAGCCTTAGCAAGATCAGCCTTTACATCAACGGACGTTTAGTGATAGTGACTTGTCACTTTTTGATAGGATTAAGGAGTAGGCTGGGGCCCCACTCCGGGTGAAAATCAGGGGTGGCTGAAGAGTATAGTTGGGAAGCCTGTAATAGCACCGTATGCAGCCCGTGTGTTCAGCATTTTTGGGGGGAGTCCCAGGTCTCTCAAGAGGGTGTTTGATTGTTTGGGAGTTTATTTCTGTTGCTTATGTAATAAAGTGATACAAAAAAGTACTTTGGTTGATTGGTTCGCTAGGTTCCAGGAAACCTAGCCGCCACCACCAAGAGATCCAACTCTTCTGGCGCTGTCTTTCGGTGCCTCCCCTCCGCCGGTCATCGATGGTGAGGGGAGTCACCGGATCCCGCGCGTGCGAATCGTTTTTGATGTAGGTTCTAGGGCCCTAGTACCTTAGGTTTTTGGATCGTTCAATGTCTTGGTTTCGGCGGCGGCGATGACGATGTTGGATAAAGAAGCTCCAGATTCTTCTCTGGCGAGGCGTCGTCTCTTCGGTCGGTGATGAATTTGGGAATCAATCTGTTCAAGTTGGGATGTCGTGGCGGCGACGGCATCCTTGTGGTGGACTTGTGTCCTCAGGCTCTGCCGCTGCGATGGCGTCTGCTCTAGCATCAGCGTGGAGCCTGGGAGGTAGTCCAGGAGCGGATGCAGATTATGATCTTCGTCACTTGTACTTTGATCTTTATGATATGAATGAGACACGTATTAGCATGAAAAAAAAAGTGGTACCTTTTACAGTTTTGCTAAAACTCATCCAGATGAGATATAATTTGGTCTCGTTCACCTTTTATAGCCATTGGATGTGATGCTACAAGATGCGTGTGTGCTAACGTGGGTTGTATCTGTTCTTGTTTTCAAAATGAATGAGACCAAATTATATCTCATCTAGATGAGTTCTAGGTACTCCCTACCTTTTATGTGGGAGTTTACTGTGTTTTGGTTCCTGTAGTAGACTTGGTGGGCTTTGTTCCCCCTGTAATAGCTTAGGTTTCTGTAAGACCTGATTCTCGAAAGAAAAAAAAGGGCTTCTTTGTTATGCAATGGAGCCGGGGAGCTCTCCCTGTTCATCGAACAACTATACCGGCCGTTGTGCGCTCGAATAGCCAATGAACCGAACCCTCGAGGCCTCGACCACGGCCACACGGCCGAGGCTGGGTCAGCCGCACTCGGCACCGGCATCGCACCTTGATCGATCCGACCGGGGCATAATGCCCCGACCACCAGCCCACCAGCCGGACCGGACGGTTGCGTAGGTGATTCCACGCCTCAGCGCATGCAATTCACCGGGTCCCGGCCGGTGTCCATCATTCGTTGTCGATTCATTCGCACCTTGATCGATCCGACGGGGGCAATAGTACCACGACGACGGGATAAGCTAGGCAGGCGCGGGCACGCCACCGTAGATGGACACGGACGGCGACGGATGGACGTGGCGCGTGCGTGCGCCGACGTCGCGGTCACCCTCGCCCGGTCGCGCCCGCGATAGCCATCGAGACATACGCCCGACGCGACGCACGCGTACGATCTGGGCCTGGCGCCTCGCCTACACGGCCGCGCGCCCGGACCCGTACGTACGATGCCGGGCCCGGGGAGCAGGCCGGCATGGACACGGCTGCCTGCATGGTGCGGTCTGCGGTGCGCGCGCCGGGCAAAGCAAATCACCAGAGGAATATTTGTTTGCCGCTTTGCAGGCTGGTGAGTGGCACTACACCACCCCACCGCAGCTGCCACGGCAGAGCAAAGGATAGGAGACTCTAGACGGTAGGTCCGTCCATCTCTCGCGCGCGCGCTCTCTCTTGTGTCAGCGCGCATCGATCTCATCGGGTAACAAATGGATAACCCCTGAGGCAAAGTTTATGCGACTTGTCTCCACTGGCTTACAATGATCTGGGTGGTGCTTAAGTTAACGTACTTTAGTTAGGTCTTGAGTTTGGGCGTGCCAGCAAGATAAACTTTGGGTTTGATATTACCTTGTTGCTCACGAAGTGGCTGCTTTTGGTACTTGTTTCGCTCTCTCGCCGGGTGAAAAGCGATCCATCCATCCATCCATGAGCTCGACCGCCACGATAAAAAGCGGGAGGCGACGTCGCACGACCGATCAATCAACTTGGTGTGCCCGGCCGCAGTAACTCTTTTCCGGTCCAATCGCCCCTCTTCTCCAGTCCGAGTCATTCTGGTACTTCACCTTCAAGAAACCACACAATCGTTCGGCTCGCCGGATTAGCCATTGGAGCAGCTACCAAATCCGTCCATGAACTTGCGTGCGTGAGCACCATGGCGCGGTCGCGACCATCGTACTACAAGAGAGCGTGACGATGACCCATGCATTCAGTGTGTCAGCAAAATCTCGAGCTTAGCGCGTGGCTGCCACTAGCTTGCAAGCGGGAGAATGCATGGGTGGCGCCACAGGTTTGTGCTTGTGCGCCGCGCGCTGCCTGCCCGCCGGAGCACGGCTCCCGTCCCATCTATCCGTCGCCTCGATTTAACTGATCGATTGAGCAAGCCGTGTCGATCCGGGCCACCACGCTCTGAACCTACGACAAGCGATGGGACTACCCGTGTCGCCGTCGCCGATCTTGGGCCAAGAACATTACCGACCGATGGGATCATTAGGCCATCGGAATCACCGGGAGAAATGCGCGTGTTCATACTGCTAGGCTGCCTCACGGCCTCACAGGCACGGCTGACATGACATGATGGACAAATTACGACGGCCTATCAGATGCAGTTCCAGTTCCAGTTCCCTGCCATGAAAACCAGTTACCACGTACGCGTACGCGCGTTCATTCTAGAGGGTACGGTATACACCACAGCTCGACCAGTCGCGGTTGGATTTTTTTTTGAAACTATGATGATTTTTATAGCAAACTCGAAAACTATATCCTAATGGAGAAAAATCAAAACTATCACCCCGTCGGCCTCCTGTTGGCCGAAAAGGGACTTTTCGGCCTATCGTTGGCCAAAAAGTACTTTTTCGACTTGGTTGGCCAAAAAGTCTTTCGGCCAACAGTTAAAAAAGTCCTCTTCAGCCCTCTACTTTTAAAAATTCATATCAAATAGGATTTTTAGTATTTTAATTTGATTCTTTTTGCATTAGATTAGAAATTTTATGAAGTTTCTGTAGATATCAAGTTTGACTAGATTTGGAACTTTGAATTTGAATTTTCATGAATTTTCTCAAATCACTAAATTACCTATAATTTGAGCTAGGAGTATTCTTTTTAGATGATTCTTTTTGATACTGGTTCTTTGTGACTTTGTTTATCAGTAGTAATTAATTGGTGAATTTTAGGATTATTTAAAATTAGGTTTTTACGACATTTTCTCCTTCCATTTTCTCCCGCCATTTTATTTCCCGCCATTCTCTCCCTCCATTTTCTTTCCCGCCATTCTCTCCCGCCATCTTCTTTCCCGCCATCTTCTTTCTCGCCATCTTCACTTCTCAACTTATAAAATGAGCCTCATGGTGTCCACGATCGTAGATAACATCGCTCGACACGCCTCAGGTGTCTCTGCGTCGGTCTTCTTTGGTGGAGTGTGAAGCATCGTCGAGAGAAGTCATAAGTGTTGGCAGCTTCGTCATCATCATCGGAGAGTGTTTCACACTTATGACTTCTCTCACACAGATGTTTCACACTCCACATGAAGGCATCATCGCCGCCCTTCGTCGATGCAAAGACTCCTTAGTGTGGCGGAAATAAAATGGTGGCAAAGAAAATGCAGGGAAAAGATTATGGGAAAGTATTTTTTCATGTATAAAACGTCAATGGTCGTACAGGATTTACAAGGCACTTTTAAATATAAACTCCTATGAAGCTCAAAACAAGTTTTCTAGTAGGATAAAAGAAATAAAATACAAAAAATACTACAAATAAAATAGCTACTGATAACTAAACAGAAACAAAAAGAATATGTCAAAAAACTAAAGAAATTTTTTAAAGCAATTAAAATTAAAAGAAATCGCATAAAACCTATAAAACACTAAAATAGAACTGTTTTCATAAAACCTAATTTTAAATAATCCTAAAATTCACCAATTAATTACTACTGATAAACAAAGTCACAAAGAACCAGCCATCGTACTACAAGAGAGCGTGACGATGACCCATGCATTCAGTGTGTCAGCAAAATCTCGAGCTTAGCGCGTGGCTGCCACTAGCTTGCAAGCGGGAGAATGCATGGGTGGCGCCACAGGTTTGTGCTTGTGCGCCGCGCGCTGCCTGCCCGCCGGAGCACGGCTCCCGTCCCATCTATCCGTCGCCTCGATTTAACTGATCGATTGAGCAAGCCGTGTCGATCCGGGCCACCACGCTCTGAACCTACGACAAGCGATGGGACTACCCGTGTCGCCGTCGCCGATCTTGGGCCAAGAACATTACCGACCGATGGGATCATTAGGCCATCGGAATCACCGGGAGAAATGCGCGTGTTCATACTGCTAGGCTGCCTCACGGCCTCACAGGCACGGCTGACATGACATGATGGACAAATTACGACGGCCTATCAGATGCAGTTCCAGTTCCAGTTCCCTGCCATGAAAACCAGTTACCACGTACGCGTACGCGCGTTCATTCTAGAGGGTACGGTATACACCACAGCTCGACCAGTCGCGGTTGGATTTTTTGAAACTATGATGATTTTATAGCAAACTCGAAAACTATATCTAATGGAGAAAATCAAAACTATCACCCGTCGCCTCCTGTTGGCGAAAAGGACTTTCGACTGTCGTTGGCCAAAAAATCTTTTCACTTTATCGTTGGCCAAAAATCTTTTAATGACAGTTGTAAAAGTCCTCTTCACCCTCTACTTTTAAAAATTCATATCAAATAGGATTTTAGTATTTTAATTTGATTCTTTTGCATTAGATTAGAAATTTTATGAAGTTTCTGTAGATATCAAGTTTGACTAGATTTGGAACTTTGAATTTGAATTTTCATGAATTTTCTCAAATCACTAAATTACCTATAATTTGAGCTAGGAGTATTCTTTTTAGATGATTCTTTTTGATACTGGTTCTTTGTGACTTTGTTTATCAGTAGTAATTAATTGGTGAATTTTAGGATTATTTAAAATTAGGTTTTTACGACATTTTCTCCTTCCATTTTCTCCCGCCATTTTATTTCCCGCCATTCTCTCCCTCCATTTTCTTTCCCGCCATTCTCTCCCGCCATCTTCTTTCCGCCATCTTCTTTCTCGCCATCTTCACTTCTCAACTTATAAAATGAGCCTCATGGTGTCCACGATCGTAGATAACATCGTCGACACGATCATGTGTCTCTAACGTCGGTCTTCTTTGGTGGAGTGTGAAGCACCGTCTGAGAGAAGTCATAAGTGTTGGCAGCCGTCATCATCATCGGAGAGTGTTTCACACTTATGACTTCTCTCACACAATGTTTCACACTCCACATGAAGGCATCATCGTCGCCCTTCGTCGATGCAAAGACTCCTTAGTGTGGCGGAAATAAAATGGTGGCAAAGAAAATGCAGGGAAAAGATTATGGGAAAGTATTTTTTCATGTATAAAACGTCAATGGTCGTACAGGATTTACAAGGCACTTTTAAATATAAACTCCTATGAAGCTCAAAACAAGTTTTCTAGTAGGATAAAAGAAATAAAATACAAAAAATACTACAAATAAAATAGCTACTGATAACTAAACAGAAACAAAAAGAATATGTCAAAAAACTAAAGAAATTTTTTTAAAGCAATTAAAATTAAAAGAAATCGCATAAAACCTATAAAACACTAAAATAGAACTGTTTTCATAAAAACCTAATTTTAAATAATCCTAAAATTCACCAATTAATTACTACTGATAAACAAAGTCACAAAGAACCAGTAGCAAAAGAATCATCTAAAAGAATACTCCTAGCTCAAATTATAGGCAATTTAGTGATTTGAGAAAATTCATAAAAATTCAAATTCAAAGTTTCAAATCTAGTCAAACCTGATATCTACAGAAACTTCATAAAATTTCTAATCTAATGCAAAAGAATCAAATTAAAATACTAAAATCCTATTTGATATGAATTTTTAAAAAGTAGAGGTGAAGAGGACTCTTTGGCCAACTGTTTACCGAAAAGATCTTTTTGGCCAACCAGGTAGCGAAAAGTCCTTTTCGCCAACAGAGACCGACGGGTGATACTTTTGATTTTTCTCCATTAGGATGTATAGTTTCCGAATTTGCTATAAAAATCATCATAGTTTGAAAAAAAAATCTCGCGGTTGCTCTCGCGCACACAGTGCGTAAAGGTGTTCCGTGTCCGCGAAGGATCAAGAAGCCATGTTGGTGGAATCGTGGCCGTCGATGGTGCCATGCCATGATGGACGGGGGTTGTGGTGTGGGAGGGATTCGATCGGCGGTACAGTCCGTGCTCGCTATCCACATCTGTCTATCCCGGCCGATTGGCGCTTTGGCGATGAGAGCGACGGAGCCACTGCCGGGCAGCAAATATTTCTTCCAAAAGCTTCGCCATTGCCGTTGGTGGCCGTCACTGTTCACGCGCCGGTCCCATCCCACGGACGGGACGGGATGCCGATCGTATCGTATCATCCATGCAGGGCTGGGCTGGCCTCCCCTGCTCGATTCGCGGTTGACTGACTGCCACGCGCGGCCGGGGGAGATGCCAAGCAAACACGGCGCACTGCGAGGTGGGGCCAGGCCGGGCCGAATCGGCCGCCAAATCTCCCGAAAAGAAAGTCAGGCCACGTCTGGAAAAAGGCGCCTATTGCAATAGAGAAATGCTAGTACATTTCTAATTGCGATATTGCAATAGTGACTTGCTGCTGCGCCAGTGTCCGGCTTGGGCTTTCGGTCGCCGGCCTGTCAAAGTCTCATGGAAGCTTCTACGGCTGTCGGCGTGCGCTTCTTTGTGTTTCTCGGGTGCGTGCGTGGCCGGCTACGGTCGAACAGCAGCCTGCGCCTCTGCGCGCGCAGTCGGAGAAACCAAGTGGCACCGTGGTTTTTCCTTTTCTACGGCAAAGAAGAAGAATGTGATTTTTTTTGTCTTCCTTTTTTCAGATAGCTTACACATGTGCCATGTTCTCGATCTCATGAATTCTGAACTGGGCATGTGTTCTGCTTCACTGCTGTCTTTTGCGACGTGTCCAACGGCTTGCGCAGGAGACTCGGCAAGGACAGGAAACAGTTGCCCGTTTTTGGAAGCGGGTGAGTGAATGGCCGGTTTCTTTTATGGCGCAAGCAGACGCCTGAACAACACACCAACAGCTTGCTACTACGGGCGAGGGGTGGCAAAATAAGTGCACAAATGACATGTTTTGCCTGGTGGTGAAAGCAACGTCGCGTGTTCTCGCCCACCGGGTCGAACTCCAAGACACCGGCTAAACGTGAATCGCCACCAGAAATAAACCAAATACTGTACTAAGCAACAGGAACAGCGCGTGCATCTGCACACAAATATCTGCTGTATCTGACACAACAAGCACCCAGAAGCCAAATGCAACAGCAGACAGAGGCATGGCACTGCTACAAACGGCACAGAAGACTATTTACGCTAGCTACATCATCACCCCTGGCTTCCACAAGAAAATTTTGAAGAGATTCCACTTCAAATCGCCACATCAGTGTTTTGTTAGGAATACAAACGACGTGATATGCCTGGCTCCAATGCCCAAGCCCATCAGAAAATCACCAGTTGAAAACATACAGCAGGCACCAGCTGGCAAGGTTCAAGCACAATTAATGGCAACAGTTACCATTACAAAACTGAACAAATGCTTTTACATTGCCAGTGCAGCTTGCAGGACAAGCCAACACATTTGACCAAACTTACAAATCTGGACGGCAAGCGGAAAACACCTGTCTCAGACCAAAATATCTGAATCCCAACACATAACTTGAAAATCTGGTAAGCATGTTAACTTCCCCTGCTGTTGTCTTGCTTGACAGCATAAATCATGTTAATCCTAGAAAAAATATATCCAAAAACCTACTGGTTCCATCGGACGACCATCTGATACCAATCAACACAAAAAGGACCAATCCAATCTTGGCCTGTGCTATACCGGCTCTCACCAGTCTATCGGACTGCTTTCACTGTCTCCATTCCTACAAATAACATGAATCAGATCTTGTTAGATAGATATTACCAAATGCGTCCTCCCAATCACAGGTGGAATGCCATCCCAGCAGTCATTCCAGGTCCCTTATTTTCTTCTACAGCCAAAAAGGAATGGTGATTCTCACTCTCTTTTGCATAACTAAACTATGCATTTGTAAAAGGTAGGAATGTACAAGGAAAATTTACAAAATCTGTACTCTAAAAAAACAAATCTATATACACAGGTGACAGGCATCTTTGTATAGCCCTGCTAGGTGAATTGCACCTATGTTTCCATTCATCCAAGTCACCCCAGCCCATACCAAAACACTCATTCACAACTAGTTTGGTTTGCATCATTCTACAGCTTGATTCCAATTAGTTTGGTAATCCTTGCAGCAAAAGCACAGGCCAGCACTGCTTGATGCTTGTGCTTTTCAGTTGACAACACTAGGCATGCAATTTTTTTGTGAATTTCAGCTATCCCTATCCACCAGGCTCTTGTGGTTCATGGGTCTGTGTATTTCGTTTCCATGGTTTCTCTTTAGAAAGAGAATCACGGGGTACATATGCATATCCCTTTGGAAGGCGTTGGTTCTGTGTGGACGCTTGATCAGATGTCATAACCAGCTCCTTTTGAAAGGTTTCTGCCTGCTGCAAAATCATGTGTTGTGCATTAGCTTGGTGCCAGAAATAACTGAACAACTGGAAAGAAAACAGTACAAACCTTATTATCTTTTGCTTTTTGTTTTCCATCTTCCAATTTCAGTAGGGCATTCACTGATCTTTGTGGAAGTCGCTTACCAGCAAGTGGCCCCCTCTCACTGAACTTCCGTTTGAAAGATATCAGTGTCCTTGAGCTATCAGCTGTGTTTCCATCAGCATCTCTGTTATTAAGGGAAAATCTGACGGTATTTATCCCAGAAATACTGCTATCCACCGTGACATCATCAGATCGTTGCATGGTTCCACTGCATGATTTATTATTAACCGAAGTAGTGGCAGATTCTGAACTAGCTCCGGGTGTTCGGTAGGAGAAAACAACAGTATCCTTGGTTTTGGCGAGTATGTCATGGTCACACAGAACTGTCTCTCTCTGGCAAAATAAGTAACACAGCAAATTAGTTCATTGTAGGCATTGCAATCTGTTGTCAGCAAAATATTTGAAACTGAAAGGGCATCCGCTATTATGAACATTTACACAAAACCTAATACGACAATACGCATTGAAGCCACGACAAGGGACAGGACTTCTCCTTTTTGTCAAAAAATAACGATGATTTATTTTTTATAGTTACCAGACTTGCTGACTATGCCAAATATAATCCAATCTGATCAACTCAATACAACCAATCCCAGTCGGCAGTTGAAGATTAGAGTTTAAAACAAGTACAGATGGAATGAATGACCTCCCAAATATATCTCAATCTGATCAATTTAATTTAATTATTCAACTAATCCCACTGCTCTAACAATTGGAGGTCAGATTTTAGAAACAGTAGACGTGGAACAAATGGCACATACCTCCCCCACCTCTTTTGTGCACTGCACCAACCACACACATACACTACAAAACTGAAACGTATAGCTACGTAGAAAGGCTACACAGCAATCAAGATCTCATAGGGGCCAGAACCTGGGTACATTTTTGAAAGAAATCGGGTAACAGTACATATGATATTTTCTTTTACAAAAGTTAAGAAGAAAAATGTTCAATTCGAGGGAAAGATGATTAAATTGATTTGGCAAAGGAGAGGTAGGACGGAAGAGAGGGCAGGGGAGAAGGATGTTAGCATAATCTTGATTGGTTAGATCAATTTGGGAAGTGTTAGTCAGTCTGGCTTGCATGTTATGGCCTTGGTTTGAGTTAGTTTCTTACGTCAGTTTTGCAACTGGTTTCAAATCGGTCTGGACTTTGCCATGTCCGTGAGTCCCGTAAGCACTTGCATTTGTGTTGCAAGTATTACTAGTAGTTCATGTTGGAGTTAGTACAAGCTAGTTTAGGTTTACGTAGCCATCAAGGTTACGTGCGAACAGATTAGGAAGGAAACAATTTTGAGTCCAGTTTGGATTCAATACCATGTCCGAGTAGGTGTTTTGTCCTGGTTGTGCGCATAGTTAAAAAAGGCACGCCTAGGCTCTAGGTGATAGAAGGGGGAGCCTTGGCGCAGCGGCGAAGCTGTTGCCTTGTGACCATGAGGTCACGGGTTCGAGTCCTGGAAACAGCCTCTTGCGGAAATGTACGAAAAGGCTGCGTAGAAAAGATTCAAAGTGGTCGGACCATTCCCCGGACCTACGCAAGCGGGAGCTACGTGCACCGGGCTGCCCTTTTTTAGGCTCTAGGCGACAGCAAAACGCGTAGCGCTTAATTGCCCTTATGTACCAAAGCGCAAGGTGGTGGCATAACGCACAATTAACGCCTAGTGCTTTTTAAAACTTTGATTGTGTGTGAGTATACATAAACACAGCCAACCTATAGTTTTGTAACATGGGTTTGTCATAGAAATAATACAAGGAGGTGCCTTTCACGGAAGTATTTTGTCCGTGAGTGTTCATGATACTTTGATATGATCGATCCGTGGGGGGAAACAAACATTTGGTATCAGAGTGGGATCCATGATTAGAACCGCGTTTGCACTGGGGAGGCGACCCTTACTAGTGGCCCGGAGCGGCGGTCGTCATTCGGTGGAGCGACAAGGAAGTGAAGGCAGGCAGGCCGTCGTTGGAAAGGTAGTGGAAGATTATTGGAGCGAGCCGATGAGTCGAGAACCTGGAGTGGAAGAGACAAAAGAGACGAGGTCCTTGAGAAGATCCAGATTCATGTTCTTTTTCAGTCTGCTCCTTCTCGGAAGTGACAAATCACAAACCACGAATACGAATTGGAGGGGCGATTTCGATTCACAGATAGCTGGAGCACGAGATACAGCTCCTGCTTAATCTGCTTCTCTCCTGGGTGTATGGGTGTATGCATTTCATGGAGCAGGCACTGTCATCAACCACGCCAAACAAGCATGTGGAGGCCAACGGAGAACGTTGCAATGTCCGTGTTGGTCAGGCAAGTACCTTCTGTGGTCTGGCAAGCCCACTTGGGGATGGCAACCACTTGTGTGGCAATGTCCAACCTTCTCCATAATATTGTACTTTTGGTTCTACTGGCTGGTGCATGAATCTTAATATGGTACCAGAGCCAAGAAGTCTTGGGTTCAGGTTCCGCTTTAGCAATTTAAATTCAAAAAAAATGCTTGACCTTTTTCTATCCATGTTAATACTGGTTGAATTATATGTGGATTGCCTGACCTTCTCCATCAGTTCAGACTTTTGGTTCTATACTGGTTGGTGCATGAAACTTCATGGCGATCAGAGGATGTCGATCCAGTGGTAAAGGTACTGGGGCAGGGGAGGCTAATGGGTGTGGCGCGTGATGCCAGAACAGAAGTCTGCGTGAGTCTAAGCAGGGGCAGAAGGCCCCACACTGGTGGCTCCAATGGGGACGGAAGTGAATTTGGCAATGGATGTACCAGCCGTTGCTGGAAAATTGTCTATGAGATTGGCATCTTGGACAGTGGAGGTGGTTGCTGCGGCGTGTGGCTGTAGTTGAGGTGGCAGCGGGTGGTGTGGAAACATATTTGGTGGTGCCAGCGGAAGTGGATTAGTTGGAGGGTGGCGGTGCTTTGCTGAAGGGCCATGAGATCCTTCTTCAGAACAGCGTGGTTTGCCTATCCGTAATCTGATATCGGTCACAACGAGATAATTTGGGTGTGGTAAGGCCCGAATACTGGAGATAGGGAACTCATTCTCAATAATCCAGTAACAGGTCAGTGACGTGGGTTCCTAACACCGACGAAAGGCTCCGAGGCCTAGAGAAGTTCAGTTTATTTCATTGCTTGATACAAAGAGTTGCACAATGGATCTTTGTACAGCTTGTCCCATAAGAATCAAACTCAACCAATCTTGCATAACACGATAACCTTCTGTGATTCCTAATTGCTAAGCATGGCTGGGCTACCTCTTTAGCCCATAACAATACCGTTCCATAAATTCCAAAACAACACCATCATGAAGAAAATCGAAGGAAACACCAGACAGATAAGGTTGCAAACTTTTAGATGGTGCAACAAAATAAATCCTATGAAATTGTATATGCCGTTTCATAGGTTAGTATTCAAGTATTATTTCCATGTATTCTTGTAAGGAAAAAGGAAAGTGACTGATACAAAATAAATAAATAGATGTAGCTTCAAGATGTACTTCAGTTTTCAAGGCACCACAGGAGAAGTACAATTGACGGCCGGACATACCTTCACCTTCTCTCTCTTAATTACCCTCTCACATAAGAGGCGGAACTTCTCCAACTCAACCTGCAAATGATATAATAATGCCTCAAGTAGTCAAAGACAATCTCTAGAAATGTCTTGTAACATACATAAATGCCTCGCAAGCAAGGCTAGTGCATCAATTTGAAAGAACCATGTAGAACATAAAAAAGGTGGTTAGCTACGAGCATCTAGTGTGCACCACCATAACTTGACCTAGCAGGTGCATCTCACCACTTAATAAGTTAATATGTATCGGTTATCTTTCAGCAGCACTCCTCGATAAGAGATAAAAATGAGAATGGTGGGTGCATGGTGCTTCCATGCTCGAGATGAAGCACCAACTGCTACTAGTACTATCCGCAAAAAATAAAATAAAAATGCTACTGGTACTAGTAGGGTTGATTGTTCAGATTATCAGTGATTACCAAGATCAAAACAAGAATCTAGTTACTGTATCCAGCTCACTAGTATGTTCCAGTAATGGAGCGGCATGCTGATATGATGTTAGGAAGTTCTACCAAGCAATAATCAACGCACAATAAAATCCTTTCCAAAAGAAGCGTTTATTGATACCTAACTATTCATAGGTTCTGTGTTCATCCAAATTTACTTGACAGCCAATAATATGTAACAGGCATTATTACTAACCCTCGTCCTTTTCAAGCTATTGACTTCCTCGGGCCAGTACTTCCAGGCATCAGTCTGCGTAAAGTTTGAAGAGCAAAATAAGATACTGAAGATAACTGTACCAAGCACAGGAAAAAGTAACAAATATGTGCCCTGTTGATCCATTATACTAACCCTTGCCCGTGCACATTATTTTACCTCATTATGGTAAAAATCTAATGCTATATTTAAGCTACTCCCTCCATTCCACAATGTAGTGCGCCCGCGCTTCCCGAGATCTAAGTTTGACCATAAATTTAACCAACGAGACCGACTGCGGCGGGAGCAAAAATTATACCACTGAATTCGTATTTCGATACTTAGATCTCGGGAAGCGCGGTTGCACTACATTGTGGAATGGAGGGAGTATCAATTTGCGGCAGGGGACCAAGTTCACTTACTGTTATAGTAGCACATTTATTTGCAGGATAGAAGGTGAATAGTTAGCCTGTTCGTAGGTACAAATGAAAGAAACCCATTGCTCCAAAATAGTCTTGATGATGCACTTACCTCTTTCTGCTCACTGCTGTGTTTGCCACAGTATGCCTTGTGCTGCGCCACAGTCCCAAATCCTTTAGTGTTCATGTAGAAACCAGCATCTCTAGCACAAGAAGGATGAAAAGTGGTGTGGCAGTCCTCACTGTTGCACTGCGTAATAGGAAGAGAAACTTGTCAAAACTCTGAAGTGTGTGATCTATTCATGCTCTAAGTTACAAGCAGGGACAGGTGATGATTTACCTTGAGACACGCACCAACTTTGATGTTGCAGACACAACAAGTATCTTTCTCCTTTACAAGGGTTTCCTGATTGATATAACATTAAGTAGCCAAATATTAAAATGATGTAGCATAACAAGAGAGGATAACACTAACGAATAACAAAAGCTTCTAGTTATATGGACAGTAAAATCAAAGAGGTGTTCTATTTATTCCTGAAAATGAACACCACATTTGATTATATGAACAACAAAAATAACAGAGGAGGTAATTCCAGAAAAGGAAAGCTAGAGAAAACTGCAATGCTGGACAGAGAAGAGTACCATTCCGCTCACTGGATCATCTTGTCCTCTCATGTACTTCGTCTCCAACAACCACTAGGAAAATATTAGGAAAAAAATTAGAACTCAACCTCATATGGAAACAAAAGGTGACAACAATTTAAATACCTCGGCACAGAACGCATGAGTCCACTGCCCATCTATAGTCTTTCTAAAAGCACCAGATGTTCCATGGCACAGAGCACATCGTACCAGGGATAATTTTGTGCCATTACTGTCAGATTGATCACTAGAGCTAGCATCTTCTGGTGAAATATCTTCACAAAGTTCACATTTCCAGCGGCCAATGCATATCTCTAGATATTTATAGCAATCTATGTGGACAGCAGCCTGCTGAACAGGTCAAAGTTAATAGAACACAATGGAGCATAATATCTCAAAACTCAACAGAATCCAAAGCACCTTGCATCCAGAACAGACAGATACTCGGTTCAACACAGTTTCACCCCGCATGCATACATCACAGTAGAGTGCATTTTCTTTTGAGTAAATTGGCATATGAAAAATGCCGGAGTTAGTAACTTGTGAAACTTTGCTGTTGGATGGCTTTGATGAATCCTTGGGCCGTGGTAATGAAGGAGTCCGCTGGGCAACTCTTGAAGATCCAGCACCAAATTTTGGAGAACTCTACAAGTGCACAAGAAATAAGATACATAGCCTCTCAAAAAAAAAAAATTTAGTCCATATTACCCCCCTAAATTTGTGTTGGAGTTCGGATTACAACCCTCAATTTCAATACCGGTGAAAATACAACCCCAAACTACGAAAACTGTTTAGATTACAACCCTATCCTGCTTGAGGTGGGTTTGTTCTCCGGTTTTGTCCTCCGTGGCGCCACATCAGCGTTTCCACATCACTAAACTCTCTCTCCTGAAAAAGAACTCGCTACTTCTCTCTTCCCTCTCGTCCCGTGAGAGAGCGAGAGAAGCTACCTACTGGGTGCTGCCGTCGTCATCGTTGCTGAAAGCCACAACAACATCAAGGAGAAGCTCCTCACCCCCTCACCCTCCCCCAACTCTCGTTTTCCCTCTGTCTCAATCCCCTTCCTTCTATTTCTTCTCTTCCCGAGGGAATAGGACTGAGCCGCCACCCAGCGCCTCTCGCCGGTGTGTGTCGCATCTTACCTCACGTCGCCACCGGAGAAATGACAGAGTGAATCCATGCTGGAACCGGTAGCTGGCCACTGCACGTCTGGCGGCAGACTACATACTACTAGAAGCATGAACAGGAAAGGAAAGTGGAAAACAATCCATATGCTTCCATTGTATAAGAAAACCACAAGAGGAAGTGAAAAAAAGAATTTGAATCGGGAGGGAGGAATCAAATCAAATGACTCTGTACCAAGCTCACGCATCACTGCAAAACATCACAGGTCTGGCATTCCATCAAATATTTGCAGTGCAACTTGATCAACATATATCTTTTTTCCCCAAACTCATGCATGATCCAATGACGAAGCCAGATCTCACGGCACCAAAGTACTGGAGAGATTCAAAAAACAGAACGATCTGGAGACACTTGACAGGGTCACCAAATTGCTCACAAATCACCATGATAGTTCACGACGCGGGGCCACCGGGTGGATTGAGACTCCATCTCTGGAACTGTGAGATGTGGCTTCCTTGAGTTGGCCGCTGGGTAGTTGTATGAGTCCTCACACGGTCGAACTCATGCGAAATTAGCAGCCTCAAGCACACCGTCCGAATCAAGGAGCTGGGATCTGACAGTTGCTTCACACGGGAGACAAACAAAAGGGATGCAGTAGGAACAAGAGAGAGGAAGCTGACGTGGGCATGTTGACCTGCCAATACTAGGGTCAAAGCCACCTCAAACTGGGAAGGGTTGTAATCTGAACTGTTTTAAGAGTTTAAGAGTGTATTTTGAACAGTATTAAAACCGAGTGTTGTAATCTGAACTCCAGCACATGTTTAGGGTGGGTAATATGGACTTCTCTCAAAAAAATCATCTAAAAAAAGTACAGTAAGAAACCTCTCGACGGAGTACATCATCATTTGCATCTTTTCTCACAGTGGAGTTACGCGAGGAGGCTGCAACAGCAGCTGCAGCTTCTGCTAGTACAGCCTGGGCTTCTTTATGTCTCTTCTCTTTTCTGCCACGTTTCTTAGCTTCTCTAACGTCACGAAGAAACTGATTGACACGGATGAAGTCCCATTTTCTTTTACTGAAAACATCCAACTCGCAAGAAAGATTCTGGACAACCTTTACTATTAAGTCTTCTGCAAGATTCAAGTGTATAATGATTCAGAAAAATGAAGACACGGCAACTTCATTATCTTAGGGCAGCTTCATGGACAGTGTTGACACAATAAGGCCATTGACGTAAAATGAGCAACAAAGGAATCGACAAGGTTTTATTATTCTGGAGAAATGCCACCAGAAAAGTAACGGATACAAATAATATATTAACAGAAGAAATCTTACCGCATCTATGCTTCAGAACCATAGCATTGTCAAGTAGCCTAGCTTGTAAGAACAACGTTTCTGCTTCTACTTCATCATCAGGCGAATGATCAAGGATTCCCAAAGCTTTTGCCTTAGAAAGTTGATCTGTCACATCAATTCCTGTTGTTTCCGTAAGTTCTACTAAGGAATCCACAGGTCTTTTCTCATCGGAAGAGCATAATTGCTCTTCTAATAATATTCGACCAAGGAAAAATAGATTCAGTTAGAGCATGGAAAGTACCAAAAAGATAGAAAAAATATTTATTTCGAGAAGGTATTAAGAATTTACCAGGATGATACTGTGTCTGCTTATTCTGCTTCAAATCATGGTTCCAAAGATGAGCAATCTTTGTCTTGATAAATGGATGAATGTAAGAATGAGAATCATCAAAGCTGCATGAAGCAAAATAGGGTTCAACAATCTGAGCAAAATAGGAGGACCTACGTGGCTATGTTCATGCAAAAGAAAGAAAGAAAAAAGTGGTTTGAAAGTAAAGAAAGAAGATGGTTAGAAGAAACCACAGCAGAATAGGCCAAAAAATAATTAGTTGGGTTATTTACTTCAAAAAAGGCTGTCCATGAACGTGATCCATATTACAATCATGATGATTGCATACGCCATTTTCAACTGAATCTGACCCATGTTTAGCATTATCACCCCAAGAAGAGGTTTTATCCAATGAAGATACACACTCCTCCACTTCCGAGCCAAGTTCAGCCTCAGTCAAGTCGTTACTTTTCCTTCCAAGTGATGTACCTGTTCATAACATATTGTAAGAACTAGAACGTACCACACAATTACATGAATAATTATTTAAATGATTTGTTAAATAAAACATATATTTTAAAAGAAAATACTGTAATGTATATATAATCAGTGCTTTTTGCATGAATAAGAGTTAACTTTCCCATCTAGGTCCATAAAATAAGCAATGCTTTGAGAATTTCCATACAGAAATCCTGTCTGAAAGGGATTTCTATTGATTTGAGGATTTCTATACCTCCTCATTGTATGCTTCGTTTCACCCGTTTTTATTATGTTCCATGTATCAGATCATTTGAACCCGTAAAAGGAAATAAAATACCACTAACAAGTTGGAAGAAAGATAGAAGAAGCTTTACAACTAAAACTTCCAAGTCACCTAAATTTTACAGAAGCTAGCTTTCAATGGTACAATTTCAAATTCAACAATGTCACCGCATTTAACATGCAATGGCTTCAAATTCACCTATTTTTGGTATGCAGCACTTTGAGCTCGCAAAAGAAATTAAATCATTAAATTAATCTTGCAAATGAGTAGCTATGACTTTAACTGAAAGACTTAATTAAAATACAAAGGTTTGCTCATTTGTCATCACAGCGGCTTCATAAAGTAATCACTGTTTTCAAAAGGTATTTACTTGGTCAGGCAACAGGTGCCTCCATCCATTAGAGTTTTCTGACAGGAATAGATGCAAGGTGTGGGTCCTAGCTTAGAGGTAGAATTTTTGCGCCTAAAGACTGGGTGCTCTTATAATTTTCACTTTTTGATAGAATATAAGTACTTGAAAGTTTCTTTTTTGGGGTCACAACAGTAAAATCTTACTAGAATGGAAAACACTACTACATCATTCAGCACAGGATAACAAGCTCAAACTGGCCCTATGGCCCTAGAATGAGTTGGTATAGCTAGTAAAGCACACTATGCTCACAAAGAGAACATTACCAAAACATATTAATTAAAGGTTTCTTGCATGGCAGTAACGACAGGGAAGAACTGGTCTTGTCCAATACAAGAAAAAATTAAGAAGACACCGGCAATAACCGTAAAACATCCACAAGCGATAAATATAGAACAGCACTGTCACGACCATTGCATTGCATCATTGTAAGGAATAATAAAAGTGAACTTGTAAGTTGTAACCCAGTTACACTTATGAGTGGAGATATCTAATATAGTTCAAAATTATAAGAAAAAGCAATATGAGTAATGCATGCTTGAAATTTGTAACCAATTAAACACTTTAACACAGAAAATAACGATCCCGTGTAAGCTTGGAAAATTCACAAAGTTGGCAGCCACCTGACTATAATAGAAGTAGACAAGCTAAAACAAAGAGCATTTAGAGCTGGTGCAGCACTAAGTGAAGTTCTTTTCAGGATGCCTCTCGGACTGGGTCGCCTCATATATAAGACGTCTAACTGGTAACCTTTGTTAAAACGTTTGTTTTGCTTTGTCTAATTTGGTTTCATGAATGAACAATTAACCAAAATAAAACTCACATTCAGTCGCTAATACAAAAGAGAACAGAAGGATAAAACAGCAAGCAACTAAAATGCTGTCTAGAGCCTAGAGGTCAAGCGAAACGCAGTGATAACTCTGGAGTACTGGTCGAACAAAAGATTTTTACCTTGAAGTTGATTTGGTATCTCCATGGAAGTATCAAATACTTTATTGCCAGAGCTGCTGTTTGATATCTGTCACAAGGATGGGAATCAAAACTGCATCCAGATTTAAAGATCATTTCCTTAAGACCGTAAATAATGACAGCACAGCCTACTGAGCAAAGGTAGCCTGGAGGTCACAACCTAACCATAATAGGGCGACACAAACAATGATGACAGAACAGAATCTAAATGCCATCGGTTAGCTATCATCTCAGTTGAACTTTTTGAGGTAAAGATTAAGAAGACACCCCGAAAACCAATGCCCGGCAGGGAGAGACAAGAAAGCTTAAGATTCCATTCAAGGGACAATCCATTTGTGAACACTAACAGAAAAGTCATCTACCATTTACTACTGAATTTCAGATAATATACTTGCCATTTAGCACGGAATAGGTCCTGCAATCCTACATAATCAGCGTTCACAGCAAACAGCGTACACACATATCAATTTGGCCACTTGGCCTTGTGGAATTTAAAAGAAAACCCATCAGAGCAACTAAGGATATCTCTCCCCTCAAAAGAACACAACAGATAAAATTTCCCTTATTTCCATTTTATACTTTCTCCAACACCCTAAAGCTCGCAGGAAAGCAGATATGGGTGCAGAAACATTGTCAATTAAGGTGTATGCTCACTTTGCCCATTATGCAGGAAAATGAATCAAAGAAAACTATCATCTACACACTGATATTTCATGCTTCACACCAGTTCAGGTACAACAAACAAGCAAAGCTTCACAGAATACTCAATAGTATGTTTTTCTTACCAATTTTTCATCCACTTCCTTTGAAGTATCCTTGCCTCCAACTAGGGACAAATTTCCAGTATATTCTTTTGCAAGATCTTCAGCAAGAAAATACTCATGATCAGCACTTCCTTTAACCACGTTCTTTTTTCCATTTTCAAAAGTAGTTCCAGTTGAACGTATTGCCTTCTCTTCTTCAAGAATCTTGTCATTATCTTTAGATCTTGGTGATGAGGGTTTTGGTACAGCAGAATCTGACATCTCAAATGTAGCTCCTTTGTCCTCTAGGACTAATGAACTCTTCACATTGACACTATCTGTACTGTCAGACCCATCTAGTTTGTTATCTTGCACCACATCTGAGCTCCCTTTAAGAGTGATTGCTTGAACAGCTAGTATATGTGCAGATTTTTGAAGCCACTTGATGATTTTCAACTTCAACCCATGGGAAAAGGTCGTAGTTTCACCCTGAGAATCAGAGAATTAGCAAAATAGCTTGGAAATAAATTTGTAATACTAGGCATAAGCTACATCCAAAGTACCACGAGAGCAGCTTCCAAGGATGCTGAAGAAATACCCACTTCGGATGCTATATCACTCACGCTAGCATTCCCTCTTTCGATTAGCTGCAAATACAGTAGACATTATTTTTTTTTCTTCCTTGCCAAAGGCTCAGCAGTACATGCCTAGGTAATTATTGGATTCTGAATCAGGAGCAGTTAGCCAGTTACCTTTTTAAGCACCATAGCAATATCACCAGAGTTCCTCATAAGATTATCACCAACTGAGGGATGATCAGTATCAATTTCCATACTTCGAGTTGCTTGAGCATTTAAATTTCTAACCTTATGGGGCAAAGCACCATGCTCCATCGTCTCTACTTTGATAAGGTTATCAGGGTTAAAGCTGCTGGTTTCATGGTTCAAGGATCTGTCCTTTTTCTTGCGTGTGAATCTCAGTTTTGGTATCTTTCCACTGCCGAGATTTGCATCATTCAGCCTCACTTCTGTAGGACTCTGCTCAGATGCATTATTACCTTTCTCTACAGAGTTGACATATCCAACTGAAGAATGCTTTGAGCAAAACGCTCTCAGCTCAACCTGCAGAACAAACAAACATGAAAAATGAACTGCAGCAATCTACATAAGGTTGTGTCAACAGCCAGAAGATAATGATCTCACATTAGGAAGTCCAAATTTTCCCCATATCTCCATTTGGTGCTTGGACTCTCGTGCACATATAGGATGAAAGGCTGTCCGGCAGGCCCCTGAAACCACATGGAGCTTAGCATTAACAACATGCAAAAGTGGGTAAAACTCTGCACGAATGGACAGTAACCATAAATTAATGATTCTTTAGCATGGCTATATATATCATAGATGGTACTAATTATAACTGGCACAAAAGTTGAGGGAAATAACAAAGATAACTCAAACAGAACATGTTTCTTTTCATAGTATAATGTATCACAAATGAACAGCTTTTAGGGCACATATTTAGGACATAATTCAATGCTTACTCTATTTTGAGCAGCCACTTTACAAAAATATCATATATCAAAAAGAGCTCAGGGTATTGCAATATCTAAGAGAATGTTTTCAGCCATGAGAAAATAACACACAAAGCATTGTTGGTTAATTAGGCAAACAAGTCAATCAACACTAACAGTATCACAATCAAATAAGTGTCAATCACAGAGCCAAGGAATCAATCAACATAAAACAAGATTCCTTCATGTCGCCACGAGAAAATAACAGAGAACATCTTCGTTTACTTAGACAAGCAAGTCAATAACACAGGACAATACCAAAGTATCACAGGACACCACTTAAGTCAAGGAAAACCTTACTAAGAGGCTGCATCCACTCGAGCACTACAAGCCAAGTCCTGAAAGTGATTCTGGCTTTTCGAAAAGTAGCACCCAGTGAACACGATATTTCATGGGGAAAACAGCAGTCATGCATAATGCACCATTTTAGATGATGAAGGTGGCACCCTGGCCTAATGGTCTCATTATAAAAGACTACTACAGAAGTTTGTCACTCCACATAGGAGAAAGGATAGCAATACACTGAAGAGATACAAGCCGAATCAAATATCATGAGGCCTATTGCTAGATCACTATTTTAGAAAGCATCACTATTTTACAAATCATTCTAATGCCCCAGCCTGGTACAGCAGAATACGGATTATTATGCTTGACTGCAAACAGCATTCTACACCTAATTTTAAACATTTAATGATAATGATACAACACAAGACTGCAGTTCTCAAGCAATATTCTGCAAAACATATGGTCTCATAACCTTACGAATTATATTTAGTCAATCAAACTCAAAATGTGATAATGGAAACAAGGAGTAAAAGTACATACCATGGCTGCATCGAATGCATGCACCATGCTTAACCTTGCAAATGTTACACACCAGTTTCCTCTGATTCTCTTGCACCCATCCAACATTTGTAATAGGCTCCATTGAGTCCATGTCCTCCACAAGAGCCTCTGGCCTCCAAAGAGTACAAAACAAGTGTGCGAATTTTAGGCTGCCTCCATCTGCAGTTCGACTAGGCTCCCCTATTACAGGTTTTAGGGCCCCTTTCTCCTTTGGGCATAGCAAACACGGCATTGAAAGGGTGATGCCTGCATCTTTCTTCAATGAGCACCCTGTCGACTCCACATACTTGCACCAAGTGCACAACCACTGGCCATCTGGCACAACATGCAAACCATAGCACCACTGGTGCACGGAAACCTTGCAGTTGTTACAGCAAAGCATCCTATTTGACGCCATGTCAGTCTCTCCCAAACAGCAAACATCGCACATCGTCCCAGCCTGAGCTCCCAAGCGGGGAAGCAGCACAAGCTGCTCCAACCCAGCATCCACACCTATGAGCTTCCTCTTCTTGTTTGGCCTCTCAGAAGTGAGCACAACTCGCTGCCTTGCTCCTAGCAGCCAGTTGAGCGATGTGCCTGCGTCATCTGCACATGCTGGTGACGCGGTGCCGCCGCTGCTACTACCTTGCTCCACTTCCATTGGCCACTCCCGCTTCACAACAGCATCATGTAAGCGCTGCTCGAGGGTCTGCTCACCACGCTCTCCGGTAGTAACCAGCTGCTGCACGACCACATCATGTATGCCCTGCTCCACACTCATGCTACTGACAAAATCCATGGTCTGCCCACTGCGTTCCTTGTTACTGACGACCTCTTCGCCGCCCACGCCCAGGTAGGAGCTCGTCTCGGCCACAGCGACATCAAACGTCTCGCCTTGGTCCAGCAACAACTCCTCGGTGGTGCCCAGAAATGGGATGGCGAGGCAGGGGTCGAGCTCCCCGTGGGCGAAGGGGAGCTTGGGCGCCAACATTTCGACGTCGCCCATGGTGACCGGCCTGAAATACGCCTCGAAGTGGTCCCACGCGCCCTTCTTCCCGGAGGAGAGCGCCGCCGCGTTGAGCTGCGGCGGGCGCTCCTCGGCGGCCGCGTCGGGGAGCTCGAGCTTCTTGTGCTTCTTGCGCCTGTCGCTGGGCCCCGACCAGCTGACGAGGCGCGCGGGCAGGGTGGGCGCCCTGGACGCCGTCTCCTCGCCCTCGAACGGGGTCCGCAGGGACAGCGCCTTCCTGGCCTGCTCGAAGGGGTCGACGCCCGCGCCCGCGCCGAGGGCCCGGCCCTCCGGCGAGCCCTCAGCGCCGGCCATGCCCGGGGCGCTCATGCGGGGGAAGGGCGCATCGCCGGGGGAGGCGCCCGCGTCGGGGAGGAGGGAGGCCTCCGGCGAGGCGGGACGGCGGGGAGGGCCGGGCCGGGGCGGGGCTAGGGTTAGGGTTTCGTTCCGAGCGAGCGAGCGACCGACCGGGGAGAGCTCTGCTCAGTTTCCCGACCGCGCCTTCGATTTCTCTCTCCGGCCCGGTTTTCTCGGTACGGGGTTCGGATCCGATGGGAGGGAGGGAGGGAGGAGAAGGGGGGAGCGGGGCGGGGTGGGGTGGGGTGGTGGGGGCTAGCTGGCTAGGGGCGTAGTAGGCGTGCGTGGCCTCGCCGGGACACGGGGTCCGTTGCGCATAGACCCAAATCGCGGGCTGGATACACGTCGCAAACGGCAACTTTACAGCCCCCGGGCTGGCGTGCGCGCCGTGTTTCGTTCGGGAGAAGCGAGGCCGGCCGGGAGCGCAGACGGAACGGAAAACGGGGGAGCGTGTCCCGTCCTACTGTCAACCGCATTTGGAGGCTTCCATCCCTGGCGATTCGACGGTGCAGGATGGACGCAGCACGAGATATGAACCGACAATTAATGTTACATATTGATGATTATTTTGCATTGCATGTGATACACACCCTGGAATGCGATATGATTTTTAGCAGATAATTGCCCTTGCGTTGCAGCGGGGCGTAGGTGTTTACCGGTATATCTAACTAGCGAACGTTCGCTGGGATGGAGCTCCCAGCGAACTACCTTAAAACCGTGGGATTGTGATCAAACGCATGTCATTTTTCAAAAATTACACTGTGTCACTGGCATTTTTTTCTAAACATGGCAATTTTAGTTGTATTGGCATGGCAATTGGGGTGTTCGCTGGCAATTTCTCCCCGGCGAGCGTTCGCTGGATAGATGGGTCCATATTTATTAGGATTATATAATTGGTAAGTATTTGTAGACTTTGAAATAAAATGCTAGGATTATATTTGGTAAGCATTTATTGACTTGGCAAAGAAAACATTAGGATTATATTTGGTAAGCATTTATTGACTTCCAAAAAAACATTAGAATTATATTTGGTAAGAATTTATTGGCTTGCCAAAGAAAAATATTACGATTATATTTGGTAAACATTTATTGACTTGCCAAAGAAAACATTAGAAATATATTTGGTAAGCATTTATTGACTTGCCAAAGAAAAATATTACAATTATATTTGGTAAGCATTTATTAACTTGCCAAAGAAAACATTAGGATTATATTTGGTAAACCATTTATTGACTTCTAAATAAAACAATACTCTCTTCGTTCCTACGTACAGATGTATATAAACATATTTTAGAGTGACTCATTTTGCTCCGTTGTAGTACATAGTGAAATCTCTAAAAAAAACTTATATTTAGGAATGGAGGGAGTATAATTATTTATTTACCAAAAAATGTGGGATAGTTGAGACGGTTTGAAAGAAAAACACGGTGGAGAAGAACTGTCGATGGAAGGGGGAAATCAAAATGAAAAGGGGAATGAGGGCGTATATGCGGGAGGTTGGACGAAGGATGAGCAGACAACAGAATGTTACGCATATTTTATCTTTCTATCTACTTAAAGTATGCGAAGAGATTATATTCGGTAAGAACTTTTACCTATAAAATAAATAAATAAATTGGTAAGTCAATAAAATATGGGGCAGTTGAAACTGTTTTCCAAAAAAAACAAGGATGGTATAGGGAAAAAGATCGGAATGGTGAGAGGGTAGGGGTGTGGTAGGGGAGGTTGGACGAAGGACGAGCGTTCAAAATGTTAAGAGAGTTTATTAAGAAACATATGTCGTGTCATGGATCACCACACCATGAATTGGCTTGTCTAAATATTTCGAATCACAATGATTTTTACGACCAAGAAATCAAACAAGAAAAGGTAAAAACAGGAGCACGGAATGCAGTGCCATTGTATCGAATTTGTAGTTGTAAAGGATTATCAAGAAATATAGCATCAAAAGTTTTCATAGCCCGCAAGCTCTCCTTCGTAGCAACTACCAACCGCTTGCGTCAATAGCCCTGCTGCTAGTGGCAGAGCAACGATTGGGGCAAACTTGGTGACGATGTTCTGGGCGAGGGGACTCTCACCACGACAGTTCTCGGCCTCGTGGTCTGGGCTGATGACCCCTGGGTCGGCTCCGTCCTAGGCCATATTGGGCGGCCCATGGCAAGTTATACAAAGACTCTGGAAGACTTGGCGTGCAATCTATAGATATCGGAGTTGTGGAGGACTCTACCTCCACTGGCGTAGCCGACAAGGACAAAAGGATTGGCTCAAGCTCAAAGCAAAAGACTCTACTTATTTCATTTTAGTGGTCCAAGATCACATTGAGTCCATAGAAAAAGCCAATACTATCAAGAGGGGGTGAGGTGTTGCTTAATGAGTTTCTTGCTCAAAATGCTTAGTGATATGCTCCAAAAACCCTCAACTACTTTCTCATATCCACATATGTCCCATGATTTATTCGGCGCCACCGAGTTCACTTGACATAGCCACTGCCAGAAACCCTAGTCTTTTTGGTCTCACCGAGATGGGATTGTAATATCTCTGTTTCCCTTCGTAACGTTTCGGTCAAACCGAGATGAGCAATCGGTCCCACCGAGATTGCAATGCAAACTCTCTGTTTCCCTTTCGTAACATTTCGGTCCAACCGAGATGAGCGAATCGGTCCCACCGAGTTTGTCTGACCAACTCTGTGTTTGTCTATTTCCAAAATCGATCTCACCGAGTTTGTGTAATCGGTCTCACCGAGATTACGTTATGCCCTAACCCTAACGATATCGGTCCCACCGAGTTGACATGTCGGTCCCATCGAAAATCCTAACGTTCACGTTTTGAACTAAATCGGTACGACCGAATTTCATGATTCGGTCCCACCGAGTTTGGTAAATTGTGCGTAACGGTTAGATTTTGTGTGGAGGCTATATATACCCCTCCACCCACTCTTCATTCATGGAGAGAGCCATCAGAACATGCCTACACTTCCAACATACATTTTTTGAGAGAGAACCACCTACCCTTGTGTTGAGGTCAAGATATTCCATTCCAACCACATAAATCTTGATCTCTAGCCTTCCGCAAGTTGCTTTCCTCTCAAATCTTCTTTCCACCAAATCCAAATCCTGTGAGAGAGAGTTGAGTGTTGGGGAGACTATCATTTGAAGCACAAGAGCAAGGAGTTCATCATCAACACACCATCTGTTACCTCTTGGAGAGTGGTGTCTCCTAGATTGGCTAGGTGTCACTTGGGAGCCTCCGTCAAGATTGTGGAGTTGAACCAAGGAGTTTGTAAGGGCAAGGAGATCGCCTACTCGTGAAGATCTACCCTAGTGAGGCAAGTCCTTCGGGGGGCGACCATGGTGGGATAGACAAGGTTGCTTCTTCGTGGACCCTTCGTGGGTGGAGCCCTCCGTGGACTCACGCAACCGTTACCCTTCGTGGGTTAAAGTCTCCATCAACGTGGATGTACGATAGCACCACCTATCGGAACCACGGATAAAAAATCTCCGTGTCAACATTGCGTTTGCTCCCTCAAACTCCTCCCTTTACCTTCATATGCAATTGTTTTACATTCTGCTGATATACTCTTAGAATTTCATGTGTAGGTTGATTGCTTGACTTGTGCTAAGTTGCTAAAATCTGTGAATAACTAAAATTGGGAAAAGGCTAGATTTTTATTTGGTCAAGTAGTCTAATCACCCCCCCCCCCTCCTCTAGACATACTTTCGATCCTACAAGTGGTATCAGAGCTTTGGTCTCCATTTACTTTGATTTCCATAGCTTTTGGTGGTCATAGCTTTGGTTTCACAACCTAGGAGAGTATGGCATCTAGCGAGGGAAATTATCACCGTAGAGGTCCTTACTTTGATGGTACTAATTTTGCTAGTTGGAAGCATAAGATGAAAATGCATATTCTTGGACATAACCCCGCCGTTTGGGCTATTGTGTGTATTGGCTTGCAAGGTGAATTCTTTGATGGGAGAGGACCAAACCGTGAAGCTACCGCAGAAGAGTTGAAGATGCTGCAATACAATGCTCAAGCTTGTGATATTCTCTTCAATGGATTGTGCCCCGAAGAATTCAACAAAATCAGTCGTCTTGAGAATGCAAAGGAAATTTGGGATACTTTGATTGATATGAACGAAGGTGTCGACTCCGTCAAGGAATCCAAATTGGATGTGCTTTAAAGTCAGCTTGACAAGTTCAAAATGAAGGATGGTGAAGGTGTCGCTGAAATGTACTCTAGGGTTGCTCTCATCACAAATGAGATTGCCGGCTTAGGAAGCGAAGAGATGACCGATAGATTCATCATCAAGAAGATCCTAAGAGCCTTGGATGGAAAGATATCGTGTGCACATTAATCTAAATGATGCCCAATTACAAAGATCTCAAGCCAACGGGAGTCATTGGAAGAATTGTTGCTCATGAGATGTCACTTAAGGATAAGCAGGAGCTCCACAACAAGTCAAGTGGTGCTTACAAAGCCTCATGTGAAGCTCCCACATCATCAAGTGAGAAGCAAACCTTCAATGAAAAATTGGGTCTAATGGTGAAGAACTTCAACAAATTCTACAAGAGAAGGAGCAAAGAAAGAAGCTCCAAGTCAAGGTCTTACAATGACAAGAGATCTTCAAGTCGTGAATGAAATTGTTACAATTATGGAAGACCCGGACACTATTCCAATGAGTGTACGGCTCCCTACAAAAGAAGAGAAGATTCTCCCAAAAGAAGGAGTAGAAGAGAAGAATCACCACCAAGAGAAAGAAAGGAGTAGAGATGATCGTTATGAATGAAGACCCTCTCGGAGAAGCAAGGATTTGGAAAGGAAGGATAAGTCATCAAGGAGCTACACAAAAGGAAGACATCAAGCTCATGTTGGTGAATGGGTATCCGGTTCCGACTCCGACAATCACTGCGAAAGAAGTTATCACTTCGACTCCGAATATACTCAAGATGAAGGTGTTGCCGGTCTAGCACTTGTGTCAACCAACTCCTACGACATATTTGACTCACCAAATGAAGGAATTGGGAGATGCTTCATGGCTAAAGGTCCAAAGGTAACACACCCCGAGTATGTTGATTTTAATAGTGATGAAGATGATTTTCTAGGAGATGATGATTTACTTGTTGACAACTCTAGTTATGAAAACTATGATGAACTTGCTATTAATCATGCTAATCAAGATAAAGCGAATGACGATGGTAAGAAGGAGACTGAGCGTCTAACTAAAGAAGTAAACTCTCTTAAGTTAGCTCATGAAACTACCTTGGAAGATCATCGAGAACTTTTAAAGACTCATGATAAGCTACGCTTTGAAAAGCTCAACCTTGAGCAAGAGCATGAGTTTTTAAAGGCAATCAATGATGATCTTCGCAAGAAAAGTTCTTCTTACATTGCCAAGCGTTTACTCTTGTCTACTTACATGCCACAAGTTAAATCTAGCAACAAGAACAAGAAAGATTCTTCATCTAGTAGTAACAACAATCATGCTAAATCCAATGTTGTTGCTTCTAGTAGCTCTCTTGATTCCACTAATGATTCTCTTAGCCAAGTTACACTTGAGTAAGAAAATAGCTTATTGAAGGGAATTATAGAGAAAGGTGTTTACAAGAGCCTTGCCGGAAGTAAGCAATTTGAGGAAATTGTACGCAAGCAAGGAAGACACCGGAAGAATCAAGGTGTTGGTTTTGAATGAAAGTTCAATGCCAATTGTCGGTGTCAAAACCGGCGGATCTCGCGTAGGGGGTGTCGAACTGTGCGTCTAAGGCGTATGGTAACAGGAGGCAGGGGACACAATGTTTACCCAAGTTCGGGCCCTCTCGATGGAGGTAATACCCTACTTCCTGCTTGATTGATCTTGATGATATGAGTATTACGAGAGTTGATCTACCACGAGATCGTAGAGGCTAAACCCTAGAAGCTAGCCTATGATTATGATTGTTGCTGTCCTACGGACTAAACCCTCCGGTTTATATAGACACCAGAGGGGGCTAGGGTTACACAGAGTCGGTTACAAGGGAGGAGATCTACATATCCGAACTACCAAGCTTGCCTTCCACGCAAAGGAGAGTCCCATCCGGACACGAGACAAAGTCTTCAATCTTGTATCTTCATAGTCCAATAGTCCGACCAAAGGATATAGTCCGGCTGTCCCAGGACCCCCTAATCCAGGACTCCCTCAGTAGCCCCTGAACAAGGCTTCAATGACGATGAATCCAGCGCGCAGATTGTCTTCGGCATTGCAAGGCGGGTTCTTCCTCCGAATATTCCATAGAAGATTTTGAACACAAGGATAGTGTCCGACTCTGCAAAACAAATTCCACATACCACCATAGAGAGTATTATATTTCCATAAATCTAATCTGCTGACAACTTTTCATAACGTGACATCACTCCATGGTCCGGTCCTTACGAACCGTTTTTTCCCAGCCTGCCACTGCACGTGTTGCGAGGCAGTTTTATTGGCACGTCTTCGTCGAAGCAGAGATCGTGTCCCCCTTATCATAGGATTCTCATCAATAAGGGTATGGGTAACCCAACCGTGCCTATTGGCATGACTCCTTGATTTTAGGCAAGTTCCAAACGGCCACGCGGGGGACGCTTGATATTCACCCTCTTTATAAAGGGGCCAAGGCCTGTCCTTTTCTTCTCGCGCTCGATCCTTCCCTTCCCCCACCTCGAATTCCAACATCCAAGGCTCAGGCTAAGCGCTTCGGACCTTCAATTATGTCCGGATCCAACCTTCAAGGCGGTGGATGGCCTCCTCTGTCCTGAGGAGGACATCAAGAAGCTAAGAGAAGCCGTGTCGACCGCGAAATCTCGCCACAGCTGCCCGCTCAAGGGCAGGTCATCCCCACTCCCGAACCCAACGCGAGTGTCGTATTTGTTTCCCACTTCCTCCGAGGGCTAGACTTTAGTCTTGATCCCTTTGTTAGAGGGCTTATGTTCTATTACGGGCTCGATTTCCACGATCTAGCTCCGGATTCCATTCTTCACATCTCGTCGTTTATCGTTGTGTGTGAGGCCTTCCTCCACGTCACCCCGCACTTCGGCTTATGGCTCAAGACCTTTAATGTGAAGCCGAAGATGATTAATGGGCGACACGCAGAATGCAGAGGTGCCATAATAAGCAAAGGCACCGACGCCCCATGGCCAAAGGGTTCCTTCCCGGAGGTGTCCAGCTTATGGCAACGGGAGTGGTTTTACATCACAGCTCCCCGAGGTACTAAGTGGGTAGCTGCCCCTGCCTTCCGCTCGGTCCCCCCGCCACAACTGACGTCATGGGTCAACAAGGGGCTGGACTGGGGGCCAGTAAATGATGTGCCGACATTACAGAGTCGCATCCGAGATCTCCTCCAGAGAGATATCAACCTTGTCAAGGTAATGCAAGTCATGCTAGTTCGTCGAGTCCTGCCTTGCAAACGTCGACCTCTCCGTATGTGGGAGTTCAACCCGGAAGGATCGCGAACTATTCAACAATTATTTGGCGTGACGCTCGAAGAGATGTATGGATTGTTCTTTGGATCACGAATAAAGTGTCCGGACACCACCAAGGATGCGGGTCTGAGCTGCAATCGTCCAGATACCCATGTAAATAATTCCGCGACCGAACACGCTGTTTTTTTATTTATCACAACATCATTCTGAAAAGTCGCTCTTTGACCAGGACTGAATAAAAAAGGCAAAGATGATCAGGTGTTCGGTCCCCCTTCCCGAAGGCTCACCGGATCCTGTACTAGCCAGGATGCTTGAGCTTGCGCCTTATCAAGTGCCATCAGGGGAAGATAATGGGAGGAACGAAGAAGCCGCAAGTGGGCCTCACGCGTTACTCATCCAAACTGGGGGAATTAGTGTCTCCACGAAGGAGGATAATCGGGGAGAAGAATCTGAAATTCCCTCTCCCCAAGGAAGGAAAAGGACCGCCTCTGAAGACTTGGAAACAAGGGTTTCCAAACGAGGGAAGAAACCTTCGCCAGGGGGCCCTGCCCCGGAGGGCTTTCTTACCGCACAATGCCCGCAAGGGGATCAGCCCTCCACCGAGCTGTAAGTAAACTAGAGTGCTTTATAATAAATATATCCTGCTTTATTTCTGAGCACAATAACCGAGACGTATGTCTTGTAGTTCGGATCGTAGCCCTTCTCAACAGGGTTCGTCTTCGGGGGATCTTCTTCCAGAGATGATGGAGAGCGAAACGCCTCCCCTTGCCTCCCCGCCTCGAGGGGCAGACGACCCTGAGGTGTCGTCATGGAGGCTTTCTCCTGATCCGCCAAGGCCAGAAGGTAACCCTTCGGCCACCCGAAGTCTGGAGTATTCGGCTCCTAAGGAGAGCAACAAAAAGAGTCCGGGACTATCCGGTGCACGACCGGACACACTGACGAGTCTTCTGGAGCAAGCGGCTATCTCAGAGGCGCATCGTACTTTACTGGGTACGGTGGTTGAGAGGTTTTCATCCGCAAAAAGTGGATTGCATGAAGCTTTTATGAGCCTGCTAAGAGGCTTTGAGGTACGCAAAGTAATATGTATATTTTTTTACGGTATCACACACTTTAGGTGTGCCCTATGCAGATAGTAGCCCCTGAGACTCTGGTTGCTGTCCAAAGGCGGCAAACAGAGGATCATAGTCCCGGGTAGTGATCATGCTGCTTCGTGTGCGGGGTGAGGTCCGGTGGCTGGCGGACTCTTGAGTTTGCTTGAATCGAGGAGGCAGCTTGATGCGGCAGATGCCGACAACACGCTTGTGAACAAGCGGCTTGATGAGGCACAGGGTATGTATTTCCGGGTGGTCAACAAATATTAAGAGGAGCATGATGCTAGTATCTATAATATGTTATTTATTGCAGATGGAGCTGCCGCCGTGGAGACCCTTCGGGCGGAACTTGACCAAGCCAAGGAACAAGCTAGGAGAAGCGATGTGGCCGCCCTAAAGGCGGACGAAGAGTTAAAAGCCGAACAGGCTGCTCATCGCCAGAGCGAAGATAAAATAGCCAAGATGGCTGTTGAGCTGAAGGATGCCGCCGACCGGTATGAGCTTCTTGAAAAGGAAAGCCAGGCGAAAGCGGCGGACCTGAAGAAAGCCATGGTAGCAGCCAAGGAGGCCTGCTCTAAAATCAGAGCGGCGAAGGAGGAGCTTCGTCAAGCCGGAGATATCACGGCTGGGAAGCCCTTTTTGTTGCGGTCGAAGTTTGGAGATCCGAAGTATGCCCCTCTAGATCAGTTATGGAGTGCTGCAGACGCGTATTCGGACTTGGCAACGAGTGCTGCTGATGCGAGTGAGTTTTCCAAGGATCAAAAAGATCACGAAGTGGAGAAGTTGTTCTGGTCGTAGTTCAGTGCTCCAACGCGTCCGCTGCTGTTAAATGAACAAATGGCCGAGTGGGCTGAGCTCCATAGATTGTCCGGACTTGCCATGAGGTCTGTCATGGATCATCTTTGGCCGGAAGGACCAAGGCCAAATAGTTATTTTAGTTTAGTGCAACGATTACTTGGTGTTGTGCCGCATATCGACGTTGTAAAGAGGTCGGCGTGCATAGAGGGTGCGCGGATGGTTCTTGCCCGTGTTAAGACATACTGGGCAGAGATGGAGGCCACCGCTATTGCAACCTGTGGTCCGCCGTAGGTTGCATCTACGAGCACTATTTTGAGGAAGTCCTAGAAGGTGCTCGTTTAATAGAGGCTCGATTTTCAAGAGTATCATGTTTGAGTGACATGTATCCCAATTGTAAGAACAATGCTATTTGGGTTATAAAGGCTGTGTTTATACTTTTGCCTGAAAGTATTATGATGCCTCCTGTGCGGCCGTTTATGTATATATATAACCTGAAAGTTTGCAGTCGTCGGCTTCAGCCCCCACGCATATAATGCTGGGGTGTTTGAAAAAAAAGCGTGTATTCACACTTGACCCAACGTCTTGGTCCATTAAGGAGGTGATAGCGCGGCGAACAAGGCAATCGGACTATATAGCTTTAACACTTTCACTTAGCCATAGGAGTTTGTGGTGGGGCTACTATATAGCCCCCGGTACTTCCGCTCATCCGAATATGGGCGCGTACATACATATTCGAAACGGCCCTTCGTTAATGCGGAGGAATCATGAAGATTCCTTTGGGTCATCGAGTGGTTGACCAGTCTCGCGCTTTATCATGACGATCGGCTTTTAGGCTTTCTCTCTTGAGGTGCTCATCCGGATGAACCAGGCACAATCGCAATAGTTCTCCCGGTGCCACCTTAGCCGATAGAGCGGAACGTAAGGTAGCAAAACACGGGAGCCGGGCAAACCCAACTATTGACCAAAGACATAATTCGGAGCTGATGCATATAAGGCCAAACTCGCGACGCCGAACACTCCCTAAGGTATTCAGACTTTACAACATATACCAGGCTGAGTAATGCCCTTGATAATGAACCCTGAATTTCCAGGTACGTGCATTAGTCTGTCGTGGCGAAATGCCAATAACGCCAGCATCCCTCTTGGTTCTGTTGATTATCCGGAGGGTGTGAAGCAACAAGAGACAGTAAAAAAGGTTTACACATGGTAATAATCTAAAAAGAAACCTTTGAATGGGGCCCTGCTGCACGTCTGCGCCTGTGTCTCCATTGTGCCGTATCCTGGAAGGGTGTAGCACCATGATCAACTGCAAAAGAGAAAAAACCCAGGTGAAAGTCTCCGTGCGAAAAAATTGGTTATACTTAATGAACCATTAAAATTCAACCTAGATAAGGTCAAGCCGAACTGTAGTTCTTTTTACATGCGGGAAGCCCCTAGCACCACCTATGGGGGTATGTCCATCGACCCACTCTCAGGTTTATCTGAGTTGTTACAGCCAATGGTGCGCCGGACTCGTCTAGCCATGTCCGCGGTCTTAACAACCGATCATTTATTCTGGTTGAAGAGGTCGTTCAGTGTTCGGCTGCTAACGTCGCCGCACATTCTTCCGTACGTAAGGAACGCTCTGTGTTTCCGCTAACTATGATGATGCCACGTGGACCGGGTATCTTAAGCTTAAGATAAGCGTAGTGCGGTACTGCGTTAAAACGAGTGAATGATGTTCTTCCAAGTAGTGCTTGATAGCCGCTTCGAAATGGAGCGATGTCGAAGGTTAACTTTTCACTTCGGAAGTTGTCGAGAGAACCGAATACAACCTCTAGTACTAGAGAGCCCGTACAGCGGGACTCTAGGCCTGGTATTACTCCTTTAAAGGTAGTATTGCTTTGGCTGATTCTTGCCGGGTCTATCCCCATTTTGCGGACTATGTCCTGATATATCAGATTAAGACTACTGCCGCCGTCCATAAGGACTCGGGTGAGATGGTATCCGTCAATTATTGGGTCTAGCACCAAGGCGGCCGATCCTCCGTGTCGGGTACTAGTCGGGTGATCCCTGCGATCAAAAGTGATCGGGCAGACCGACCAAGGGCTGAACTTGGTGGCGACGGGCTCTATGGCGCATAAGTCTCGGAGTGCGCATTTGCTCCTCCTCTTCGTTACGTGAATCATGTTCACTGTTTTGACCTCTGGTGGGAATTTTTTCTGTCTCCCAGTGTTTTGCTGGCGAGGCTCATCCTCGTATTCACTTGGTGTCTCCCTCCCCTTGTGTTCGGCATTTAGCTTGCCAGCCTGCTTGAAGACTCAGCATTCTCTGTTGGTGTGATTTGCAGGTTTGTCGGAGGTGCCATGAATCTGACATAATATGTCTAGAATCTTGTTTAGGCTGGACGGTCCATCTCTGCTGCCTTTGAATGGCTTTTTTCCGTTGACCGGGTCGAGAGCCCCTGAATCCGGCGTTTACCGCCGTGTTATCTGGGCTGTCTTCATTGTTTCGACACTTACTTTTATTGCGTCGTGGTTTTCCATTGCCATTCCTGACTTCGGATGTTCCTGGGTCGCTGGTGCCGCTACGGGCCAGCCAACTATCTTCGCCCACGCAAAAGCGGGTCATAAGGCTTGTTAGGGCTGCCATTGTCCTCGGTTTTTCCTGGCCGAGGTGTCTGGCGAGCCATTCGTCCCGGACACTGTGTTTGAAAGCCGCTAAGGCTTCGGCGTCCGGGCAGTCGACAATTTGATTCTTCTTAGTGAGGAATCTGTTCCAAAGCTTTCGGGCTGACTCTCCGGGCTGTTGAATTATATGACTTAAATCGTCTGCATCCGGAGGTCAGACATAAGTCCCTTGAAAATTAACCCTAAAAGCATCTTCAAGCTCTTCCCAACTCCCAATTGAGTTTTCGGGGAGGCTCTTCAGCCAGTGTCGAGCTGGCCCTTTCAACTTTAGGGGTAAGTATTTGATGGCGTGGAGATTATCTCTGCGAGCCATGTGGATATGAAGGATAAAGTCCTCGATCCAGACCCCAGGGTCCGTCGTTCCGTCGTATGCCTCTATGTTCACGGGTTTGAATCCCTCTGGAAATTCGTGATCCAGCACCTCATCGGTGAAGCATAGGGGGTGCGCGGCACCCCTGTATTTGGATGTGTCATGGCATTCTGACGGTTGTAGTGTTCGGTTTTGCTTCTGTGCCAGGGCTCGCTTCCTAGATCCGTAGATGGACCTGGTCATACCGGATTTTTTGTGCAAGTCTTCACGTAGATCGTGAGCTGACTTATGAGCGACATCTTTAGCCGCCCTATCGCGGCCACGGGGTGATCGGTCCAGCTGATCGGCCGTTTTATTTTTTGGCTGTATGGGCTCTATAGCCTCGTCATCGAATTCTGGCAGCAGCTTGCACTTTGGATAGCTCTTTGTGTGGCGGACTGCCACCGTACTTTTCTGCAGTGTCGAGCACTTTGTTCCATCTACTGTTGAGTGTATTTGGCGCGGCCTTAAGCCTTTGCTTCTGCTTCTTCAGACTCCTCGCGGTGGCAATAAGCCTTCTATGGAGGTTCTCTTGCTCCAAGTGCCTTTCCGGGATGATGTGTGCATCGTCGTCCGGACTGTTCTCTTCTCCAGAGACAGGTTGACTAGCTTTACCCTTGGCGTCACTGTGATCGGACGGTGGCTCGGTACTATGTTCGCGGTCCGCTGGTTCATCCTGCTCTATCGCTGGATCTATGTGGTCGTCGTTTCCTTCGGAGTCGACCGGGGTATTGTTTTTTCCTGCGTTGTTGTCGCTGTTTTTGCCGAGGCGGGATTTGGGGCGGCGTCTATGTCGTCGTTTTGGTTGCTTCTCGAGGGAACTATCCTTCGCTGCATCCTTCCCTTCCTCGTCATTGTTTTCTTTGGGTGTATCCACCATATATATATATATATATCGTGTGATGAAGTGGCCGTCCGGCGCTCCGTGGGCGGTGGTTCCTGTTCCTCTCCTGCATCGTCGTCCATACCATCGATGTCTTCGGAGTCGAAATCGAGCATGTCGGTTAGGTCGTCGACAGTGGCTATTAAGTGGGTGGTGGGTGGGGAACGAATTTCTTCGTCGTCCGCTTCCCGCTCAAGCCGGACATAGTTCGGCCAAGGGTCTCCTAACAAGGAGAGAGACCTTAATGAATTTAGCACGTCACCCAGGGGCGAGTGCTGAAAGATATCCGCGGAGAAAAACTCCATGATCGGCGCCCAATCAGATTTGATAGGTACGGACGCAGGCGGTTCGAAGCCTGTGGCCAGGGACGATTCCAAGTGTCCGGCAACACGGGTCTCATAGGAGGTGAAATAAGTATTCGGATCTACCGCCACCAAGTGTGCGGCCTCCGTGGCAGGGTCCATCCACCCGTCCTCGGACGGCGCACTCTGCTTTGGATTTAGGGCCGGAGTAGCCACAGGTGTGATCTCCTGAACACCGTCCGACGACAGAGTTAGGTCATGCTCGTCGTGACCGTGCGGTGCACCTGATATAAGCTCGGATCCGTCAAAGATCAAATCTCCGCGGATGTCGGTAGTAAAGTTTAAATTTCCAAACCTGACCTGACGGCCAGGGGCGTAACTCTCGATCTGCTCCAGATGGCCAAGCGAGTTGGCCCGCAGTACGAATCCGCCGAATACAACAATCTGTCTGGGGAGGAAAACCTCACCCTGGATTGCATCGTTGCCGATGATGGAAGGAGCCATCAAGCCTTATGGCGACGGCACAGTGGAACTCTCAATGAAAGCACCAAAATGTCGGTGTCAAAACCGGCGGATCTCAGGTAGGGGGTCCCGAACTGTGCGTCTAAGGCGTATGGCAACAGGAGGCGGGGGACATAATGTTTACCCAGGTTTAGGCCCTCTCGATGGAGGTAATGCCCTACTTCCTCCTTGATTGATCTTGATGATATGAGTATTATAAGAGTTGATCTACCACGAGATCATAGAGGCTAAACCCTAGAAGCTAGCCTATGATTATGATTGTTGTTGTCCTATGGACTAAACCCTCCGGTTTATATAGACACCGGAGGGGGCTAGGGTTACACATAGTCGGTTACAAGGGAGGAGATCTACATATCCGAACTGCCAAGCTTGCCTTCCACGCAAAGGAGAGTCCCATCCGGACACGGGACGAAGTCTTCAATCTTGTATCTTCATAGTCCAACAGTCCGGCCAAAGGATATAGTCCGGCTATCCGAGGACCCCCTAATCCAGGACTCCCTCAACAATGGAGTTGAGTGGGAAGAAGATCAATACCCCAAGACGAAGTTTGTTCCTCAACAAGAGAAGTATGATCCTACTTCTTTCAAAGGAACACAAGCTAAAGATGATCTTCCACCACAAGACCACAAGCAAAAAGGCAAGGACAAGCTTCAAGAGGAGATTGATGCATTTGAAGAAGCACCTAAGGCCTTGGTCAAGTGAGTTCCCAAGACTACATCAAGTTCCACTTCATCAAGTACGACTACAACTCCAAGGATTCCCATCAAGATGGTGTGGATCCCTAAGAAGAAGAACTAGAGAGTTCTTGTGGGTGACTCTGCCAACATACTTCACTCTTATCATCTTGGCAAGGACAAGTGCAAACAACTTTCACATCTTGCACTAGTTCAAGGAGTCACAAATCCTCTTGTTGGTAAGACAAGGGACAAGGTAACCTAATGCTTTCATGGACATCATCTTGTGTATACATCACTCTATGTCTATGGATATCCTTGTTTGTTCCTTGTGGGACTAGCCCGTGTAGGTATTGAAAGTGCAACTCACTCCAATGGATTGCTCCGAATGATCTACATCAACATTGAGCATCCACATCTTCATTACCTACATGAAGTCATCATCGACAAAACCCAAGGTTAGTTCATCCCTCTTAGGGGGGATATCACATCTAGGGGGAGCTTTACTCTAAAAGTTGAGCTAAAGCAACTCTAATGGTGTGAGCACAACAATGCTTTATGTAAAAGTGGTAACCCCATTTGTGCTTAAACGATGAGTATGACCTATGATCAAATGTTCTCATTTGACTCCTAAGTCAATATACTCATATATAGATGACCTAGTCATCGCCAAATTGCTTGATAGATGCTAGAGTGTTTGTGCATGCTTTGTCACATATTTCATTTGCCATTTTATTGTGTGAGCATGCTGATTGCATATTTTACTCATTCGAGGACATCCATTTGTTGTTTTGATTGTTTGGTTTTTTCTCTTTTGCCAAATGGATGGACAAGAATGCCTAAGAACTCCCTCTAGCTATCTATGCTTTTCTCGTCTCAAACTCTATTCATGGTACATCACAAAGTTTGATCAAGTCAGATTTGAACCACTCTGTGTGAGGAGCACTCGGAGTCCCCGATTCGTCATAGACTTAAACTTCCAAAATCTCTTTGTGCATGTCGGTCTGACCGATTCATCCTTTTCGGTCCTACCGAGATCACTTAGTTGATCTAGGTTTTCAATCTCGGTGCAACCGATTAGAACTTTTCGTTCACACCGAGTTGTAGTAACTGCTCGCAGTTTTGCATCTCGGTGCCACCGAGTTGTTCCACTCGGTCACACCGACAGGGTCAGGTTATATATACCGACGAGTCAAATTTTGGAAAATTTTCAGAAACTCTTCACCCGCGCGTGACCTGCTCTGCCTCTTCGGGTCTCCGGATTGTCCTCTCGCCGCCAGCGACCTCCCACCGCTGGTCTCCGCCTCCGTCAACAGCAATCTGCCCCGCCGTTGCCGCCGTAGCAAGTTCACCGCCGAATTAGGGTATGAACTTGATCTTTGTGCTATTCCTTAACTCCGATTCTTAGCACATTGCTTTGCCATGATTCTTGCCACGTATGAAATCACTCTATCCACTGAAAACATCCCGTAGATTAGATTTGATTTGAAAATTTAGGGTTAAGTCTCTGCTGAACTCATCTCGGACCAACCGAGTTGTAGAAATCGGACTCACCGATTTGGCTTAGGCCATTGCACATGCGATTTTCGGTCTGGCCGAAAATTGCAAATTAATCTTGACGAGATCGATTCTCTGTGAAACCCTAGCAGTCTCGGTGCATCAAGCTGTGACTCGATCGACCGAGTTCACTAGTTTAGGTTCCAAAATCTGCTTCGGTATCACCGAGTTTACAAATCGGTAGATCCGAAATGCTTTCTGTGAAGAACTAAAACTAAGTTTTTAAGTCATCTGTTTTGCAAAACCTCTGTACTTTGTGATGCTCATCTACTCTACCTCATCTATATCTATTCACAGGGTCTGCTGTCAGTAAGTTTGCAGAGATGTCTGATCAAAGTGACAGTCAGAACAAGTCAGAGGAACAGGTTCAGTTGAGTGAGGGCACTAGTCCTTCAAGCACTTCTGATGAAGGCAATACGAGCACTCCAAGTAACTTGCCAAAAGCAGCCACCAGGACAAGGAAGAAGAGAACCTCAGATTCTGAGGATGAGGATTATGTAGCTGTTGAGGATGAGGCCACTTCAAGGAAGAAGGTGCTGAAGAAAGACTTTGGCACAACTGCTGCAACAAAGCCTGGAATGAAAATAAAGGCTCCAGCAAGAAGAGTGCCCATGTCCAAAGCCAGAGCCTCAACTGTTGAAGCTTCAAAATCAAATATGGAGTTCACTCTTGAATCCAAAGAAGCTGGTGAGGGCAAGAAAAGAAAGGAAAGGGTCAAGAAGACCATGGCCAGAGTTATTGGAAAACCATCAATGATGAGAGATGATGAAGAAGAGGAAGAGGAAGAGGATGCTGCACCAGCACCCAAAGCTCAGAAGCTTATGGGAGATGCTATAAAGTCAGGGGCTACTCCATCAAAGCCCAAGTCTGCTCCCAAAGCTCCAGCTCAGAAGTCTGCTCTAAAGAGAAGCACTATAAACATTCCAGCTGCAGAAAAGAACAAGGCCCCAGTGCCTGAAGCTGCTGAAGAAGAAGATGATGAAGCCCAAGTGCTAAGGAAGCTCAAGCCTAAGATCCCAGACCACAGTGATGCTCATCTAGTAGCTGAAGATATGCACATCAGAAAGGATGCTGGACTGAGATTGTGGAGACAGTCTGATCCATATGTTGTCAGGAGGACAACTGCTATGGACTACAGGTTTCACACAAAGGAACATCAAGACTTTTATGAGACTATTTTGCTTGACAAGAAGCCCATTGTATGTGACATGAGATGGGTTGACTGGGAGTACATCAAGAAAAATAAAGATCACTATCCAGGAGTATATGACAGCTTTAAAGCACGTGGAGTTGATACATTTGTTGCCCAGAAGCTCACCAAGTGGAATGATGAGCTTATCATGCAGTTTTACTCCACTGCCCACTTCTACCCAGATGGGAAGATCATTTGGATGTCAGAAGGTACTAGGTAACAATCCTCTGTGGAAGAATGGGCTCAGTTGAATAATGCCCCACAAGCGCATGAGGATGACTTGGATGTATATGCCAAGAAGAAGAAGGATCACAACTCTATGGCACACATGTACAGAGAGATCCCAAATGATGCTTTGGAGACTCTTAAGCTTGGATCTGTCCACTTCTTGTTGTCTGGTCTGCCAACCATTAACTGGATCCTAAGGCACACATTGCTACCCAAGTCAGGTGATCACAAGATGATCAGAGGACATGCTATCAATTTGCTACACTTGTTTGATGTGCCTCAAAAGTTCAAAGTCATGAGTCTGATTGTAGATATGATCAAAAGGACAACAACTGATCAGAAGAGAAGCTGTGGGTATGCTCCACACATTCAGGAGCTCATCAACTCCAAGATGGGCACAGACAAATATCTATTGGATAAGGAGCACCTGCCCATATATCCTGATTTTGAGGACAACACGGTTGTCATGACTGAGAATGAACCATCATCAGTTCAAGCACAGGAGAAGAAAGCCAAAGCTAAAGCTAAGAAAGCTGCCAAGATGCCAAGTGTTGAAGAGGCATCTCAAGTTTTCCTGAAGATCAAGCAAGATCAGCTAACATATCTGATCCAGTCTACACTGAGGATTGAGAAGGGCTTGGCCACCCTGACTCAAAACTAGGAGAGCTTGGAGAGGATCATTGAAGAAAAATTCTATGAACTTGATCTGAAGGTTACAGAGATGCAGACAACAGTTGAGCAGCTTCAGGAGGAAGCAGAGGAGAAGAAGGGCAAGTCTACTACAGATGCTTTTGCTAGAGTGCCCAGAGGACAGAGATCTGCTGCAGTACTAGTGACATATACTAGAGCTACATCATCAGCACCAGCAGCTACAGCTCCAGTGCCACCTCCAGCAGCCACTCCACCAGCTCCAGCTACATCGAAAGAAGCTTTCGTCCTAGGAATCATCTCTACACCACCTACCGAAGATCAAGCCTAAGAGACGTTTAGCACTATGCATTTTTGAACTTTTTGGTAACTTGTTGCCAAAGGGGGAGAAAAATGTATAGATCATAGGCTTCGAGAGAGAGTGTTGCTTTTTTATCTCTCTTGCTATTTTGGTTGAACTTGTGTGAGATACTTTATGTCCTTGTGAGATACTTGTTTGATCATGTGTGTGATCATATGCTACCTTAATGCTTGTTGGATTATATTATCTCTTATATCTTTATATGATCATTCACTTGCTTGGTGATGAGTGCATGCTTTTAATTTCTATCATTTTGAGCGCTCCACCAAGATGTATGTGACATGGAAGAGTAACCCATGATCCTAATCGATTGTGCATTTGCATTCGAAAGCAAATTTTAAATAATGCACAAATTTAGGGCTTATCACATACTTCTCAAAGCGACAATGTTCTTCAATCTTACTATCATTTGTCGAAGCTTTGATCTATATGTTGTCATTAATCACCAAAAAGGGGAGACTGAAAGTGCTACTATCCCTGGGTGGTTTTGGTAATTCCTAACAACATATAGCTCATTGAGCTAATGCTATTTCAAGATAAATATTTCAGGAAAGCCCAATGATTGGCATGGCATGGATTGGCAAAGTGGACCCCTCAAAATGCTGAGGACAAAAGGATTGGCTCAAGCTCAAAGCACAAGACTCTACTTATTTCATTTTAGTGATCCAAGATCACATTGAGTCCATAGGAAAAGCCAATACTATCAAGAGGGGGTGAGGTGTTGCTTAATGAGTTTCTTTCTCAAAATGCTTAGTGATTTGCTCCAAAAACCCTCAACTAATTTCTCATATCCACATATGTCCCAAACCAAAAGTCAAACTCAGCCCCACCGATTTGATCTATCCGGCGCCACCGAGTTCACTTGACATAGCCACTGCCAGAAACCCTAGTATTTTCGGTCTCACCGATAGGGATCTCTGTCTCACTGAGATGGGATTGTAATCTCTCTGTTTCCCTTCGTAACATTTTGGTCAAACCGAGATGAGCGATCGGTCCAACCGAGATTGCAATGCAAACTCTCTGTTTCCCTTTCGTAACGTTTCGGTCCAACCGAGATGAGCGAATCGGTCCCACCGAGTTTGTCTGACCAACTCTCTGTTTGTCTATTACCAAAATCTGTCTCACCCAGTTTGTGTAATCGGTCTCACCGAGATTACGTTATGCTCTAACCCTAACGATATCGGTCCCACCGAGTTGACATGTCGGTCCCACTGAAAATCCTAACGTTCACATTTTGAACTAAATCGGTCCGACCGAGTTTCATGATTCGGTCCCACCGAGTTTGGTAAATGGTGTGTAAGGGTTAGATTTTGTGTGGAGGCTATATATATACCCCTCCACCCACTCTTCATTCATGGAGAGAGCGATCAGAACATGCCTACACTTCCAACATACATTTTCTGAGAGAGAACCACCTACCCTTGTGTTGAGGTCAAGATATTCCATTCCAACCACATAAATCTTGATCTCTAGCCTTCCCCAAGTTGCTTTCCACTCAAATTTTCTTTCCACCAAATCCAAATCCTGTGAGAGAGAGTTGAGTGTTGGGGAGACTATCATTTGAAGCACAAGAGCAAGGAGTTCATCATCAACACACCATTTGTTACCTCTTGGAGAGTGGTGTCTCCTAGATTGGCTAGGTGTCACTTGGGAGCCTCCGTCAAGATTGTGGAGTTGAACCAAGGAGTTTGTAAGGGCAAGGAGATCGCCTACTTCGTGAAGATCTACCCTAGTGAGGCAAGTCCTTCTTGGGCGACGACCATGGTGGGATAGACAAGGTTGCTTCTTCGTGGACCCTTCGTGGGTGGAGCCCTCCGTGGACTCGCACAACCGTTACCCTTCGTGGGTTGAAGTCTCCATCAACGTGCATGTACGATAGCACCACCTATCGGAATCACGGATAAAAAATCTTCGTGTCAACATTGCGTTTGCTTCCTCAAACTCCTCCCTTTACCTTCATATGCAATTGTTTTACATTCCACTGCTATACTCTTAGAATTGCATGTGTAGGTTGATTGCTTGACTTGTGCTAAGTTGCTAAAATCTGCCAGGAACTAAAATTGGGAAACGACTAGATTTTTATTTGGTCAAGTAGTCTAATCACCCCCCCTCTAGACATACTTTCGATCCTACAATTTCGCTTTTTCTTCTATTAAAAATAGCGATGAAATTCCCATGAGTAAAAATCTGAAGGCTACCTACATGCCTAAGTTTCCTAAACCAAATAAGGATGCTTCATCTAGTAAAGAAAAGGGAGATCTTAAGATGATTAGTGTTCATCCTAGTTTATTAAGATAAAAAGGGAACCTACCTTTGATACCCATTTCTTTAATTTTGTGCCTAGGAGTGTTATGATTCATGGTATGCTTTCCGAACCTCCTAGGAAATCAGGTTGCCTTATTGAGGAATTAAAAAGATGATAGCACGTTATGATATCAGTACAAAAAAAAAGACACATCCGTGACATTTTGGGACGAACGAATTTTTTTCTGTCATACATATGACACTTCTATGACGATAATTGTGACAAAACCCGGTATCATCATAGATGTGGTGGGCTCCTACTTCTATGACAAAAAATCGTGACAGAAAATGGGCTTTTAAGTCTGGGCGGGCGGAGAAGCAGCTGCATGACATTCTTTGGGCCGTCCATGACGGAAAAAACCGTGGTAAGCGAGGGAGGAAAATTTGGGAGTTCCGGTTACGGTGGGAGGTCGGGGCGGCGGCGCGTTTCTCGTACGTGCGTGCGTGTGTGCGGCGTTGGCTCTAGCGAACGAAGCGGCGTTGGGCTCTAGCGAACCCGGCGATTGCCTTTGCGAGCTCTGCGTTCACGAACCCGGCGATTGATCGATGGTGTTAGCGAACCCGATCGGCGATTCGCCCGCTCTTGCTGCTAAGCTGAAGCCGATCGATGTTGCCTCTGGGATGAGCAGTGAGCATTGCGGGGGAGGGTTTGGATGAGCGGTGGCGGTGGTGTTTGCCTCGGATTAACATGACCCGTGGTGTGGAGGCTGGATGAGCAGTAGAAGGTGGAGGGTGCCCGTGGAGGGTGGTTGAAGAGGACCCGTGGTGTGGAGGGCTGGATGAGCGATGAGCGGTGGAGGGTGGTTGAGCGTGGCCGTTGGAGTAAGCGGTGGAGGCTGGATGAGCAGAGGGCCCGTGGAGGTGGAGGAGGTCGGCGGTAGCCCGTGGAGGTGGAGGAGGTCGACGGTGGAGATGAACAATATCCGTGGAGTCCTTTTGCGATGCGCCACACCCTCCCGATGAGCAGGACCCCGTTTGACCGTGGCGCTCCAACACAAGTCCGTTCGTCCGTTTTGCGGTATGCCACACCCTCGATCAACGGGACCCCGTTTTGACCGTAGGAGTTCCGTTTAAATCCGTTTTGCGATCGCCACACCCTCCCGATCAACATGACCCCGTTTGACCGTAGGAGGTCCGTTTCGCCGTTTTGCGGTATGCCACACCCTCCCGATCAACGGGACCCGTTCGAGCGTGGAGGTCCGTTTCCTCCGTTGTCGCGATGCGCGAGCCTCATTTCCATCGCTGTTCCGTCCAAGCCCTCCCAATGAACACGACCACGCATTCCGTTCCGACCCGGCGGTTGGCTCCCGCGTTCCGTTGCCTCCCGATGAACACGGCGCATTCCATTGCCTCCCCATGAACACGGCGCACTCCGTTGCCTCCCCATGAACACGGCAGCGATCTTGTTTCTCCGTTCCGACACAGCCATGTACATGAGCCCTGGCCGTGCGTGTCGCGCGAGTGGCGTTGAGACCCGCCCGTGTGTACACTTACGTGGCGTATTTTCTTTCTTGCACCACGGCGTTGTATGTACATGTACATGCTACGTGCGGCGCCTCTACTACGACGCGTGCGGCGCCTCTACAGCGACCGGTATGTGCGTACCGTTCGCGACTAGAATGACAACGCTACGTGCGCTTGACCGGTGGGTCCGGTATCGGGCACATCCTTGCGTGCGAAGATGTAGGTGGTGGGTCCCAGCGATGGGAGGCGAATCATTTTTTGCCGGATGCACTTCCTTGCGTGCGAAGATGTAGCCGGTGGGTCCCAGCGGTCGGCGAATCATTTTTGCGGACATACTTCCTTGCATGCGAAGGTGTAGCTGGTGGGTCCCAGCGATCGAGGGATCTTTTTGCCGGACGCACTTCCTTGCGTGCGAAGATGAAGTAGTGGGTCCCGGCGGTCGGAAACGTTTTTCTGCGAAATCGATGGCCCGTCCGGTGGGTCCCATTGTCGGTGGAGGAATCATTATTTTCCGCATAATAAGGAGGCACTTCCTTGCTAAGGCCGTGAACCCGGTATTAGTCTCTCCGCGTCTGATCCACGTCCGATGGAAGCCATTCCTTGACCACGTTGACCATGCCACGCCGAGAGCACGAGGCGGTGGGCGCGGCGAGGCCTAGGAAGGGATAGCGTGAAGCCGGGGAAGGCAGCGCGGTGGATGCCCAGCGTGAAGGAGTATGAGGTTCACTCGTTGGTGCGGTGTGAGGCTGCCGTCGCCCATGAGAATAACGAGGGTGTGGGTGCATAGAGGATGGCTTTGGCGGCGGTGGGAGTAGTAGGGGTGGTGAGGCCTCGTGGCATCACTGGCAACCCAGGCAGGAGGAAGCGAGGCAACACGGCCGGCGTTGCTTTGGTATTTGGAGCAAGAAGACCGGAGGTTGAAGAAGCACTACTGACGTTGGATGGACATCGTCACAGTCCTTTGGAGCTAGAATCGTTCATATATTGACTAAAGTTGACAAAGGCATCCGTCCTAGTCAACTTAGTAGCCTAAGTCAGCCTCCCACCAAGGTGGGTCCGAGCTAGCGGGGGTATTCATTTTTTGCGTAATAAGGAGGCACTTCGGTGGGTCAGAGATGGCGGGGGGGCGTTTTTTGCGAAATCGGTGGCCGTCTGTGGGTCCCAGCGATCGAGGGCAAATGTTTTTCACGAAATCTTGGTGGCCCGTCCGGTGGGTCCCTATTTGTCGGTGGAGGAATAATTATTTTCAGCGTAATAAGGAGGCACTTCCTTGCGGCTGCCATGGACCCGGTATCGGCCTCTCCACGTCTGATACTCTTCGATGGAAGTCGGTCGTTGACCACATTGACCACGCCGCGCCGAGAGCACCATGGCGGTGGGCGGCGGTGAGAGCCTAGGAAGGGGCGGCGGGCCGGGGAAAACAGCAGCAGTGGAAGCCAGCGGAGAGAATCTGAGGTTCACCGGTTCGGCTGCGGTGTGAGGCTGCCGTCGCCCTTGAGAATAACGAGGGGTGTGGGTGAGTAGAGGATGCCACGGCCGGCGGTGGGAGTAGTAGGGGCTTTGAGGCTGCGGCGGCATATAGCCAAACCACGGGAGGCGGGGCAGGCGGTCCCCTTGGCTGCTATGGCTAATTGGAGCAAGAAGATCGGAGATTGAAGAAACACGGCGGCCGTTGGATTGACATCCAACAATTCGTCTGCTAGAATCGTTTGTTGGCGTATATAATAACTAAAAAAATCTTGCATACGCATCAACTAAACAGGCCCACAAGTCGGACCACTCCCTCTTTTTAATAATTTATATATAGCTCATGGCAACTTCTTATGCAATTTATTGCGGTCATTTTTAGTTGGCGAGGCCAATTTAGCATATTTTTGTGGGTTCCAAACTATTTTTAATACCGAAATGTCGAGCAGTTTAAAGTACTTTGAAGATATATTTAAATTAGGTTAATGCCGGTGAAATAGGAATCTAAAATGTGAAAAAAAATCAGAAATTATAAAGTAATTGCCAATTTGTCATCTGTTTTTATATTTACAACCCATTTCATATTACTTTCAAGATTTGCAGGCATCTAGAAAGAGTTGCAGCCCATCAGGGCGTAGAAAAATAAGTAGGCCTGGATTGTGTATTCTTCAGAAAAAATAAACTGGGCTGGTCACATGGTGAACATAAAATATAAGCCTGGGCTAGACGGGCCACAACCAGTTCAAACCTGCTCCGTCTCAACAATACCAAACAAAAAAATCTTTGCTCGGTAGCTCGTCCCGGTGTCGGCCGATCTTGTGTTGTTCTCTTGTCTATTGACTATATCGCTCACAATGCCGTGGGTCCCGGATGTCGAGAAAACACTAGGAGGAAGCATTTTATTTTTCCATCTGTTGGCGTGGTGGGCCCCTCTTGTCATCCTCTCCGTACTCTGCGATTCACATTGTTTGTTGACCATGTTGACAGCGAGAGGGTGGCGCCTTGTGGCGCACCAAGCGCGGAGGGCGTCGGCGTTAACGATTTAGGAGGCGGTGGGGCGGCGATACTGTTGGCGCAACCAGCCGTGGGAGGCGGAGGCGGCGGCCCCTTGGTCTTGGTTTAGTTTTGGCGGCTAGAGGAAGGCGGGGTGATGAAACACGACATCTTGTAAAAGCAGCGGAGTACTTAACAACCTTGCTGAAACCAGCGGGGCACTTAACAACCAAAGCTGAAAGAAGTATGAGTACTTATCTGAGTTCAACCGTACAAAAGCACGCCTCGAGCAGTGCTACTTTGCCTCTGATTAACCAAGGGTGAGGCCGCCAAGCCCAGGACAAGGCCAGGCACCACCCAGCGCATCCACAACTTTACAAAGCGGCTTCATCTCGCAACATGGTCAATAAACAGGATATTCGCTTTAGAGCCATGGAAAAGCATGAACATAATCTTCATCATATTCTCCAAGATGGGCGGGCTTTCATTATTTGAGACCACCCATGAATAAGTATCTTTTCACCTCAAGGGGAATTGAGTAGGTCGACATAAACATCATGTTGTGACCAAGCGCCAAGTCGACCCGACCATGGTCAAACATCTGTATAGGAACAATAGAACCGGCAGTTCTGTTTCAAGAAGATCACAACTATAAAACCGTGTATAAGCAATAGTTTATGAACAACATATATAATGAGAAAACAGCTCGTACCATAAGTTTCTAAACACGTTGGACCTGTTCAGCAGTGCATCGATGGAACACATATCCCGTGGCCTTCCACCATTTAAACGCCCACAAGGACCTCAAGAAGATCAATAAAGTGTTGGAACTTGTGGATGTCGATCTAGTCAACTTGATTGCCATTAGTAACAGCCGAGTTATTACGGAGTAACAAATGAGCAGGCCTTAACTCTGAAAAAACCTACACGTGCCACCAATTATAAGAAAATATTAGTTAGAAGTAGCATTTTAGTGAGAGATTCGTTGCTACTTCTAAAGTTAAATTGTGATTAGTTAGGCGAATAGGTGGATTAAGAAGTAGTCGAGGCAACAAGCAAGAACTAGATACAAAACTAACATGGATGAACAATTGGAGCGGCGTCGGGGTGGAAGATCGCGGTGAAGATGATACCAGGTTACGCTATTTCCGTCAACATTAAATGCGCCAACTTTCGGTCTGTAACACTTGAGAAAGTTTATCCAAGTTGACCATAAAAAGTCAGGGATCTTCTTGGTTCATGAACCCAACTCGAATTTATATCCATGGCTTGTCTTCTTTGTGACCATTAAACTAGTGTATTCAGTTATGGCAAGGCCGAGCATCTTGAGTACATGTGTTACGGCGGAGAAAATAATACCTGCTGGGAAAAATAATATGAGAGCGCAGCATGTTCAAAAAACCCCACCCTCCGGATAGAAAAGAGGATTCTAGGAACATCTTGCGGCGTTTCAAAATCTTTGTGTTAGGATGAGAAGGAACAAGTGTGGCATCTCGCCGGTAGCGAGAAACCTGTAGGGTACTCACACTTTGGGCACTTGCAAATGAAGCACACTAGATTGATGGGAAGAAAAATGCATCAACGGCGGCTGCCATCCTAGGATTACTGCGACCAAGGGACTTGGATTTATCGGGGATGGATGAAGAATTAGTACACTGGTTCTCCATGAGAAAACCCTATGCAATGCGCCGAGAGGGGTTTTCTCTGAACAAGCGACGAGGAGAATGGGATTCAGACCAGTGAAATATTGCCGCTTCGTCCGTCCGACTTCTTGCTTAAAATTTGGAAGGGGGGTTGTGATTTGACGACTCATTGGGCATTCTTGCGGCGCTACAACCGAGGTGTGTCTACCGTGAAGTTGTGCACTCTAATTTGTGCATATGTACGTGGACCCCATTGCCGGTTGCCCCATATCAGTGAAAGGAAGTAGAAAAGACAAGTAACTAGTTACACATAAATTTTTTTTGACGAGAGATACTCCCTCTGTAAAGAAATATACAAATCTTTTATATCACAGGCTCACCTTGCCGAGAAATATACTCCCTACGCAGCATACGGGCATTATGGGGGTTCAGTGAGAATATAATACTCAGCTAGGCTCACTGATTCTGGACTTTGGGCATGAGCCGACCACGCATGTTTGGAGGCCCATGTGTTCTACCTCAGCGCTTTTCATATTGCAAGCGATCGGTGCGGCGCTGGTTTTGAATCTTTGTCATAGGCGAATACAAAATTGAATAAAACACGGCGGCTGTTGGAATGAAATCGAATAGCGAGTTCCTAACCAGCAATCGAGTTGCAATTCTATCAACGATATACCATGTGATAAATAATCTTGTCGTACTACTTATACACACAGGACACTTGTTTCACCATGCAGATTATTACATCAAAATCTCTCGGAGGATAGATCAGTTCGGCGATTGCGTCTTTGCTAGTGAAGAATTTCAAAGTTGGTTTGGAACAGCTCTTCTTGCCGAGAAAGTTCGATTTGACATCATCCCCTACCGCAAGATATGATTTAGATTTGAACCTTGACCATCCTTTAGCATCAATCATCATCGACAATCCTTTGTACTTACGGTATATTGAGCAGGTTCATTCACACCAAGGCTGCGCATGGTAAGAGAAACTTGGCATGATCGCCGGATTGTTGAGCGACTCCATCGTTGCTCTAGGAATTCTCTGTTTGCAAAGAAGAAGACATACCCAAACAGTTAGATCAACACAGTGAATCATGTGAAACAACATGGAAAGAAAAAAAACGAAGCACACAGGGCCAATGCTTACCAAGAAGGTGGACATGTCGGTTTTGTAAGGAATTTGGTATATGAAGTCGAACGCAGCCCGATTTGTTGCGGTGCAACTGCGGGCGAAGCGGTCTGAAGTGCAAGTGTTGGTGCAGTGCGAAGCCGCTCTTTGCTGCGGAGATGGTGCTCCTTATAGAGCTGGTGCGGTGTTGATGCACGATCCTCCGGTAGATCGGTGATCCGTTGCAGCGGTCGGTGCCCAATCCTCAATTTGGATCGGTGAGCTGCTGCCATTGTCGATGCTAGAGCAACTGCCGGTGATCGATCTGTCGCGAGACAGCGGCGATCGTGTCACCTGCTATGATTAGCTTTCTAACTTGACTAGGATCCGTGACCATGATCCGGTTTTTTCTTCATTTCTTTTAAGCGAGAAGGACTAATTGTGGCGTTTTGTTAAACCAAACTGCAGTTCATCATAGGGATACGCTTATACTCGGACAACAGGTGATCAATATTTTCGATAATATAAGTGATGGGCGGTGCCTTCGTTCTTGACACGACATAAAAGTGAAACCTGCAAAAATAGCCATCGTAGAAACAAACCAAGCGGTTTATACGTGATGAATGTCACATGGCAAAACCTGCATCGTAAAATTGCGGGAAAAGAAAGAAAACATGACATTAAATCAATAAGATTTAGACAGCAAATCAATAAGATTTACTTGATGTGACACGAGTGAATCCTTACCGGAAATCACTATGTTGAAGTACTAAGCAGAATATTGATCGTCCAACTACGCGTGGCATGCGGGGCCCGCCTACTCCCTGGCAGAGACGGTCAAAGGTCGTGACAAATCGTATGGACCGAACATCCATGGAATGGAAATCCTGGTGGGTGCGATAAACCCTGCAATGCATACAGATATTGGAGTGTAACCATAATTGATAAACCGTCCTCACAAAAATATGATCTGGATACTTCAAAATATCTGAGACTAAATTGAGTGGACAGACATTAACATAGACCGTTCTCGGGACTAACCACACACCAAAGCGGCGGTACTAATAAACAATACAGGGTTCACAAACACAAATAAAATCTTGAACAATAGTACTTACTACAGACAAACAAAGTTGCACTAACTAAACTCTGTAGACTATTTCTTGCCACCGACCTACGGGATGAAACCCGCATAGCCCGACTAGGTCATGGACTTCGTGTGAGATGTCTACATGCACCATCACCATCTTGTCAACCTTGGAGAACCTAACGAGTGGTCTTTCCACTCATAAACATGATGATGAAGACAGGCCGCATCAGATTTGTTGGGAAGCTTTACAAGAACCACACCCTTAAGTGTCGAAGGCACGACCAGAAATTGTTGTGGTCAAATACAGCCTCGAGAACACGCGACAACAATGCTACAGGAAAACACTAGTTCGGGACACGTGGCGACAAGGACACAACAAGCTGGATAGTTCAGCGGTAGAACTCATCATCAGGTCTTCTAGTTCACACGGCATGACTTTGAGAACTTCATCTCCACCATGGACTGGTTCTAATTCAAGCGAAACCATATTTATTACTACCTCCCTTGAAATATAAGATGATTTTCGATATTATACTCCATATATGACTACATATATGCACGAAGTGAGTGAACAAAGACACTAGAACATGTCTTCAAAGGCATGAGAGCGGAGGATTACATGCAATATCCATAACACAAATTCTTGAGGCAAATATACCCTCTTAAAGGTAGCATTGATGTTCATAAAGTACTCCCTCGGTCCCAAAATTCTTGTCTTAGATGTCTAGATATGGATGTATCAAGTTACATTTTAGTATTAGATACATCCGTATCTAGACAAATCTAAGACAAGAAATTTGAGACGAGAGAAATAGTTAATAATATATAAGAAATCGGTGTCAACTTCTCGCATGTTTTGGTCAAAGAGAATTTAGAACCGTCATTTGGCACACTAAAATCACATGCAAGATCACCCGAAAGTTGTACTACCGAGTACTAGTACTGCGTGTTAGATTAAAAACACGATCAAGATCGAGAAAAGATCGTCAACAAGAGACATTACGGACTTGCTTAATGAGGGATCCGGAGAGGGGGCTTGGACAGGCGATGGCTTTGAGCTTGTCTGCGGTAGTCTCGGCGGGGTGCTTGCGCTTCTTCGTACCATGAGCCTCGGCGGTTTTGGCGAGCCATAGACATCACGTCGGCGGTGCTCAGCGTCCATCAAGAGAGGAAGCTGAGAGAAGAGTGAAATGAGGAGCGAGATGAGGGAGAAGCGAAGCGAGTGGGGGTTTTCTTCAAGAGAGAAGCTGAGAGAGAAGAGTGAAATGATGGTTGCTTCGTCCAGTCCAACTTCTTCTTTGGAAAGTAGGGGTTTTGTGATTTGATGGCTCATTGGGCATTCTGCGGCGGTTCGATCGGGGTAGTCTACCGTCACTCTACTACGGAGTAATTTAGTGCATGGCTGGTGGACCCAGTCTTTGGCTGTCCCTGCGTCGGAAAGTGAGTAATTTAGTGCATGGCTGGAGGAGGATCCATACGATAGAGCGTGTCCATTGTTTTCATTACGAAGAAAAAATGATTACAGCAAGCGTTTCCACTCTTCTGACGGAGGAGTCTGAAACACGGCAGCCACTTGAACATACAGTGCTCCTACTACTAGGCATGTGCGATGGTTCATCGTCGATTACTACACAATCTTGTTGCTAGTGTAGTAAGATATGACGATAACAAATGATGTTGTGCGCATGTCAACTACTCCTATATGTAACAATAGTACCGTTTTTTTGACTGTCCGGTCGAGAATGAACGGTGAGATCAATGTTAACAGAACTAGGTCCATAGCGCATGGAGAGTATGGTGCTATAGTACTCCACGAAACATGAACCATATGAAGCACGAATAGTGTTAGGCAGGGTGTATGAAGGGTGCACGGGATGGGAGCAAAAGTTCCCTTCTCGACCCACTTTTGGGTGTTTGGTAGAGTGCATGAAGGGTGCAGGAGTCCACACTAGTAGGTTGACAAAATACACGAAGAGGAAACAACTATATTGAGATGAGAATGCAACCAAACACACCCACACGCTTTGTGCTACAGTGACTGATCTACACCGTTTGAGTTTGATCCAACGGTCATGTTGCGCGAGACATGGACATGCCCATGCGAGGCGCCTAAACACCACGAAGTCCCTCTGCTTCTCGAGGCGCCACGGCGTTGGTGATGCGAGGTGCAACTGCCATGAGCCGCTCCCGGTCGGCAGGAGCCAGCTCGTCAAAGCGGCGTCAATAGCACGAATGGTTCGGTGATGGAGCCTGAAAGGATTTGCCCGGCAGCGGCGGCAGCAGCCCGCAACCCCTCCTTGTCAGCTCAGCCCCACCATCAGCGGAGCGACTCAGCTCCTCGGAGATATAGGTGAAGAAGGAGACCAGGTCGAGGAAGCCACAACTCGTTGAAGTCGGCCGGGTGGTCAAGCGGGTTTAGCCGGCGGCCGACATCGTCGCGGCTAGCACGACGGTAGGCATCATGCAGCCGCAACTGCGTGCGTGGCAACTTGGTTCACCAAGTGGGTGGCGATCTGGACCTCACCACAATCGGCCGCTTCGTGCTCGGTCGGCTCCCCTGACGGCCTATCGTATCTCCGCTTTCTGCGGCAACACCGGCGGCGCCTCGAGCATCTTTGTGGTGGGCTTTGCGCTTTGAAGCTCCGTGAACTCGCGCACATAGCGGAGGAGCATGGCACTCCTCTCCTCCTTGAGCTCACGGGCTCCGTCCTAATACTGAGCTCTGCATCCTTGGCATGGAGCTCTGTGTCGAGCGCCTCGCCTCGGACTCCGTGATCTCTTTGCGCCGCCATGGCACCAGGTAGAAGCAATGGGAGAGGAAGCAAAGGGGCAAAATGGCTGAAAAGGCAATGCAATCTCTGGGAAGGCGGAGGGCGGGGAATCTTTTGGTTTCACCACGGTAAAACACGGTCGATGAATTCTCACATCGGGGGCGATGGGTTTCTGGTAGTCATCATGACTAATTGCTGCGCGCGCTGCTCCGTCAATCAAAAATTTAAAATCCTGCGCGCTGCTCCGTCAATCAAAAATTAAAAATCCGCGCACCCAAACACGAACAGCAGCGGGTGGATATTTAAATTACATGCGGCAAGTAGATAAAAAAGGGTGGAAAAACAAATGTGGCGGCCTAGCTAATCGGTCGAACTAGCCCAACTAGCTAGCCACCGTGCTTCAGCGATGTACTCGGCGGGAAAGGTGGTCTTTTGTGATTTGACGACTCATTTACTTGCTTGGCGCTTCTGACAGGAGGACCCGAAAAGCAGCGGTAGGCGTCTCACGTCGGGAAGAATATGTCGTGCACCACGGGAGAACCGAAACCGCGCGGTAGGGTGTGCCACATCTCGACGCGGAGGAAAAATGAATATCTTGTATCGGATGTAGTACCTATGGTTCGACCGGGACCCGGCCGGTCGATCGAAAACACCCCACTAGCCACACAGCTTCATCATGCAAACATGGCACGGAGGATAGATGTGGTTAGCTCCGTCTCGACCAGCCACAGCGTCTCTTGTTCTGGCGATTCTTCTATTTTCCAAGCTTTTTTAGTTGTAATAACACCATGGCAAGCTAAGCGCCGCTCTTAGTGTGTGACCGTGCAAAGGTTAGGCGATGGAGAGAAGAGAGATTGAGATCGCGGACACAGGACCCACCGATGGCGAGACAACGGTCATGCGTGTTGACGAGGCACTCCCTCTACTCTACTCAGCATAAGTCTTGTATAAAATCAAGTTATGGGACAAAGCCAACAACCGTTCGTTTTTTGGGCTATCAACTTACGCTTTGTAGTCAGGTTGCGATTCGAATCTCGTCTTTCAGTTGTTAGTTTTAGGTCCAAATTTGATTAATGACAAGTGGGACCCCGTGTGTTGTTACGATATTTCAGTGTAGGATGGTTTTTGAACAAACACTTTGCGGCGGTTAGACAAATAGCAGCACGAGTTACGTATTTTGCAAGTTCACGAACAAAAATGGCGATGGCATAGAATATCACATCCACCTGCAGCTTAGATACTATGGTGATCGAGTTTTACACCGTTGGAAGTGAGATCAATGGCTTGGGAGTAGTCTTTGTAATTATCATAATTTCAAACTCTCGAAAGGTTTTTGCAAATAAAACATTCGGGCCTCGTGTGTGCTTGCTGCATCTTTGATCAACGGCTCCACGGTGCTCATATTAGGTGCTCCCGTAGCAATTATCCGCTACGGTGATATGAGCATCTAGGTCGTATGATCGATGATCGGATGGCACATTAAGTAATACTTGTACTTCTGCGCATTTCCCAAACTCTATCGGCCGTATATTGTAAAACATTCAAACCTCTTCTTGTTGGCTGTTAGATCTCGGTGAACTTGTATCACCATAGAATCTACGGTCGGGAGCACCTCATACTCTCCGTGCGAGAAAACATAAGGTGCTATCGCAGCTTGGATGCTCTGGTGATCTGAGCTTGGAGGTCATTTGATGCGAGATCAATGGCATCGACCGGTCTTTGTGCTTATGGCGATGGCGAACTCTTTTGGGGCTTTTGCGAAACCACTCGAACCACCGAGGAGGTGTTGGGTCACAAGTCAACGCCTCGAAGGCTTGTATCACCAAAGCATCTAAGGTGTGGTAGCACATGATATTCTTACATACGAGGAGAATATGATGTTCTCCTTCATCTTAGATGCTACGGTGATCTGACTTCAAGGTCGTTGGATATGGGATCAAGGGCATCTAAGTAGTTTTTGTACAAATTGTGTGCAATTCTCAAACTCATCAAGGTTTCTGCAAAAATATTAAGACACATCATGTGAGCTGCTATATCTCAGATCTACAAGCTCCAAGCAACTCGTGTCGACATATAGCATCTAAGGTATGGGGGCACATGATATTCTCCGGGGAGGAGGGGTGGGGGTGCACAACCAATCGGTGGTTGGGATGGTGGGGACAAACATAATCTAAACAACCCTAAGCGAGCTCCACAATTTTATCTAAGGTCGAGGGTTGACCCCGACAATCATAACTTGCCTAAACACAACATTTGCATGTCTTGTAGTACTAGACTTAATATTCATGTTTCAGTTTCATGTTCATTTTAAATATTAAGCTGAGGACCATGGATGTCTTACATTTACTCCTTCATTCCTAAATATTAGTCTTTTAGAGGCTTCAAATGGACTAGCACATACTGAGATGTATATAGACATATTTTAGAGTCTAGATTCACTCATTTTGCTCGTATGTAGTCACTTGTTGAACTCTCTAAAGACTACTATTTAGGAATAGAAAAATATTTTTAATTCGTGTCATACATGCATGGTTTGGAAAAATAGATGCACTATACTTATTGGATTGTTGTTGTGTTAGATGCGTGTGTGTGGTCATATGCTTGATACATACAAAGTTTTCTCACCTTCGTATTGTTCATCTTTTAAATTTGAATCTGCATTGGAAAACTTACTAGGGATACCATGAAATGTGAAATCCACGTTGAGATCACTATATCACAAACTCACTCTAATTCAACAACTCGTCATAAATCAATTACCACGTTGAGATTAGTATTTGCAAGGAAAATATGGGTATTGTAATACCGTAGATTAATCAAGCAATTTAAAGGTTCCTTCGTATTTTGAATGGTAGGACCCAGCGTACCAGCCAGACCTTGGCTCGTGTTGATCCTAAAAAACGGGCTCGTGTCATACGTGGCGTGCGTGAGTACGCACATTAAACAACCCCAACCGGTCGAGCCTCGGCGTTTCAAGTCGAAATATCTGGCGGTCGAGTTCCAGCCCTAGGAAATTCCCCTCATGTCTCGGTCCATAATGACTACCGATGAACAATGGAGGGATGCTTTAGTAACTAGACAACGTTACCTACCGTGCGAGCACGGTTCAATTCCCTCGATGCGCCGCTCGTCAAGGTCACTGTCAACTGCATTGCCTAGTACTACTACTACTACACAGGATGAGCACGAATTGAGCCCGTTTGTTGGTGCCTAGTACTTGAGTTAATATATCATGCAATGCCTTTGGTACAAAGGATTATCCTTTTACTCTGCATATATAACTTATGCGAAGTCTAACTAAGCAAAATGTTTGACCAAATCCTTTCTTAAGAAATACAACAGGTCAGATATGCGGCTTGAAAATTTATTGCATGATGCGAGGTTATGATATTGTTTGAATCACGGATCTTAAATTTCAGAAAATCAAAAGTGAGCATAAATTCTTGGCCGAGCATGGTCACGTGATATGGCACAAATATTACTTCGTAAGTTTTTCTTCAATTTGAGACAAGCTTCTTATGACAAGTTGCACAAATGAAGAGCCAAGGTATTTTGGAACAAAGACACATCACGTTAAATGACGCTTTCACTATTGAAACCGTGGGCATTTCGTGCGCCACAAGTCCCGCTTCTCATCGGCGAGTGCCGTCCCGACAAGCGTGTGAGTCGGCAGGGGCGTGCGAGCAGACAGCTGCGCCCGGCATTTGTCGAGGCGTCGCGGCGAACCGTTATGCGAGACTCACCGGGGCGAGCCCTTTGACCGAGCTCTGCCGCCCACCGTCGTCCTAACTGCTCCCACTTTTAATGTCGCCGGCGCCGCGGTTTAAAATCAACCCCGCACTACTCGGCATCGCTACAATCCTCTCTCTTCCTCTCCGATTCTCTGTCGTCTACCTCCAACTAGCTTTGACCTAAGCGTCGCCATGCGCATCACGATGGTCGCCCTTAGTGTTCGATTTCTGAGAAGACATCCAGGAGTCTCAAGAACATAAGGCGCTTTGGGGACGAGCTTAAGCGGCCTTGCGGGAAGGCGCGCGCTGTCCCGCTCCGTTCGGCTCCGTCGCCTCGGCTGCGCCAACACCCATCCCGTGGCATTGATGGGCTGGGAGCCGCACATTGTCGCGAGCTTGGTGCCACGGGGTTCCATGAGGTCCCGCCGACTTTCCGCAGCGCCCGTGCACCTGCGGCGCATGCGCTGCGTGTGCCCTAATCGCCGCGCCCATGCGGTGCCGTGCACCTGCCGGCGCATGCGCTGCGCATCTGGCAGCGTGCGTGCCCGTGCTGGTGCCGTGCACGAATGTCTCCGCCGCGCCGTTGACGGCGCTTTGTCCCAGCGGGTGCGGTCCCCCTCGGCGGCATGGATGGCGGCGTCGACCGCTTCCTTGCACCAGCGCGATCGCCTCCTCCCGCCGATTGACTTCGCTCGAAGTCCGAACATTTTGGCCTTCCTTGAAGCTAGGCCAGCGTCGAGAATCGCCAACAATGGCGCAAAGCGCCCGCCGTCGCCGTCGGTCGATGGCCCGGCGACACGAGCATGGCGGAAGGCCGCTTCCCACCACGAGGCGCCCCGCCGCGCGCGTAATCTAAATTGCCATGAAAAACGTTAGGATTGCCATGCTTAAAATCCGAATGTTTATCATTCCGTTTATTTTATATCGATCGTCATATAATTTAAAGTCGGGTCAGACTGAGCGAAATGTATGGTTTGATCGATTGAATGTTCTGCTAGAGCCGTATCAAATTAAATATAAAACATCATCAAGCCACATGTATTCCTTGTCATCCAACGACCTAGACTGCTTCAATGTCGGCGCTCAACACGTTTAGCGTGCAGTTAATTTCATGCCAAAATAGTGCTAATCACATGACAACACAAATAATATCCTATTAGTTAATATCCGCATGCACTTCATATACTTCCAAATTAGCGTGCATTGCGTACACTTGACTAGTGCTGCTAATGCGTGAAATTGGTGCCGTGATTTGTGAGCAGCGTCGAGATATGGTCAGCGGCAACATCGCTCGCGAGTTCTTCCTGTTTGCCCGTGCGTCTAGCGCAGAAGGGAGGAGAGAGAGCACACATGGAACCCACCAGTAAGTGAAGGCGAATAGTACTAAAAATAATATTACATGTTATCCATTAATTAGGCTGTGGTAATATAAAAACATTATGTGAACAAAGGGGTACAACAAACATTTCTATTCTACATATGTTGCCTATTGGCGTGCGGCTTGAAGGCCGGTCGCATGTTCGATCCTCGTCCTTTATTTTTTAATTTGTATATGGGTCCAAATTTGTTTCATGACATATGGGCCCCTCGGTGTGTAGTTGTAGCACTTTAATTTGTGGGTCGAAATTTGTTCCATTCAAGTGGACTATCGATTGTGTAGTTTTGTAGGTTATTTATAATAATTAAAGAAACGACATAGTTTTTCAATAATACCATGGTGCGGCGTTGAAGCGAAAGGGCGTGAGAGGCGATGACCGAGCGGAGGAAATCAACTAGGGGAGTTGCGGGGGTTGCAACGGTGTTTGGAGTAGTTGTGGGCCGAATGCTACGAAAATATAATCTAAACCGACCGAAATAAATGCCTACACAAATTTATCCAAGGTTGGAGTGCCCCTCGCAATGTAAATAGCTCCGGCTTTGTGAGGAATGGAGAGGTAGTAGCTTCAGCGTGGAAGATACGAGTGTGAAAGCGAGGTCAATCGAGAGACATATAGATAGAGACAAAGTGAGTGTGGTCCAACATTCATTGAACAAATATATATGCTCACGGAGAGATATTGTCAGTTGAGCTTTTGGCAAGGGTGAGGGCTATAAGATAGAGCTTGAGAGATGATCCGATCCGCAGGGCGTGTAGATATATTTTGTGCGTGGGAGGAAGCAAGGTCAACCCGATCACATAGGGTCGCTATCGATCGAAAGAGTGAGACGGGTTGGAGAGAGTGACCTAGATAAGCGATGTGCGTGAGAGAGTATACAATGTGAATAGGTCGAATTGGGATCAAACATGGTGATATATTGTTTTGTCAGAGAAAAGCGAGGTCAATCGAGACTTATCTGGAGAGAGAGAGAGAGAGAGAGAGAGAGAGAGAGATTGAGTGGCGTGGCCAACCATGAGGTCGAAAGAGTGGCGGCGGCTTGGATGGGTGACCTAGATAGACAATCTCGTGAGAGAGTATAGAGTGTGTCGATCGAGGCCCGAAGGAGATATATCACTTGTGTGTGAAAAGCGAGGTTAAGCGAGACTCGGATAAAGAGGCGAGATTGAGCAAGTGTGGCCCGCCGTCTGAAAGAAAAGTGAGGCAGTCTCGAGGAGTGACCTAGATATACAAGCGTGCTTGCGTGCGCATGAGAGGTTGGGGGCTAGATAGGCAATGCATGTATTTAAGCGAGAGGTGAGAGGAGAGGGGGAGAGAGAGCTTGGCATGGGGTGGAATGGCGGTGTGTGAGGTAAATACATTTAGTAGCAGTGGAAAAAGGGGTTGTGTAGTTGAGAGACTTAGAGATCGGAACATGGAGAGAAAAGAATGAGCGTGCGTTGGAAGCGATAGCTTCCTAAGGTGGTTAGGAGAGGAAGATTAGCCGTCTGAGGAAGTATGTAAGCGTTTGTCTTGGGGGGGCTAAAAACAATATTTGAATGTACATCGCTTGCTCCCTTTGCACCAAAGAGGAAAGGAGGACAACTGCTTGCTGGCGCCCTTAGTGCGTCATGGCTTGCGTCATGGGCACCTCGCGAGTACCACCTTGAACTCTCCGCCTCCTCATGAGCCCGACTGGCGAGGCCGTGCTGAGAAGCTCCTTGTCGTCCGCCCAGCAATCTGGCCCCTCGCGATGGTCTTGAGCTTGCGTTGATGAAGATGGGCCGTGTTGGGCCTCCGTCGAGCCACGCCGCATGGCCGTGGGCGAACAAGTCAGGGACCCCGTTCCCGAACACCGACAATAGCCCGGGCCCCTGGCTGGCGCTGAACTTAGAGAGAGAGGCGAAAGGGCAAGTCACGAGCGTCGCGGGCCCTAACAGCCTGCGGCCTTGGGTGCAGCGTGGCGGTTGATTGAACAGCGTCTTGCTTGCTTCCCACTATGCCTCGGTAACCACCGGATTCGACAAGTCCTTGCATGCGAGTCGGTCATGATTACGGTGATCGTGGAGGCCGGCGGTTGGCCTTCGCCCGGCTATAAGTCTGGCAGGCGCGCCCTTCGATCTATCATACCTTCTCCTCCTCCTCGTTTCGTCTGGTCACCATGGCTCCGATCCGCGGTTCTCCACGGAAGAAAGGAAAGTCTCCTCAAGAGGGCCTGACCTGCTCACCCCAAAGCGGCTTGCCCTCTGGTGTCGAGGGCAAGGCGCTTCGCCGAGGCGCCCATGCCCTGGTCGGCGGCCGCCACCGAGGTTCCCTCTTCCTTGTACCACATACGTTGGCGGCTCTGAAGGAGGGCGGGCGCCCTGGCAGTGCCGCCGCCCGGCCCGGCCGGAGTCACGAAGGTGTCGTCTTCCCCACAGGTCCGCCGAGGGCTCCTGCGGGAGTTCGTGCTTCCCGTCGCCCACGCCTCCTAAATCTTGGATTCGTCTTCCTTCTTTCTTTGCCTCCGTCGTCCGGCGAAGGAACCCCCTGGGACTCTGGCTGCTGCACGCCCGGCTGCGGCACCCTCGCGACAGGCGAGTCGTGATGGTGCCCGGGCAAGGTCTTCATGACTTCGAGGTGGGCGAGTCGCTCCAGTCTGCAGGGCGAGGCGCCCTCACTATCCACACAGTCTGACGGTGCCGGTGGTGTCCTTCAAGGTCTTGACCTTGGAGGTCGTCGGCTGGAAGTGCTGCCCGGGAGAGGTGGTCGAGATCTGCGCGGTGAGGTGAGGCCGGCCCGGCCGCCCCCTTAGCCGCCCCTCGGGCGGCAGAGGCACGGATGATCAGCGACTCGCCCGAGCTCTTGGCGGCGCGGAGGCGGCGGCAGCGACTCTGAGCCTCCGAGCCTGCGTCGTTCCGGGCGAAGGCGGGCTCGTCGGTCGTCCGCCCTGATCTGGATGGGGTTGGCGCCGGACGGGTGGCCTTGTTGATGATGGCATCGCGCGATGCCCCTGTGGTTAAGTTCCTTAGGATGTCGCCTTTTGTTCTGCGAGGGCCAGAATATACCCGGGGGCTTGTAAGATGTTTGCAGCTCCATCCGTCAATATAATCCTTTTATGGCGGTGTGAGATGCTCATTCCGTTCTAGCTCGATTTCCTCCTTCGGTCCTCACGAGGGCACGATGCTCTGCGTGACAGGTCCAGTCCCAAAGCGGCTTCAGCCGTCGCTGGTATCCGGTCGTGATGCGTGGTCAAGGCCAGGAGGTGGCGGCCGAGTCGATAGAGCCCACGAGTCACGATGCTCGGGGGTCCCCTTGGCGCTCAAGCAGCCATCATTCGGTGAAAAGGAGGCGATGTTGCTAACGGGGTTGCATTGAGTGTGGGGATGGTGTTGCGATAACTAGTGTGTCAGGGGGTGACTTATCTCGAGGTCGGGACAATGCTTCTGAGTGCGGCGCTAGGTCCGTGCTTAGGCGGCGAGATTGCGTGGCGAGGTCGTTTCGTGCTCCTTGGAGGGACCTGCAGGTTCACCCCAAAGGAACAAGAGCTCGCCGTGGCGTCGTTAATCCTGCCATTAGTTGCTTGGGAGAGGCGAGAGGCCTCGCGAGTGTGTTGGGGCACCCGTGAGCAGTAGCAGGACTCTGGGCCCTACCTCAAAGCGGGTTGCGCTGGCTCTGGGCCTTATCTTGAGTGTGTTCTGCAAATTTGGCGGATGCGGTGCTCTCGTCTTGGTCCGGCTCTCGGGCTGGTCTCGGCCGTCGTTGGCAAGCCGGTCGCGATGCCATGGACAAGACCGGTGAGGCGGAGAGCGGTGGGAGCCACAGTCGCGATGCTCGAGGCACCCCCCTTTAGCAGCATAGCTAGGTTAGATGTGAAACTCGTCCTCGGGTCCGGCTCTCGGGCTGGTCTCGGCCGTCGGTTGGCAAGCAGTCGCGATGCCATGGACAAGACCAGAGAGGTGAGGGCGGAGGCGGTAGGAGCCACTGGTCGCGATGCTCGGGCACCCCCTTTAGCGTGCAGATTTACGTCACCGGAAAAGGCGCAAATAACAAGCATGGTGGGCGAGATCATAATCCTAAGGAAAGCGTAAGAAGGATACATGCCGCTGGGATAGGCCCGGCGGCTTGGGGATGATGCAGCCAGGCGCCCCCAACAGAGATAGGCTAATGACATGAAATAAAAAGGGGTACATGCCGCGGGGGCGGACCCAGCGACACAGGAATAATCGTACGAAGGCGCTCCCAGTAGAAACAAAACTTAAAGATGTCACTGGTGATGTTGGGGACGAAGGGGTGTTGGTGTAGCGGACTCGGTGGGCTGCGGGAGCCGTTCCTCGCAAGCCCAGGCCGGGGCCTCGGGAGGATCCGGGAGGCTGGCGGCTCCTCGGGGGCCATCTCCATCTCCGCTTGAGGCTGCAGGCGTGCACGACCTCTCGAGCCTCGGGATGGCCCTCATGAGATCTTTGGTGCTTGCAGCAACCGCGTTTAGTGAGCCGTGAGGCATGCGCTGCGTAGGCGTGGGGCGGGCCCTCGCAATGTCCCACTCGCGAGGGCAGGCGCTCTTGAGGCAGCGGCTCGGTTGAGCCTGGTATGTCGTCTGAGGCAGCGCAACCCACCATCCTCGCTGGATGGGGGCCCACAGTGAGTGGCGGCTGCCCTCATGACCCTTGACTCCTGTAGCTCTGAATGGCCTTGAAGCCAGACTCTGAGGTTCGGCCCTCCTTGCCTGCTCACCTTTGCGGGAAGCGTGCTTGAGCACGCCTCCGCGTGGTGCCCAGCGCCTCCCTCGTGACCTTGGCGGTCGGCGGCCCTCGGGGAGAGCCCGAGCCCGGCTGAGGAGGCGGCAGGAGGCCTTTCCTATGCGATGGAAGGAGGCTCCCCGGCGGTGCGGGCCTGGTGCCTGCCTCTTGAGGGCCGGGCGGTCGATGTCTTCTTCTTCTTGGAGTGCGGCCTCGGGAGGCCTCCTGCTGCTTGTGGTGCAGGTCTTCTAGTGATGCGGCTGAAAGGCTCGCTCCGAGGCTGCTGCGTCTCTCTCTTCCACGAGAACCTTGTGATGACCCGCCAGCTTCGACATCTTGAGGGCGTTGTGGCCGTGGTGGAGTTCTGACCATGAATTTGTGGCGCCAGTGCAGGGATGGCGTTATGCTGGCCGGCGAATGTGGGCGTCGAAGTCGATGAGCTCGGTGTGGTAGTTATCGCGAGCCCGAAGGTGGGAAGGCGGACTTGCCCGATCGGGACCGTGGAGCCGTCGGTGACTCGGAGAAAGGCTTGGTTGGCTGAAGCTGGTGTAAGGCGCGAAGATTGTTGAATGTTTCCACAGACGGGGCGTTGAGTCTGCCCCGCCATCGATGAGGTCTTGGTGACCAGCACGTTCGCGATGATTGGGAACAAAGCATCGGAGAACTCCGGTTGTGGCGCGCGCGAAGCTGATCCATTGAGCTGAGCGTAATGGCGCCGCCGACCACGAGAGGAGGCGTGGCCTCGATCTTAGGGATGACTGCATTCACTTGCGGGCGAACTGCTTGAAGATCTTGTTGAGAGGCTGGGGCTTGAGCTCCGCCCGGGATGCGAGCGATCGCCGCGGTTCTGAAGCCCCGGCCCCTCGTCGATGCGGTCCTCAATTATCCTTGGCTGGCGGCAGCGAGAGGAGAACTGCGTTCCCCTGCAGGCGATCCTCGCGGCTGATCCTCGGCCTCCCTCATGGCGGGTCTTGCCAGCGGTCCTCGCGAGGTTGGTCGTGCCACCCTTGGCGGGCGCGGTCTTCCCGGCGTCTGCATTCCTTCCTCCTCCTCGGCGATAGCCCGGTCGCTTGCGCTTTCGGGCGTCTGCCGACCTTTCCTTCAGCGTCGGCCGGAGCTCTTGGCATTCATTGGTGTTGTGGGTGTGGAGGTGGTGGTACCGCGATGCCGGCTGCCCTTGGAGGACTCGGGCTGATCTACGCCCGCTTGGTGTCTGGTTAGCCCGCGATGCGGCAGCCCCTTGCGCTTCCGTCCTTGGCCTTGGACTTCTTTTCTTGGGATCATGGCGGGCAGCTCGAGGAGGAGGCGCCCTCCTCAGCACTGGCGCGCAGTCGCCAAGTTGAACAGCTCAAGGAGGTGCACAGATCTTCATGCATCGCCAGCTCCTCCTTCATCTTGATGTCGCGCGCCGTCGGAGAAAGCGAGATGATGGCCTCCTCCGTTACCACAGGGATCTTGAGCGTGCATTGTTGAAGCTGGATGTACTTTTGCAGGGTTTGCCCCGGCTGCTGCTTGATTCGGCGCATGTCGCTCACGGCGGGTGGCCGGTCGCTCACGGCGACTTGTTAGGTGATGATGATTTACTTGTTGACAACTCTAGTGATGAATACTATGATGAAACGTCAAGTAATCATGCTAATCAAGATAAAACGAATGCCAATGATAAGGAGAAGATTGAGCTTCTAACTAAAGAACTAAACACTCTTAAGTTAGCTCATGAAACTATCTTAGAAGATCATCGAGAACTTTCAAGGACTCATGAGAAGTTACGGTTTGAAAAGCTCAACCTTGAGAAAGAGCATGAGTTCTTAAAGGCAATCAATGATGATCTTCGTAAGAAAAGTTCTTCTTACATTGCCAGCGTTTACTCTTATCTACTTACATGCCTCAAGTCAAGTCTAGTAACAAGAACAAGAAGGATTCTTCCTCTAGTAGTAACAATAATCATGCTAAATCCAATGTTGTTGCTTCTAGTAGTTCTCTTGATTCCACTAATGATTCTCTTAGCCAAGTTACACTTGAGCAAGAAAATAGCCTATTGAAGGGAATTATAGAAAGGTGTTTACAAGAGCCTTGCGGGAGTAAGTAATTTGAGAAGCTGTAGGCAAGCAAGGAAGGCACCGGAAGAATCAAGGTGTTGGTTTTGAGCGAAAGTTCAATGCCAATGGAGTTGAGTGGGAAGAAGATCAATACCCCAAGGCGAAGTTTGTTCCTCAACAAGAGAAGTATGATCCTACTTCCTTCAAGGGACACAAGCCCAAGATGATCTTCCACCACAAGACCACAAGCAAAAGGCAAGGACAAGCTTCAAGAAGAGATTGATGCATTTAAGCTCAAAGGCCTTGGTCAGTGGGTTCCCAAGACTACATCAAGTTCTACTTCATCAAATCGACTACAACTCCAAGGATTCCCATCAAGATGATGTGGGTCCGAAGAAGAAGAACTAGAGAGTTCTTGAGGGTGACTCCGCCAACATATTTCACTCATATCACTTTGGCAACAACTAGTGCAATCAACTTCCACATCTTGCACTAGTTCAAGGAGTCACAAACCCTCTTGTTGGTAAGACAAGGGACAAGGTAATCTAATGCTCTCATAGACATCATCTTGTGTGTGCATCACTCTATGTATATGGATATCCTTGTTTGTTCCTTGTGGGACTAACCCGTGTAGGTATTGAAAGTGCAACTCACTCCAAAGGATTACTCCAAAAGATCTACATCAACATTGAGCATCCACATCTTCAACACCTACATGAAGTCATCATCTTAAAACCCAAGGTTAGTTCATTCCTCTAAGGGGATCTCACATCTAGGGGAGCTTTACTCTAAGAATTGAGCTAAAGCAACTCTAATGGTGTGAACACATCAATGCATTATGTAAAGTGGTAACCCCACTTGAGCTTAAGCAGCAGTATGACCTATAATCAAATGTTCTCATTTGACTCCTAAATCAATATACTCATATATAGATGACCTAGTCATCGCCAATTATGATAGATGTTAGAATTGGTTGTGCATGCTTAGCCACATATTTCATTTGCCATTTTATTGTGTGAGCATGTTGGTTGCATATTTTACTCATTCGAGGACATCCACTTGTTGTTTTGACTGATTGGTTTCTTTTTCTTTTGCCAAGTGGATGGACAAGAATGCCTAAGAACCTTCTCTAGCTATCTATGCTCTTTTCATCTCAAACTCTATTCATGCTGCATCACAAAATTTGATCAAGTCAGATTCGAACCACTCTGTGTGAGGAGCACTCGGAGTCCCCGATTCATCATAGACTTAAACTTCCAAAACTTCTTTGTGCGTTTGATCGACCGATCCCCATTTCGGTCATCTGAGATCAACTAAGTCGATCTAGGTTTTCAATCTCGGTGCAACCGATTTGAACTTCGGTCACACGAGTTGTTATAGCTGCTAGCGATTATGCATCTCGGTGCCACCGAGTGTTCCACTTTCGGTCACACCAAGCGGTCGAGTTATATATATACCCGGGCAAAATTTTGGAAATTTTCTCCGAATTCTTTCACCCGCGCTCAGCCTTCTGCCTCCAGGGTCTCCGGATCATCCTCCTCGTCGCCAGCTGCCTCCTGCCGCTGGTCTCCACCGCTGTCAATGGGAATCATCCCCGCCGTTGCCGCCATAGCGGGTTCATCGCCGAACTAGGGTATGAACTCGATCACTCTGCTATCCCTATCTGATTCCTAGCACATTGTGTTCGCCATGAATCTTGCCACGATTGAAACTATCTTATCTAGTCAAAACACTCCGTAGATTAGCGATGAATTGAAAATTTAGGGTTAGGTTTCCGCCGAAACCATCTCGGACCAATCGAGTTGTAGAACTCGGTACCACCGATTCGGTAAGGCCATTGCACATGTAATTCTCGGTCTGACCGAGAATTGCAAATCAGTGTGACCGAGTTCAGGACTTTGTGAAACCCTAGCAGTCTCGGTGCCGCAAAGCTGTGACTCGAGTCGACCGAATTCACTAGTTTAGGTTCAAAAACTGCCGATATCATCGAGTTTACAAATCGGTAGATCGAAATGCTTTACTGTGGAAAACTAAAACTAAGTTTTTGACTCATTCTTTTGCAAAAACCTCTGAATTTTGTGATGCTCATCCACTCTATCTCATCTATATCTATTCACATGGTCTATTGTTAGTGTTTGCAATATATACGATCAAAGTGACAGCCGAGCAGGGAAGAGGAGCAGGTTCAAGTGAGTGAGGGCACTAGTCCCTCTAGCAGCTATGATGATGGCAGCAGGAGCACCCCAAGCAACCTACCCAAAGCTGCCACCGGGCAGAAGAAGAGAACCTCGAATCGAGGATGAAGACTATGTGGCTGTTGAGGATGAGGCCATTTCAAGAAGAAGGTGTTCAAGAAAGAATATGGCTCATTTGCAGCCACTAAGCTGATATGAAGAGCAAAGCACACTGCCAAAAGGATTCCCATGTCTAAAGCAGAGCCTCCACTCAAGCATCTTTGGGCTGAACCCAAAGAGGCTGCTACAAAAGGAAGAAGAGGAAGGAAAGGGTCGAAGACCATGACCGGGGTTGTTGGAAAGCCTTCCATGATGGAAGAGGAAGAAGAAGAAGAGGATCTTTTGGCACCCAAAGCTCGAAGCTCATGGGTGATGCCATCGGTCGAGGCTGCTTCATCAAAGCCAAAAGAAGCACCAAGGCTGCCTCCAAGCCAAGCGCACCCAAGAGGAGTGCGAAACATCCAGCTGAGAGAAGAACAAGGCCCCAGTGCTGAAGCTGCAATGGAAGAAGAAGATGGTGAGACACATGTCTTGAGAAAATTGAAGCCTAAAATTCCAGATCATAATGATGCCCATCCTGTAGCTGAGAACATGAAGATAAGGAAGGATTCAGGATTGAGGCTATGGAGAGAGTCAGATCCATATGCCACCAGGAGAAGGACTATTGTGGACTATAGATTTCACACCAAGGAACAACGGGACTTCTATGAGACAATCTCTTTGGACAAGAAGCCAATAGTGTGTGACATGAGATGGGTGAGCTGGGAATACATCAGGAGAATGAATAACACTATCCTAGTGTGTATGACCGTTTCGATTGCTTGTGGAGTGGCAGACTTTGTTGGGAGAAGCTCACAAAGTGGAATGATGAGCTAATAATGCAATTCTACTCACATCACACTTCTATCCGGATGGCGAGGATAGTATGGATGTCAGAAGGTACTAGGTACCAATCATCAATTGAAGAATGGGCTAATCTGATCAATGCACCTAAGGAGAAAGAGGATGACTTGGATGTCTATGCCAAGAAGAAGATGGATCAGAACACTATGGCACATATGTACAAGGAGATCTCAAATGCTGCTATTGAAACACACAAGTTTGGATCAGTACATTACCTTCTGTCAGGACTGCCAACCATCAACTGGATCCTCAGGCACACTCTTTTGCCCAAGTCAGGTGATCACAACATGATCAGAGGCCATGCAATAAATCTACTTCACTTATTTGATGTGCCACAAAGTTCAAGGTCATGAGTCTTATAGTTGAAACTATCAAGAGGACATTTCTTGACCAAAAGAAGTTGTGGGTATGCCCCAAAAATCCGAGGTGATTAACTCCAAGATGGGCCTTTGGCACATACTTGTTGGACAAGGATCATATGCCTATCTATCCAGATTTTGAGGACAACCAAGTGGTTATGGATGAAGATGAACCATCTTGTATGCAAGCACAAGCAAAGAAGAAGGCTGCCAAGATGCCAACAATGGAAGAGGCATCTCGATTACTTCTTGAAGAGCAAAGCAGGATCAGCTTGCATGCTTGATTGCATCCACTCGAGGATTGAGAAGGGCTAGCCACCTTGACTCAAAACCGGGAGAGCACGGAGAGGATCATGGGCGAAGTTCTATGACTTGGATGTGAAGGTGGCGAGATCCGTCTGTTGTTGAGCAACTCGAGGATGATATGCGAGGAGAGGAAGGGCAAGACAACCCGATGCTTTTGCTAGAGTGCCTAGAGCTCGAGAGGTCGATTGCGGTGCCGGTGACAAACACGAGCCACTTCATGCACTAGCTTCTGACTTGGTGCCATCAGTTCGACACCCTCCACCAGCTCGGCTACATCAAGCTGATACCTTCGTCCTTGGAGTTCATCTACACCACCACACGAAGATCAAGCACGAGAGGCGATTTAGTGTTATGCATTTTCTATGGACTTTTTGGTAACTTGTTTCCAAAGGGGGATAACAATGTATAGATCATAGGCTTGAGAGAGGCGTTGCTTTTATTCTCTCTTGCTTTGGTGGTTGAACTTTATTTGCTTGATTGAGATACCTTACATGCATGTGATACTTGGATGATCATGTGTTTGATCATATGCTACATTAATGCTTGTTGGATGACATTATCCGTTTATCTCTATATGATCATTCACTTTGCTTGGTGGTGAGTGCATGTATTCTATTGTAATCATTTGGCGCTCCACCAAGATGTATGTGACATGGAAGAGTAACCCATGAGCCTAACTCTTTGTGCATTTGGGTCAAAGCAAATCTTAAACTATGCACAAATTTAGGGGGCTCTTGCTTATCACATACTTCTCAAAGCGACAATGTTTTCACTCTTATTATCATTTGTGAGCTTTGATCTATATGTTGTCATCAATTACCAAAAGGGGAGATTGAAAGTGCAACTATCCTAGGTGGTTTTGGTAATTCCTAACAACATATAGCTCATTGAGCTAACATTATTCAAGATAAATATTTCAGGAAAAGCTCAATGAATGGCATGGCATGGATGAGAAAAGTGGACCCCTCAAAATATTAAGGATAAAAGGATTGGCTCAAGCTCAAAGCTCAAGACTCTACATTTTATATTTTAGTGATCCAAGATCACATTGAGTCTATAGGAAAAGCCAATACTATCAAGGAGGGATGAGGTGGTGCTTAATGAGGTTCTTGCTTCATAGTGCTTAGTGATATGCTCCAAAACCCTCAACTACTTTCCCACATCCACATATGACCTAAACCAAAAGTCAAACTCGGCCCCACCGATTCTTTCTATCCGGCGCCACCGAGTTCAGATGTCATAGCCACTGCCACAAACCCTAGGCAAATCGGTCTCACCGATAGGGATCTCGGTCTCATCGAGATGGGATTGTAATCTCTCTGTTTCCCTTCGTAACATTTCGGTCCCACCGAGATGAGCGATCGGTCCCACCGAGATTGCAATGTAAACTCTCTGTTTCCCTTTTGTAACATTTGGTCTCACGAAATGGCGAATGGTCCCACCAGAGTTTACGACCAACTCTCTGGTTAGCTTATTACCAAAATCGGTCCCACCGAGTTTGTGTGTCAGTCTCACCAAGATTCGTTATGCCTAACCTAACCATATCGGTCTTCCCGAGTTGCATATCATCAACCGAAAATCCTAACGGTCACTAGATTTGCTGAATCGGTCAGGCAGGTTTAACAATTCGGTCCCACGAGTTTGGTAAGTTGTGTGTAGCGGTTAGTTTTTGTGTGGAGGCTATATATACCTCTCCACCTCCTCTTCATTCGTGGAGAGAGCCATCGAGCGAACCTACACTTCCAACCTACATTTTACGGGAGAGAACCACCTACCCTTGGACCAAGATATTCCATTCCTACCATATGAATCTTGATCTCCAGCCTTCCCCAAGTTGCTTTCCACTCAAATCTTATTTCCACCAAATCCAAATCCTGAGAGAGAGATGTCACATCCCTAGTTCGGGTCTGCTCTGGGTTAGCTAGTCTTGTGTTGCATCATGTTTAATTTTCTCCTAAACCTGAAATGGGGATCAACAAACCCTAGCACCACCACGAAAATACCGAGTTCAAATGAAAAACATTTCAATGAACCCAAAATGCCCTTCACAAAAGCTCATCATTTTTGAATTGGTCTAGAACCTCTCCCAAAAATGGTGCACATTTTCTAGGCCATTACGGATTTTTGAATTAAATCATATGATATTTGCATTTGGGCATTTAATTTCTAATTAATATTTTAAATGCTCAAATAATCCCAAACTGAAATGTTTCTTGTAGGATATATTTACAGCAGTGGTCATGGCAGTTGCAAGATTTTTAGAAATGCTCTGGCATTTTAATAAGCCAAACTCTGATTCTGAAATTAGAAAGCAGAAAGAAATGCAAATAGGGAAGGGCTATCCTGGCGCTCTCCTGAGGCCCACTTACACAGTGGCCCAATGATTGGCCCAGCCCACAGGCCTCTGCAGTCACCCCTTCCTCTCGCGGAAGGATGGGAGGCGTGCCCGGCCTTGGCATGCCAGCGCCAACCACCTCACTGCTTCCCACGCTGCCCAGCCGCGCTGCAGCCTCACGCACCCTCCCTCGGCCCTCTGCACCTCCTCTCTCCTCATGTTCTCTCCCTCCCCCTCTGCTCTCTTCCCAAGCGCGGCCGTCGCCGCCCTTCGCCGTAGCCCGTCCACCGTCCACCTATCGCCCTACCGGCGTGCCTCAGAGCTCCGCCACGACATCGTCGTCCTCCCCACCGAAACCACCGCGGTGCCGGAAGCTCTGTGGCATCTCCAACACCGCCGTTTTCCCCTCGGTCGTCCGAGATCGCCGCCCGGCCTGCGCCGTCACCAACCCTTCCACAGGCCACGGCGTCTCTCTGCGACCCTTTGTGAACTACCGTGTCCAACCCTCTCTTCCCGCCTCGATTCGCCCTGTATCCCGATCCCACGGGCGGAGCTTGCTGCGCCACCGTCCATGTCTCTGTCGTGGCTAGAGCCTACATGTGTCGCGTCAGAAACGCTTTGTCGTCCTCAGCGTGCTCCCGGGAACAAAGCACCTAACCACTCGTCCTCTCGTGCGCCGTGGCGTGCTGCCATCCTCACCGAACTCCGGTGGCCATGGCAGCAGGCTTCGCCGCCGTCGACTCCAGCCACCCGGGCAGGAGACCACCACCATCGGCAGCGCCATCGCGCCCGACTCTCCGCGAGGGCAAAAGGCGCCCGAATGGTGCAAGTAAGCGAAACCGAGCCCCTCCGGTGTGCCTCCACCGCGTTTCGCCGCCGGCATAACTCCGGTGATGCTGACGTGGCAGTCTCATTAGCCGCTAATGACCACTCTAAACACCCCTTGAGCCCTTTGCCATGTGGGCCCCGAGTCTAATTAGGTTAGTTTAGTTTTTACTGTTTAGATTAGTGCTAACTTTGTGGACCCCGATGTCGATTTGACTTAGTCAAGTCAGCGTTGACCGGTCCCACATCATACACCCAAACCAACTGAGACAACGGCGTATGGGTCCCACAGGTCAGGTTTGACCTGGCCCACCAGTTGACCTGCTGCGTCACACCTATGTCATCTTGTGCGATGAGAATTCTGGATTTAAAATAATTCAGGAAATTCGAATTAGTATAAACTTCTAAAAATCATAGAAATTCAACGTAACTCCAAATGAAATAAATTATATATGAAAATTATCAGAAAAATCCAAGGAATCCATCTGTACCATTTTCATGCATGTTTGAACAATTATTGTCCTCTGTTTTGGACAAAACAAATACAGGGCATTTAAATAATCATATATGGAGTTGGAATTTGAATCATGTATTCAAACTAACTTCATTTAAATCATAGCTAGATGCATTAGCTCAAATCACAGCATATTTCCATGTCATGATCATGCATCATATTGTGGCATTGCATTGATTGTGTTCTTTCTCGATTCTTGGTGTTTGTCCCCTCTCGATAGGCGTGGTTCCGGCGATGAGTTCGATGACACAGATGAAGAACTATATTATCTTGAAGTGCCGGGCAAGCAAAACCCCTTGTTCATTCCGATACAATCCCACTCTCGCTCCTGCTCCCTTTTACTGCATTAGGACAACAACGATTCATACATTACTTCTGCGGTAGCTGAACCCCTTTATCCTCTGCATGACTGTCATTCCACGATAATTAGATGAAACCCACTAGCATGAGTAGGAGTTGTTTGAGCCTGTTGTGCCTACTCATTCATGCTTGTTTGTCATGCACTGCTTTGCTTAGAGTTGAGTCAGGTCGATTCATCGGGGATGAATCGGAGGTGTGTGAACATGTCCTACTATGTGTGAGCTAAGTGTGTGAACACGATTTGGTAAAGGTAGCGGTGAGAGGCCATGTAGGAGTACATGGTGGGTTGTCTCATTGCAGCCGTCCTCGAGGAACTGAGTTACGTGTTTGTGATCCATGAAACAGTTACTACCACGCATTGGGCCGAAACCAATGGACCCTCTAAACTTCTTAACCACCTTGTTCTCTGTCCGGGAGTTGCAACTAGTTTACGGTGTTTGTAGGATATGTGTTGGAGGCCGTGCGTGGCGCTGACCCTAGGGGTGAGCTATGATGCGGTAGATACACGTGGCCGGTGTGCGAATGCCCGTTTGGTATCTGGGAACCCTGCACACATCGTTAGGGCCGTATGTGGAAACCTCGGCGGACTCCTGCGGATGGAACTGAATAGGCGATAAACCTGGACTAGAGACTTGAGTGTTTAGGTAGGCTGTGGCCGACACCCGTTGGGCTTCCGGCTTGAAGGTTGCGAGTACATGTCGTGTAAGTGGCGGTAAGTGGTGAGCGTGTTTGAAGAAGTACACCCTGCGGGGTTAATATGATCTATTGAATAGCCGTAATGCTGAAAGGACTTACGGGTTGCCTATAACGGTTCATAGACAAGTGAAAGTGGATACTCTAAAATCGCAAGATAAGCGTGAGTGCCATGGATGGCGTTCCGTGGGAAGGCGGGATCGGATCCATAGTGGTGTATTGATATGGTGAATATGTGGACTCGTGTGCGCCACCTCGGAAGAGTTACTTGCGATCGTAGTTTAGGTTAGCCACGAGTCAAAGCTGGCTTGCTTTGTTAAACTCCACCACCCCTTTGTTGATAATGATGCATATGTAGTTAGTTACGATGTAAGTCTTCTTTGAGTACATTTGTACTCACGTTTGCTTATTTTATGTTTTGCGAAGGCGTCGGTCTCGCTAGTAGTTCCGTGGACTTGACGTTTAGCTTGTTACCTCAGCTACGATCTTGTGCCTTCGGCGGATCGGTAGATAGTCGGGCTTCACAGCCTTTTTCATTTATAGATATACGTACTCGGACATGTTAAGCTCGCTTGTGCTTTGACTTGTATGCTCACGAGTGTTGGGTCATGAGACCCATGTTTATAATATCTCGCTCCTCGGGCCTAATGAATAAATATTGGAGTCGTTGAGTTATGTTGTGATGCCATGTTGTATTTACACATATTGAGCATATTGTGTGTATGTTTGAAATGCTTGGTATGTGTGGGATCCGACAATCTAGTTGTTTATCCTTGGCAGCCTCTCATATGGGAAAATGTAGTCTAGTGCTTCTGGCGATAGTAGTCGCTTCTGACCAGTTCACGAGTCACTGCTAGCTTGACACTCTTGCTCTGAACACTTATTGGCGACATGTGTTTCCGCCGTTCGTATGCATCCCCTTGAAATGTCACGCGGTGACATCCAGTCTGCCTAACTGCTACTGCCGGGTTCGAGTCCTGTTAGCCAGTGCTACTGCCCGGATTCACTGCAGCTGGCGACCGACATGCTCGATGTGATTCATGTATGCTGTCCCCATGGGTTAGTGCCGCTTTGGGTTCACGACTAGCCATGTCGGCTCGGGTTCTCTGTCATATGGATACTAGCGACACTATCATATCGTGAGCCAAAAGCATAAGCGGTCCGGGCCATAGTAAGGCGACACCGGTAGAATACCGTGTGTGAGGCCGCAAAGTGATATGAGGTGTTACCGGCTAGATCGATGTGACTTGGAATCAATGTCCTGACAACGTTGGTATCAGAGCCTGATTGCCTGTAGGTCTACCAAGCCAACCGGTCGAAGTTGTGTCTAGAAATGCTTTAGTTATGTAAGGGAATTGATTGTGGAAGGAGCGTAAGGCTCTTTTTACTCCTTATACCTCTTGGCCTTCGATCAGAGTCATCCTCTTCTCTTCTCGGGGATTAAGAACTAGGCTTCTCATCTATCTATCGGGATGGCGTGTTACTAATCCATAGACTTATAAATTGATAGTTTCAAATCTCGATTCAGTTTCTACTACTTAGTATGTTAGCTGTTGATCTCGAAACCTTGATATGATGTTGTTGAGTGGTTATGCCACCATTTTTGCAGGATGTCTCAAATCATTTTGAGCATTTACAGCCGTTATCTTTGTCAAAGTCATCCCAGGTCTCGAATAGTCGATGCATTTGCAAAACCTTTCTTTCCGTTCGATGTCCTTTTTGGTGAGAATAAGCACACTAATTGCTGAGTTGAGGTACTCGATGCCTCGACATATTTATTGGAGCTATTATTATGACCCTAGGTGTTTAAGAGTCACCTAGTAAACTAGCCATGTTTTGTGTTCCCGTGTGATGGTTACGGCCATCAATCTCGAAAGCATCTGTGATGCCATTTAGTAGTAGGTATTCTATTCATGGGTTCTTGAACCCGAGATTCACCCTACTTCATGTTGTTAGTATTTGCTAGTTCCTTTAGGATATTAGTAACTTTGTGATAGTCCTCGAGGTCTGTGGTATTTCCTTCTTCCAAATACTATGAACCGCTTATGGCAGAAGTTCCTCGCGGAACCGAAGGATCACAATTAGAGTACTCTTGAGGAGTTCTCCATATATAATTGCGAATTTGCAAGTTCTACCCTTCTGCATGGGTTATCCGGAAGAAACCTGTTGAACTTGATTCGACATTCTAATCTATGCATCCACAACTCAGAAAGTCATATGTTCTTTGAGTTGTCCCTCTTGGTTGTATTCCGACCTTCGTCTATCAATTGATAGTCAGGAGTAATTATGCATTCGTGTTCATCGATGCCTATTGTTCTTGTGGTCCGTCGAGCCATTCTACTCTGGAATGACTAGGAGAAACAAACTCGATTACCTTGTCCATTTCTAGGATTGGGTCAAAGCGGTTGTATTCCATGAGATCAAATGCCAATCCAGCTTTGTTCTGTTCTACCTTGAGTGTTACCATCTTTATGTCAAGAATTTCATGATAATTGCACCCTTATGGATTCACCTTACGGTGATACCTCTCGCTATCATTATTCATTCCTCGGTCCCGTGTTGTGCGTGTAGGAAGCCGACAAGTGAGCTGTGATGTGTGAAATCAATACTTCTAGCAACCATGTTGCTTAGTAGTTAATGGACAATATTCTCATTCTTAGCGTGTTGATTATTGAATCATCACCCTAAGGTTGATCGTGCCACCTCGTCCATTTTCCTGGTGCACACTTAGATTGATGAGTTAGGATCTTGTCAAGTCCTCGCTCATTTGATCATATCGTCTTGCTCTGGAAAGCAAGATTGTTCTCGAGCTTAGTGATATATCGATGGTTCGTGATGTTCCGAATATCTTCTCGGGAGTATCACCAGGTTGTCATCTGACCGCTATGTTGAGTTCGTGATCATGTTGGTTTCCTCCAAACCACCCATTCTCCAAGAATCGTGTTGGATACCCACAGGCTAGTTGGTTAAGCCAAATAACAACTTGGAGAGTTGGAAGATAAAAGCTTGCACGACTTAGTTCGTTCAAAGGGATATTCTTGTGTAGTGTGTGTTGAAGAAGATGATATCTTCATCGAATGGTCCATGTGATCATTTGTTGAATCTATTGTCTTGTCAAACTTTGACTCGAGTATGGGCTATCGTCAAGTCAAATCAGAACCAGCGATGTTAGTAATGTTGTCTTACTCGTGGTTGATCCTCGAGCATACACCATTACATCTTTGGTGCGACCAATGCTATCATCGTGTTCACATGATGGTGGAAGTCCAGTGATATGGAAATTCCGATGAGTTGCCATTGAGCCCATCAGTAGCATTTTGTCTCCCCCATGATTCATGTTGAACATCAACCTAGTGTTGGAAACTTTGTAAGCAATGCCTTCGTGTTCCGTTCATGAAGCTTATGCTTGGATGGAAGAAGTGACTTCCTCTAATTCACGTGCATTAGGTGCAAGTTGCTGCCATGAATTTGAGAAAGGTTTGTTTTGTTTCCCTTGGAATCATCCCAAGTCAGTCATGCATATGTGCGAAGTATTCTGTAGTCTGGAGACTTGCAACCTTCATTCTATATGTATTCCTAGCACACCAAGCCCTTTGATTGACTTGTTCAAGGAAAAAAGTCTATGCTTGGGATCTAATCCATGGACTTGCGTAAGACTTGATATCCTTGATGATGGTTCCCCACTGAACTTCGGTAGTGTTTTATGATAAGACTACTATGTGGTCATTCTTGTCTTGGACAACATGCTCACATGTATGTAGCAGAACCAGCTCATGTTTTGGAGCTTGCTATAAGTAGTTCATATCCGAGAATCTCATAGCGTTATCTCATCGATTTGTGTTGCAACTTTTCTTTCGGACATGTGAGTCCAAGTATCCTGTTTCTAACCAGATCTGAATCTCGAGGCAGATATGATGGTTGCAACATTCCAGCATTTGCATTTTGTTCCCAGCTTGCATCCCATCGTGCCAATTTTCCATGGGCTGCCCTTCTCGGCGATTCTTTGTCGGGATCATTTTCAAAGTGGTCCTACCATGGGTCCCCTCCACCTCCGATGATAAGCAAAGTCATCCTTTGCGTTGTCTTGAACAAGGTAGTCCACATCATCCATTCTAGTCCGAGTATGTCATTCTTTTGAACCCCTTCAAATGATCGATTGTGATTGCCTTAGGCTGGTATAAAAGTCTCGGTGATCTCTAGATCAAAAGTAATTCTTTACGCCACTTAAGGAACAGTCAATGAGTCACCTCCCCAAGGTGCCCCGTTATGGAATCATGGCAATTATTCCTCGCCACCTTGACACCATCTACCATCTCTCTAAGCGTGGAATTGTTGCCCACCAAATCAAACCTCGTTGTTTGTTCTTCCATCCCTCTCGATGTGTTTTGTGTCTCAACTCGAGATGTTTCAACATCTCATTCCACGAGTTGATCTTGAGTGCTCGATCTACGAGGAGATCGTTTTCTATAAGTTTCTTTCTTCGCCATCGTGTTGGATGAAGATCTCGAAAGCAAGGGCGTCAAGATCAATTGGAGCAATGAATCAACATCTTGGGAAGGAAATTGGATCGACAAGTTCGCGTTAGTTAGAGTTCCTCTGTCTTCTTACCTCCGTCTTGAATCTCGGGGCGAGATTCTTGTTTAGTGATGGGGTGAGTTGTCACATCCCTAGTTAGGAGTGCGCTTTCTGGGTTAGCTAGTCTTGTGTTGCATCATGTTTAATTTTCTCCTAAACACGGAATGGGGATCAACAAACCCTAGCACCACCACGAAAATACCGAGTTCAAGCTGAAAAACATTTCAATGAACCGAAAATGCCCTTCACAAAAGTTCATCATTTTGAATTGGTCTAGAACCTCTCCCAAAATGGTGCACATTTTCTAGGCCATTCGGATTTTTGAATTAAATCATATGATATTTGCATTTGGGCATTTAATTTCTAATTAATATTTTAAATGCTCAAATAATCTAAACTGAAATGTTCTTGTAGGATATATTTCCAGCAGTGGTCATGAGCAGATTGCAAGATTTTAGAAATGCTCTGGCATTTTAATAAGGCCAAACACTGATTCTGAGAAATTAGAAAAGCAGAAAGAAATGCAAATAGGAAGGGCTATCCTGGCGCTCTCACGAGGCCCACTTACACAGTGGCCCAGCAGATTCGGCCCAGCCCACGGGCCTCTGCCGTCACACCCTTCCTCTCTTGAGAAGGATGGGGCGCGTGCCAGCCTGCCAGCCACCTCCTTCCCCCGCTGCCCAGCCCAGCGCTGCAGCTCATGCACCCCCCTCGGCCCTCTGCACCTCCTCTCTCCTCGCAGTTCTCTCCCTCCCCTCTGCACCTCCTCTCTCCTCACAGTTCTCTCCCTCCCCTCTGCTCTCTTCCAAGAGCAGCCGTCGCCGCCGCTTCGCCGTAGCCACGGCCACCGTCCACCTATCGCCCTACCGGCGTGCCCCAGGCTCCGCCACGACATCGTCGTCCTCCCCCCGAGCCACGCGGTGCCAGAAGCCTGTGGCATCTCCAGCGCGCCGTTTTTCCCCTCGGTCGTCGAGATCGCCCGTGACCGCCTGCCGTCACCAACCCTTCCCAAGCCCACGGCGTCTCTCTGCGACCACTTTGTGAGCTTACCGTGTCCAACCCCTCTCTTCCCGCCTCGATTGCAGCATGTAGCCCGATCCCTTTGGGCGGAGCTTGCTGCCGCCGTCCATGTCTCGTCGTGGCTAGAGCCCCACATGTCGCGTCGAGCATCTTTGTCGTCCTCGGCGTGCTCCCGGGAACCCAAAGCACCTAACCACTCGTCCTCCCGTGCGCCCGTGGCGCGCTGCCATCCTCACCGAACTCCGGCGGCGCAGCAAGCTTCGCCGCCGTCGATTCCAGCCACCCGGGCCGGAGACCACCACCATCGACCGCCATCGCGCCCGGCTCTCCGCGAGGCCAAAGGCGCGCGAATGGTGCACCATAAGTGAAACCGAGCCCCTCGGTGTGCCTCGCCCGCGTTTTGGTGCGCGCCGGCGTAACTCCGTGTGGCGGCGTGGCGATCTCATTAGCCGCTAATGACCACTCTAAACACCCCTTGAGCCATTGCCATGTGGGCCCCGAGTCTAATTAGGTTAGTTTAGTTTTTACATTTGAATTAGTGCTAACTTTGTGGACCCCGTGTCGATTTTGACTTAGTCAAGTCAATGTTGACCGGTCCCACATCGCCTGCATAAACCAACTGAGACAACGGCGTATGGGTCCCACAGGTCAGGTTTGACTGGCCGACCAGTTGACCTCTTGACGTTACACCTATGTCATCTTGTGCGATGAGAATTCTGGATTTAAAATAATTCGGAAATTCGAGAATTAATATAAACTTCTAAAAATCATAGAAATTCAACCGTAACTCCAAATGAAATAAATTATATATGAAAAATTATCAGAAAAATTCAAGGAATCCATCGTACCATTTTCATATATGTTTGTAGGATATGTGTTGGAGGCCGTGCGTAGCGCTGACCCTAGGGGTGTGCTATGATGCGGTAGATACACCATGGCCCGATGTGCGAATGCCCGTTTGGTATCTGGGAACCCTGCACACATCGTTCGGGGCCGTATGTGGAAACCTCGGCGGACTCCTGCGGATGGAACACTGAATAGGCGATAAACTGGACTAGAGACTTGAGTGTTTAGGTAGGTGTGGCCGACACACCCGTTGGGCTTCGCTTGAAGGTTGCAGAGTACATGTCGTGTAAGCGGCGGTAAGTGGTGAGGCGTGTGTGAAGAAGTACAACCCTGCAGGGTTAATATGATCTATTCGAATAGCCGTGTCATGGAAAAGGACTTACAGGTTGCCTATAACAGTTCATAGACAAGTGAAAGTGGATACTCTAAAATCGCAAGATAAGCGTGAGTGCCATGGATGGCGTTCCGTGGGAAGATGGGATCGGATCCATAGTGGTGTATTGATATGGTGAATATGTGGACTGCGTGTGCAGCCACCTCAAAGAGTTACTTGCGATCGTAGTTTAGGTTAGCCACGAGTCAAAGCTGGCTTCTTTGCTGTTAAACTCCACCACCCCTTTGTTGATAATGATGCATATGTAGTTAGTTACGATGTAAGTCTTCTTGAGTACATTTGTACTCACGTTTGCTTATTTTATGTTTTGCGAGAGGCGTCGGTCTCACTAGTAGTTCCACGTGGACTTGACGTTTAGCTTGTTACCTCAGCTACGATCTTGTGCCTTGGCGGGATCGGTAGATAGTCGGGCTTCACAGACCTTTTCATTTATAGATGTACGTACTCGGACATGTTAAGCTTCGCTTGTGCTTTGACTTGTATGCTCACGAGTGTTGGGTCATGAGACCCATGTTTGTAATATCTCGCTCCTCGGGCCTAATGAATAAATATTGGAGTCGTTGAGTTATGTTGTGATGCCATGTTGTATTTACACATCTTGAGCATATTGTGTGTATGTTTGAAATGCTTGGTATGTGTGGGATCCGACAATCTAGTTGTTTATCCTTGGCAGCCTCTCATATGGGGAAATGTAGTCTAGTGCTTCTGGCGATAGTAGTCCGCTTCTGACCGGTTCACGGAGTCACCTAACTTGACACTCTGCTCTGAACACTTGGCCAGCGACATGTGTTTCACTTCGTTCTTGTGTACGTCCCTCTGAAATGTCACGGTGACATCCAGTCTGCCTAGCCTGCTACTGGCCGGGTTCCCGGAGTCCTGTTAGCCAGTGCTACAGCCGGATTCACAGCGCTCTTGACCGACATGCTCGATGTGATTCATGTATGCCTGTCCCCATGGGTTAGTGCCGCTTTGGGTTCACGACTAGCCATGTCGGCTCGGGTTCTCTGTCATATGGATGCTAGCGACACTATAATATACGTGAGCCAAAAGGCGCAAACGGTCCCGGGCCATGGTAAGACGACACCCGTGGGAATACCGTGCGTGAGGTCGCAAAGTGATATGAGGTGTTACCGGCTAGATCGATGTGACTTGGAATCGGGGTCCTGACAAGAGAGTTGAGTGTTGGGGAGACTATCATTTGACACAAGAGCAAGGAGTTCATAATCAACACACCATTTGTTACTTCTTGGAGAGTGGTGTCTCCTAGAGTGGCTAGGTGTCACTTGGGAGCCTCCGACAAGATTGTGGAGTTGAACCAAGGAGTTTGTAAGGGCAAGGAGATCGCCTACTTCGTGAAGATCTACCGCTAGTGAGGCAATCCTTCGTGGGCGACGTCCATGGTGGGATAGAGAAGGTTGCTTCTTTGTGGACCCTTCGTGGGTGGAGCCCTCCGTGGACTCGCGCAACCGTTACCCTTCATGGGTTGAAGTCTCCATCAACGTGGATGTACAATAGCACCACCTATCGGAACCACGACAAAAACATCCGTGTCTCCAATTGCGTTTGAATTATCCAAACCATTCCCTTTACATTCTTGCAAGTTGCATGCTTTACATTCTGCTGCTCATATACTCTTTGCATGCTTGCTTGAATTGTGTTAAGATTGCTTGACTTGTGCTAAGTTAGCTAAAATCTACCAAAGACTAAAATTGGGAAAAGGATAAGTTTTTATTTGGTCAAGTAGTCTAATCACCCCCCTCTAGACATACTTTTGATCCTACACAGGTTCACCCGACAAGACCCTTGCCGAGTGCCCTCGGCGGCCCGGCAAGACCCTTCTTGGAGGCTTCGCCCCCACCAGCAGGCGAGCCACCCTTGAGCCCACGGCCCCAGGCGCCATCATCGGCGTGGGGCGGGGCTCGGAGAAACACCTTTGTGGTGGCATGCAGATCTTTGTGAAGACATATTCAAGATCGATGAGGGTTAGAAAGCGGCGATTCTCGGCAAGATCCTTGCGAGAAGGCCACCAGACCCGGCAAGATCCTTGTCGGGGGCGACAGACCGCCTGCAGCAAGACCCTTGCCGGGCCACCGGCAAGACCCTCGCCAAGGGCGCCAGTAGCCACCACGGCCCGCGACCAGCCAAGCTTCCACCACCGTTCCCATGCAGCTGCCCGGCCAACCAGGTGGCGGGCACTGCGTGGCAACATCGACTCCAGACCAACTCATCAAGCACCAGCGTGGTTGCATGCATATCTTTGTGAAGGCTCCACCACCGTGCCACCTAGCTATGCACGCCTACATGGCACCACATGCATCCTTTGGCGGTAGCGTGTCAAGGCGAAGAAGAAGCGGCGGCAGACGGGATGGGCCTCACCCCGTCCCCAATAAAGCAAGGGACACCTAGCCACGCATTAAATCGTCTTGTCTGTGTCTGAGTGATAAGCTCGAGGCCTTTGCGCCTTTCCACCTCCGTGTGTCCTTTGGCAGCCCTTTCAACTATAAAAGGAGGCCCATGGCATCTTGAAGGAGGATTCGGCTCTTTCAAACCACACTGACCACATCTAGTTAGAGAGCTAAGAACTCTAAAAATACACCCACCAAAGCAGGACTAGGGTTTCGCATCCTCGTGGCTTAAGCACAGGTAAACGATCCTTGTGCTGTCCACTAGCCCTGCTCTTCTCGCAAACCTGCGCCCCGGCAACCGTAGTAGGTATTCTTGTGATCCCATAGGTGTCGTTCCACACCGACAGGCAGCAAGCACCGGCTGGGTGGAAAGCAGGGCTTTGAGCTCTTCAAACGCTGCATCAGCTTCAGGAGTCCACTCGAACTTATCAGACTTCTTCCTCAGTCGGTAAAGAGGCAATGCCTCACCCCCGTCTGTTCTCCTTTGCTAAAAATGAAGATGTTTCCGTTCAGAAGCTGCTAACAGCAATAACGCTCGGCCAAAACTTTCACTTGCCGCTCTCGGTTCAGGCTAGAGGAGAGCTTGAAGATCTCCAGAATGCCTTGGCCGCGGTGGAGCTGACAGAGCGGGCTGATGTTTGGAAGGCCATGTGGGAATCGGACGGGCTCGCTTCCAACAAACTTTATCTTCACGGCTTCGGAGATGAGGATGCAGATGAGGCGTTCAAGTGGATCTGGAAGACAAAATGCACTAACAAGTGGAAGGTATTTGATTGGCTGCTTCTCGCTGATAGGTTAAACACTCGAGGACTGCTCAGAAGGAAGAATATGGGCGAGGATGACAATTATGCATGCATGTTATGCGCCAACCTCCAGGAATCAATGGAACACCTATTCTTTCGGTGTGCTTTTAGCGGATCGTCTTTGGGGAAGTTGAGATCCTTGACCGGGCCAAGGCAACAAGCTACAACCGCATGCGGTGAAAAGTGTGTGATGCGGAGCAATGTTCATGGCCATTTTCATCGTAGCAGCTTGGAGCATTTGAAGGAGCGTAATAATAAACACTTTAGAGGATCGTGCCTTTGTGGATGCATGGGCAGAGGTTCAAGTGGGACTTTGGTATGATGAGACATAGAGTCAAAGAGCCCTTAGTGCCCTTTGTTGGCGGGTGGCCAACTGACCTAGTTAGTTCCTCTATACTCTGTTGTATAGGGATGCTTCTAATCACTACCCCCTCCCCTCATGTAATCTCAATCATGTAACTCTTTGTGTGGAGGTTTAATACAAAGTCAGTGGGGGGTGCCCTCACTGTCCCAAAGTTTCAAAAAAAGGCAATGCCTTTTCACGGCGAGAAATGAACCGTTGTCGGGGTTGGGTGCGACATATGCGAAGGATGGCTTATCATGGTGGAGGCGAGTAGAGCGTCGCGGTGCTGGAAAAGGATGGGCGAAGGCATGCCGCGTGAATCTTACCCGACTTGAGGGCTCTCCATGGAGATAACACCCCTCTTGCTGTTGCAGGGTCTCCTCATGATCACTATGGCAAAGTGGGTACAAGGTTGCTCCTTGAGCTGTTAGGGGTGAGGAAGGAGAAGGGCACGGCTAGCTCTTCTCTTACCTCTATGTGTGTCTAAAACTATTAGGGTCCAACCTCTTGCATGGGTGCCGGGGGTTTATATAGGCCTACCCTCAGGAAGTACAATGGTAATCCGGTGGCGCGAGTCCCACCGTCGATCTCTTAGGTCACCGTCTTCTCCGCCGACTTCTAGGGCCCGCCGACTTGTGGGCCCCCAGGCTGATCCAGCATGGGCCGGCAACCCTTGTCACTTGTGGGCTGGTCTTGCCAGCTGCTTGATTCTGTAGCTGCGCTTCTAATGGCCAGGCTTGGTCATGGGGTCATAACAGCAGTCACGCCGCTGACAGGCGATCAATGTTGCCATTCCTGTCTTATGCAGTTAATGGCGTGCGGAGCCAGCGGGAGGGGCAGACCGACTCAGGGGCGAATCCCAGCAGGTCCGTCTTCAGCGTTCTCGCCGACTCTGCACCCTTCCGGCAGGCGGGTCCTGCCGTCTCAGGTCATACAAACAAGCGTCGTGGGTGCGAGGATGCGCCCGGGGGTTGATGTCGGGGCGGCGTGTAGCGATGCGCGCGGACGGAGATCTCCGTCGTCTGACATACTTGTAGCCATGCACGCCCTTTGTGAACAGGGCAGGGATGGCCCTGTGAGCTTGGCCTTTCCACCCGCCCGCCCGTAATTGCGGGTAGGAGATGGTTGAGTCGCGGGCCGACTCCCTTAAGCCGGCTTCTCCGGAAGCCGCCCGGTTAGGAATCGGCTCATCTCGAGGCCGTCTCTAGGACACATCTGAGGCGGTCGGTGGCCCCCGCCGACTCTCGGGGCGGCTCTTCGTCTTGGGGTCTTGAGCGCAGTCTGCCCGATGTTTTGAAAGGTTCGAGGGCTCGGGTTTGCCTACCGTGGCCCATTACTCAACGATAGTCCCGAAGTGGTGGCGCCGAGGCAACATGTCGAGGAGCCTCAACAGTTTCATCCCTCCGGTAGAAGAATCTGAGCTTGGCTTGCTGTCTTTCTCTTGGGCCGACTAGCTGGAGTCGGTTTCGCAGGAGGCCGTCTCGCTCCTCAAAGGGTTTGAAGGTCGTGGCGGGATCCGGGCAGCGTGCCTGATAAGCTTCCAGGCAGCTGCCCGTCGCGGGCCCGTCATGTGACGCCCTGTGGCGGTCGATCTGCCCTGCACCCAGCGTGGCAGAACCGGCCCGTCGGTGGGGCCCGCCACTACCGCGCCTCGGTGCAGGCGGATCCGTTCGGCGGCCGCGGCGGTTGCGTTCCCCGTCGTTCTTGCGCGGTAACCCGTGGAATTGCATCGTGAGGCGTGGGATCTTGGCGCGATTAATCCCATGCCCGCCCATCGGCTTCTCAGCCAGGCGCCTATAAGTGGCGGGAGGAGAAGCGGCGATGCGCGCGCACCCATCTCCCGCTTCCCTTCCTCTTGCTCCTTCTCCTCCTTGCCCGTCTTCCTCTACGCCGCCGCGCTCGAACCACACCACACGCGAGATGAGCTCCTCCTCCGCGCTGCGCTCCGCCACAGCGCTCCGGCGTGTGGGGCGGCTCGAAGTGGATGATGACATTATCGAGTTCCTCCGCCCGGACGCGCGCATCGGCACAAACCTAGTGCGGACCCGCGATGCGCCGTGAGCGAAATGCCGGCGCGGAGGAGGCGGCGGGTCATATTCTCTTTCGCACCTCATGCGCGGTGCAGGGGCTGCGGCGGCGGCTTCTTCGCGCCTTCACAGGTTCCACGGGCTCGGCCGCACCACCTCGCCGAACATGGTGGTGCTGCTGGCCGCCGCCTCCTTGTGCGAAGGCTTCCGTGGCGTTCTCCCCACCATCGAGCTGTGGGGAATTCTTCGAGCCAAGCTTCGGCACACGTCGCGGCGTCTGCGCTCATCGCGGCACCTTCATCGCGTCACGGAGGCGGTGGCGACAACCCCTTCCCTGCCATCCCGCTGATCAAGTCGGTGAAAATGTGGCGGCGCTCCTACTTTACGTGAAGAATGTCGCTCGAGGCGGCGGTCAACCTGCCGCCTTTACGGGCGGCGAGTTGGCGGGCAGCTCCCGATTGGTCCCATCGGACCATATAACGCCCAATTCGATCGCCGGTGTCTTCCAGTTATTCGCCGTCGTTGCCATGTCATTTGCTTGCGTGTTGCACTTTGCCATGTCATCATCGCATTTCATATCATGTCATCATGTGCATTTCATTTTGCATCGTGTTAAATCGATGCATCTGAGCATTTTCCCCGTTGTCCGTTTTGCAATCCGGCACTCCTATGTCTCCCGGCGCCCCCTTCCAAAGTGGCCCAAAACCCATCCTAACCCCCTCCATGCTCTCGGTCGTTCGATCACGATCACGTGGCCGAAAACCGCTCCTCATTTGGAGTCTCCTAGCTCCCTCTACCTATAAAACTAGACCTCCCCGAAATTTTGGTCATTCTACCTAACCCTAGCAAAATCGCCCTCCGCCGCCACGGACGCGTCCACCCGCCCGGACCGTCCGCCCTACCCAGCGCCAATCGAGATCCGGCCACGTGGCAGCCGCCGCCCGCGCCGCCCGGCCCGCGAGCCATCCAGAGCGCGCTTGAGCGGTCGATCGCCGCCGCCCGCCCGCAGCCCATGGCGCCCGCCTCCGCGCCTTGGCCTCCCGCCCGCCGCCGCCTCCTCGCCGACCGTCGACCCGCTGCCCAGCGCCAGCCCTCCCTCGCCAGCCCCGCCGCCTCCGGTCGCCGGGCTTCCGGAGGAGCTCGCGCCCGCGCCTCTCGCCCTCGCCTCCTCCCGGCCGCCCGGCCCTCTCCAGTGCCCTCCGCCCCTGTCTCCGTGGCGAGCCCAGCCCGCCTCGGTACCCGCGCCGCCCAGATCCAGATCTGAGGTTGACCTTCCCCCCTCTGTTTTTTCTCCAAGTCCGAAATATTTGCATATTACGATGCGAGTTCATGACATCATATCTCTGCATCTGTAGCTCCGTTTAAATGCGTGTAATATGTCAAATTGTTGAATCAGCAGTACATCATTCCATCTCATTGAAGCATTTACATTTGAGCTCATCTTGATGCCCGAAAGGCTGTTAGAAGAGGGCTATGTGATGTTAGTTTGATTCTTATCGAACATGCACTTTTGTCATTTTTGCCATGATTGATGTGTGCACCCTATGAACTTGAGTCCTACATGTGTTTTGTAATATGCCATGCCTTCTTTACAGGGGTGTATGCCATGTAGTTTTTGTGATCTCTGTGGTGACTAGCACAAGCATGCAAACTAGGCTTCATGATGTTGCTGATTTCAGCCCCTGTTCTGCTGATATTTTTATGCCATGTAAACTTGATGCTACCGAGAGATCCATGCTTATTTTGAGATACTTCAGTAAGGATGTTTTAAACATATGGTTATTATCTATCTATCCATGCCCTTGTTTGCAATTATGGAGTGCCATAGCTTGAGTCAATCGACCTCTACTTTTGCTATAAAATGTTTCCTGACAGATTGTTTACATGTTATTCAATTTTGCCAAGGTTGTTGTTAGTGATCCATGCACCCTATGAACTTGCTATTGCCATGCTTAGTTTCATAAACATGTCTTCTTGCTGTTGGTTGCCTTGCCATGCCATGTATTGTTCTGTGGTGGGTGGTTCAAGCTCACGAACATGCCTACTTATTGTTGTTCCTGCTATGTATGAATCTGTAATATAACTTGCCATGTTTACATGGGTGCTATCATATCTTCTGATCCTTTTTGGCTCATGGTCAGTAAAGGACTTTTGTTCTATGAATTTAGTAGTATCATGCCATGCCTTTGTTTGCCATGATAAGTTCCTGTAACATGTTGTTTGATAGCTCTAAACATTGCAACCTGATGTTATTTCTGCAAAGTCTGAAACTGTTATTATATGCAATCTTGCCATGTCCTTTTGAGCATGTTCTAGTAGTTTCTGGAGATAGCTCAGTGTTCATGTTTTGTCATGCTTTACCTGTACATCATGCCCATGCCTTTTGTTATTACGTTGAGATGCTGTAGCATGTTGTTTTGATGCTTGCAATATGCCTAGTTGCTGTTTTGGACAGATTGTTGCTATAACTTGTTTCATATGTATGTGTTGAACTGTTGCTCCGTTTTGAGTGTGGTCTATACGAAACTTTCTTAGAATTGCATGTAGTTTCATATTATCATGTTGCATCCTTGTTTTGAGGTGTTTGCTTGATGTTTGTATGCATTTTGCATCAATGCCATGTTTAACTTGTTGTGCTCATATCTTCTAGGCCGTAGCTCCGAATTTAATGAACTTTATATGCAACTTGACTAGAATTTCGTGTAGATCATCGTGGTGCATCTTAACTTGCTGTTTAACAACTTGAACATAAGGTTTATTCAGATCTGGACCAATTTCGAAATTTGCATATGAGGACTTACCGGAATTGTTCTATGTTGTTCCCGGCCTCATTTAAACTTGCCTTGATGTGTTGCTCTTGTTTGCATCATCTCTTGCCATGAGTAGCTTCATATAGCTTTGTCATGCATCATGCTTGGTTGAGCATCATGTCTTGTTCATGTGTGGTGTGTTTACCATGTTGTGTGCTTCTTCTCGATAGTTCCCGTTTCGTTGCGATCGTGAGGATTAGTTAAATCTCGCTTGGTTCATCTTCGTGGCTTCATCTTCTTCATGGACTCGTTCTTCTTCCTTGCGGGATTTCAGGCAAGATGACCGTCACCTTGGATCTCATTACTATCATTGCTATGCTAGTTGTTTCATTCTATCGCTATGATGCGCTACCTATCAGTTGTTCCTCAATCCTCCCAAATTGCCATGAACCTCTAACCTTTGACACCTTTCCTAGCAAACCGTTGTTTGGCTATGTTACCGCTTTGCTCAGCCCTCTTATAGCGTTGTTAGTTGTAGGTGAAGATGAAGATTGCTCCATGTTGGATTATGTTTATGTTGGGATATCACAATATCTCTTATATTATTAATGCATCTATATACTTGGTAAAGGGTGGAAGGCTCGACCTTATGCAGTGTTTTGTTCCTCTTGCGCCCTAGTTTCCGTCATATCGGTATTATGTTCCCGGATTTTGCGTCCCTAACAGCGGTCGGGTGATTTATAGGACCCCTTGACATTCGCTTTGAATAAGACTCCTCCGGCAAAGGCCCAACCTTGGTTTTACCATTTGGCTCACCACCACCTATTTTCCTTGGGAGTAGTTAACCCAAGGGTCATCTTTATTCAGCCCCGGGCCAATGCTTGTCTAAGTGTTGGTCAAACCGAAACCACTTGCGGTGCCGCCCCTAGGCAACTTAGGGTATCGTCGGTTGCGTCGTCTTGCTCATCCGGTGTTGCCACGAGCGAGATATGTGCAGCTCCTATCGGGATTGTCGGCGCATCGGGCGGTCTTGCTGGTCTTGTTTTATTGTTGTCGAAATGTCTTGTGGCAGGATTCGAGACTGATCGGGTCTTCCGGGAGAAGAATATCCTTCGTTGATCGCGAGAGCTTATCATGGGCTAAGTTGGGACACCCTGCGGGGTTTGAACTTTCGAAAGCCGTGCCGCGATTTATGTGGCAGATGGGAATTTGTTAATATCGGTTGTAGTAAACTTGAAGTAAACTCTTCTAAAATACACCAACCGTGTGCGTAACCGTGAGTGTCTCTTTTCGGGGTTGATCGAGAGGAGAACACGGTTTACGGGTTATGTCGGCGTAAGTAGGAGTTCGAGGATCACTTCTTGATCATTACTAGTTGGCGACCGTTCCTTTGGTTCTCTTCTCGCTCTCATTTGCGTAAGTTAGCCACCATATCATGCTTAGTCGCTGCTGCAACCTCACCACTTTACCCTCCTTTTCCCATTAAGCTTTGCTAGTCTTGATACCCATGGTAATGGGATTCTTTGAGTCCTCGTGGCTCACAGATTACTACACCACCAGTTGCAGGTACATGTTTGCGATGATCATGGCGTGAGGCGATGTTTGCTTGTTTTGGAGTTCTTCTTACGCTTCTTCAATCGGGGATAGGTTCGGTCGGCCTTTGGGCTAGCAGAGGTGGTTGTCGTTTGAGTTTCTTTATGTTTCATCCGTAGTCGGATGTTGATCTTATATAAGATGTTGATGTATTCTTGTGGCATTTGTGCCTTATGTATATATCCCCATCTATTATGTAATGTTGATGTAATGATATCCACCTTGCAAAAGCGTTTCAATATCTTGGGTCTATCCTTGGTGGGACCGTCGAGTTCCTTTGGATAGGGTCCCATATTAGGCGTGACAAGTTGGTATCGAGCCTCGACCGACCCTAAGGCCCTTGATTGATCATGTAGTTTGGCCGTTGTCGAGTCTAGAAAACTGTTTTACGAGTCTAGTTATATCGAGTAGGAATTCTTTTACTCCTCAGCCCTTAAATCGCTCTGGTGAGGAATCTTGACGTAGGTGTTTTGAATTACTTCTCTTCCCATTCAAATTTTTCTTTAGGATCACGTGGTTAGTTTCGTGAGTTGTCCATCCTCTTTTGTCCGGTGCATTTCTCGTCAAGACGACTCGACCATCTTCATCTTTGCCAAGTTCAACCCTCAGTTCTTCCTCCACGATGTTGTTTTCCCTGTCCAAAGTTGTCCTTGTTTTTCCCGCCCGCCCACCCTTCTTCTTCTCGGAACCGGAGTCCGTAATTGAGTATCCATCCTACTCATGCGAAGTCTTTGCTTCCTTTCCTTAATGATTTCAACCGGTGTTTCCTCTTGAAGATATTAAATGGTTTCCCCTTCAAGTTGTCTTTGTTTTCCGCCCTCCACCCTATTATTCCCGGAGTTGAGTTTCTTCGACCATCAATTCCATTAGTGTGGAGCCTCTTGATCTTCCCTCAATTATTTCAACGGTGAATTCTCATCTTGTTAGTCATTCTTCATCCCTTTCTTTTCGGTGCACTCAATTCAAGTTTTTCTCGGTGTGATCATATTCTTTCCTCGGCTCAAATGTTTTCCCCTTGCTCGTTTGCCTCTCTTGATTTATCCTTCGGAGTGCTCAAGTCATCTCGGGAGATTTGTCGATGTTCAATTAATTGAGGCTGTCACCTTATTCAAATATTTCAATTGTTACGGTGCATCATCTATCTATTCAACATCCTTTTTCAACGGTGTTATCTCTTCAGTGGGCCCTAACCCACAGGTCTTTTCCCAGGATCTTACCTAACTCTTTTAATTTCCCCGGAGATATTCCCAATTCTTTTCAAGTGTGACGTAAGAATGGATTTCATCAGTCACATGCCTTTCTCCAAGATCAATTTCAAATCATTTCATTGTTGGCTCAACCTCTCTGTTTTTCATCCTTCCGGAGTATCTCATTAATTTTGGTGGTGTTTCTCATCATCATTTGAAGATTGAAGAATTTTTCCTCTAAATCTTGCCCGTTCTCCGAAGATTAGTGGTTCTAGCTTCATGTTATCCTCTCGAATTATTCCATTCGTCAGATATTCTTTTCTTACCTATCCGGAGTATGTCAGGAGTTGTTTTTCCATTTCTTTTCATCGGAGGCCATCATTCCAGTTATCGTTCTCTATTTATCCCGGTGCCTCGTTCAAGTGTTCTTTAATCAGCTCATGATCTCTTTGTTCTTTTGCATCTAAATCCCTCTAGCTTATTGGTTCTTCTAATTCTTCCCGGTGATTATTTCTCTTTCGGCAGTCATTTTCGAATTCTTACGGTGGTTCGTTCAAGACTCATTTTCCTTGGTTATCATTTTAATCCTTTCGCTCTGTCCAATCCTACCGGTGGTTCACGAAGACCTTCTCAAGTTTGCGCTATGTCACTTCTCATTCCTTTTTCAAGAAGAATAAGTTGCATGCCAAATCCATTGCTTGTCATCAATTTAATTTGATGAAGGATAAGCATACAATAAATCTTATTCTTATTTTATCCAAGTGATTAATCCTTTTCTTGAGTTTGTTCTTAATGAATAAATTCTAGTTCCAAGTGTTTTCATCTTTTCTTTTCCGGAGTTCAATTATTTCCTCGGCCATCTCGTCGGAACCTCCATCTAAGTCACCGCAAAGCTTTAATCTTATTCTTTCTTCCTTCATTCTAGCTCATCATCCTTTTGTTACGGAGTTCTTCATGGTGGTTCGTCTTGATTCAATTCATTCTTCAAGGGTTCATCAAGATTCTTATCGAAGGAGCTCAAGTATCCTTCTTCTTGCGTCTTGAAGTGCAATTAATTCTCCGTATTATTTTGAATTGGAGTTTTGCATGTCTTCGTTCTTCTAAGCTATCCAATCATTTCAATTTGTGGCCGGTTATCATCTTATGATCTTGAGATGTTACCTATAAGCCCACAACAAGCTTATTTCTTTTAGTTGTTGTTTTCTCAACAACTCCATTCAATCCTTCCTTCTAAGTTCTTTTCAATTCTTCCAATTCTTCGGAGGCATCGTGTTGTTCATCTCGT